>JAZKJV010000994.1:141051-793212 GCA_037367405.1 Ottelia alismoides
TACTCATGAAATAAGAATGATTTTCAAGAACAAATCACCCAAATCGAATCTCGTACAAATGATGGAAATAACTCCTCGAGGATCGAACCCGCTCTGATACCATGTCAGAAAATGAAGAATGCGGAAACATAATCAAAGAAAAGAATAAACATCATGGAATACCGGGATTTTACGTGGAACCCTACTCCGTGAGGAGCGGGATGAAACCACGGGAGAATGCCTCAAAGGACCGATTCTTCTATTGAAGTTTCTCTCCTCTGATACAGGAGGTGTGGGGCTTCTTATATAGCCCCCACTGACCCTCCAAGGCCCACATATGATATGGGACTAAACCACTGGATGTGGTAATTGGACCCTGGAGGGATCCAATTACCCATCTATATATGAGTGACGCATATACTCCACCAATGAGGCTCAAAAAGTCATCTAACGATTTGCAGTAGTTATTTTGAATTTTGTTAGATGAATGAAATTGCTGGTAGTTGTTTGAAAAGGCTTGGGGCTGTAAGTTTAAAATCCGGGTTTCAAAGGTAGTCTTATTCTATGAACAAATAGTTGACTAAAGGAAATTATGGAAAAATGAAGGAGAAAATTCATGGAGATGATTGAGTGAACAAATAGTCGGCTAAAGGAAATTATGGAAAATGAAAGAGGTGCAGATGACTGAGTGAACATATAGTCGATTGAAAAAACAAACTGCTTCTATTCTTGACCGACTTATATGGATAGTTTATTTTTGAAGTCTAAAAACTTCGGGGGATACACGCAGTGGTGTTCACCCCAACTTTATTGAGAATAAAAAAATCTAAAAACATACACAGGGGACCAGACAAAAGCAAGAGGGAGAGGCCCACCCAAAAACCCCGCACAATAGCCGGGCGGGGCAAAACCGCACCCAACAGGCTACACCAGCATCCAGTCAACCACTGTTGTAAAAGTCCTCCGACTGGCCCGACTAGTAGGTCCGACTAGTATAGTAGGTGGGGTGGGCGACCGAGTAGCGACTAATTCCGACTAGGTCAACAAGACGATCAATTTTTGCTTAGAGGTACCATATTTTTTTATTTTTTTAAAGCAAACTTATTCTAATGAGCTTAATGTTTTATTTAAATTCAATTACTTCTTTTCTTTAATTGTGGTATTATAAAAATTGTACAAATCTATGTGAATATTTAAGAATATACATATAAAAATGATTTATATACTTAAAATAATTAAAAAATCCAAATATGATTAAAGTCCGACTAAATCCGATTAGTCGTCCGACTGCCGATTAATCCTTAGTCAATGACCTAACCGATCGAGTACCGACTACCGATTTTTGCAACCTTGCAGTCAACTACAAGGCGGGCAGAAAGAGATAAAACATTTTCCTTGTAAAAGCGCTGCCTCCTAAAAATAGCCTCGTTCCTCCCTAGCCAGATCGCCCAAATGCATGTCAAGGGCCGCAAAAGATCATTACGATCCCTGTCCCTGTTAGACAACAGAGACTCCCAGAAAGAAGCCGAGTCGGCAGTAGCAATCCAGCCCAACAACGCCGCCTCCCAAACGCCCACAACCACAGGGCAGGTAAAAAAAAGATGCTCCAAAGATTCGACGCCGCAGCCGCACAGCACACAATCCTCTGAGACCGAAGCGAGCATCCTCGCGCAACGATCCCTCGTTAAAAGCCTTTTCCTCCGAAAGAGCCAGAGGAAGATGCCAATCCTCTCCGGAAGCCTCAAGCCCCACACAAAGCTGCAGTCACGAAGCAAAGAATCCCCATGCGACTGGGAGGGGGGACAGATCGCCAGGTAAGCCTTCTTAGTTGTGAAACGTCCCCCCCTCCAGGCCCAGTGATCCCTTCCCCTCGTAGGCCTAGGCGCACCACCAATAGCGTCAAAGAGACTGAGCAGCTCCACGAATCTTTGGTCCGAAAGGTTGCCATGAAGGATAGGAAACCAATCGCCCCCAGACCAACAGGAGGCTACGGATGCATTAACATCAGCCGCCAAAGCAAATAACCTCGGAAACATATTCCCCAGCGGTGCCCTTCCAGCCCAATTGCCCTTCCAGAAACTGAAGGTCAGCCCGTCACCAAGCCTGGGAGCAAAAAGATTAGCGTATTTGTGACCCACCACCATCACCCCACGCTAGAAAGGCGTCCGCGATCCGATACCACCAACCGACCCAGGCAACGTCCCACGCAAGCCGTGAATCTTGCGCAAGATGATGAAGCAGAAATCCTCGTTAACACCCCATAACCTGTTCACCCACTTCAGTAGAAGGGCATCATTGACACGGTCCAACCGACGGATGCCAAGACCCCCGTCGCATTTGCGCTTCGTCACCTCCTCCCACCCCACCAGATGGGCCCCACTCGCCGCCGGCCCATTTCGCCCCCACAGAAACCTCCGCTTCAACTTCTCAATACGCCTACGAACCCCCGCGGGCAACTGCCAATTGGAGAGATAATACACATGGATAGAAGATAACACCGCCTTAATGAGAACGAGGCGACCACCCCTCGAAAGCAAGGCCGAACTCCAACCGGACAGCCGTCCTTCCACCTTCTCCACCACCTTGGACCAGTCACGCAGCCTGGTCCTGCCCGCGCCCAGAGGCATGCCCAGGTAATCAATGGGAAGATGGCCAGGCAACGAACCCAGGACCAAGGCACAATCAGCCGCCTCCTCCACATCCAAACCAAACGGAACCACCTTAGATTTGCTCGCATTAATGAATAGACCCGACATATCGCTGATAATCTCCAGAGTTGCCGCCATGGCCTTGACCTCATCACGCCCCCACCAATGAAAACAATCGTGTCGTCGGCGTACTGCAGAATAGGGATGACCCTCTCGCCACAGGAGAAGCCCATAGAGAGCCCATTATCAACCACACGAGCCGCCATCCGAGCCAGCACATCAGCAACCACAACGAACAGCAGGGGCGCCAGGGGGCAGCCCTGACGCACCCCCCTCCGCGGTTGGAAGCGACCACCCGCCATACGCCCATTGATCATAACCGAGAAGGAGGCCGTGGAGACGCAACGGCGCATCCAAGAGATCCAAATGTTCGGGAAACCGCGAGCCTTCAAAATCGACCACAGGAAGCTCCAATCGAGGGAGTCATAAGCCTTAGCAAAGTCGACTTTCCAAAGCACACTGCGAGTCCCCTCCCTGGTCCAAATCGCAACCATCTCCAAAGCCAAAGCCGTAACATCAGCAATCTGACGACCACAGATGAACGCAACCTGCACCGAGGATATAATACCATCAAGCACCGGGGCCAGCCTACGCGCAAAAATCTTCACCACAATCAAATAGAGGCCATTTGAGATAGCAATAGGCCGGAAGTCTTCAATATGATCGGCGGAGGGGAACTTCGGCACCAAGATAATGAGAGCCCTGTTGATTTTGCCGAAGCCCATATTACCCTCACAAAATTCGACAACGACCCTCCAAGACCTCCCGCCCCACCAGCTTCCAAAAATCCTTGTAGAAGGCCACCGGGAAACCTTCCGGTCCCGGTGACCCATTAGCGTTAAGATCCCACACAGCCTCCTTAACCTCCTCCAGAGTCACCTCCCTCGTCCGATCAACACAAAGCAGAGGCGAAAGACTCTCCGCCCCAGACCCAGTCCATATAATGGCCATATAAAAATGAAGGTTCAATGCCACTATGGACTTATATGGATAGTTTGGTAATGGCCATATAAAAATGATCAATTTAAAAAGGAGGGAGGTTAGGGTCATGACAAGGTGGATTTCTCCAAGTTAGGGCTGTTTTTTTCAACTGTATAGGAGGGTCAAATATAGTGGTTCTCTTGTACCTCTTCTTTTGGCTTTTGCAGCAGATACATTGGCTATTCTACATGTAGGGATTTGCTCTGGATACAAACATGTGAACTCTTCTATCCCGTTTCTTTACTATGAAAGGTGGTACGATCTTCTTTATTGTGGAGCTGAGTGATAGATTTTAGGGGATATTGCTGGTCTTGAAGATTATTTGGGACATCTCAGTCCTCAAAGTGAATAGCGACATGTCAGCTTTTGTTCTTTTTTATTTGTTACAAGAGGTGGATGAATGCATGATGGATCTGAGAACTCCGAATATGTGCTTACCTCTCATTTATCTGGGATTGTCCTTTTCTAGTGGAAGGTTCCAGCATGCTGACTGGAACTTGTTAGTGAAGAAGCTTGAGAAGATGGTTGCGTAGAAGGCCTCTTACTAGTCGAGGAGTGATCATCTCTTGCTGCTTTAGTTTGTGTTGGCAACCTTTCCTTATTTCTTCCTCTGTACCCTTTTGGTGTTGGTGTGGTTATATTTGGAATCATTCATAAGATAATTCTTTTGGCCTGGCTTTGGACAAGAGAGTTGCGTCATCCCCTTGGTTGATTAGGAGATTTCTCTCACTCAACTAGGGAAGGGGTGGAGTTTTTGGCATACTGACTCAAGGAGATGAACAAGGTCCTTGGGATGAAGCGAGCGTTTAGAATCTGGGAAGAGTTATGATTTGGTCAGTCCAGTGCTGACTATTTATAATAGTGTTAAGGCTAGTTTACTTGTCGAGCTGGATGGCATGAGATTTGCTATGTTATATTGGTCATTGTGCCATTTTGGAGATTAGTGGCATTGAACCTTCATTTTTTAGACTGATGATGGGTCAGATGAGGGGACTTTACATGATCATTTTTTAAGGATCTTTGCTTCGATAGCCAATTGTGGCCTATTTGTGGCAGAGATTTGGTCAGAGGCGATATGGGACTCTGTAGGTTACAAGTTTCCTAAAACAGAGGATGTATGATTTCATGATGTTGACTGACCTCCTTGAGAGGGTGGAGGACCTTCTAATAGACAGGACTATTGGTCGTGTGTTGATGTAACTTTCTTTGTAAGAAGACATTCATGTCTCTCTATTCCTATGGTGTCTGACTCTGGAGATTTGGCTTGTGATTGTAGGTTAATTTGGAACTTTAGGGTGTTGTTTCACGTGAAAGTCTTCATTTGTTTATTGAGAAGGGGTCATGTGAAGATGAAGGTTTATAGAGCTGAGATTCTGCATGGAAATGATTTGCCAACAGTGCTTGACATTCTAGAAGATGCGAATCAGCTCTTTTTAATGTACTTGTGGTATGAGATCTGGTATGATGTGGCCATTGATTGGTTGGATTTCACTTGTGCTGAGGGGTTCGGGTTTCATTCACATAACCTAATGCTCTTTTGTGGGTGATATGGTTGGGTGCACAATAGGATCGTGTTATGTCTGGAGAGAACTATTTGGGAAATTTTCTTTAACATGCTAAAGCTCTCTTTGAATCTTAGATTGTGCAACTAGTATATATAACTGTAATGGATGCACATCCCTTTTCTCTTCAAAAGTAAGTCCACCCCAAGTTGTAGCAGGAATTGGTTTCACCAATGGTAGAGTGGTCCTTTCCCATGGAAGATCTCGGAAGTGGGTACACAGAATCCCATAAAATGGGCCTGTTCCATGTGAAAGCAATATGGGGACCTCCAAGATGAGTCCTCTTATATATAGGAACTTCAAATAAAAAAATCTCATAAAGGTGGCTACCGAAAACAATAGATGGAGCCACACAGCTCCGTTTTCGCAGAGTGTGAGAATGAGCCTCTCTCAAGAGATCTCAAACAAATGTAGATCCACACTTTACTCATAAGCATATGAGACCAAACGAGAGAGTAGCAGTAATTGGATCTTTGTAGAAATCCAAATTACCCATTTGACTTATAACCATGACAATATAAATAGCATAAGAGTACACACACTTTCACAAGATACATGTGAATAATTAAAAATCAGTGTTTATATATGGATGACCCGAATCATTTAGCTCTTTCATGGTATTATGCTTTTTTTTCGTAAAATGATATTATTTTTACCTATGCAGGAGAGCATTTGTGGCCTCGTTCTTATGGGTTAATAGACAGCCCATCACTAACTGATTTGCATAATATTCGCCCAGCAGATGTTAATGGTATGACTCTGTTGTTGTCCGTTTTCTATGTGAAGAATTCTCGGGCTAATTTTTGCATTTTCTTCTATATTTTGTGTTTTTTGGACTATAGAACATTTTTCTGTTCTTTTGATGCTTTTCTTTTTTGAATTATTTATCCATTTGTGGTTACCTGCTTATTGCCCGTGAATCGTGATCCTATATATGTGTTGAAATATTAATTGTCTCGATTCTCATGGATGGTTTTTTGTTGTCCACTAAAAGATAATCACACACGTGCAGAGAATGGCTGTAGCAGAAATGAAAATGCTAAGGTGGATGTGTGGACACACACGTAAAGATCGGATTCGGAATGATGCAATCAGAAAGAAAGTTGGTGTTGCTCCGATCGAGGTTAAGATGAGAGAAAACCGCTTAAGATGGTTTGGTCATTTGCAAAGAAGATCAGCTGATGCACCAGTTAGGAGATGCGAGTGTTGGGATGTTGAGCCGACTAAGAGAGGGCGGGGACGGCCCAAGAAGTGTTGGAAAGAGACCATACGAAGGGATCTTTGTTTTGTGGATATAAGCCCGGAATTGACCCAAGATAGATCTGAATGGAGGTGAAGAATCCATGTAGCCGACCCTACTTAATTGTGGGAAAAGGCTTTGTTGTTGTTGTTGTGTACTAAAAGATAATCACACAGAAAGGCACGAGTGGAATTAACTATCTATCTGAATTATTGATTTTCCCGTTTCCTGCATATAGTTGAGTTGAATCATCTGATTGGCATCTTTTTGTCCATTATTATCAAGCATCTAAACTCATTCTTATCTTTACCAGTAAATTCATCTCGGGGAAACAAGTATTTTGGGGAGTGTGTTACTGCTTCGACTACCTGCTTACAACCTGCACATATTGAAGCAGCTCCTGATACAGAAACTGACAGAGAAAGATGGACACCGCCCTCAAAGGTTATTTTTCTACTAATTTTTTCATATGTATATTTCCCTTGATTTTATGATGATGAGAGGGATAACTTGTCATTGTGATTGTTATACCAATCATGATTTATACATCACGAGGAGGATCATTTGTTACTGTTAGATTTTGATCCCCATCCCATCAGAAGTGCTTATGTCTATTAAGCGTCCCCAGCAAGGCAGCATCATGTCACCCCTAGGTCCATGTTGCTGCTCTCAGTGGCCTCATGTACGCCTATGTCATCCCCACAGGTTACCCACCAACTCCACAGTGAGCCCATGCTGATCTAATGGTTTCCACCCTGAGAATTTTATCTCATCACAGTGAGCCCATGCTGATCTAATGGTTTCCACCCTGAGAATCTTATCTCATTTTATTCCTATAATATTTCCCCAAAGGATTGCTATATCAATGCCGTTGACGTGCGGCAATTTTTGTGTGCACAGTCTCCTTTCATTTTGATCTTCTAAGTTCTGAAATGAGTTTGTCAGGAGGATGGACGGCCAGAGTTATCTTAAATCATGACTTGGTGTGCCTTGTCATTTTATCTTCTTATTTTCTAAAAGTAGATGATTTACTTTGCAAACTGATATCCTTCAATATAGCGAGTGGCTGAAAAGCAAGGCAGCTTCGTGCACTATTATTTCCTATTTAAACTTTCATTTCATCTGTTGCATTGACTTCAGTATTGGAGATTTGTCCCTTTTCTTATTAATGCAAAATTTTCATTTCATGAGTGCTGCTAGGCATAGAGGGGCATCAGATATATCTGAAAGTAGATTTCAGAAGTTCAATGTGCACAAATTTCTCCAACTTTTCTTTGGAAAATCCAAACCTTAGCATTCATCATAGTTTTGTGTGAACTGATTAATAAACACGAGAATGATTTGCCATGAAGTGATTTTGTCACAAAAATTTATAAAAATATATATTGAATGTCTTAATTTTTGGGCCATTGAATTGCAGGTAAGGGGCGATATTGCAAGGTCCGTTCTGTACATGGCTGTCCGCTATGGGATGTCACAGCAGCCTGCTGGAAACCATCACCTGCAACTTTCTGATTCACCAAGCACCAGTGAGTTTTGATGCAATTCGCGCGTCCCATCCCATTTATGCTGTATTTATGGTTTGTTACAAATGCAACAACATGATTTTGCGTTGTTCAGGGGCAGGATTTTTGGCTTGTCTTCCATGCTACTAAGTATTATTGAATGTTGTGAATGTCATAGTTTCAGGACCTCTTTGAAATCCTTTTTGTGACTTGGTTCTTCATGTAAGTGTCTAGTTTCTATATTAGAGACCACAAAACCTTTGTTTTGAAATATCATCTTACTTTTACACATGGTATCCGAGCTGGTTGTATAACATTGATCTATTTTTCTTGAAATCCTAACCCTAACAATAAGAACCTTGGCATGCCCTAATAACGAAGGTACCACCCACATGGCAACCTCACCACCAACGAATGCATAGGTAGCAACTAAGTAGTCTTCTGTTGTAAATGCGATGCTTCAACACCACCAGGGTGCCTTCATATATTCGAGCACTTGTCGTTACCATTGACCATAATATGTGCAACAAACTAGTGTGAATCACAATACTTAATTATCACCTATGTTCATTTATAATTGACAAGTATATATGACCAATTGTCAGTGTAGTGTTACAGTACGAAAAAGATGGGCAATTGGATCTCTCCACGATCCAATTACCAATGTACCATGTTCTCTTGTTTAGTACCACATCATCTATAAGTAGGACTTCGGTCTGCCTATGGGGATATATAAGGAGCACCACACCCTCTGTATTCGTTGAGAGATTTAAAATAGAAGATCCTTATCTTTGAGGTCTTCTCCTGTGGTTACATCTCGCTCCTCACGGAGTCAGATTCCATGCAAAATTTGAGCGTTTATTTTTATGTTCTTGAGTTTGATTATCGATTTGGTTTCACATTATTTGTTTTAACAAGTTATCAGAGCTGGTTGATTCTTGGATTTGTACATCAATTTCAAGATTCGAATAAAGCGGGTTAATTCTTGGATTTGTTCATCAATTTCATGATTCATACATATTGTCAATTTCATGTTGTTCTTGGAGTTCATCTCATTTGAAGATCTAAACATGATGATATTGGACATTGCTGTTAGAAAATCGGAAGCGGAAGCGTAACATGGAAAAAGATAAAGAACGAAAATAACAACGGGATTTTTACGTGGAACCCTACTCCATGAGGAGCGGGATGAAACCACGGGAGAAGCCCTCAACGGGGCATGCTATGCATTACTTTTTCTCAATGGATACATGAGGTCTGGGGCTCCTTATATAGCCTCTCCAGAGCCTCCAAGTCCCACCACTGGACGATGTGGGACTAAACACTGGATGGGGTAAATGGATCTCCTCCAAGATCTATTTACCCTGCTACAACTCAATAGGCGCACATAACAAATACTCCAACACTCCCCCTCAAGCTGGAGCACGTAATGCTCAGCTTGGACAAACAGACAGAAATTCAACTCAACGCTAGAGGACACTACGGACAATATCAACCCAACGCGCACATGCTGTAGTCGAGGACGTTGCTTCTCATGCCGTGCAGGTGAGGAGGACGAACGGGCTGGAGTGTGAGTCGGCTGAAGGCTCGGAATCTGACCATCGAGTCTGAACTGCGCCTGAAGTCTCCTCGTCGGAGAACTGGGTCTCTCCCATCTGGCTCAGAGAGTGGTGCACTGCTCTGGTGTACCTATGATACCACATGAAAACCCTTGCCCTCAAGGGAATGGTCCTCTGCTCTGGAGTCCCTATGGCTCACATGAAAACTCTGGCCGAACAACAACAAGAATGATGGGGACTGCGAAACAAATGATGGCAACTTATGCTCATCTGATAATGACCGCATACTCGTGCGTGTCTGAAACTGGAGACTCGGAATCAATCGTCGAGTCTGAAATATCTGGATGGTCTAAATAATCTGTATCTGGCCTCTGAAGAATCTGCATAGACCTGTGACTTTGCATATATACTCCCCCTTTCTCCCATACTTGTCGGAAAATGTCATTGACAAAGTTGGGAGAAGACAAGATAAAATGGGGGGGAGGGGCAATCAAACATGAAACTTGCGGCTTTTGTCAAAAATTTTTTTAATAGCCGTCATGATTTTTTTAACATAAGCCGTTAAATTTTTTTTTATACAGCTTTTTTTTCACATTTTCTTTTTGTTTCTTTTTTTAATGCGTACGGCCTTTTTTTGTACGCGCTTTTTTCTTCTTTTTTTTTGAAAATATTTCCTTTCCTTTTTTTTTCTCTCTTTTTTTTCTTTTTTTCCCTTTTTTTGGAAAGAAAAAAACATACGGCCCAAATGGCCCTTACACAGTTTTTTATAACAAATATGCAACCCACATTTGGGCTTGATTATAAATTTTTATTCCCCTCTTTTTAAAAAAAATTCCTTTAAATCCACGGCACCCTATGACTTCTGACTGGGAACCCCCCTTTTTGTGTTTCTGCGCCGCCATCGAGAAGAAGGGGGGTTTGTCCCGGGGATGCGCCGTTTGGGGAGATCATGCATCGCCGGCATGCGCTGCGCAGGAGATCGCCTGGAGGTGCGGGCGATCGGGAGGAGATCCTCTCGCGGAGGAGGTCATTTGAATTGCGCCGCCAAGAGGATACGAGGGAGGCGAGGCTCGCTGACGAAGGAGGCTGCGGTGCACGAGCGCCGTTGGAGCACCGCCAGCAAGAGCCTGCAGGAGAGGAGATGCTCCGATGGGCTGATGCGGAGGTCTGATCCTGTGACCTGAGGGTTCGTGGCCCGATAGTTGCACGATTCTACATCGAATGCTACCGCATCTGAGCGGCATCGCTAGAGATCTGGAGGGTGCCCGCCTGTGCGTGCGCTGTCTGCGTGGGGCTAGGGGATCGAGGTCTATTCCAGATCCGAGATGCTCGATGGCGATGGGGCCTTGCCACCTCCTCTGATGTCCGATGGTGCTGCTGGGTGCTGGATGCCGCTGGGGGCTGGATGGCGCCGATCTGGAGGGCTAGGGCTCGTCGATGCCCAGCCTCAACATGCTAGAATCTGCTTATGACTGAAGATGCGACAGGAGTCTAAGAAGGTCTGACCGTCAGGAGCCGCCTGGAATGTTAGGGTTCACGAAGGAGCCCCTAGAGCCTGATCTTGAACAGTAGCACGAATGATATAAAACTGAATCTTTAAAAACATCAATCTTTCTTCAAGAACAAGAACTCCAAGAATGGAATCTCGAATAAATACTAAAACTAATCTTCACGAACACATCTCCGAGAATCGAACCCGCTCTGATACCATGTTAGAAAATCGGAAGCGGAAGCGTAACATGGAAAAAGATAAAGAACGAAAATAACAACGGGATTTTTACGTGGAACCCTACTCCGTGAGGAGCGGGATGAAACCACGGGAGAAGCCCTCAACGGGGCATGCTATGCATTACTTTTTCTCAATGGATACAGGAGGTCTGGGGCTCCTTATATAGCCTCTCCAGAGCCTCCAAGTCCCACCACTGGACGATGTGGGACTAAACACTGGATGGGGTAAATGAATCTCCTCCAGGATCCATTTACCTTGCTACAACTCAATAGGCGCACATAACAAATACTGCAACAATTGCTATATTCTATTGTTGCACACATCCAGATTTGTTATTAATATCCAATTTTTGGTTTGAATATTTGATATTATTTAATGTTAAAGTTGGAACCCACGCTGGAACCCTCATTAGAGGAAGAATTCTGTGGGCGATGTGTGCGAGAACCCTAGTAGAGTCTCATTCTTCCCAAGCGTGCATTCTCTCTAGTAATGTAAGATCTCTAGTCGTAGGATCCCCTCGTGTGAGGCCTCTAGGCGCATGATCGCTTCCAGGTGCGAAATCTTCATTTGCACGATCCCCTAACGCACGTTCTCCTCTAGGTAAGCGTCGTTCTTTGCACCAAGCAATGTTGAGTCAAGACCTCAGCACCGTATGCTCGGGATCTTTCAAGTTTGCCAGATCCGCCATAAGTCTCCACTAGGGATGCCACCATGCCACTGCCCATGGGTTACGTAAACCTTAGAAAGGGTTTGTGACGTTCTTGAAGAAGAAAGACGAGCTGTGAAGAAGAAGAAAAGAGGGGAGGGACTTTCTTGTATAGTTGGTGTGCGATTCCTCGACCCTCTGCGTGATCATCCTAGGAGCACACTTATAGCCATGTAGCCACAATCTCCTCTCCTTCCGCACCATCGCCACCATGTACGACTCGTTGACTCCTACATGGGCCTCTCCACCATCATCTCCAAGCCTAACAATGTTACCAACGAGTTTCTTTCCTCCTCTCTCGACCACCTGCAGAATCGCGGTACAAACCCCGACCACACCTCCAGTCGCAAGATGGGGAACCCCGTCTGGGGCGGTGCCCTTTGTGAGGGTGGTTCCCAGTCGGGGTACCCTAAGGACCCGTTCAGGTAGGGGGTTAACCCCCATTTGGAGGGTTCCCCAAATCCATATTTTCCTCTCTCTTTTGTGTGGCCCACTCCCTCTCTCTCTCTTATTTAATACATTAAATAATTTATTTCTCTTTCATTCATCCTAACAAAAAAATAATATATCATACCATCTTATCATCTAAAAATTATAAAATACTCAAGTTCTACTCACTTTTCCAAACTTCTATACAATCTCATCACAACAACTACTCACTTTTCCAAACTTCAAAGCAATCACATCGCAACAAACCCTCTCAACGCCAAACCCTCTATCCAAACACCAAGCCACAAAAATAGGGTACCCTTTCCCAGGTTACCCCAAGGTAACCCGGCAACCAAACACACCCTAAATAAAGGGTCACGGGCTACTGGACTTTATTAAAAAAATAGAAAAGGGGGAAGAAATTGGCCCAACAGGAGATTGTTATGCAAAAAAGAAGAGTCTGCTTGGAAAAAATGTGCCCAAATGTGGGTCACTGCTGAAGCAAGAAAATAGGGGATTAGTATTTTGAATTTGGTCCTTACGGACCACCATTATTCCAAAAAATGAGAAAAAAAGAAAGTGCAATTGTGTTAAAAAAGGAAAGATGAATATATACACACAAACAACTTATTGAAAAGAGAGATGACTTAGAAAAACATAAGAGAAAAGTTGAGAAAAGAATACAAAAAGAAAAAGTATGTTTTATGCTATTTCTCTCAACTTGATCATCTATGTTTTTATTATGAAAAGAATGAGAAAAAGGGTGAGTGAGAACATGGTAACATATTCTTCTTCTTGAGATGTTCCTATAGGATTTCTATTGCATCCATCATCATCTACTCATGGTTCCTCAACAAAAGCAATATCTTCTCCATGGTCCCTATATAAGTGAACTTTTTTTGAAGCCAAACAAGGGGGAAACACTCAGAGTTGCCCACCCCATAATTGCATTAATAAAGAATAGGAAACGATTACAGAGCTAGTAACTATGAATGCCACAAGTCTAACAAGCCTGACGCCTGGATACAAACATTCTCCTTATAAAACCTTTGGCCCGAGAACAACAGGACATTCCTAGGCAACCAGATGGCCCATGCGATGGCCAAAGGGCTAAGTGGGACTCTTCTCGGACGATGTCTGGCCGCTACTAAGGAATCACAGAAAGAGGCAAGGCTCCCCGTACTGACCCAGTCCAGATCCTACCCATCCCAAATAGGCGTCGATCCCTGACATATGAAGAAGAGATGTTCCACAGACTCAATTCCAGTCCCACAAAGAAGGCATCTGTCGGAAACCGTCCCAAGCAGCCTAGCACAACGGTCTCGCGTCATCAATCTCTTTCTTCTGAAAATCCACAAGAAAAACCAATCCTCTTGGGGAGGCCAAGTCCCCAGAAAAAACTGCAGTCTCTCATCAGATCAGTCGACTGCGAAGGAGGTGGCCTGCATATAGACATATATGCCTTCCTTATGGACTAATTTCATATCCCTATAAGAAAAATAAGAGAGGTTATTCTCATGGTTCATGTATAGGAGAGACCCAACTCTTGAGATCTGCATAGAGACGATAACTCCACTTCTGAGTTTGACATCAACTACTCCATATGGACTTCTTTACCTAGGATCGTGTTAGACTTCTATTGCCCATCTACGACATGAAGGCCGACACACCAGACTTCTTATGCATACCAACCATCTTTATTGAGCATCGACTACTCCGCACTTTCTATTGTGTGAATACTCTCCGCGCTGGAATTCTTCTAGGCGACTTTACTCCAGGTACGACCTGGTCGTCACATCGACTCTGCTACAATTACATACTGATCATCGCAGACCCGTCCTCGTGCGAAGTCTTCTCCCAGCAATGACTATTCCGAGCAAGTCTCCTCCCGTCTCTCTCAGATGTGTCAAGTGAAGATGAGCTGTGTATATTTCTTTTGTTGCAAGTTGTAGCTTTCTAATCGCCAGCTTGAGGGGGAGTTTTAGAGTTTGTAGAAGATGGGTAATTGAATCTCTTTAGGATCCAATTACCATGTTCTCTCATTTAGTCCCACATCATCTTTAAATGGTACCCCGGTCTATATGTGGGGCTATATAAGGAGCACCACACCTCCTGTATTCATTGAGAGATTTGTAATAGAAGATCCGTCCTTTTGGGCCTTCTCTTGTGATTTCTTCTCATTCCTCACGGACTAGGGTTCTATGTATAATTTGAGCATTCTACCTTTCATATTTTTATGTTCTTGAGTTTGATTATCGATTTGCTTCCGCATTATTTGTTTCAACAGTCAGCAACCAGCAACCACAGTCTTATGTAAGTAACCTCGTTCAACTGCAAGCGTTTATATTCTTTCACAATTAATTGTGATTATCTCCAACTAGAACCACATACACAAGGGCAAGCACACTTAAGAACATATACATAACACATGCATGAAGCTTTTCTTTTTATTCACAAAGAAGGCTCACTCTGGAGTGAGGCATGGAAGAATGAGCCCATACTCCTGCTTATGTACACGAATTTAGGCATACCAAGGGACATAATCATAATTACCATTTCAATTTGTAAATATTTTAATAAAATTGTAGTATGAAGGGGGTTATCTTGCCCCCCTATAATCTGGTCCTGTATATTACATTTTGACTTATAAATAGCATTGTGGATAAAGGTATTCAGGATGACTCCATTTGGATCCACCCCTCTTTTTCCTTTATTACATTACATCATTATGACTCATAACACAAGGACTCATCTTATTCTATTGCTACTTGTTGCATTTCACATAAACTGGTCGTAACACTAACCCTTTGTGTTTAGCAACGACCTTTCCCATTCCTTTTCTTGTTGGTTACCCTGGAGCATATTTTTCTTTCGTATAATATGTAGATGATGCCAAATCATTTACACTAAGTCATCAGTTGGTCATGTGCACCAACACATTTTGATGCATCTCTGTATGTGCTTGCCAAGCGCTACCAAACACGTGGTCTCATATTAAAGGAAAATCATGACATCCATGCGTTCTATGTGTTGCCCTTTGTAGCCTCCATAGACTAATAATGTCCTCCAAGACCTGCTACATTAGCCATTGAACCACACCTCATGCTTACTTGGGAAGTAGGGTTAATGCATGCTCTCCTCGTCATACACCCTTTAAGCCTTCTGTGTTTAGAGTCAAATCTATTGCTTATTGTAGCCTCATCCGATGTTTTAAGTTGCTCATATACATGTATATACTATTATATATTCACAAATTTGGGCCATTTATATATCAGGGTGTATGTAGCCCATCATACTTACACATTTAGTCGTTCATGACCGAGAGATTGCCCTTGACATGGTATCCTATCTCGTTCCTCCACACATGATGCATTCCTACAGTTGCTTTTTAAAGATAAGGGTTGTGCAAGCACACCTCTCGTTCCACCAATGTCCTTCCCATGAATTCCATTGCCTCCTTCAGATTCAATCGATACTGCAAAGAGTAACAGAGCTTTGGGGTCACCTCTTGTCTTTGTTAATATTGTTACATGTTGCTATGCTCCATGGTAAACCATCGTTCTTAGCCGGCGTGTGGATGTTCGAAATCCACTCAAGGAAGAAGACATCTCTCAACTTGCTCATTGTTGATCTCCTCCAGTGTTTACTCGCATTGAATCCTTTGCAATTGTGGGCATCCTCGTAACATAGGAGATCGCCTCATTTTCTCCAAGTATCTTTTTTTAATGAGAAAAAGGGTGTGAGCTCAAGTTGATTCATGTACAAAATTGCATTAAATCATAACTAGCAGAGCTCACAGAGACCAAGCTTTACATAAGGCCATGACTTGCACCCTCATGTTCTCCACATAACAATGCTCTTGCCTAAACACAATCCCGTTTCGAGAAAACCAAATCACCGAAGAACAATAAAAGAATGCAGTCAACCCTCATATGTAAAGAGACATGCTGAAAATATCGAATCCCAGAACTCCTCCAAGGTTGCATGCTGCAACCAAAGGCATATGCATTTGGGGTCTGCAAATAAACATATAGAGGATAAGTAAAGAAAAATATGATCCCCATCCTTTAAAGAGAGGATACAATGGATAAGAGGCGTCACCCATACGAGACCATTAGCTCTGGGTGGTCAACCTACCCCTCTTTATCTGCCATAAAAACATCTTTACATGGGGGGGGATAGAAGATCACCAAGTGAAATTATACATAGCCATGCCGTTTCCCATGTCACCTACACTGTCTATAATGGAAGTTGTACACCTTCTTTACGGAGAATCGTTCGTTAGCCAATTTCCAACCATCCCTACCACTAGAGGGACCATAAACATCACATTGATCATACATCAGGAAAGTCCTGCATATGTTGCTCTGAGAATCTCGATTGAAACGACATGCACCACATATTATTCTCCTAAGACTCCACAACTCCGATATCCTTGCCGCAAGAAAGGGCAAATAACCTGGGATATCGATCTGTCGATACCCCATCACTAGCTTGAGCTCCTCTAGATTGGGGTAGAACACCGAGATCAATGGGTGGAAATAGAATAATGAATTGCTTGACAATGAAGCCCTAGGATTCTCTTATTTAGAGATGAGATACATGTCGGGAAAATTACATAATAGAGATAAAAGTAAAGGAAATGCATAAAAATCGGAAAAGATAAGATAACTCTCAAGACACCCCTTAAGTTGGAGTATAGATGTCAATCTCAATCATGCTCAACTTGGTACAACACCTCTAGAATGGTCTTGTGGCTAGAGCCTTGGTGAAAAAATATGTTGTCTATTCTCTGAGTTGATGTGGGAAGTTGAGATAATACCTTCTGAATCATATCTCCTGTCTAGTGACAATCTACCTCAATATGCTTAATCCTCTCATGGAATGCAGGATTGTTGGAAATAAATATGGCAATCTAGTTGTCGCACTGTAGATACATGGGAAGAGATGCGTCAATAGCTTGGTCAATCAAAACGGATTTGACCCACATGATCTCACTACTTCCTTGCGCCATGACTCTTACTCTGACTTCACACTAGATTTGGAAACCACAATCTGCTTCTTGCTCTTCCATGACATCAAAGAGCTCCTTATGAAAACTGCAAAGCTTGAGGTAGATTTTCTGTCCTTGGGGCATCCTACTAATGTGTACCTGCATATGCTGCAATGGCGAGGGATGTCCCCCTGCTAAAGAGAAATCCTATGCCTGGAGATGTCTTCAGCTATCTCAGAATCATGTGAACAACATCCATATGTGCTTGTCTTGGTTGTTCCATAAACTGATTAACTTTGCTCATTGGGAGTAGTCTGAACCTGTAAGTTTCCCTCTTGAGAGGGTACCTGCTCATCCTGTAAGGAATCCTGCTATATAGACAACTCAGTAGTGTCATTAGTAGAAACAATGTGCTCATTACATACCTGAGGCATGCTGGATGATGGGAAAGGCCCATGAGCAGGGGGAATGGAGCGAGACCTGCTAGTAAACACACATGGCAAAAACTGAGTCAAGGTGGTTGGTGGTCCACAGGCAATCACATGAGCATGTGTATGTACTGGAGGTGGTGGTGGAGGCGGCGACGGTGGTGAAGGAGGTGGTAGAGCATGTGCATGAGGTGGTAGAGCTGTAGGAGGTGGAGGCATGTAAACCTCTTTATCAAAGTCAAATGGGACCAATATGTCACTTGTAGGAGAGTAATACACAACAAACTCAAGAATGTAACATCATCACTGATGCAAAATAAGAATTTGGCGACAGATAAAAAAATTATTTGATGGTGGTATTTTGGTGGAGAAGAAAATGGAGGGGAGAAGAAGAGAAGGCGCCGGTTGCGCGAGATTCAAGGAGAAAGAAGCGCGTATATCGCGTGGGAGAAAGAGAGAGATGAGAGGGGGAGATAGAGATAAAATCTCAAATTTTATATATCAACCGAACTGAACTCCATAACTAGTCTATCATCTCTTTATATAGGAGGGATGAGATTACAAAAATAGAAATTCAAACTAATTATCTTATATTGACTCTAACCGACTAACTGACTAATTTGAAATTCAAATTAACTACTTTAGAGATCACACACGATCTCTTATTTAAAATAAAATTACGATGACGTAAATAAAATTAACGGATAAAAAGTAGATAAAAATGCGGCCCTATTTCTCCAGTTCACGCTGTATCAACTCTCCTCCGCTTGAAAAATTCGGCTCCCGACGAATTGCTGGATCTGCAGGCTTGGAGGTTGATAAATTCGAATCCGCGTTCTCGGTCATCCCATGGAAAAACTGGTGTGGAGCAAATGGCGGGATCCATACGTGCTTGGTGCGGGTGTTGGCGACGTTGACCTTGCGACGGAAGAGCAGGTGTGGCGCACATGCAGGCGTCCATCCGGATTTCATCCCGTTGACATGGTGCTCGAAGAACTGGCAGGGCATCTTCATGACGAACAACTTGGCCTTTGGAGAATCCATAGCGAAGCAATAGCACAAGGAGAGTAGAGGAGGAGATGTGTCCAAGGAATTCAACCATGGGGTCTTTAAATAGGTGGAACCCATGATCCTAGTCCTATTTGGATAAGGGAGTTTTCCAGATTTCCTCTTTTCAGCACTTCTTTTAAAATATTTCTGCTTCAGGGGGTTGGCATGCAAATTTCGCACCCCTTCACTTAAATAAAATCTATAGCATGTTTTATCCTCAAAATAACCCTTGTGATGAAAGTTTTTGGGAAAGGGGGTCTTTTTGCAAATATTCCAAATTAGCTTTCTATCCCAAGTTTCATGGGTTGGAACCCCGTAGATGTCGGGCCTCCTGTTAGGGTTCGGCCTTTCATTCTCTGGCAGTGGCGGCGGCGGACGCTAGGTGGACGCAAGGCCCGATGGTGCCTGCAGGAAGGCCGTCACGATCGAGGGCGGAACGTGGGATATACGTTGGGGCGACACAGGGCGATAGGGGGGAGAAGGTGATAGAGGGTACTGGCGGTGGGCGGGGTGTTGGGAGGAAGGGGAAAGCAGGGTTGCAGACGCGCGCGGATTGGAGAATGGAAACGGGCGACGGGAGGAGAAGGGAAAGGGGTGGCGGGGGAGGATGGGTACTGGGAATTGGGAAGAAGGGGCGGCGGCACGGGTTAGGGTTTGATGATGGCTCGCGAGGCGCGAGGGGGAGGTTGGGAGGGGGTTTTGCTGGGAGTGAAGAGGTCGCGGTGGGAGGGGGATCTGGGTTTGTGGGAGGGGACATGGGGGTTGGGGGAAATATCGCGTGGGTCCTGGGATGGTGGGTGAGGTTGACAGGGCGGGGGCCGGGGGCGTTGGCGAGGGCGTATGGGGTGGCGGTGACGGGGCTGGGGTCGTAGGTGCAGGGGGTGTGTTGGTGGCGAGGAGGGAAAACGGCGGTGGTGGTGGGGCGGGGGGGCTCGCCGGGAAGAGCACGGAGGCTGACGATGGTGCCGCAAAGGTGACGGGGTTGGCAGTGGCTTGCGGCATTGGTGGGGCTGTGACTGGGTTCGCGGGTGTCGTAGCAAGGTGTACGGGTGCAATGGGTGGGGCGTAGATCGATTCCGGAGGGTTTTGTGAATCTGAATATGCTTGGGCAGCAAACAGGTCATAATTTTTACCTCCTGAAATGGCCTGGTCAACGAGTAAACCATCATCGGCGGCGAGTTCTTCTTCGTCAACAATCTGGACAGTGGCTTTGGTAGCGGAAGATTGTGTTTCGACCGCGCATAGGGTCTTGAAGTCAGCCATCCAATCTCGAAACTTTGACTGGAAATCAAGCAACGTGCCCAGCAACTCCTTGTCGTAAGCTTCGTTGGATCGTCGTTTTCGTTCCGATGAACGATGGCCCTTCGTTGCATGATGATTGCATGAACTTTTATATGGATCGACATATCGTGAGGACGATCTGTAAGCCATGCTCTGATACCAATTGATGCGGATTGAAAATTGTGCGATGTTGATGGAAATAATTTGGGGGTGGAATTTTCGGTGGAATAGATAATGGAAGGGTTGAGAGGAGAAGCTTGTCGGAAAAACGAGGGGTTTGGAGGAGAGAAACGTGAAGACCACGTGGGGAAGGAGAGAAACTAGAGGGAGATAGAGATAAAATCTCAAATTTTATATATCAACTGAACTGAACTCCATAACTAGTCTATCATCCCTTTATATAGGAGGGATGAGATTACAAAAATAGAAATTCAAAGTAATCATCCTAAATTGACTCTAACCGACTAACTGACTAATTTGAAATTCAAATTAACTACTTTAGAGATCACACACGATCTCTTATTTAAAATAAAATTACGATGACTCAAAATAAACATAAATAAAATTAACGGATAAAAAGTAGATAAAAATGCGGCCCTATTTCTCCAGTTCACGCTGCATCAATCACTGACAAAGTATTTCCGTCGAAGTCGATCAAAGCAACGGTACCCTTTCTGGGTACGAGAGTAGTCAACAAAGAATACTTGACAGCTCCGGGGGAGAGCTTGTCACGACCATGTGAAAGATTGTGAACAAAGGCCACAGATCCAAACATACGGGGTGTAAGAGAGAACATGTCCTTCTTGAGAAACATAATTGAGAAAGAAACCTTTCTCTCAAAACAGAAGATGGCATACGGTTCACTAAGTAGCAGGCAGTGAGAACCTCATAACACCAATAAGAGTGAGGAACACGACTCTGAATCAGAAGGGTTTTGATCATATCGAGTAAATGAAGATATTTGCACTCGGCAACACCGTTCTGCTGATATTTGTAGGCACACAAGGTCTAGTGTACAATGCCAAGAGACCTAAGAAACTTGGATAGATGTAAATTGCTAAACTCTAATGCATTATCAGAACGCAAATACTTGACAGTAACAAAAAATATTATTTATCTCATTAATAAATGATTTAATGACAGACCCAACTTAAGACTTATTCTTTAACAGGAAAACCCAAGAAAGTCTAGAATAGTCATCTACAACAACCACATAAAAATGGTGTTCCTGGTGATCA
Source organism: Ottelia alismoides (assembly GCA_037367405.1). Taxonomy (NCBI): domain Eukaryota; kingdom Viridiplantae; phylum Streptophyta; class Magnoliopsida; order Alismatales; family Hydrocharitaceae; genus Ottelia; species Ottelia alismoides. Next base: position 162,440 of record JAZKJV010000994.1, read on the forward strand.
GGGAGATGACTCAAACCCCAAATATACAAGTGAAGGAGCTCAAACAATTGAGAATTGATCCGACTCTGATGAGATGGAAACAAAGAACAATGATGCTTCCTAAGCTGGCAAGCCTCACATTGGAAGGAAGATTGCGTGGAGATCTGTGGGAGGACATAACACAACTTCTGCAGAGAAATGTGGGCAAAACGAAGGTGCCACAGGTATGGTGAGACGGGTCCAGTAGAAATAGTAGAGGCACCGGCATGAGGAGGTTGGAACAGTCTGTAGAGCTCCTATTGCTCCAATCACCCTGCTTGTGAATATACCTTGAAACACAAGAGAAGATGGGTAAAAAATGGCACGACAATGCATGTCTTTGTAATCTGACTAATAGAAAGGAAGTTCATCTGAAAATCATGAGCATATAAAACATTCTGCATAAGTATGGATGACGTCAAATGCACCTCCCCCTATCCTATGATGGGGTAGGTGAATCCCATTTACAATGACGACTCATCTACCAGGGGATATAGACCTATAAGATCTGAACTAGGATCTATCTTCATATAGATGGTGAGAAGCACATGAGTCCATGATCCACTCTGTCATATCTGCACTACTACAACCAGTAAAAGCGTATGCGATACCTGAGGAGCTCGAAGAGGCTCTAGCTGCAACTGGAGTATATGTAGATCCTGTAGTGGTAGTGTCGGTCATTGAAGTCATGGTCTCTCGTATCCGAGAGACAATGCCATAAGGCGAAGATCTGTCTGAGGAGCTGTAGTATCTAAAGGCTCAATCCGCTCCGCCACACGGACAGATGCATGGTATCCATGCTTTTGATAGCACACGTCCTCAGAGTGTCCTGGACGACGACAATAGGTGCATGGCCCATGTTGACATCCACCTCCTCTGCCACGGGGACCACGCCCCCCTGAACTGCGTAGAACCTCCTCTATCGCGAGATGCAGCCATCACTGAGGAGATATGTGTAGCAACAATGAGTGGGATAAAAAGTCTACCGATACGACTGTAAGCCTCCTCTATGGGCGGTATAGTCATCCCAATTATGAGTTATGCACGTGCTGCCTCATACTCTGGATCGAGTGCTGCCAAGAAGACTTCAACCATGGTGAAGTTCCTGCAGGCCATCTGCTGCTCCGTAGAAGTAGTAATGGACATGCAGCTGTGAGGCTTCTCAAACATGCCTCGAAGCATAGAGTAGAAAGTGTGCAGCGGACATCCATTCTGCCTGACCTTGTATATGTCAACCTGAAGCTGAAGAATCTTGGTCTCGTTCTTCGCGTGGCATAGGTCGCAGCTAGAATGTCCCACATTGCCTTAACAATGGGCTGGTTCACAATATCATTGGCAATCTCTGTGATGAGTGTCCCAGAGAGACAAACACGTGCATAAGCGTCATCTTGCTTCCATGAAGCATTGTCCCCAGTCTTGTCCGTCGGCTCTGGTTTTGTCAGAATGTGCTCCTTGTTGTTGCACCACATAAGGGTCAAAAACTGCATAGAGTACAACTCATAGTTGGTTCCATTCATCTTCATGATGGGAACCATGCCCTTGAAGGCACCAAACGAAGAGAAGACATCACCCTTGTTTTCTGACATGATGAAAGAAGACCGAAAAACGGGACTTGACTGGGAAAGTAGATAGAATCGAGAAAGTCTACACGATCATATGAAGGATTGGTTGTACGTGTAGATTCATACAACCATCCTTGTTACCCCTTAAGAAGCACTAGGGACAAAAAACGAGTTTTATAAGTCTGAAATCTCATTTTTCGATCAAAATTAGACCATTTCAGACAATAGTTTGGTCACGGAGAGGATAAAAAAACGCGCACGTGGGCCGAAAAGGCCCCATCGCAGCCCGTAGATGATTCCATAGGAGTCGGAGGTACGCGTAGGGGCCGGGAGGGCCCTTACGGACGGCTGGGACCGCTGCGCAGCGGCACCCACGCATGAGGTTCAGCGGCAGCCCGCGGAGGGGAAAGGGGCATCAGTGGCCTCGTGGAGGGGAAAGGGACAATGGCGGCAGCCCCACGGAGAGAGAAAGAAGATGCGGCAATGGCCCGCGTGGAGAGGTTTGTGGGTGGGGTCTACTGCACGGTGGGGTACGAGAACTCTGTTCTAGGATCGTCGCTCTGATACCATGTTGAGGGAAAATAATCAATTGCTTATTCATGAGGCTATGGGGTTCTCTTATATAGAGGAGAGACCCGTTAAGCAAATTACATAAAGAGAACATAAAGAATAGAAAATACATAAAAAGAAACATATAAATAGTATTTGTTGGTGTCTCAGCTGATGTCAATGAATCTCCCAGTTACTACTCTTTTATGTTGAAAAAAACCACAAGAAACCAGAATTAAATACCTAATAAGTGCTTAGTGAATGAACATAAGATGCATAGTTCATTTTCTTGGAGAACTAAATTTGCATTAAAGCCAGTCAACATGTTTCTTTTAGATGCTCACACTTTATCATCCACGCCCTTTTCTTTATATTCCAAATTTCGATGGTGATATGACCTGCATGTTGTGCTGAGCTTTTTGCCATTCATCTCTAGAAACTTGCATCTGCCTGGGCGTCTTTTTAAAATAATGGTTTTAAAACTTTTAAATTATTGACGACTAGCATGTTGTCTTTTGCAATTGTATAATTTACTGTATTTTTTCATATCAATGAAAAGGATTTTCAGATCATGATTTTAAAATTTTGCATCGAAGGATACAAGGAGATGGGGCTGCTGTCTACATTGCTCAGATGGAATGCTCTCGATCCACCATCTAGGGAAGAACAGCTGAGAAATAGCAGGATATGTAGACTCTATCAACATAATAGAAATCCTTTCGTTGATCATCCTTAATTTGCCAACCTTTTATGGAACATTAGTGCTGTCACCAAACTTCCTGAAAATAATCTGCAAGCGTGGATAAATGAGTTCCATTACAATAACAAAGGGAAGGACGAGAATGAGGTTTTCCCTTTTCCCTTTAATGAGATTTTATGTCATCAAATGAAGTTAGTTTTAAAATACAAAATTTATCAACTCCGTTATGAAGGCTTGAAGATTCTGAACACAACTTACAGTCACTGTGATCCCACACTTTCAAAAAGTCTCAGTTTAGTTTTTCAATTTTAATGTCATATATGTTGAGCTGCATTCACCAAACCCATATCTTCATTTTCATGGAGATCATATTATTCACATTACATTTTTAATAATTTTTACCAAAGAGAAAAATTAGAGAAGCTCGTATTTTTTTCTTTGGAGAAGGAAGAGAACATTAGATAGATTTGGGTGTGCAAAGTCATGCTGGCTACAGAGAACTTTAGGTGTATTTTTTGAGAAAAGTAATGGCACATTTCACCAAATCAATTTCATCAGGGTTGTTAAAATAGAGGTATATCTTTACTTGTACTTTTTTTTTCTAAATAAGCCATGGAAGGTTCATTCTTAGACTCGACCACCATGTAATGCTGGCCACAATTTTGGGAGCAATTACCTTCAAGGACCAAGCTCTTATTCAATGGATCAATTATAGCATCCTAAACACAATTCCACATGGTAAACCTACGAAGTGTGAGCTGTGTGAGAGCTGAGTGGGAATTAGTACACTGATAGCTTAAGATGAGTTCATAGGATGCTAGCAGATGTTGGGATGGACAGGGAACTTCTTGTTCTCAATTGCCTATCAGAAATTATTACATCCCCACCCCGGAAACTTTATTTCTGAATAATTTGCCGATGCATATGGGAGACCAATGCTCTTTCAAGGTCAAGATGTGGCTAATGAGGTGGAGACTAGCCGCTAAGGTTTATGAAAAAAGAATTCTCCATTGGTTGTAATTCAAATGGTTATCCACGAAGCAGGGATATTTATGATATTTGTTTTGGAGTTCAAGTGAGGGGTTTTTGTAATTATCTTAAGTCTGGTTTTGTTTAGGAGACAGAAAAGAAATCTTGGATGATTATTGAGTTCTGCTGGTCATTCGTTGGCGTAAAAGGAAATTTCGACCTACGTATTTTGGATGGTTTCCATTGGATCCGATTATATCCAATTTGAAGAAGTTATTAGGATCAATTTTATTTTATAATGTTTTGTTTTTAGTTTTGGGATATTGCAATCTATATTGTTGTGAAGATCCCTCTGATAGTAAAAATGGCAACAAAAAAGGAGTGAAATTTACAAAGACTTCGGTGAAAAAGGCTCCTAAAAATAGTGGAACTTCCATTATTATCACGAAAATGATTGATCCATTTCAAAAGGAGAATATGGAAACAATAAAGAGGGTGTATCTCTTTAAAAATAGTTTTAAATTGGATAACTCACAAAAGAAAGTTGATTATGAAATGTAGAAAATACACTTGATAATTTGTGCTTACTCATTTTGATTTGGTGCCTTGGACTCAGTTGGGTTGAACCTAACAAGTTATCATGGCCATACTATTCAATAGTGCTTTGGATTTAGGCCTTGGACATCACAATAATATTCTCTTTGCATGGTTGCAAGATGCTCCTTGGAAGGTGGATTTTTCAAAGGCTTACGACTGTGTTGATTGTATTTTTTGTTGGCATCCTTACACTTGAGGGGTTTTCCTAGTATTTGGATTTGTTGGATGAAGAGATGTGTCATAATTGCATCTTATGTTGTGTTGGTGAATATACGACAGGAGGGTGGCTTCTTTTAGCCACAACGTGGAGTTAGGCAGGGATGCCCGATGCGCTTCTGCTATTTGTTATGGTGGTTGATGCCTTGGTCAGGATGGTGTCCTCGGTAGATGAGGGTGTCTTCCTAGCGGGCTTTCGTATGGGCGTTTTAATCTCCACTTTTCAGTTTGTAGATGATACTATTTTCTTTGTAGAGGGCGTGACTGAGGTTGTGGAAGGGATTGCCACCATACTTGAGCTTTTTGGCATGGAAGGCCGTATCAGCGATATATCGGTGATATATCGTCGATATTTCTGTTTCGCCAGCCTTAGTATCTCAATATCCCCTTGTATCTCCATTTGCCCGATTTTGCCAATATATCGTCGATCTATCGGCGATATATCGGTTATCGGCGATATATCACCGAAACAGAGCATATTCCTTTCTTAATTTGCAAGGTTTCGAGGTCCCATTTCGATTATAAAATGCCATTTTGCCCTGCATTTCGTACGTGTCGACGGTGAAGACTGTAGGTGCTTGGTTCCCTTCCTCCATATTTCCATTGCATTTTGAGGTATGATTTCTCTTAATTGATAAATAAAATTACAAAATTAGTTAGGGATTTTGTTCATGTGGTTATTTGATGCATAATCTTCTTCTTTTTTTGTAAAATTTAGAATGAATGATGTTGGATCTCATGTTTTAGACTTAGGAAATATAATTTCATGGTGATTTTTGTTAACTAAAGGTGTGTAATTAATTCAATCCGAAAATAAAAAAATATATCTACAATTTATTGAGAATTTTATTCATGAAATTTGGGACTTTTGATTTTTGTGTATTTATTAAGTAATGTTATGAATGAATGGAGTTCGATCTCTTGTTTTAGATTTAGGAAATATTATTTCATGGTGATTTTTGTTAAGGTGTGTAATTAATTAAATCCGAAAATAAAAAAATATATCTAAAGTTTATTGAGTTTTTTGCTCATGAAATTTGGGCCTTTTGATTTTTGTAGATGTATTAAGTGATGTTATGGGCGAATGGAGTTCAATCTCTTGTTTTAGACTTAGGAAACATTATTTCATGGTGATTTTTTTTAACTAAAGGTGTGTAATTAATTAAATCTGAAAATAAAAGAAATATATCTACAATTCATTGAGTTTTTTGTTCATGAAATTTGAGGCTTTTAATTTTTCTGTATTTATTAAGTGACGTTATTTATGAATGGAGTTGGATCTCTTGTTTTAGACTTAAGAAACATTGTTTCATGGTGATTTTTGTTAAGTAAAGGGGTGTAATTAATTAGCCGACCCTACTTAATTGTGGAAAAGGCTTTGTTGTTGACGTAAAGGTATGTTATTAATTAAATCCGAATATATATATATACAATTTATTAAGTTTTTTGTTCATGAAATTTAGGGCTTTTGATTTTTGTGTATTTATTAAGTGATGTTATGGACGAATGGAGTTGGATCTCTTATTTTAGACTTTGGAAACATTATTTCATGGTGATTTTTGTTAAGTAAAGGTGTGTAATTAATTAAATCTGAAAATAAAAAAATATATCTATAGTTTATTGAGTTTTTTGTTCATGAAATTTGGGGTTTTTGATTTTTGTGTATTTATTAAGTAATGTTATGAACGAATGGAGTTGGATCTCTTGTTTTAGACTTAGGAAACATTATTTCATGGTGATTTTTGTTAAGTAAAGGTGTGTAATTAATTAAATGCGAAAATAAAAAAATATATCTATAATTTATTGAGTTTTTTATTAATGAAATTTGAGGCTTTTGATTTTTGTGTATTTATTAAGTGGTGTTATGGAGGAATGGAGTTGGATCTCTTATTTTAGACTTAGGAAACATTATTTCAAGGTGATTTTTGTTAACTAAAGGTGTGTAATTAATTAAATCTGAAAGTAAAAAAATATATTTACAATTTATTGAGATTTTTGTTCATGAAATGTCGAGCTTTTGATTTTTGTGTATTTATTAAGTGATGTTTTGGATGAATGGAGTTGGATCTCTTGTTTTAGACTTAGGAAACATTATTTCATGGTGATTTTTGTTAAATAAAGGTATGTAATTAATTAAATCCGAAAATAAAAAAAATATATCTACAATTTATTAAGATTTATGTTCATGAAATTTGGGGCTTTTGATTTTTGTGATTTTTTTCTAATTTCATCTGTATTTAACAAATCAAGGATTCAAGATCGTGGCACACTCCGGTTCAGACTCTGATGGTTCTCGTGGACAGTTGGACTTGGATGGTAGAGAGATTGGTTGGAGGTATGCCACCGCTCCAGATGGCAACAAAGCGAACCATAGTGCAACTTCTGTGGGAAGAGGTTGGGAGGAGGGGGTATTAAAAGACTGAAGCACCATCTTGTTGGCAACAATAAAAATGTTGCCAAGTACACTCGTTGTCCAAAAGACGTGAGGGACTTAGTGAAGGCCAGCATGGGGGGGGGGAGAAGGAGAAGGATGTGGAGAGGTCCAGACGGGATGAACATTTCAAAGAATTAATGTTTGAGAAGGAGTTCAATATTCTCTTAGATTCAGACGACGAGGACTTTGTCTACCCCGATGACATTCAGACCGCAACAGAGAGGAGGGCATATAGGAGGGCGACAAAAAAGTCCATGAGGAGCGAGTTTGAGAGGAGAGAACTCAGTGGTGCATGTGGCGGCTTCTCTGGTGTCGGTGGCAATGGGAGTGGTTCTAGAGGGGTACCAGTACCACCACCCATTAAGAAACATAAGGGGAAGGGACTGGAACCATTCTTGACGAGGAGCGGGTCCATGCAGTACAAGACAAACAAGGATCCGATGCAAAAGACGGTGAAGGGGATGTTCACCAATGCACGGGAGAGAGTGGGAAGGCCATCGACAATCTCTTCTTTGGGGAGAGCATCCCAGCCCATGTCGCTAGTGGACATTTTTTACAGTACGCCATTGATGAGATCGCCGCAACGGGAACGTAAGTGAAGGCTCCCACTGCCAAGGAGCTGATGAACAAGTATCTTGGGCAGGAGAAGGAGGGGACGAACGAGTACATCTCCGAGCTGAAGATGAGATGGCTAGAGTACGGTGTAATGCTGAAGCGTGATGGCTGGACAAGCTATACGGGAAGCAAATCAACAACTTCCACATTTACTGTGATGGTAAGACCATTTTTCTTAAATCCTTCGATGCATCTGAACATGTGAAGGACTACAAGTACCTGCTGAAGTTGATGAAGGACATCATTAAGGATTTGGGAAAGAAAATATTGTATAGATTATCACAGACAATGGCAGCAAGTAGCTACTGTATTTTTTGGACACTGTGTGCTACGCATTGCATAGATCTAATTCTAAAGGACTTTAACAAGAGGAAGCTCGTCGTAAAGGTGATAGAACAAGCACGGACGATCATGACTTTCATTTACAACCATTCCAAAGTGCTGGCTTTGATGAGGCGAACATGCAATGGTGAGCTGGTGAGGCCTGGCATCACACGTCGTGCAACCAATTTTATAGTGTTGCAAAGCCTCAAACAACACAAGACATGGTTGAAGACCATGTGTTGCCAAGGTGAATGGTTCGAGAACCTGGAAGCTCAGACCAAAGGAGGACGGAGGGTAGAGACAATCATCAATGATCTCCATTTCTGGGATGACGTGACAAGGGTCACGAAGATAATGGAACCGGTTGTTTCTGCATTGCGTATCATAGATGGGGACAAGAAGCCAACTATGGGAGTGATCTACGAGGTAATGCGCTGCATGAGGGAGAAGGTTAGAGAAGCAGTTGGGAGAGGATTTAAAGCGTGGTTGGGCATCATAGACGAACGATGGTCCAAGATGCTCTCACATCCTCTTCACAAGGCTGGTATGTATTATCTAATAAATATTTTTAATCCATTTTGGTTGGCATTTTAGAAGGATTAAAATTTGAGAATTGTTCATCTCCAGCGTATTACTTGAATCCGAAGTACCGGTACAAGAATAGTCTTGGTACAAATGCTGACCTTCTAGCCGCTGTACAAGTTGTGGTGGAAAAGCTCGTCAAGGACGAGAAGGCACAAACCTCGTACATGAATGGGGTAATATTGATTGTATAATATACCATCTATAGTCGCCTAGAATGAGTTTTAAATTATTTTGAGGCACAAACCTTTTTATGACTTAAAGTTTTGAATAATGTGTAGATCAAATACTTTAGGGATGCCTTGAGTTCTTTCGGTAGAGTAACCGCAGTTAATGGATGAGACAATACTCTTCCTGGTAAGGACTAAAACGAATAAGTCTATTGATTGTGATGTATAACAATTTCACTATTATTGATTTATCTCTTTTGGATTTTCCGCAGCCGAATGGTGGTTATTGTATGGGATGGAAGCTGCCAATCTACGGAAAGTGGCAGTGAAAGTATTGTCCTAAACCGCATCAACCAGTGGTTGTGAGATAAATTGGAGCACATTCAACTTTATCCATTCGAAGAGACAGAACAAGTTGGGAGAACATAGGCTCTACGATCTTGTTTTTGTGCACTACAACTTGAGATTGAAGATGAAATATGCAAGGAAGGGGCATGACAAAGAGGAATACACAGACCCCATCGATCTTGCATATATTTTCAAGATGTACAACGACGATGCCGATGAAGATGTTCTGCAGAGGTGGTTGGCTTCCAACGGTGCTCCACTGCTCGATCAACCGAGATGCAGGCCGAATCAAAATATAAGCCAATAAATGAGAGCAGATGTTGGTGACTGCATGGCCAGATCTGGGCGAGTCACGGACCCTCTAGGAGAGGTGGAGGTTGATGCGATTGTGGACGACATTCTCTCTACTGGGTCGAAATCCAAATTAAAATCAAAAGATGACGCTGGAAGCGATGGTGATGATGATGATGATGATGTTGTTGGTGGCCGTGGTGGATCAGGCGATGGGGAGACATATTTTGGGGGGTTAGGGTCAGCAGGGGGTTGTCGTGGACCACATGATGATACAAGATTCGAGTCAAGGCGAGAATACATGGAGTGGCGTGTAAACATACGTGGCCAGTTTGTCCCAAGTCTGAGTCCATGACCTATGGATTACGATGCATATGGACGACATGACCATCATCCTACATATAGCTACATCGACGATTTGATATCATCTGTAGGTTCGTTGAGTTGCACGGACATTGACAGCCCATACCATGGAGTAACACCAAGTCCTCTGGGCGGATATGGAACCTCACAAGATGAGAGATCATTTGGCGTCTTCCCTGAATATTTTCCTGCTCCTCCACCTGGACCTCCTCCTTCTCCTCAGGCGTATACTCCTCCATCATATAGATATGGTTGCAACAGTGGGTATGGAGGATATAATGGCTACAGCGGTGAGAACTACCAAGGTAGCCAAATCGAGCAGAGCCATGGCAGCTTCTTTGGTGATGATAGTTTTGGTTTCTTCTCTGAGTACTACGCTCCTCCTCCATGTCCTCCTCCGCAGAGATCTTCTCCTACTTCGTCGTCGTCATCCCGAGGATCTCAGGCTAGTACTTCGCATCCTCGATGTGCACCTCGTGATACCGATCTAGCGATGCTTATCGTCGACTCGGGATACTCATAGGGATTGATGACCTTCAATACATGCAGTATATTATGAATTATAATGCCATGTACTCGTACATGACATGGGAAAACTATTGCGAGTTTATTGAGTCCACAATCCGCTATGAGAGATAACAGGGCAGGAGGCGATTTAGATCCGCCGCAGAATTCTTGATTTTAAATCATCTCTTTTACAATGTTACATTGATTTGGATATTTTTCATTTATTTTTGTAAATAGATAAATCATTATGTGAAACAAACATTGTTTCGTTAATCATTATTGACATGTGTGATCTAAGAGAGTAAGAGTACATTTGTAAGTTATTTAGTGATCAAAGAACTTGGATGAACTACATTTTCAATATATATAGTAGGTCAACAACTAACAATATCATCGATATATTCGAATCGATATGACCGATATGTGTAGTATAAGGATCATAGTCCTATAAATTATCTATGTGTGTTATCTAAATGTATATTTGTAGTATTTCATGTTATAAGAACTACAATGGAATCCATTTCCAATATTTACAAGTCAAGAATCAACACTAACATTGATATGACCGATATGTGCGATACCGATATGTGCGACATATGGTCTATAAATGATTGATATGTATGATATAAGTGTGTATTTATAGGTTATTTGTTTTTTAATATCTTGGATGATCTTAATTTCTGAAAAAATACCAAAAATGGCTTTTTTGAGCCATTTTTGAGATTTCCACTGATATCGTCGATATATTGGCGATAGATCTGGATATTTCCTTTTCCGTGCGGACCGAAATGATATGGATATCGATACGACCTTCCTTGCTTTTTGGGCCAGTCTCAGGTCTGAAGATCTAAAGATTAACCATACCAAGTCTGCTTTTGTACCTTTTGGGATGGACGAGGATGAGGTGGCATCTTATGAGAATGCCCTGTAAACGTAATGGGGAACTCTCTCGATCACGTATTTTGGTCTGCCACTAGTGAGCGGTAGAATTCGCTAGTTGGAGTAACTTTCTTTGATTGAGAAGATGGAGAAGAAGTTGGTAAGTTTGAGCACTACTTGTCTTTTGAGAGGTGGATGCCTTATTCTTTTGAAGACAGTTTTGTCATTTTTCCTGGTATTCTTCCTATCTTCTCGACTGCTGTCTGTCGGGGTTAAGGGGAGATTAGAGGCCATCATGAGGCGCTTCTTTTGGGCCTCTTATTGCAAGATAAGGGGCATGCTTTTGTTGGGATGAACCACATTGATGCTTGCAAAGGAAGATGGTGGGATGAGGATTCACAACCTGGAGATGATGAATCACATGTTGGCAAAATAGGTGACACAGATTTGTGGAGGTTCAGACTTGTTGTGCATGATGTTTGTTGTGAAAAATAAGTGATCTGTTATTCAAGGGAACCCTAGGGTCTCTTATATAGGGAGAGACCTCAAGAGTAAAATACATAGAAGTCCAGAGAAAAATAAAAATGACAAACATGTACATAGCATATGAAAATATCTATCTCTACACTCCCCCTCAAGGTGGGGCATAGATGTTTATCATGCTCAGCTTGGAAGAACATATCTGAAAAGGTCCCCTGAGCAACGACTTGGTGAGTACGTCAGCAGTCTGATCTCCTGAGCTCACATGAGCTGTAGATATCAATCCTCTCTGGATCAAGTCTCTAGTGTAGTGGCAGTCAACTTCAATATGATTTGTTCTTTCATGAAATGCTGGATTGTTGGCAATAAACAAGGCTGCCTGATTGTCACACTGAAGCTGCATGGGTAGAGGTATGGCTACATGTAGATCCTCTAGAACCGATCGAACCCACATCATCTCCGTGCTTGCTTGCACCATGGCCCTATATTCGGATTCAACACTGGACCTCGCCACAACAGTTTGTTTCTTGCTTTTCCAAGAAACTAGAGATCTCCCAACAAAAACTGCAAATCCTGAGGTCGATTTTCGATCCATAGGACATCCTGCATAATCATCATCAGAACATGCTGAAATAGATAAATCTGTGCCCTTTCGAAACAACAACCTGAACCTGGAGAAGACTTCAGATACCTCAGTGTCATGTATATGGATATGAACTTGTCTTGGCTGCTCCATAAATTGGCTCACCTGGCTCACTGCAAAGGCAATATCGGGTCGAGTTATGGTAATATAAAGGAGCTTACCCACCATTTCTCTATATCTCCTCTTGTCCACTTTAGCAGTGTCATCATCATACAACTTCATGCTTGGATCCATGGGAATACTTGATGGTTTGCATCCATCCATGCCTCTTTCAGTCAAGAAATCTGTAATGTACTTCCTTTGGGTCATCACCAGACCCTGTGCATTCCTGGCAAATTCCAACCCCAGAAAGTATCTTAGGGTTCCAAGATCCTTAGTGACGAACTGACGGCCTAGGAATGCCTTCGCCCTTTCTATGCCCTGAATATCATCTCTTGTAACCAGAATATCATCAACATAGACCATGATAACAACCGTACCTGCTGATGATTTCTGAACAAACAACGAGTGGTATGCATTCGATCTCTTGAATCCCTGCCTTTCAATCAGGTTGGAAAGCTTCTGGAACCACGCTCTTGGACTCTGTTTGAGGCCATAAATTGCCTTGTGAAGTCTACACACCATATGCTTCTCCCCCTCAGCAGTAAACCCTGGTGGTTGTGCTGCATGTAGAGTTCCTCCTGCAGATCTCCATACAAGAAGGCATTCTTGACATCCAGTTGAGAATACTCCAGTCGCGTACCACAACAACAGATAAGAGAATGCGAAGAGTAGAATGACGAGCCACTGGAGAAAAAGTATCCATATAATCGACGCCATAGGTTTGTATAAAATCTCACGCTACCAGTCGTGCTTTGTACCGATCTAGACTGCCATCAGGGTGGTATTTAACTGTGAATACCCACTTACAGCTCACAATAAATGCATCAGGAGGAGCAGTAACCAAGGTCCATGTGCCACGAGACTGTAATGCGCGCATCTCATTTTCCATAGCCTCTCTCCAGCAATCAATCTTCATAGCTTCCTGGTAGGTCCGTGGTATGTCCACAGAAGTCAAGGCTGCAGCAAATCTCTGAAAGTCTCTTGTGAGGCGATGGAAAGACACCTGTGAAGCAAATGGATAAGATGCACACGTCCGCTTCTGCTTCTGAATAGCAATAGGAATATCAAGATCATCTTCCGCTGTGCTGGATGGTGTAGTCTCCTCCTGCAATGAAGAATCCTGCACATGTGCCATATCTGACCCGTCAGTAGTAATGCCATCTGAACATACCTGAGGCGTGATGGATGTCTGACGTGTAGCCTGAGCAGGACCTGACCGACGCGTATAGAATTTTGGTAAAGGTGGAATAGGAGGTTGTGGAAGTGGTGGAGGTGGTGGAGGTGGAGGTGGTGGTGGTGAAGATGGCGTAGAAACAGGAACATGAGTAGACTCAGGTGAACTCCAAGTAGGAGGCGGAGGGACATAGACATCATCGTTGGTAGTAGATGGTACCAGTCTGTCACCTGCAGGGGAAAAATACATAACAGACTCAAAGAAGGTGACATCGACACTAACAAAGTATTTCTTGTTTATGGGATCATAACAACGATAGCCCTTCTGAGTCCGAGAATAACCAACAAAGACACACTTGACAGCTCTAGGAGAGAGTTTGTCAAGTCCAGGAGTCAGGGGATGAACAAAGGCAACAGTACCAAAGACACGTGGAGTAAGTGAGAATAATTCCTTGTCAGGAAAAATGAGTGAGATAGGAATTTTCTCACCAAGGACAGATGACGACATACAATTGACCAGGTAGCAAGCGGTAAGAACAACATCCCCCCAGAAAGAGATAGGAGCACAACTCTGAATCAGTAGGGTTCGAGTAATGTCAAGAAGGTGGCGATGCTTCCTTTCTGCCACACCATTCTGCTGAGATGTGTAAGCACAAGTGGTTTGGTGAATAATGCCATTTGACGAAAGAAACTGAAAGAGGGACCGTGTACAGAATTCTAGAGCATTATCTGTACGAACATATTTGACAGTAGAAGAAAACACATTTTGCACTTCATTAATCAAATTCTTAATCACATCGCCTGCTTCAGATTTATTCTTTAAAAGAAAGACCCACGATACACGAGAAAAATCATTTATTACCACTAGATAAAATCTGTCCCTGATGATCGGGTACACGGCTTGGCCCTCATATATCTATATGAAACAACTCAAACAGGGAGCTACTGCTCCGACTCTGACGACTAGGAAAGCTAGACCGATGATGCTTTCCCAACTGACACGCTTCACAGCGAAAGGAAGAACTGGGAGATATATGAGGCAGAAGATGTCGCATATTCTGGAGCGGGAGATGACCAAAACGGAGATGCCAGATGTACGGAGATACTGGTCCGACAGAATGAGAAGAGACACCAGCATAAGAGTTCCGGACCAGCCGATACAGACTATTCTGCTCAGAGCCACAACCAATCACCCTGCCTGTTAGTATATCCTGAAAAATAAGAGAAGAGGGGTCAAATATAGCACGACAGTGCAAGTCCTTCGTAATCTGACTAATAGACAAGAGATTCATTGAGAACTCAGGAGCATGTAGGACATTCTGTAGATGCATAGTAGGAGATAGGAAAACCTCCCCCTGACCAACAAGGGGGGGATGAGTACCATCTGCAATCTGTACTGAACGGCCATGAGGAATGTTCCTGTAGGACGCAAGTCTCTCTCGATCTCGGCAGAGATGATGTGTGGCACCAGAATCTATAATCCAATCAGAGATATCATGAGAAGATGTAAATGCAGTAGTACTACCTGAGGTACTAGCAGTAGCAGAGGAACTGGCAGATGCTGTAGCAGCAACATCTGAAGGTCCACCAGAAGAATCACCAGATGATTGTGGCATAATATCACGTAGACGTGCCACAAGTTCCTCGAAACGATTGTCTGACGTAGATGCCAATTGGGGTTGAGAATGCTCTGCTACACGTGCCGATGCTGGGAACCCATGCTTAGAGTAGCATGTCTCCTCCGAGTGGCATGTGCGGTGACAGTATGAACACGGCTGAAGAAAGCGACCACCCCTACCCTGGGGTCCACGTCCACGACCACGACCAGAAGAGTGACCCCCTCTCCCACACGATACTGCCATCGCCGATGGGGGTGGAGTAGATGAGTTGGAAGAAACTGATATGCGACTGAGTCTCCTGTAAACATCCTCCACCGGAGGAATAACTGCATCAACCAAAATCTGAGAGCGGGCGGCCTCATACTCAGGATCTAGGGCCGCAAGTAGAACGCCCACCATGGTAGCATTCTGAAATGTCTTCTGCTGTTCAGGAGTCGCTGTGAGTGGAATGGTACTGTATAACTTCTCAAACATCCCCCTCAGGGATGTGTACAAGGAGTGAAGAGGTCTGTCGTTCTGCTTCATCGTGAATATATCATGTTGAAGCTGTAACATCTTGGTCTCATTTCGCACCTGGGATTATGTAGCGGCCAGAATATCCCACATCGCCTTGGCAGTGGGTTGATGGAGGACATCATTGGCAATCTCCATAGACAGTGTACCTGACAACCAGACCTTGACATACGAATCATCAGCCTCCCACGAGGCATATATCCATGTCTTCTCTGTTGGCTCATCCTCGGTAAGAATGTGCTTCTTACCGTTCGACTTCATGAGGCTCATGTACTGCATTTCCCAGAGCTCATAGTTCGACCCATCCATCTTTACTATTGGCGCGGGACCTTTGAACGCGCCTATGGAGGGCATATCAATCTTTGATTCTGACATATCGCCGCTGGAGAAGAACTAGGGTATGTAGACAAAGTGATAGATGTCTACACAAACTGCATAGGATTCGAGTGCGTATGTAGACGTTACGCAACCAAATCCATATATCTGGAGGAAGAGACGGCTACGATCAAGATGGAAAGAGTCCGGCTAGGGCAAGCCGGAAGATGAAGGCGAGATCCCGGAACCGGCGACGGACTGGGGAGGTTTCGACGGCACTTGGGGGGACCCAGGGGGGGTCCGGCGGCACTGGGGGGGACCCGGGGAGGGGTCCGACGGACTGGGGGGGACGCGGGGAGGGTCCTGCGGGACTGGAGGGGACCCGGGGGGGTTCGGCAGACTGGGGGGGACTCGGGGAGGGCCTGGCGGGATTGGAGGGGACCCGAGGAGGGGGTCCTGCGGGACTGGGGAGACTCGGGAGGGGTCCGGCAGCGGCTGTGAGAGGCCCGAGGAGGGGGAGGGGACGGCGGCGGCGGAAGAAACGAGAGGGGGGAGGATGGGGGGGGTGGGCGGCAGGTGGGGAGAGGAAGCCCTAGGGCTCTGATACCATGTTGTGAAAAATAAGTGATCTGTTATTCAAGGGAACCCTAGGGTCTCTTATATAGGGAGAGTCCTCAAGGGTAAAATACATAGAAGTCCAGAGAAAAATAAAAATGACGAATAGGTACATAGCATATGAAAATATCTATCTCTACAATGTTGCATTCCATTTATGGGTTACCTATGGATCCATTGTCACTAGGAGCTGATGTGCGTTGCCCCTCCAATTTCTAGACGGGGATTTGTTTGATGCTTCCTCATATTGTTCCACTCACGAAATGTCTTAGGTAATGGATGTGGCTTTCGTTTCTGGGGTGAGATTGGATCGGGGAAGGACCTTTACGGGATCGTTTTTTCACGTTTGTTTGTGTTGGCTACTAGCACAGAGTGTTCCATCAGAGATTTTTAGGAGGGCGAGAGCTGGATGCCACTATTTCATACTAATTTGTTAGATTAGCATTTCACGGAGCTTTTACAGTTGCTAGTGGCATTACCAGTTGGGCGATAAATGTTTTTTATTGGCCACTGATCATTGGTCTGCAGGACGGTCCACTGTGTAGAAGGCGTATAAGCCTTTTATCGGTTGGAGATTTTGGACATGGTGCTTGCTTCTGATCAAATCACCGACTTTTGGTGTTGGAGGGTATCGTTGAAGGTCCAACTTTTTATTTGGTTGCTGAGGAGGGACTGCACTCTGATAGGTTAGAGAAGATCTTGTTTCTTTCCTAGATTTGTCAGCACTTGTGAGCGTTGTTCGACAAAGGAGGAGAGCGTAGATCATTTATTCGTTTATTTTTTTGTAGATGCAAAATATATTAATAAACAACTACTAATTTCTGGATTTTTTTCAAAATATTTTTATATTTTTCTAAGTTAGACAGTGAGAAATAGTTAGATTTTTTATTTTTAATAAATAGAAATATAGGATAAAATATCTTAGCAAAAATATGTGGTAGAATAATATGTAAGGTATTTATCCTAATTTTCTACGAATTTTTAGGGAACAAGAGCTATTTATAACAAAAATAAATTCAACAAAAAGAAAATGTAGACTGCTAGGGGCACTTTTGCAAATATATAAAATTAGGGCACTATCTCTGAAGGCCCTGAAGAAGTTTGAGGCTAAAAATATAAATTCCCAAATATTCACAATAATATATACCCAGGGGGTATATTTGCAATTAATGCACAATTCGGGGGGTCAGATGCAAATATCACACAAAATATTACGCTAGTATTGCAAAAACTTGGACTAAAAATAAATATAAAAGGCCGAGGGTTTATGTGCAAAATACCCAGTCCCCTCACACGCAGAGGCACGTGAGGTGACGTAGAATGCACCTAAACACAAATATAAAATGTCGAAGAGCCTAATCGCAAATATTACAAAATAGTTCTAACTGCAAATGAAAGTTTATTAATTTAGAATAAAATACAAAAGGGGCGGGGGTTAAAGCACAAAATGCCCCCACTAAAGCGATCCGATAGCATAGATGAATCCACTTGATGCGGGGCATCCCCATCGCGCGATCCTGCTTCGCCTCTGACGTATGGGATTAGATCTTGGTGGAGATCCAACGGTCGAGACGTCAACTGCTACATCTAGGATCCTGCTCTCGATCGAACGGTGTAGGCATTATTTGGAAGAACATGGATGAACTGCGGAGAGGGGGTGCTTCGATCGAGCCTATCCCGCGTCTCCAGCCACTTGGAAGGTCTGCGAAGGGCTCAGAATGAAGCTGGAGGTTCTTTGCGCCTGCTGGTACCTTCAGATTCGACTAGGACCCATCGATGGGGTCCTGAACTCGCATGGATTTCAGGCTACCTGGAGAGCTCGTTCTTGACCAAAATTGCCTTCAGATGAGGCTGTTGACTTTTGGACATGCACCATTATCTCACAAATAAAAATATGAAAGATCCGAGGGGTTTATTAGTGAGAAATGAGTGCAAGTGAAGCGGGCGGAGGTCTCCGGTGGTGGTGAAAAAGGTGAGACATGTTCTCCCGATCTGAAGTAGTTCAGGTTGGGTGGAGGTACGTGGGGTGTAGAGCAGCAAAGGGCGATGATGATTAGAGTGGAGATGGGTCGAATCGAGGTGGAAAGATGGCCAATCAGTGGCTGGAGCCTAATGCTCCGCGCATGAACAAGCTGGAGTTTACGCTATTGGAATTATTCAAAAACTAATCTAAAGAACGAAATGAAATGCAGGAAAGAAATACTACCTAGAAATGCAGAAAGGGAGCTCAACTTGCCCGGAGGCGAGGGAGCTCAGGAACCTCGTGGCGGAGCTCAGCCTTGACAGTAGATCGACTCAAATCTGGCCTGGATGAACACGCAGAACCCCGGATCGATTCCTGTTGTCATCAGGGACCTGAAGCGGTGTTAGGATTTGGGTTTTGTTGGGTTGAAGAGGATCAAATAGAAGAGGAGGCGGAGGAAAATGTTTTATACAAGGGCTCCTTCGATTAGTGTTTTAACTCGATTCAATGATCCATCGATTGAGGAAAGGTCAGACCGTGTAAGTGCTTAAATCGAGGAAGAAAAGTCATGAAGGAATTGAGGGGTTTTAGTGCAAGAATCAATCCTCAAATTGGGCGAAACGAGGTCACTCCTAATCGCTGACAGACCTACGTCCTCGGGTCAGAGAGTTGACCCAAGGTCAACGAGAGGTGGCTCTGATTGGGCCACATAGGACACAAAAAGACAAAATAAAAAGGAAAATAGAGTTGATTAAAAATAAAACAGAATTCTATTTATTCAAAAGAAACTCAAAACAAAAAAATATTTGTTATTTAACGTAGTATTTTATTATAAATTTTATTCATTTTTACAACTTAATTTAATATAGGTTACCTTTTACAAGTATAATTATAGGTATATTCATATATATAATATGCATTTTATTTTTATTTTACGTTTTAGTTATTAATATATATATATATAATTTATATAATTATAACTTAATTAAATCTTCATGAATGCATTTTTATTTTACTTTTTTATATAATATGTACACTTAATTAATTATAACTATTTTTTATATAGGTATTGTTAGAGTATTTGAGCATGCGTCACTTATGTAATAGGTGGGTAAATGGATCCCTCCAAGATCCATTTACCCCACCATTGAGTTTAGTCCCATACCGCCTAGTGGTGGGACTTGGAGGCCCTGTGGAAGCTATATAAGGAGCCCCAGGCCTCCTGTAACAGATGAGAAAGTTCAATAGAATATCCGCCCCTTAGAGGGCTTCTCCCGTGGTTTCATCCCGCTCCTCACGGAGTAGGGTTCCACGTAAAATCCCGTCTTCTTTATATTTCTTTATCTTTTTCCATGTTCGCTTCCGCATGTTGATTTTATAACATGGTATCAGAGCGGGTTCGATTCTCGCGGAGATAGCTTTTCATTTGTTCGAGATTCGAGTTTGGAGATTTTTTTAAGATCTGTTCATGTTTTTTATTTATGTCGAGATTTGAGTTACGAAGAAGATTCAATTCATGCCCTTGGATATCTTCAACTATGTTCTAGGGTTTCGATTTCGAACCCTAATTCCTTCATCCAGGCACAGGCGCATGCCTTCAACAGCCGATCTTCCAGTTCAGATTCGACCCAAATCGCCGCTCTCCAGATGCTCCAGGGCTCCCAAACCGAAAGCACATCTCCAGGCACATCCTGGCGATCACGAGGGGACCAGACAATCAGCACAGGCGCAAGGGTTTCGTGGGAAACCCCAATCACAATCAGAGCGGCGATCTGAAGAAGCTCCAAATCTCGCGCACCTTCCAGCGACTCGAGCGGCGCATCGACCGTATGCGTGCGAGCAGAACAGCCAGTGCGCGATCCAACTCCTCAAGCGCGCAGAGCATCGTGCGCAGACCCAGAACGTGCAAGCGCGCGCAAGCAGCAAGGCGAAGGCGGCAGATCCCAGCCACATCGGTGGCGCTCCACTCGCGAGCCGCCTCCAGGCTGCGCGAATCCCCATCGCACGCCCTAGCGACGCACTGGCCCACAGCAGCATTACCCAGGTGGCAGCGGCGCCCTCACCATCTTCTTCAAGCTCCAGGCGGCACTGATATTCCTCACGGTGGCGCAATCCAGGCGGCGCGCGTGATCACCCCCACGCAATCCACTCAGGCAGCACTGGCGGCGGCTCCCCTTCCAGCGGCATACCCAAGCGGCGCCGCCCGCACCCATCCGATACCTCGCGCACAGCGACTCGCCCTCCTGGCGATGTTCCTCCTCTGCCTACCGCCACTCCAAGCAGCGCGAGTCCACGCGACACTCGCGCAAACCCTGCGCACGAAGCCCAAAGACGCAGGCGGTCTCCTTTCTCTCCCGATCTCTGCGGCGGCGCCCTCCTGGCAGCGCTGATGTCGCGACGGCGCAGGATCATCGCTAGGTTGAAAGGAAAGACCCCCAGTAGCAGCGGCGTGGTTTTGAAAATAAAAAGGGTGTCCCCCGTGGGAACCCTAATGTCTAAGGTAGCCGATGGGACTATGGTTTAAAAAAAATTATATTGTGGGGTTATTTGCATGAGCCGAGGTGGGCTCAAAGAAAATGTAAAAAAAAAATGGAAGAGAGAGATTGGGCCCCCTTTTGGGCCGAGATTCAAGTTTTTTTTTTTAAAAAAAGGGGATTGAAAAAAAAAGGCGCGTACAAATACAAAAGCCGTACGCTAAAGTTCAAAAAAAAATGTTTGAAAAAAAAGAAAGAAAGAAAGAAAGAAAATGTTGCAAAAACCGAAAAAAAACTGGAACAGCTTATATATATATATAAATATGTTAAAAAAAATGGACGGCTTATTACAAAAAAAATGAAGAAAAGCCGCAAAAGAAATTTTTTGAGAATATTCATTTTTCCCCATATTTATGTATTATCTTATCTTCTCCCAACGTGGTCAACAATGTCATTCCGACCAGTATGGGAGAAAGGGGGAGTATATATAGAGAGTCACATGTCTTGTTCTAAGATTCAGATATCAGATTTTCCAGACCGGTCAGATGTTCAGACTCTACAAATTTCAGATTCAGACTCGACGATGACGCATGCCAATCATTTGTCATTCTTGTTGGTCGGCCAGAGCTTTCATGTGAGCCATAGGGACTCCAGAGCAGAGGACTATTCCCTATGCCATTAAGGGCAAGGGTTTTCATGTGGTATCATAGGGACTCCACAGTAGAGTTCCATTCTCTGAGCCAGATAGACACTCCAGCCTCGTTCGTCCTCCTCACATGCACGCCATGAGAAGCAACGTCCTCGACTGCAGCAGTTGTGCGTGTTGGGTTTGATATTGTCTGTAGTGTCATGTATTGTGAGTTGAGATTCTTTCTGTTTGTCCAAGCTGAGCATTGCATGCTCCAGCTTGAGGGGGAGTGTTAGAGTATTTGAGCATGCGTCACTTATGTAATAGGTGGGTAAATGGATCCCTCCAAGATCCATTTACCCCACCACTGAGTTTAGTCCCATACCGCCTAGTGGTGGGACTTGGAGGCCCTGTGGAAGCTATATAAGGAGCCCCATGCCTCCTGTAACAGATGAGAAAGTTCAATAGAATATCCGCCCCTTAGAGGGCTTCTCCCGTGGTTTCATCCCGCTCCTCACGGAGTAGGGTTCCACGTAAAATCCCGTCTTCTTTATATTTCTTTATCTTTTTCCATGTTCGCTTCCGCATGTTGATTTTATAACAGGTATATATATATGTACAATTCAATTTTGTATTTTTGTATACATGTTTATTTTTATTTATTTTTAATGGTTTTATTTTATTCTAATTATGTACATATGTTATAAATAATATTTACAAAATAATAAAAATATAAAATATTAAAGAATGTTAAGAATAAATAAAATGAAAATTTTATTCAAGTATAATGTACAATAGGGGTCCAAAACCTTGCTTTTGCATCTTGACTCCAAATTAAATGAAACCACCTTCATTAAATAGCTAATAAAAAGTTATACACAATTAAAGCTGATTTTGATGAATTTTGAGTTCATATGGAGGAGATACATGTCTGTGAAGTTGGGATTTTGAATTTTTATTTTGGGTGTGAAAAGAACAATATGTATTATTTTTACATGAAATAAATTTTGTATTTTCTATATATTTTTATCTATATCTTTCATGTATAAAGTTTATTGATTTGAGGTATAAATAATAAAGAATAAAATAGGTCCCAAAACTAAATTATTGGGCAAAATAAATTAGAGTTTTATTGTATTATTGGCCTTTTTCTCCCCTTTATTTTATTCCTTGTTGACCCAATCATCGGGATGCCTAGGTCTCGGGGTTTAGGGTCATTCAATACCTTTGGTCTTTTATTTCTTTTTCTTTATTTATTTATTCTTTTATTTTGGCTTTAAATGCATTATTTTATACAATATTTACACAATAAATAATAGATATTATTTTATGCAATATAGTGCAATTACATGCATTTATTTAGGGTTTAAAGGCCACAATGAAAGAATAAAGGTGATAAATTGGAGATTCGTCATACATATATGCTCCAGTTTGAGGGAAAGTGTTGAGATTGTTGCTTTTATTCGTCCTTTATTCATATTTTTTATTCCTCTGTCTACATTATGTAATCTTCCCATAGGTTTTTCTCCTATATAAGAGAGCCCTAGGGTCACAATGAATAATACAATTTCTTTTTCCCTTTCCACAGATGTTACGAATAAGCATTATAATGGTACCTTTTTTGTGTTCTG
Organism: Ottelia alismoides; assembly: GCA_037367405.1. Classification (NCBI taxonomy): domain Eukaryota; kingdom Viridiplantae; phylum Streptophyta; class Magnoliopsida; order Alismatales; family Hydrocharitaceae; genus Ottelia; species Ottelia alismoides. The sequence goes on from JAZKJV010000994.1 coordinate 185,720, forward strand.
GAGTATCTAAGAGATGAATACTTGTTTTCTGCATTTAACAATATATCTATGGGATGAAAAATATGAACAGAAGTAGTGCACCCTAAGTTATACATTTGTAGAAAATGGTTTATTATATGGATCGAGCAGATGAAAGGGGGTGATTTCTTTCCAAATAATGGAGGACTCATTGACAAGATAAGCAGTTGTGAGCAAGGTTCAGGAAAACGGTATGCGTATGTGTTCGGACAGATCACTGAGTAATGATTAAGCAGTATGCGGGGGCATATACAGGCTATATGGGGTTCCATGTTGTTTCCTATTTTTTTATTTAAAATAAATAAATATATACAAAATTGACTACAATTGAACTAAATTTATGTATAATTGTGGTCCAACACAAGATATAAGAAAAGTACTTTTCATATAGAGCTCAAAACAATCTCTATCAAGCATAGGAGAAGAACCGTTTTCAAATGATAGTTTGGAGACCATATTTGCCTAACATTCAATCATAATTATAAAACATAAAAAAAATTAATATGCATATACAAATAAATGTTTTAAGAAATATTTGTTTAAAAAATGTTAGAGTTATTACATTTACATTTATGTTTGTAACCGGGTTCCGTAACCTCCCGTGACCCTTTGGGTTCCGTACCCCTCTGTGACCCTTCGAGTTTTATAACCCCCTGTGACCTCTCGGGTTCCGTAACCCTTGTCCTCTCTAGGGTTTTCTCTCTATATAAGAGACCCTAGCTCTATGGAATAAACATCTCATCCCATTCTGTCTCTCTTCTCCACATGGTATCAGAGCGACGATCCTAGATCGGAGCCTAATACCCTAAATCGACGCCACCACCAGCCCTCTCTCCGTCGACAAGGAGAGAGGACTGGACCTCCTGCATCTCTTGTGAATTCTATGGTCTCGCGCAAGTCAGTCGAGCCCCCAGCAACACCAGCTGACACCTCCAACGACACCTAAAGCGCCGCCCGAGGCTCCAACAGCTCTTGCCGCTCCTCCGGCATCGTCGGCACTGTCTGGAGCCTTCCCCCCCTCCAACAACCCATGCTTCATCACGACTTGTTTCTCTTAACTTTTTGTTTCTCCCATCTTTTTGTTTCTCTCAACTTCATGTTCCATACTCTTTATTCTATCAAGTATGGGAGAAAGGGGGAGTCGGAGATGATTCTTCAGGACGTCTATTACCCTACCATGACTGACAAACCTCCGCTCCAGACTACTACTCAAATCATCCATCTTCACCGAGCATCGACTTCTTCGTCAGGGCGTATACTTCTTCTTTTACGACCCGACTACTACTCCGCGCTAGACTTCTTCTACAGCGATTATTCTCCAGGCACGACAGAGATATGTTCCGGTGACCTGCAGGCACGACAGAGATACGTTCCGGTGACCTAATATCGCTGCGACTCTACAGGCATGACAGAGTTACATTCCGGTGACCTGAAAGCCGCAGACCCGTCCTCGAGCGAGGTTTTCTACCAGCAGCAGACATATGTTCTTATGATGCTTCGTGCGAAGATGTGGTGTATATTTTTTCTTTTGTTACAAACTACAGCTTTCTCAACTCCAGCTTGAGGGGGGGTGTTAGAGTTATTAGATTTACATTTATGTTTGTAACCCTTCGGGTTCCGTAACCTCCCGTAACCCTTTGGGTTCTGTGACCCTTCGAGTTCTGTAACCCCCTGTGACCTCTCGGGTTCCGTAACCCTTGTCCTCTTTAGGGTTTTCTCTCTATATAAGAGACCCTAGCTCTATGGAATAAACATCTCATCCCATTCTGTCTCTCTTCTCCACAAAAAAAATTATTCTCAGATTATGGATACATACTCGAAATGTGTATTCATAATCCAGAATAAGTATTTTTAAGAGTGTCTAATGATAAGTATAAGTTTTCTCGAAATACAATTCTACAATGGATTTACGGAGAGGATAGTTTCACTCATTTGATTTTTATCGTAAGCAATTCTAATTTTAAGGTTCAGTTCTTTCTTATATCAACAGTTCATTTCTTTCTTATATCAACAACTTTTTCCCAAAAAAATATGCAAAAACAAGTGATCAACACTGGCTTTGTATGCTTGAGAAATTTAGACCGGTCATCTTTTAAACTTTGAATTTGCATTAAACTTAGAATTTGCAACCAATTAATGCAACTGGTAAAGCGCAGTGCAGTGTAATCTGATCTAAAGAAAATTAAAGGTTGGTCTAAAGAAAATTAAAGGCCTAAAGCACAATTCACGAACATTTTTTTTGATGTTCATGGAATCAAAAGCAAAAAATCAAATTAAAAATCAAAATTATAGGAAATGGGGATCTAGGGTTACCTTCGCACAGTGACGACGAATCTGGGAGGCGGAGGAACCTCAGACAGAGGAGATGAAGGCTGAGGAGCCTCACACAGAGGAGATGGAGGAAGTAGAGGCTGGAGGCGGTGAAGCCTCGAACGGATGAGATGGAGGCGAAGGACCCTCGCACAGAGGTGGAGGGCTTCCGGGCGGTGGTGGAGGCGCAACTGGGAGGAGGCGAGGAGCTGGGATTCAGGAGAGGGAGAGTAGTTCGGGGATTTTGGAGGTGGTAACCCTAGGGCTGATCGGGGTATCGGGGGATTAGGGGTATTGGGTTGCCTTTTGGCGTAAACAAGTAACCACATATTAAGATCAGGATCCGACAGCTCGGTAAAGCCTCGAAAATAGGAAGCGGGTGCACGGTCCACATATGCGGTCTCACGGTCCGCATATGCGGTCGCACGGTCCGCATATGTGAACCGCATATGCGCAAGGGGCGCTTAATAATGGACTTTGTGTATGCGGCATGCCTGGAGGTCCGCACACGCATATGCAACTACATATGCAGCCGCTCAAAGCGATTTCGTGAATACTGGTTGTGAGAACATGTCCTCAAAAGGTCTTATGAACTACATTTAACTAAAGTGGTTGCAAGCAACGTCAAGAAGGTGGCAAAGTTTTCGTTCAACAATCCTTAATCGGTGGGAGTTTTATAGACAAGATGTCTTATGCAATGTATCTTTAAAAGCAAAGAAAATAGTAAAATCTTTTTACACAAACTCGATAGCATTATCGAATCGGAAAATTCCAATATAAGAACTAAAATTTTCTACATTTCACGAGAGAAAGATTAAATAATAAAATGAATCTCATATTGATTTTTTTTATAAAATAAACCAAAATTAATCTGCTGAAGTCATCAATAGTACATATAAAAATAACGATGTCATGAGAGTAAGAACAAAACAAGGATCCTAAGCATCGCCACGCATTAGCTCAAAATAAGACCATAAATGAGGTTATGTGCGAAGAGGAAAATATGCTAAATAATATTTTCCAAGCTGGCACGCATCGTACTCAACAAGCTTAAGCAAGGACAGTTTTAGAGACATCAACAAGGGGGCGACGGAAGAAGGGTGACCGAGACAAAAATGCCATCAATAGGCATCAACAAAGATTAAGGGAGCATAAGCAAAAGAACAATAAGTTTTTTGGGTGGGTGTCTCCTTGACGTAACACCTATTTTCCTTAAAAAAATAAAAGGACAACCAAACAAAATATCAAAGTAGTAGAGATCATCCTTCTCATAGCCCAACGCGATAATCTACTGCATCAAAATGTTTTGAAAATTGCCAGAAAGAGTGATTAAAGTAACTCAACTGTCTAAGTTTATTAACTTAAATTAGTAGACTGTAAACTCGGGGGGAACTCAAGGGCACAGAAAACTTTATACAGCTTGAGATTTGAATAAAGTGTACACCCCCAACCACAAAGACTAGTGAAGGAGAGTTGTTAGCCAGTCTCGATGCCACATAAACAGAAGGTCAAGATCAATAAGAGCATAACATTCACCTGTCATGTGATTAAAAGCACTTGAATAAATGATCCAATGTAGAGAATAGGTGGATGTTGAGTGAGCAATAGTGCTGGACACCATAGCTAAGCTAGACAGAAAAAAATACAGTAGGGAAGGTGCTGTTATTTTAGTTGAATTAATTGTTTTTTTGAGATCAGAGTTGTATTAATTGTTTGCAGTCTTCCATGAAAACCTACACAGTTTCAATAGGTTCAGTTGTCTCAGATTGCCTCATATGTCATATCACCATTAGAGTAGCCATCGGTACATAGACACATGTTTTATTGTCGGAGGTTAGCCAAACTTGGCCCAACCACAATTGATGGATGATTGGTCTGTTGACAATGTATAAAAGGTGGATATGTACGGCATGACCCCACACAAAATCGTGTCTTCATTCTCGGCCTTAGTTGCTAATTGTCCTCGACCACCTCCTTCATCGAAGTCGGAAAGTGCAAAGTTATTTGTAGAAGGTGTAGGTGTAGAACAGCTTGCATCAAGCCACTGAAGTCACACAGAGACAATACCTATAGAAAATATCTTATCGGCCGAGAGATATTGATCCTTCATAGTTAGATAGCGTAAATTAAGGTCAGAGAGAAGCTTGTAGGCATGCTAGTTCATATGTTTTGAACTTGGCATCGTTTTGGTTGGAAAATCGCAACTCCTCCTATAATTATGTATAAGTGTAATATTGTATGTGAGTGGATTCTTCTTGTGAACATGACCAAGTGCAAATGTAAATATCTGCAAGTTTGGGCTTGGTTGTCTGTTGTCATATGTGAGAAGGTTTGTGCACGATCCTTCCACATGCTCGTAACAGATAATTCAACACTATTGGAAATATAGTTCATGACGAGGTAGCAAATGTTTGCTTTCCACTATGTTAAAAAAGATGAGAATGAATGGAATGGTTTATTCAAGGGTTCTAAGGTTTCTTATGTAGCGTGATGCCGTAGAGAGCTCAAAAGAGAAATTTATATGAAGGGGTTACATGACTTAATAAAGAGATAAAGAGAAATAATCAAATAACTAAATAACTCTAACACTCCCTCTCAAGTTGGAGCATATCTAGCGATCATGCCAAACTTGGAAATCAACCAAGAGATGCATTTATTTAGTTTGCCTTTGTGAATATATCTGCAAGCTGAAGATCTATGGAGATACGAGGAGTGGTGATCTTCCATCCTTGTACTGCATCTCGAGTGAAATGGCAACCAACTTCAATGTGCTTAGTCCCCTTATGGAATATGGAATTGGTGGCAATGTATGTAACAAACTTATTGTCATAGTACAAAGGTACAAAGTAGTAGCAAGAAGTCCAAACTATTGTAGGAAGGTGACTAACCAAGTAATCTCACAAGTGGCTTGAACCATCTCCTTGTATTCAACCCGTGCACTTGATCTAGAAACTACTATTTGCTTCTTGCTCCGTCATGTAACCAAGTTGCCACCAATAAACATAGCATACCTTGTAGTGTTGTCTATCCTCGGGAGAGCTGGCATAATCCACATCTGTGTAAACGGTGACATTAGTGTGACCATTGATTTCATAGAAAAGGCCTCTCTCTGGAGATTCCTTCAGATATCGAAGGATCAGAAGAACATCATACCAATGATTGCAAAGAGGTCTTTCAATGTGCTAGCTAGCTTCACTCACAACATACAATATATCTGGCCTAGTAACGGTAAGATAGAGCAGTTTGCTCACTAGGCTCCTATATCGTGTAGTATCCTCAAACTCTATATCAGTGAGTAAAGCATGTTTCCGCAAACAAACACCTTATGGAGGATGATGCAGCGTGACCCCAAATTATAGGGCCACATTTATCTAATTAATTAGTCGTCAATTTTATTTACGTTTTTAGTGGTCGTAGTGGTCTAATTAAATAATTAAGATCGCATGTGATCTCAACGTTTATTTCGTAGATTTTAAATGTAATTGTTGGTCAATTAATTAATTAGAGTCTAATTAGAGGTCAATTAGGATAAAATTAGTTGTCAATTTTAATTTATTTACTATTTTTGTAAACCATCTCTCCTATATAAAGAGATGGTAGTCCATCATTTTGAGGGGGTGAATGATTATGAAAATTTGAGAGTTATCTCATTATCTCCCTCCTTCTCCTCTCTCCTCCCGCGATCTCCGCGTGCTTCTTCTTCCATCCCTCGTTACCGACGAGTATTTCTCTTCTCAATCCCTCTCTTTCTTCCACCAAATATCCACCGCGCAAATTATTTATTTTTTAGACGACGCCGAAACTGTTTGCATCATTTGGTATCAGAGCATGGCATTTAGATCGTCCTCACGATCTAACGATCCGTCCCGGCGCTCGCACCGACATCATCGTCCGTCCGAACAAACACGACGAGCCATCTCCACCATCGACGCCACCTTCAAAGAGACGGGGGACATGATACGTGACTTGCAGAACAACCTCCAGTCCATGTCTCGGAACTTAATGGCCTACTTTGAGGCCTACCGCGACGCCCAATCGAAGCCGCCAACCTCCGAAGCCGTTGTCGTGAGTTTTGACGACGAAAAACTCGCCGTGGAAGCCGATCAAGCCGCTGTCCAGCACGTTCCAGAACCAATTCCGCCATCAGCATCGACTCCGCTGCCCCCTCCAACCACCCCGGAGCCACCCCGACCCCCCCAGGTACCTCTCCTGCCCTCCCCGGTCCGCGCGGCCGTCACCCCCACCCCGACAACCCCTCCGACAGCCCCATACCCCCCCACGGCTACAACCCCGCAGGCCTCCCTTGCTCTCGCCTTCCCCACCCCCGCGGCCCCATACCCCCGACCCTCTCCCATAACCCCAACAGCCCGGAACCCCACCCCCCGGCGCCTTCTCCCCTCCCCACCCCTAAACCCCCTTCCCTGTGCTTATCGCCCCGACCTCCCCTCATTTCCCCAGGCCCTCCCCCTTCTTCTTCCGCTCCCGCGCCCCTCTCCCACCACTTTCCCCATCCCACCAACCGCCCCTCTCCTCCCCGCGCGGTCCCAGCGCCCTACCCGCACCCGCAACATACCCCCCCAACGCCTCCCCTCCCCCGCTATCCTCCCCAGAACCCCCACCCTCCGCCCGCCACCACGCGACCCCTCCCTCGCCCTCCCGCGCAACACCCCTGGCGACCTCTGCTTCTCCGCCGAGCCGCACCGACCCCACCAGCAGCACCGCCGCCCCAAATCGCGCCCTCGAGGAGCCGCCGCGCCGCCTTTGCGTGGTCACCGGCCCCACGCGCCTATAACGCCACAGGGGCCCCGTGCCCTAACAATTCGTCCGAGATTGAGGGAACTCAAATCCCTGGAAGAAGGGGATTGGAATTCAAGTGGGAAAAATTGCATAATCAAAATTCCTAAATTCTCTATTTACAGAAAGGTCCAGGGCAAAAGGAACGTGAGAAAAATTGAAGGGGTACGAAAATTGCAGGGACGCCCTTCAATTGAAAAGAACTACAAACGTAACGTTGAAAGGGATCTAATTGGCGGAAATTGAAGCCTCAATTCAAGGATGATTTCTCCAACGATCCACCTACATCACGCAATTCGTCAGGAGCCGAATTTTTTAAAGCGGTGGAGAGTTGATGCAGCGTGACCCCAAATTATAGGGCCACATTTATCTAATTAATTAGTCGTCAATTTTATTTACGTTTTTAGTGGTCGTAGTGGTCTAATTAAATAATTGAGATCGCATGTGATCTCAACGTTTATTTCGTAGATTCTAAATGTAATTGTTGGTCAATTAATTAATTAGAGTCTAATTAGAGGTCAATTAGGATAAAATTAGTTGTCAATTTTAATTTATTTACTATTTTTGTAAACCATCTCTCCTATATAAAGAGATGGTAGTCCATCATTTTGAGGGGGTGAATGATTATGAAAATTTGAGAGTTATCTCATTATCTCCCTCCTTTTCCTCTCTCCCTCCCGCGATCTCCGCGTGCTTTTTCTTCCATTCCTCGTTACCGACGAGTATTTCTCTTCTCAATCCCTCTCTTTCTTCCACCAAATATCCACCGCGCAAATTATTTATTTTTTAGACGACGCCGAAACTGTTTGCATCAGAGGAAGGCCTTGATTGCTAGAATGCATGCTTCATCATCACTAGTAAGCACCATATGAATTAGTATCACGGTGTCTGCGGACCATTCCATAACGAATGCAGATTAGATGTCATCTTATGGAAGCCAAAAGAGCCGATCTCAGTGGTAAGTCTATCAAACCTTGCTCGTGGACTCAGCTTTAAGCCATAAATGACCTTAGGGAGTCGGCACACACGTTCCCCCTCAACAGAGTAACCCGGTGGTTGCATCATGTAGATCTCCCGAGGTCAGCGTATATAAAGGCGTTCCTCAGATCAAGCTGAAAGTTGTGACAATTGTTGTTAGCAACAACTGATAGAATAGTGTGAATTGATCACATAATAGTCACAGGAGAAAAAGTCTCAAAGTAGTCCACTCCATAAGTCTGAGTAAAACCCTCCGCCACAAGCACGAGCTTCAGTTTGTCAACAGAACGGCCATGAGAGTGTTTGATCATAAAGACCCATCAACATGCAATAGGCTTGACACCTAGAGGATTCGACACAAGATCCCACGTGCCCCTAGAGGCCAGACCATCCATTTCCTTATCCATGGACTTTTCCAACCATGGTCCTATAGTGCACTACGATGACCACGAGGAATAATAATAACCATAAGAGCATCTGTAAATTGTTTCTCACAACTGGATAGACTGTCAGTGGAAGTAAAATGTGACACGAGATGTATACTAGATTGCATTTTTGTTCTTTGCGGTACTATAGGAGTTCTGATGGAGCATTCAGAGCTGCAGTTTCGAGTGTCCCATCATCCTGCAAGAAAGGAATAAGTAATAGTATATGGCCGGAATAAACAATGTATTTCCACTAATAATTTGACATACATAGTAATGGGTAGTGGCGGAAGCTCCAAGGGTATGTCATTGACAGACTGAGTAAAGTACCTGGCCTGTTCAAAGAAAGTGACACCGGCTAAATAATAAAGATATATACCCTTTTAAGTCTGAGACTGAGAGTAGCCAAGGATACACTTGATTTCACATGGGAGACAATTTATCTGTAGTCTCGAAGTTATGAACAAAGGCAATGCAACCAATGATTCTCAACGGAAGAGAATGTTCTTCATTAGGATATCAAAAGGAGAAAGGAGTTACCCTATTGAGAACCGAAGAAGGGAACATGTTGATGAGGTAGGTAGTAGTGAGAATGGTATCCCCTCAGTAGGTCTTGGGAACTTCGTGTGAGTAAGGTATGAGCAATGTCCAAAAGGTGGATAAGCTTCCTTTTCGGTTCCCCATTCTGTTGTGAGATATATGGACAGGAGTTCGGGTGAAGGGTCCCCTGAGTGGTAAATAAAGATATCAATTCATATTGAGTAAACTCAAGAGAATTTGCCAGACTTAATTGTTTGAATATATGTAGGGAAAATGTTTTAATAAGTCGAAAGAAAGACTTGACAATGTTATAAGTTTCTGACCATTCCTTGATTAAATAGGCCCAAGAAGCCTTGATGTAATCATCAACAAAGACATCAAAATATCTGTAACCGGCAGTAGTACGATCATGACAAAGTCACCAAACATCACAATGGACTAAAGATAAAGGTAATGATCTACGTGGCTCCGTCCTTGGTGGAAAAGAAACCCGATGATGCTTGCCGAATTGGCAGTCTTTGCACTTAATGGTTTTAAAGAGGGCTACTCGGGGAACATCTAGGAAAGAGCTCTAGCAAAGGGGTGGTCGAGGCGCAAATGCCATAGGAATGGGTCAGCAGAGATGGTGAAAACACCCGCAAAGGTTGAGTTAGCAAGGATATCAAGGTAGTAAAGGTCGTTCTTCTCATGTCCCCAACTAAAAATCTGTATCGTGTGGATGTCTTGAAAATGCAATAGAACCCATCAAAAATCATATAATAGTTCAATTCAGCACAACTTTTGAATTGACAATAGGCTTTAGAGGAAATCGGGTTTGCGGTAAACACCAGAGAACCTGATCTTGGAGAACTTCATAGCTATAACGATGGTAATATGAGAATGTGCATCGTTGTCTAGTGGAAGAGGGATGAGAAGAGGTCAGAAGATTATCTTCTCCCGTCAAGTGAGTAGCCGCGCTGGAGGCAATGATCCATGTCGGTGTTGTGGCAGATGTAGAACTTGCTACAATGCTTGAAATAATAACTAGATGCATAGTAGAAGTCATTTCATTAGGAGTAGAGCTCTGCAGAAGCTTCACTAGACGTGTGATAGGATTCCCTGATCTTCGACAAAACCTTGAAATCCCAAGATCATAGCACGTAATTTTCCGTGCCCTTGAGTTTGATGGTGGTCCCTTGTACCATTACAGAAGAGGTAGTGTACATAGGCTTGGTCTCAGTATAATTTGTGGTCATCGCGATCAAAGAGAGTTATTAAGCAAGTTATGGAGTTGTTTTAATCACACATATGACCTGAATGGTTTAACGCATGATAGTTATTGTCTAGACGCTTAAAGTCGACACTAGATGAAGCCATGATGTCCATGAGGCGTTTCTAGGTTGAGGTGATGTTGATGTCGATAAGGGGATCTTTGGGGTGCAATTAGCAATGGTTAAGAGCCCCTTATGGCTAGGCGATGCACAGATTGAGGGCCTGATGAAGATCCATGCGATGGCCTGGCAGTGGTCTAGGTGTTAGTCTAGAGGCACTGATTGGGCGATGCACCTTGTAGGACGTTGGTTTGATGGCCTCACGGAGTATGCGATGGCTTGGCCGAGGTCCATGCATTGGCTTAATGGCCTTGCAGAGGTCCATGCATTGGTCTGTTAGCCTCACGGAGTAGGTGATGGTCTGGAGGCCCCTGTAGAGGTTCAGGCGATGCACCGGGAGCTGAAGATCATGGTAATGAACATTGCAGCAATGCACCTAGTAGATCAGCAGCCAAAGATAAGGGTGACGCACTATACCCAGCTTTCGTAGGTTGCCGCAGATCATTTCATGGCTTCAAGGGATGCCAGAGAACATACATGCTGGTAGTGATGAGGTCCTCATCACTGAAGGGGACCCGCTCGAGGAGCCCTGCTGTGGGTGCAAGGTGAGGTGGTCGACATCGATGTGTTGATGATCTAAGCCCGAGAATGACACAAGATAGATCTAAATGGAGGCAAAGAATCCATGCAACCGATCTTACTTAATGTGGGAAAAGACTTTGTTGTTGTTGTTATCTCTAATCACTCATATGATGCACATGCATTATTTACGTATCAGTTCCCATATTTATTTATCTGTTATCATCATCCTACCAACTATTAAAATTAGGAAATTTGTATGAAGTTGGTTACTTAACATATTAAATGAACAGTTATGTAATTTATAGTCTTTATTTGTTGGAGAAGAATGAGCAGGATGTCGGCAGAGTTATGACACAATTCTTCTCTACAGTTTATAGAGATTGTGGTTGGGCCCTACGTCGATGCATCTAAGATCCAAGTCTTATTGTACAACGGAGCCAGCGGACATGTTTATGCAACATTGTCTCTGAAGGATGACAAGCTCTTCTCATTTTTCAAGGATGGTTCAGATTATGCATTTTACACGGTCTTTCTGCCCATCCAAAATGGTCCCGCTGATGGTATAGCATTGGTTTCAATCCAAGACGACCTCCCCTACATCATTCAGTTCATCTCTTACGATGGCACTGTTCGAGCTACTGATGGACCCGCCAAGGGTTTCGAGTCCACTGACATCAGGGTTAAAGAAACGAATTACTCGTCAACGCGCGACTCCCTTGGCTTGGTTGGACGCTTGCCAGAGGGGTTCATGTGGAAGAATTTGATTGGGTCCATGACTCCAGGAAAGCCGAATGCAGGACAAAGATTCTAAAACGGTAATACCACACTTTAATATGTTCTAACAATTTATAAACAAATGGGCAGCTCAATGCATAAGGTCCATTGAAGGGGAAAAGTACAATGAAAAAAATGTTATGAAACTTATCATGTGACAAAACTAGAATTCCTTGATATCAGAGAGCCATACCGATAGCACATTTCTAAGGCCACCGGTAATAATCAGATATAGAGAAATCTACTACCAGAACATGTTGTAATCCATTACGTTTGTTTGTTTCTATTTATTCAGGTTCTTTTGGCTGCTTGTGGACAGCTTCCATTACTGTGGTGACTGTCAAGTGATGGCAGCTGTACTGTGGACGTTCAGATCCATATCTAAATTGTAAAGTCCATTTTTGCACAGTTGGTGTCCTGCTCGTCCTTATCCATAAGATGGGCTGCCATCTTGTCATCAGCATATTACTATGGAATCCCTATTTATCGGGCACACAAATATAAGAAAAAAAATGGGAGCAGCCCGGGAACTCCCCGCGTCTTTTTTTCCGCAATTGTTTTATTTTTTTTGCAAAATATCATGTATATTCATCTATATATCTCTCCAATCCAATATGCCATTTGATTTCGTCGGAAACAAACTCATATACCTTCCATTTCCATATAGAACAAGTAATTTTAACAGTCTAAACATTGTTGTAATCAACCTGTTCTAGATGGAGGGCATAAGAGTCTCCGTTTCCGATGAAATTCGAATGACATATTAGAGAGATATATAGATGAATATACATTGTGATATTTTTTAAAAAAATAAAAAAACTTACGGAAAAATGGCGAAGGGGCAGCCCTTTGGGGGCAAGCCCATCAAGGGGTTTCCCCTTTGTTAATTTTCCACAATTTTTTTTTGAAAAATATCATATATATATATATATTCATCTATATATCCCCACAATATTCCATTTGAATTTCATCGGAAACGGAGACTCATGTGCCCTTCATCTACAATAGTTCGATTACAACAATGTTTTAGATCGTTAAATTTACCTTTTCAAGATGGAGGGCATATGAGTCTTTATTTCTGACGAAATTTGAATGGCATATTGGAGGGATATATAGATGAATATACATGGTGATATTTTGCAAAAAAAAATGTGGGAAAATGGTGCGGAGGCAACCAACGACAATCCTATTTTCCACACGCGCATGCACGCACGCAGGACAACCACATTTTATCCACATATATACACATACATATATATATATATACATGTGGCAGTTTCTCCAAAATTTTTTATTTTTTTTCAAAATTAAACCATGTATATCAATATATATATATATATCCCTCCTATATTCTATTAAAATTTCGTAAGAAACGGAGACTCCTATGCTCTCCATCTAGAACATGTTGATTATAACAAATTTCAAACCGTTAAAATTACCTGTTCTAGATGAAGGGCATATGAGTTTCCGTTTCTTATGAAATTTTTATAGAATCTAGGAGGGATATATAGATGAACATACATGATTTAATTTAAAAAAAATAATTTTTTTGGAGAAACTGCCTCATGTAGCAGCCACGTTGACTGCTACATGTAGCAGCTTCCCTTTTCTGTATATACATACATATATAAATATATACGCACACATACACACACACACATATATATGGAAAAAATGGTGTTACCCCATGGGGAAAATGGGACTGGGGTGACAAGTTAGCACACATGCAGGACAACCACATTTTATCCATATATATATATATATATGTATGTATGTATGTATGTATGTATGTATGTATGTATGTATGTATGTATGTATGGAAAAAATGGTGCTACCCCATGGGGAAAATGGGATTGGGGTTGACAAGTTAGCTCCCCCAAGGGAAGCTCCATTTTATTGTGTGTGTGCGAGTGTGTCCATATATATATATATATATATATATATATATATATATATATATATATATATATATATATATATATATATATATATATATATATATATATATATATAGGGGACTTATCCAATGGGCCCTGTGCCCATTTGAGATGAGATGAGCCCACTCATATTTTACCAATATATTCTATCATTTTAAGTTCAATGCTTATTTATTTACAGTTGTTATATCATATTCTTACTATTAGTAACTATTTCCATATAAAGAAAACCTTAGATTCATAGGAAATGGTCATTAGTAAGAATAAAAACGACACTAGTAATACGGATAATCACACAATCATTTCGTATGAATCTAAGGTTTTCTTTGCATGAAAATAGTTACTAATAGTAAGAATATGATATAACAACTGTAAATAAATAGGCATTGAACTTAAAATGATAGGAAATAATGGTAAAAAATGAGTGGGCTCATCCCATCTCAAATGGGCATAGGGCTCATTGGATAATTTCCCTATATATATATATATATATATATATATATATATGGGTTAAATGGGGCTGCCCCTGGGGGAGCTAACTTGGCTCCTCCCGCGCTATTGTGCCTGATTTTTTTTTTTTGAAAATTTCTTCCGTGAATATTCATCACTATATCCCTATATTATGCTATTAAAATTTCGTGTGAAACAGAGACTCGTACGGCTTGCATCCAGACAATCATTTTTTAACGGTAACAGAATTGCTAAAAACGACCCTTCTGGATGGAGGCCGTAGGAGTCTCTGTTTCACGTAAAATTTGAATGACATAATATAGGGATATATTGATGAAAATCCACGGAAGAAATTTCGAAAAAAATGAAAAAGGGGGCGAAATGACGCGGGGGAGCCAAGTTAGCTCCCCCCATGGGGGCAGCCCCATTTTACCCTATATATATATATTAGAAAAATGGGGATGTCCTTCGAGGAGCTAACTTGGCTTCGCTCGCCTCATTTTTCCTTTTTTTTTGAAAAATAAATCTGTGAAAATTGATCACTATATCCCTTCATATGTCATTCATGTTTCATGAGAAACAGACACCCTTATGGCCTCCATTTAGGTAGTCATTTTTTAACGGTTGTAGAATTGTTGAAATCGACCTCATTTGGATGGAAGCCAAACGAGTCTATGTTTCACACAAAATTTGAATGGCATAATATAGTGATATAATAATAAAAATCTACTGAAGCATTTTTCAAAAAAAATAAAAAATATGGGGAAATGAGGTAGGCGGGAGGAGTCAAGTTAGCCCTCCCCCCACCCACAAGGGGACAACCCCATTTTACCCTATATATAGGTACTGAAATGTAACTATCAATATTCATTTCAAAATGAAGGTAATTATCATTGTAACTATTAATGTGGTTATTTCAACTGGATTTACTATCATACATGTAATAGTGACAGTTCTTACTTTTAGATCTACTATTTAAATAATTTGAATTAAGATAATTAGAAAAAGAACTTTCTAGTTCATTTAGAAAAGAACCATCATTGTCAATCTGCAAAATTTCATTTTTACTATCAAAATATACGTAATAACTTTCGCCGTTACTATCTCCAACTAAAAAAGTATCATCAGAAATCAAACTCCAAATATTCCTAATACCAAATAGGAGCTCAACATTACTAGAATTCCAACTCCCACTACCAAGCCTACTAGAAATGTTTATATATGTATGTGTATATATAGGGTAAAATGGGGTTGCCCTTGAGGGAGCTAACTTGGCTCCCCTTACGCCATTTTCTCTATATATATTTTTTAAATGCTTTCATGGATTTTCATTATTATATCATTATATTATATTATTCAAATTTTGTATGAAATGGAGATTGCTACGGCTTCCATCTAGACGTGGTTGATTTCAACAATTTCCGAGTTGTTAAAAATGATTGCCTAGATGGAGGTCGTAAGAGTGTCTGCTTCTCATGAAACTTGAATTACATAATATAGGGATATCATGATGAATTTCTACAAAGTCATTTAAAAAAAATAAAAATGGAGAAAATGTGGGCGGGGGAGTCAAGTTAGCTCCACTTTGGGGGTAGTCCCATTTTTCCCATTATTAGGGAAAATGTGGCTGCTCCCTTGGAGGAGCCAACAGGTTGCACCCACCCCATTTTCCCTCCTTTTTTTGCAAAATAAAAATATATATTTTCATTACTATATCCCCTTAATATATCATTCAAATTTCGTCAGAAACAGACTCCTATGTCGTCCGTCCATAACAGGTAGATTACAACAATTATAAGACCATTAAATTTATCTATTCTTGATGGATGGTATAAGAGTCTATGTTTTTGATGAAATTTGAATGGCATATTAGGGGGATATAATGATGAAAACATATATTTTTATTTTCTAAAAAATTAAAATGTTGGGGGAGGAGGGATGGGATGTGATGAATCTCTATTTTATCACCTTTATTCTTTCATTTGGCCTTAAATACCTAAATAAATACATGTAAATGTTATTAATTTGCACAAAATAACACTCAATAATTGACTCATAAATACTCTATAAATACATGTACTAAATTCTAAAATAAAAGAATAAAGAAAAGAAAAGAAAAAGGAATGAAGCATTGAAAATACTGAATAACCTTAAACCCCGAGACTAAGTCATTATTGACTTGGTCGACCATGAATAAAGTAGAGGGAGATAGAGCAAATATATATACAAAAATACCCACGCAAACCCTAATTTAGTTCTTCAATAAATAGTTATTTTTACCCTATTTTATTTTAAATTGTATACACCTCAAATAATAAAACCCTCAACATAAAAATTGTACATAAAAATCCATATAAAAAAGCATAATTGCACATAAAAATGACATACAATGTGACTGGGACACATATGCAAAAGTCAACTTCTAGAGTCCCATTGTACTGTATACATGTATATTTTATTCATTTTTTATTCTTTGTATTTTTACTTTCTTATATTTTTATAAATTTGTAAATATTATTTAAAATATATTGACAATAAAAACACAAAAGAAAAGCATTAAAAATAAATTAAAATAAATAAGGTAATACAATATATATGTATATTATACTATAATATGCATCTACATATTTATTTAAGTAAATAATCAAACCAGAAAACTAAAATAAAAATATGTAAATACGTATTTAAATATATTATAAATATATAAAATATGTATATAATAATAAAAAATAAAAAATACCAAATACAAATAAAATAACTAAAACATAGGCAAATATACCTATGTATATACCTATAATTATTAGCACCAATAAATGATCTTATAAATAAATAAAAATCATATAAAAATAGTACATAAATTAATTAATAACTTTCATATTTTGAGTTTAGTTAATTAATTCATTTTCTATTTTATTCTGATTTATTTATCATTTTCTTTGCTCTTTTGTCGCGTAGTGACCTGACGTGGACCAATGAGGCGCGAGTATTCGTTGACCTCGGGTCAACTGTACCCTCGCCTAGGTATGCTCTCTGTCAGAGCGTGAGGAGCTATCTTTTGTCGATTTCTCATGCTTGATCCGTGCTTTTGATAACCTCGAGCCCTTCATCAATCATGTTCCTTTCATCATCCTTCATGCCATGCCATTAGACCTACTGTAGATACATCCTATCCTATGTAAAATCCCTCATCTTTTGTGCCATCCTCGCATGTATAAAACTCCACCACAACCCCCTTTTGCCACTTTGGTCCTTCTTCGTCCACTGGAACCATCAGATCCACGAAATGGCAGGTAGAGCTTTGTGATAGCACGCTCATCGCCGGGTTTGCAGTGCGCGTGAGGTGGCGAATGAAGTGATCCCCATCGTCAAAGTTTGCTTAGGAGAAGGCCTCAGCTCCACAGCATAACAACCAGATTCGACATGTATTTTCTGCATTTCTAGTGTAGCTTTCCTTCCCACATTTAGATCTAGCTGTTATTTCCTATTTTAATGCAAATTCCAATGTAATCATTAGATTTAAGGTACGCTGAGATTTACAGCTTTGGCCATCGTCCCACATGTACACGCCTTGTTCAGGTCACCTGAATGCCTCCACATCTTCCCTTTTTTCTTCTCCATCTCCTGTTCATACCCATTCACCTTGATTTACACAAGATCAGGATCTCGAGGTTCCTTCTCCATCATCGCAAGAGCCTCTCCTCTACGCCACTGCCTCCTTCGATTCTGTCAAATAAAAGCCCAAAATTCTTTGCATGTTCTTTCTTGATCTAACAATGCAAGATCCTGGTGGAATGAGGCTCAACTGAGTTGGTTCACGTCCCAACTTTCAGTCTTGGAGCCCGAGTTTCATCTTCACTTCAAGGACCCCATCGATGGGTCCTTAACCTGCTTGTGGGCACCACTCATTGCAGATCAATTTTAGGAACCTCTCGAGTACTTCAGCAACAAGGGAGAAGGCTTGGATTGTAAGAAACGATCGAAAAAGGGAAGAAGACATCGCATGTGTTCTTCTATGTTCTTGGAATGAAGCCACATCCGTCCGATGGTGCTCTCACTCCAGAATGTACAACCACCGTCTGATGGAGCGATGTGTCTGTCGTTAGATCATACTCCAGATCTAATCTCCATCAACCATCATCGAAGCAGTATCGACCAATCACAACCGTCCATCGCATAAGTGAAGTTCATCCAGTCGTCCGTGAGCACCTTAGGGGTAAATACCAGACACCCTGGTTGCCTTTTTGTAATTATTAAATAACATTGTAAATATTTTATTTATCGTAAATTTTCTATAATATTTACAAGTAGGACCCCAAACTTTGTAGTAATTGCACTTTGGTCCTCTATTAGGTCACCTTATGTGCCCGTGTGCATGAGGTCCTGGCCATTTTGCATATAAGCCCTCGTGGCTTTATGTATTTATTTTTAATCCAATAAATTATATAAATAGTGTTAAATTTTTGGATATTTTGCATGCAAGCCTTACCTTTCAGTTTAATTGTATTTATACTCATGTCAAGCATTTATTAAATTTGAATTTATGTGGATAAATTGCTATTGATTCCCTAGACTTTGTTTTTAATGTTATGGAATGCATTTGAACTTACTAAATTGCAAATAGGACCATTTTAGTTCTTATTTTTAATTTCTTGTATATTTATTATTAAAAAAATTTTATTTCCAAAAATTGTAGGACAATTACCTAAGGTGCCTACTATATATATTCATCACATATAATTTTCACGTGGCATTTTATGTTTTTTTTCCTACTTATTAAAAATACTAAAAACGTAATTTTCTACTGTTTGCATATTAAAATTAAAAAATATATATAAGACCACTTCAAAAAATTCTAAAAAATTGTTGTATATATATTATTATATATTCTACCTTTAGACCAAAACCACTAAAAATATAAAAAGAAAACCATAAAGATCATAAATCCCTCAAAACTTAGAAATTTCATAAAAATCCATTAAAATCCAAAAAAAACAATTTTTATTCTATATTTTTATTTATTATATATAGCATAATTAAAAATAGTTTTGGGAATTTTCGAGATTATTATTCATTTTTAAAACCCCAAAACACTCTGTCTTTTTATTGTATTCACTATTTTGTACATTTTAATAATTCAAAAAACATAAAAATTAAAAATTATATTAAAAAATAAAAAAACATATAAAAACCAAAAACACAAAAACATTTTATTCTATATATTTTGACCATATTTGGCTATATTTAAAAATATATAACCCTATATATATTATATTATATATTACTTATAATAACTTTATCATTATTATCGTATATAAATATATATTATACTTTTAAAATAAAAAAGGAATTAAAAACTTGCAAAATTTAAATGAAAATAAAAATTAACTATATAAAATAATTAAAAATCCATAAATGTAAATATAATTAAAAACTCATAAAAATTTGAAAAATAGAAAATACATAGAAGATAAAAAATATTATTATTAGTTATTATTAATTAATAGTAATTATATATATCCTCAGTTTGCTCTCAGTGTTTCGACACTCCACCTTACTTTCCCTATACACATTTATTGTGGAGTTATAATAATAACTCACACTTAGGTTTCATTTGCATATACATATTATTGTTGGTTAATTGTTTCCTTGATTTGATAGTTCACGTGCTGAGAGCCGAGAGAGAGAGAGTCGATACGCCGACTGTCGGATTTGACTTGTTGGACACCGTAGACTCCGTCAAGATTGAATGTTAGGCACGTCTGTTCAATCGATCAACAAAATGGCGTCATTGCCGGGGAGCAATGCGTAGGGATAATGTATGTGTTAGCTATTTGCATATTCTATTTTCTTTTTGTAAGTAGTTATTTATTTGTTCTAACTAATCTCTATTGTTGACTTCTTTGCGAGGACCTACCAATTGAGGAGGACATGTGCAGCCTGTTGAGGCAGAGATCGACTCTTTCTTCACGAGCCGGTAGGAGAGAGCATGAAGAAGACAAGGAGAGAGAAGAGTAGTAGAGAATTAGTGTAGTGTTTATTTTTATTTTTGTGAGAGAGAGACTCATTATTATTGTAATAATATAGTGACTTAGGCATTCATACTTCACTTCACATGCCTATTTTTATCAGGTGTTTGTTTGCCTGGGGGCCTATCCGATTTGCTGTGTTTTTCTCGCCTTCTACTTTTTATTCTCCTTATTTTTATTTTGTTTTTATTTTATTTCTCATGTTTTGAGTTTTTCGCTTTCTTTTTCTTTGTTTTGTATACTTGAAGCCCCTAGTTATATGATTTTATTTGGTTGAGCCAGGTAGACTTAGGTCCACACACTTAATAGAATCTTGTACTTATAGATCGTTGGGCCAAGTCAAATTAATAAATATGTGCTTCCCGAGTAGAAGCTCATGCTAGGATGGCTTTCTCTTGCACCTATATAGGATATATTTATTTTCATGTGCAGATCATTTTGCATGTAGACCGTTGAAGTCAGCTACGCATCCCTATCTCTAGCATTTACATTTATTGATTTCGTGCATGGTTTTGCCAAATTCTTTCCCCAGTTTCTTGGACCTAGGCAACAAACAGAATCATAAAATTCTTTAGACATTTCAATTTCACAAAAATCAAAAAATTTACAAAAAGTGGTAACCAATAAAATTGGGACTGCTAATTGAACTTGACCCTAAAACTAAATGTAAAGGACAAATATCATTATTTTGGGGAGAGTATCCCCCTCATTGCCACGGATATAATAATAAATACCAAATAATAAATAAAATACCTAAAACATAAGTAAATATACGTATGTATATACCTGTAATTATTAGCACCTAATAAATGATCTTGTTCAAATAAATAAAAATCATATTAAAATAGTACATAAATTAACTAATAGCTTTCATATATATATATATATATATGATTTTTAGTTAATTAATTTATTTTTGTTTTATTCCTATTTATTTATCATTTTCTTTGCTCTTTTGTCGCATAACGACCTAAGATGGACCAATGAGGCACGAGTATTCATTGACCTCGGCTCAAATTTACATGCGCTTAGGTTTGCTCCCTGTCAGAGCATGACGCGCCATCTTTTATCGATTTCTCAGGCTTGATCCATGCTTTTGATGACCTCGAGACCTTCATCAATCGTGTTCATCTCACCTCCTCCTTTACATCTTGCCATTAGACCTACTATAGATACATCCTATTGATGAATCTCCATTTAGTCTCCTTTATTCTCTCATTTGAGCGTTAAATCCCTAGTTAAATGCTTGCTAATAACATTAAATTGCACGAATAACACTCATTATCTATACTGTAAACACTGTACAAAATCAATGATTTAATTCCAAAATAAAAGAATAAAAGAAAGAAAAGAAAAAGAATGAAGTGTCAAAGACATTAAGTGACCTTAAACCCCGAGACCCAGTCATCATGATGACTTCATCGACAAGGAATTAATTAGGGGGAGATAAAGGCCAATAATTGCTCAAAAAATGCTAATTTGTATTCTTCAATAAGTGTATTTTGGGATCTATTTTTTCTTATCTTTATACCTCAAATAAATAAACTTTTAACAGGAAAGTTGTACGTAAAAATATGAAGAAAAATACAAAATTTATTTCACTAAAAAATAATGCACAATATGTCTGGGACAAACAGAATAAAAAGCCAAAAAATACTTCCCAAACATGTATGTTCTCCATACTGATTCATAATTCACGAACTCATCTTTATTGTTTAAAAAATTAAATTATCTATTTAATGTAGTTGGTTTCATTCAATCTAGAGTTAAGATGCAAAAGTTAGCTTTTGAGCCCTCATTGCGCAATATATTTGTAAAAAATAATCAATACATTTATTCCTTATATTTTTCACTTTCTTATATTTTTATAAATTTGTAAGTATTATTTAAAATATATGTACATAATACAATTAAATTAAAACCCTTAAAAATAAAATAAAATAAATATTATACTTTAATATATATAGGTAAAGAATACCTATATTATAACTATATTATACATATACTTATTTATTTAGTAGTGAAATAACTTCAAAAAATGAAATAAAAATATGTACATATGTATTTAAATGATTTATAAATATAAAATTATGTATATAAAACAAATAATTTAAAATTTAAAATAAAAATAAAATACAACATATATAGGTAAATATACATATAATTATACATGTAAAAATTAACACCTAATAATTAACTTTTAAAAATAAATAAAAATCATAATAAAATACTACATAAAATAATTAACATTTTTAAGTTTTGAGGAAAATAATAAAAACATTTACTATTTTTAGTTGATTTAATAAAGGATTTAATCTATGTTTTTTCATTTTGCTGTCTACGTAGACTAATGGGAGGCGAGTCCACGTTGACCCGGTCAACTCCTCGCCTCCCAAGGTCATGTGCCTGTCAGAAGCCTAGCGCCTCATTTCTACCAACTTTTGTGACTGCCGCTTGCTCCATTTCATCTTGACAACTTCTTGACTTTAGTTCTTCGATCAACACCTTTTCACATGCACGTCATCACTCGATCGATGCATTATTGAATCGAGCAACATCCTTGGTCAAAGCAGTGCCTGTATATATACTCCTTCTCCCCCTCCATTTGAATTTGATCCTTCTTCAACCCCTTAAACCCTCACATCCCTTGCCAAACATTAGAGCTCGCTGACAGCGAGCTGCTCGTTGATTTACAACATGCAAAAGGATAAGGGGAAGCGATCCAAGCCTTCATCGAACCTCTGTCAGAGCTCCTTGTGCTCCCGGCCACCCTACGGAAGGTGAGATCCTTTTTCTTTAAATTTTTATTTGTAGTAGTAGTAGTAATCTAAGTCAACTCTTTATTTTGTTTGATTTTGTATCTTATTCTGTGAAATCTCAAAAACATACTTCATCCGAGTTACTACTCCGGCCACAATTTCACATCGTCCAACCCGTGTTTCAACCATCTTATGGCCCCATCTGCATATCCTCTCACTTATTCGTCTTTAGATCCACCCATGCACCCTCGATCTTTGCCAGATCGAGCTATTGATATCTTCTCCTTCGCCTTATGCCGAGAAGCACCACCTTGCTTCGCCTCGCATCCATTCGATGCCAAACAAGGTCGAGGCAATTTGCCCTTCTATGCTGGATTCGCATCTGTGCTGGAGTCGCACGTGGACGACCAAGACCCCTTGATGAATCTCAGATTCACCACTCTAAGTCTCATTAATTAAGCTCAAGTCCCTCAAAATCAACTGCATTTCTGCATTTATTTCAGATAATTAGCATTCAGGCATGATTTCATAAGAATTGCATTTTAGCATTAATTTCTGCATAAAATAAGAAGCCAAAAATCCAAGCCAAAAATGACCTGTAAATAGCCTAACTTCCCCTATTTTTAACTCCTCCATGCTGACACCGCATAACCCAAAACCAACTCCATTGTGTACACATCACTAACAAGAATAAATAAAAAATACAAAAAAATCACTAACCCTGTTAAGTGGACCAAAAACCCAAACCCTAGTTTCAAGATTTTCGGACTAAAAGCTACATATCTTCCTCATCCAGTGTCCGATTTGATCCTACTCACTTTTGAACTAATGCACATTCAATTACCTTCAAAACAAGACCAAGTTCAAGTGAATCAGAGCTCCTATGTGAAAGTTGGGTTTTGGGCCTCTTTTGTACATTGTATTTTTTCGCGGTTTTCTGACCTATATTTTATGTACTTATTTTCTTCATTGATAAAAATCCAAAGAAATTAGATTAAGGTCTCTTTTATTTATCTGTGAGTTTTCCATATTTTTTCGGATTTTTTATCTTGTTTAAAAAAGACAAAAAAAATTAGAAAACTAAAAATCAAGGTATTCTATGTACATGGGACACCCCAAAAAATCACTTTTTACATTTGACCGAATTTGGCTTTGATGTCTTCATAAAAGTTATAGATCTCATCGAGACGAGCATTTTTCGTGAAGGAACTTTTTCGATCCGAGGTCATTTGCTATTTTTTATCGATTTTACAAATCATTTATTTTGGGATTTATCTGGAGCTGACACGTGGCAGCCTCAGAGGCCGCCACGTATCACTGTTTTTTGGACGTTTTTAATCTTAGTTTTTATAAAAAAATAAAATTAAAAAAAAATATACGCCCGCACGTGCGTCGCACGTGCCTCCCAGGCACGTGCTCCGCACGTGCTCCGCCCTCCCCATTTCACTGCTACGTGGCACTCGAGTGGCCGTTCGATCTCGCCTCTGGATCTGCCTCCCCTAATTCTGCAATGGCCTCCTGCATCTCCGTTATCCTCCGCAACCGCCGCCCTCGCCGTTGACCCAAACCCCCTCCGCGTCGCATGCAACCACCTCCGTTATCCTCGCCGATCTCGCCAACCTCCTCCAGTCCCCCTTCTCTCCTATATATAGAGTACCGCCGCCCCTCTTCCCGGATATCCGCCAATTCACACAAGCTCGAGAAGGAACTCGCCTCCGGCGGTGACAGCGCTGGTGGACGGAGCCTCCATCGGCTGGGCAAGATCCGAGGGTGCTCCGCCCCTCGTCGCACGCCACTTTCCTCGTGGCTGCTCCTGCTCCGGGTTCCACCCCCGTCGAGCCCCGCCACTACGTCACCTTCTTCATCGAATTCCAGCTCCGCCTCCGCCGCTCAGCATCTAAAGTCAACGCTTCATCGACTACGTCTCTGCTTCGTCAACGCCGATCAGATTCCGTTCATCGTCAACAACGCCGCCCTTCGTTTTCACCGCCACCGCCTGATCCGCCTCGACCAGAGGGCGGTCTGCCGCAGCTCCGCCAGGAGGGGCTGGGCCTCCCCCGTCCTTCAAGCCACGTCATCGACTCCACCCGTCGACCACCGGAGCATCGCCTCGCCAGGGCCGTACCATCCGCTACTCCACCACCAGCCGGTCCTCCTCAGCACCGGAGTCGCATGCCTCCGCCGCGACAGCCTCCGCCGCACTCGCCACCGGCCTCCAGGGCCGAGACCCCGCCACGTGCGTAGCACGTGGGGCGGGGGACGTCAGCGTGACCTCATACCCCTGGTCACGTGTTCCGCACGTGACCGAGGGGGCAAATTGCATTCACCCCCCGGAGCTTCTTCATATTACGCGCCAAGTTCCGCCTCCAGAGGTCACGTGCGCTGCATGTGACCCTCTGGGAAATTTACAGAAATATCCCCCCTAATTTAGGTAATAACACTTAGGCCCCCACTGCATTTCTTTATTTCTTTTATTTATTATATTTACTGCATTTACACCCCTGTGTTCTCCCCCTGTTTTGAACCTCTTCTAGACATCATTTTATTTATACAAAAATAGTACTTTGTTCTTCGCTTAATTCTCTATACTTTGACATATTGTGGGCATTTTTGTGATGACCGGTTGATTAATAATTAATTATTCTTTGGAAATTACCATATTTTGCCCAGTCTGTGCTCTTCAAACTTTATTTAATTACCCATGACTCTAAAAATTCCCCAAAAATCAAATATTGTAGAGATTATTTTGATTAACATTGTGCCCAAAAATCTTTGCATTTTCACGCGTATTTTGTCCTGTAAAAATCATCTTGCATATTTCACTATTTAATTTTTAATAGGTATTACACTCCACATTTTCGAGGTCTCGGATTTTTCTAAGATCCATTACCTAGTGATAGATCTTAGATAATTTTATTTCTCGAAAATAAGTAGGTTTAATATTTATTATAATTAAATATTGAAAATCATTTTGTTTGCATTTAAAAATTCATAAAAAAGTCATTTTGCATCCAAAAATTGCAAAAAAAATTACAGTACATTCATTTCATCATCATTTACATAGTGGCCAAGTTTCGTATTTTTCGAACATCGTTTGATTGAAATTTACAATTTAGTCCGTAAAATAGGCCGAATTTGCATTTTGCATCCCTTTATTGCATTAAAAATTCCAAAAAAAAGACCGCCTTGAAAACCAAACACGAAATTGGATAGACATAATCGTAGGTTGTTCATTTGCCTCCTTGTGATCGACCTTGGGACTTGCCCAAGTAAAATAAACATAAAACCACGAGATTGAAATTGAATAATTAATTGTGGTTATTTTCTTGACTGTCTCCGATCGCCGCCTACAACGAACGACTTATTATTTTCACATGCGAAGATAAAAACACATTCTGAACGCGGCTTTTACGGACTCATCAGATGGCGCCGTTTCCGGGGAGGCAAACAGCTTAGTTTTGTGTTTTGAAAATTTTTGTTTGGTTTTCCGAATTCGGGTAGTCTGACCCCCGAAATTTTCATTGTAAATCCCATAATTGTTTTTCAGCATTTATTTTCTTATTTCTTGAGTCACTCTCTGACATTCTCTCTCTTATTTTTCTTGCGAGGTACCCGGCGCACGTGGAGTGGTTTTTCAAGAAACCGTCGCATCTTCACCGAAATCCGGAGAAGCCGCAATTAAATTAAGATCGAGTCGAGTCGTGAGAGAGCGTAGAGTCTAGGTTTTTAATTTCTGCACTTTTAATTTCTTCTCATTTATAGCGCTGTCCGTTTGGACTCTCGCGTGTGTAAAAAGACCTTGAACTCTATTTATGGTGTGTCGTGGCCTGTTTCACTCTCCGGCGAGGGTGGGGCCCAACTTGAGTGGCGATTAGGATAGACCTACACGTACGGCTCTCAGAGCATTTTTTATTTTTGATTGTGCTCGTAGGATCTTAAGCCACACTTCACTTTAATCAAGACGCACATAGATCGTTCAACTTAGCCAAATTTAATTCAATTCTTCCCCGCTAATAGAACTTTCGGCTTAGGTGCGGCATTTTATCGGCTTGCATTCATTTAGAGTAATTTTTAAAATTCTGTCTAGCATCCCACATGAAGATTGTGAGGATTCACTGTAAGTCTTCTGACTGAGCATTCATCATAGTTTTCCGCGTGCATCGGATTTTCTCGACTTTCTCCCTCTTGTTTTATCACATAAATCTAAAGGAAATTGGGACTGGACGGTAGACGTGTATTTGTGCTCATCTAAATTCTTCAGTGATCACCTAATAAAATCGGGACTGCTAAATATAGCCGATTTCAAAATAACCCATCAAATCAAGAATTTTTGCGGGAGAGCAACCCCGTCCTTGGATGATTTTATTTTTCTGAGTGAGCGAGGGACGACACTTAAGGCTAGAGCCCAAATCCGAAATCTCAGCTCCCTAATTTTTGTCAAGATTGATTTATCACCAACTAAAATTGAAAAGATAAATAGCCGAAATCTTACAGCTTCATTGTGTGAGTTGGTGAACCCGGGGTTTGATTTGTGTTTGCATTGTTGTACGTGAATCGATTTCAAGATCAATAGCCGCACATTCGATAAAAAATTCTCTTGACTATCCCGTGCAATCATCTCTTCCCTCTCTTGATTTGACCTCATAATGGAATTCTTGTCCAAAAACTCTCGCAGATCCAACCCCCCATTCCTCTCAAAAATGACCGAACACCCATCAGAGCTATACTATGAAAATGAATTTGTTTCGGTTAGGCCCAAATCAACTAAATCCTCTTCTTTCAATAATCCTCGAACATTTGCGGGAGGCTTTCACCCGCAGATAAAATCGACCTCCTCATTGAATTTCTATTCGAACCATCCAACCGCAAATGACCACCTACCATCTTGGACTGAACCGCCTTATTTTCAGGTTCACGCCAACAAAACTTTTCAAGATCAAAATCTCTTCAAATATCATGACTGGCAGAGAAACCAAACTCAGATGGAAAGACATGCACTGAATAATCATCGGCATTGGATTGACCATGATAGACCCCTCATCAGACATGATACTCATACAGAGGACTGGACTGACCTCCTAAAAACACATAAACCCTGTATGTTGACTCCACAATATCAAGGTCTGACCAATCAACTACACATGTCTGAACCATATGAGCAGCCTCCTTCCATTATTTTTGAGGAGAAAGTTTCAGAAAATAATGATCATATTTCGGATATTCCAAGAAACTCTCCTCTCAGCACAAAGGGAAAAATGGAAGATGAAATTATCGAGCATACACCTACTGCTCCCATAATTAATCATGAACCGAATCTTGAGGAGGATATTTCGAGGATAAATAAGAGATTCAATTCAATAGAGGAGAGATTTCAAAAATTTACCGATCGATTCATCGCATTCTATGGTGGCTCGGATAGTAAAATGAATGAGGAAATAATTGGATCTGAGATTGAAAATTCTGAGGATATTCAAGGACCTATGGACAATTCTGAAAATAACTATGTCGTTGACCCTCACCCTGAACTCCAGAGCCCATCTGAAGAACACCCCACTCCCCCACACCACCCAGAAAATACCAAAAAATGGAAACATTTGAAAATCACAAAAAAATTGAAAATTCAGAAAATTTCATAAAAATTGAAACTGAAGACGATCTGAGAAATTTGGATCCGACTGTACGGAAGCACTGGAAAAACGCTTGATGTTTGAACTTCCCTTTATACATGCCATTGAACACTTCCCCGACCTTAAAAGATTTATAACAGATAAATTAATGAACAAAAGTCGGGCAGGATACGAACAAAGACTGAAAGACATATCTTGTCAATGGCCTCCTCCTTGGTGTTGAGGAGAAAAACCAAGAGCTGCATAGTGAAGCGGATGCCCAGATTCGACTGTGAAATCAAAGACACAATTTTCACACATGCTCGGATTGATGACGATTCACCGATTAATATCCTCTCGACCTCTGTCTTTCACGAACTCCAACTCAGACCGATTCGGAAGATACGAGAGATTATTCAATTGGCGGACCGATCAATAAAGCGGCCGAGAGGAATTATTTCTGTCATCATGAAATTCCAAGGTGCTCCGCTCAAGGTAGAATTCACGATCATTGATATTAAGCATCAAGGAGAATTCACCCAGTCTCCAATCATTCTCGGAAAGCCATTCTTGGCATTGGCCAAGGCGAGTATCGATTGTGAGACTCGGGAAATCAATTTTACAGCATTGGAAGCACTTAGAACCGACCCTATCTTTGAGGAACCACGATCTTCTGAGGCAACCCACGCAGTCCCCGACAACCGTAACCATGAAACGATAGAAGAGCCCTACCCCGCGACCACACCTGAGATAGCGGTTGTTGATGAGACTATTGGTTTAGAAAATCTCCCCCCTGCTCCATTCCCAGCCGCTCTCACCATGGACAATCATGTATATGAATCATATGATCCGGAGACTTATGCATGGGCACACCCTGGGTCAACCTACTCCGACTACATGGATTACATCAACTCGACACAGGAATGTGCTAACATCGAAGCAATTGAGAAAGAACATGCAGAGACTCTCCCCAGTATTTCAATTCCCGCGGATCTCAAAATAGACAAATCTTTAATCTACGATCTTGAGACATATGCATGGTCACACCCTGGAGCAACATTCTCTGAATATCTTGACCAAATCATCCCAAATCGAGAGTGCTCAAACATTCGGGAGACTGAGAACAAACATGTAGACCAAGCACCAACCAAGGAGAATTCCAATGGCTATTCATCTGGATATTCAAGTGAACCGACACCTTCACGACGAAATAAAAAGAGAGTCACCTTTGACCTTTCGGAAGAGGAATCAGTTGATGATCCCTCATCAGGTCCGGAAAAAATGGTCTACATGAGTGAAGTCTATTCGGCAGCTCTAAAGCCATATCTTCGCAAGGATCCAAAATACAATCCTCGTTGGACAACTCCCGTTCCTAACTACTACTCATCCAAAGCTGATGCTCCTGCACTCTTCAAGTACACTGGAATTATTTCGTATGAGATGACTGAGACCGGTGCTTCTGAGTATTCATCTGAGGACAAACCGATTGACCCCAAGAAGGAACAAAGTCTGAGGAAACAACTGAAGAAACAAAAAGACCAGAATACTTGGAGTATGTCCACTTTCAATTACTATTCCTCCGAAGATAACTCTGATGATGGATATCTTTCTTCTGACTCAAACACTTCATCTATTATCCATCATGATTTTACTGAGGATGACACTGATCATAGTTGGGAATCATATGCCTCATCTCCGACTCATCATTACGATCTCCCACCACAGGCTCACAAAAAGATCAGCCGAAAACCGCCTTAATCATCGGCTACCCACCCTCCCCCCGACCACATCGGTCTCCTTATACAGCTTCTTCCTATACTTAGGCCAAGGCCTAAGTATAGGGGGGACCGATGCCATCTGTACATACCACCATTCTCCTAACTCTAGATCACTCCATTTCCACCCTTCTTCCATACTTAGGCTGTCCAGAGCCTAAGTATAGGGGGAACCAACATCCACCTGTATATACTCTCTTCATTCACATATCCCGACCGCTTCATTTTTCTTTTCATTTTTTCTTCACTCCCTTACGGTTAGCCCGAGCTATGTCTTCTTTACGCTTCTTGTGCTCTGGGTAAAGGTGTAGAATAAATGCTAGGTCGTTGCGACCTCAATCACAAACACGGAGCAATCCAGAAAAATAACCACTCAAAGAAATAAATCAATCAACACACAAGAAGGAGCGGTCTGCTATAAGATTAACCTGGTATAGCTCCCAGGGTCGAACACAAGGAGCACAGATTGGCCTTGCGGCCTACGATGTAGTCAGAAATCCAAGTGAGTCTCTTTTTGGTTTTTATTTGTTTTTGTATTTTTTTTTTTTTTTAGATTTTTTTTTTAAAAGATGAGAAAATGAGAGAATGTAAATACAAGGGGACTTCAACAATTTATACAACACACAAAAATGATGCAAAAATTATGGAAAAATGGTTTTTAGGTTTTTTATGTCTTTTACTGTTTTTGGTGAATTTTTGGAATTTTTCTAATGGGTAAAATATTTATTAAAAATCAAACAATGCAACAAACAAGGGGTACTGTCCAGCAAGGTTAGAAACTCAAAAATAAAATATTTAAGAGCTTCAAACAACCCTGTAGGTAATTTTCCTATAAACTATGAAGAACAAGGAAAATTTAGGCACCCTAATTATTGTTTTTGGATTTTTAATTTATTTATTACAATTTTTATGAGTTTTTAGAGGTTTTTCAATTTTTAGGGTTTTTAAGTGATGAAACTTAGCCAAAATTGGCTAGAAAATCAAACAACCAGTAAACAACAATACCTAATTTTTTTTGGAATTTTTGGTGGAGTTTTTATATTTTTTTGGTATTTTTAAAGTCAAACAGTAGCAAAATAGGGGTTTTTGAATTTTTAAAAATAATAAATGAAATCCAAAATGTCCCCAAAAACCATAGAAATTCCTACACCATGGCAGGAGCCATGTGTCAAAATTTCATTGGATTTGGAGGTCGTTTGATATTTTATTCAAAAATAAAGGTGGGGCACTGTGCACAGGGACCTAAGTGCAAATACCCAAAAGTTCTGGGGTCCTGGTGCAAAATACCCAAGAAGTCACGTGCCAAGCACGTGTCTGGGGCACACAGGGACCTAAATGTAATAAAAACCAAGTCCTAGGGGTTTTTGATAACACGTATCAAAACCCCAGGGGCAAGGTTGCAAAAAGCCCAAGAAATAAAGCACATGCGCATATAAAATGTTCACAGGGGTATAAATGCAATTACACAAAACTTTTCATTCAATAAATAACATTCCAGAACTACAGGGCCAAAGATGCAAATAACCCAACAAAACACGTGCCAAAGCACGTGGGTCTCTACTGGCAGGGGTATAATTGCAATTAAAATAAAGTGCGAGGTCCTTGATGCAAATAACCCAGAAAATAAACAACTAGAATTCAAAATTACAGGACTAAAAAGAAATACGACAAACAGAGGGGGCCCTATGATATTTACCCCTTTATTAATAGCCGACGGTCGGATGGGCGCCACGTGGGTGATCTGACGGTCTGGATGGCGGCGCCTCTTCTCTCTTCTCCTCTTCGGCTCTGATCGACGGTGGAGGGAGAGGCACGTGGCTGATCGAGCGGTGCGGGGCTCGGGTGTCTCTCTCCTCTGCTGCAACGGTCCAGATGTCTCCTCAGATAGATCAACGGCTGCTGCTCCTTCAAGGATGGACGGTCACGATCAGATCTGGAGCAGAGGGTGCATCGGACGGCTCTGGAAGGTGGAGGAAGAACTCGACGCCGGCGAACTTCGCCGACGTCCTGCGTGCGCTCGGGTCCTCCTCAGCTGCGCCTGAAGGTCGGAGAAGGTTCCTGGTGGCTGCCCGCAACTGATGGTGATGGCCAAGGCCTCGGCCGAGCCCTGGAAGGCTCCGGCGAGGTCAACGAAGAAGAAGCTCCTGGGAAGATGTCGGGGGGGCCTCAGACGGCCTCCTCTTGACCTGCAAAACAGTTCAGAAGCTTCGCGGGTCGAGGGCAAAGTGCCTCGACCCAAGAAGGCGGGGTGAAGGTGGAAGGTGCGGCGTGGCGGAAGAGCTCCGGCGAAGCGACGGCGAAGGAACTCGAATCCCAGATCCTGTGCGATCTGGGTTGTGCGAATGGGTGAAGAAGGTGCGTGAGGGGAGTGCGAAGGTGATGGTCGGGTCGGGAGGTCGAGATGATAAGCGAGGTGGTCGGATCGAAGAAGTGCGTCGGAGATGGAATTTGGGCGTAATCGAAAATTAGAAGAAATTAAAAAGATCTAAGGCTACCTGGTGGCTGAAGTAGACTGTGCTGGAGCGTGGCTGTCTCCGGGTCGTAGCTTCGAAGGACGTCAAGGCCTGAAGCTCGGTGCTCAACGCTGG
This sequence comes from Ottelia alismoides, assembly GCA_037367405.1. NCBI lineage: Eukaryota > Viridiplantae > Streptophyta > Magnoliopsida > Alismatales > Hydrocharitaceae > Ottelia > Ottelia alismoides. The sequence goes on from JAZKJV010000994.1 coordinate 218,592, forward strand.
TGGCGGAGCAAAGGCGGCGAAGTTCGCCGGATCAGAGGAATCACCTTCTCGCCTCACTGCTACAAAGGCAACGGCTTGCTGTCACTCTTGCGAGGCCAATGGAGGTCACGGGGAAGAAGGAGAGGGTCCAAAGATGCGGCGCGGAGGCGGCGGAGGGGAAGGATATATAGTGTGACCGGGCGTCTAGGGTTGAGTGGCGACAGCTATAGAAAGCTTGGATTTGATGGCGAGAGATCCGGCGAGGGAGAGGGATGTGCGGCGAAGAATTTGGGCGCGGGGGTTGAGTGGATGACAGGCTGGACGCGCGTGGATAAATCGGGGAAGAAGGCGCGGCGCGCGACGGCCAGAAAAGGAAAGAGTCGCGGGGGAGTTGACCGGGGTCAACATTCCCCCGTGGACCAACCAGCGTCTGCCACGTGTTATTAATTTTTGTTTTATTTTTTTTTAGGGCATAAATAGGTCGAATTAGTGAAAACTCAAAACATGAAATATTTTTCTTTTATTTTTTCTATTTTTTGGTGATTTTTATTTAATTTTTGGAAATAAAAATAGGTTAGCTCTATATATAGGTATATGTACACTATATGGATTTTTATTTTTGATTTTTTTATTTGTTATTTTTATGTGTTTTTATGCCCATTTTGTATTTTATTTATTTACAAGATAAAATATGGAATAAAAGAATATTTTCATTTTATTTTTATTATATATATACAAGGGTGAAATAAATAATTGAATACACTTATATACATGGTATTTATAAAATGTATTTTTGTATTTTTTTCATTTTGTGATTTTTATTTTTATTTTTTTTTTATTTTGTTTTTAATAGAATATTCACACAATATGTACAAGTATATTTTTGGGTGAGGAAAATATATAGTTTTATGTATTTACAAATATATACAAATGAGCTCCTATCTCCCTCTACTTTGGCTTTTATGCGGTCAGGCCCATGCTGAGCCCTCCCTTGGGTTAGGTTGCTCAATATTTATTCTAAATATTTCCCTCTTTTTCTTTTTGCTCTTTATTCTTTTATTTTGTGCACAAAAACATGCTAATTATAGGTTTTTACACAATGCATGCTTTTGGTAATTAATTGTATTTACACATATCTACATGTATTTGAAAAGGGTTTTTGTAGCTAAAATAGAAGAATAAAGAGTGATGAATGGGTATTCATCACCCCCCTATGCTTAACCTTGCTAGTCCCTTAGCAAACACTTATTTGAAAAAGAAGTGAAAAAGAAAGAAAGAAAAAGAAAAAGAAAAAGAGGATGTACATGGATCAAGGTTGACTTATTAAATTTTTCCTTCATTAAATTGAAATATGGAGCTCGATCAGATCTTTGGATTATTAATGTGTCGGAACCTTATTTGGACTTAAGCCTAAAACTCAACAGCCTCCAAGTTCCACCAATCTATGGGCAAGACTCCTTAATAAACCAGATCAGAACAAGTCTACATACACAAACTCTAATGACCATGAATCTTTTCCTTGCGGTGTAAGTGATATGTGGCTCCCCATCTCAGAAGTAACAAAGAAACAACCTCCCTCAACCTGGTAACTCTAATGCCTCGGTCTAGCAACTCTTTCCTCGAGAAGCGGGGTATTCCCTTCTAAGTTCAAGTGCAACCGGCTCAAGAAGAGGGGGTAGAAGTATAGAGTTTTGGAAGCTTAGCCAGTGTAGCTAAGTCTCCCGCTGCAAGCTTCATGAGATGTAACAAAGATACCATAAGCTTTTGCTTCATACTCCGGTGGGGTTATTAAATTTTCAATCCGACCCACCACTTTTTTGGAGTTCTTTTTGCATTTTTGCATTTTTTTTTTCAACAACTTCTGTACAACATATCTACATGGTGCAGCATATATAAGAAATTTCCCCTTGAGCCAGTAGACTATCCCTCTTTTGAAGCTTTATTGCAACCCACAGCTTCTGTCTTTAGCTTTCAACACTACTAGACCAAGTTGAGGTGCACTTCCTTCACTATAAGAAGAAGAGAGGTTCCGCCTAGAAGTACTACCCTCATATGCTACCCCAAGCCAAAGGAAACTGCCTCCTCACCACCTCATCCATGGAGAGCCATGTGTAAAGTGCAGGTGCAAGTTAAGCCATTGTCTCTGAGAGTCATGCGTGTGTTGTTAAAGTGCTCTACTTAGGCTCATCAAGATGACATATGCTCATAGCCTAGTGGACCCAAAGAATTAAGTCCTTATGGACCTGAAAAGTCTTAACCCTAAGTCCTACAAGGTTCCTCTTGAAGTTAAGTGAATTAAGATCTTATTCAAGCTCCATTTCTCAATTTAATTCCAGGCTCAGTTTAAATGTCAACTTTCATCCAGGAAAAACTATATACATATATGTACACAAGATGCTATTTACAAATATTTTACAATCATGCAAAAATTTTGAAAAAATGTTTTGAAATCATGAATGAATGATGCATGAAGTGCAAGTTTTGCAAAAAGATATTTACAAACATTTACACAAGATTTTTGCAAACTTTTGATTTTCAAAACATTTTGAAAAAATTTTGTACTATATACATAATTTTGATACAAAATATTTTACACAAGCTTTACACAAAAGATTTTTGAAATCATTTTTACAAAAATACTTTGTACACTAGCTATGTATGTGCAAGAATAAAAGAGGTTTATGTACATGAAAAATTTTTAATTTTTGTGATTTTTAGCCATTTTATTTATTCACACAAAGTACGAGTTATGGCTAAAGTATATATGAAATATATACACACCCCCCTATACTTAGCTCGAACGATGTCCTCAGAGTGATCAAGAGCGATGAAGAAGACATAACTCGTGCTTAGTAAAAGGGAAGTGAAAAGGAATGGCTAAGTACAGGAACGAATCAATGAATAGAATGAGAAGAACTCGGTGGTTTCCCCCTATACTTAGGATTAACTAATCCTAAGTATAGAAAGCTGTACATGAAGGGAAAGCCGAGTGAAGAATATACAGAATCTGCCCCCCCTATACTTAGGGTAAAATATCCCTAAGTATAGGCAGCAAAAACAAGAGCAGAAAGAATGAAAAGAATACTCACAAGTCCGACATCCCCCCTATACTTAGGGTAAAGTACACCCTAAGTATAGCATAATCATAGGATGAGAGATGGGATGTGGGACTAAAGAATAGAATGATATGGACAACTGGATCTATACAGGCGGAGGAATAGTGAAAATCAGGCGTGAGATGCAAAAGATGTGAGTCAAAAGACCACATCTCACGCAAAATGAATAGCGGCGATAATAACGTCCCGCGGCCCATGATCTAGAAATGGTTTGAGCCGCTGGCCGTTCACTCGGAAGGTACTCTCAGAAGATAACTCAGATATGTCAATGCTACCGTTATCGTGTACCTTTCTGACCAAATAGGGTCCTTTCCATTTGCTCTGTAGCTTCCCTGGAAATAATCTAAGCCTTGCATCAAACAGCCATACTTTCTGTCCAATCTCAAAATGCTTGTGGCTGATATGAGAATCATGCCACTCCTTGACTTTCTCCTTATAATGTAGGCTGTTTGAGAAAGCTGCATCTCTAAGTTCTTCCAAGGCGGCTAACTCTGCCCTCCTCTGGTCTCCTATACCATTTGGATCCATCAATATGTCTGTAACTGCCCAGAGTGACTTGTGCCCTCAGCTCCACTGGTAGGTGACAGGGCTTGCCATACACGAGGCGAAAGGGAGATGTACCTAATGGAGTCTTGAAAGATGTCCGATATGCCCACAAGACCGAGTCCAAAAGTTGTGACCAATTCTTTCGGTCAGGGCGGACGACTTTCTGCAAAATATTCTTGATCTCCCTATTCGACACTTCAGCTAGACCATTCGTCTGTGGATGATACGGTGTAGCAACACGATGGTCTATGCCGAACTCTCTAGCAAGTGCCTTCACCTGGTCGTTGATGAAGTGAGACCCCCCATCAGAAATAAGAACTCGTGGAACCCCAAACCGCATAATGATGTTCCTCTTCAAAAATTTGCAAACTGTCTTTGCATCTGCGGCTCGGGCGGGGATAGCCTCAACCCAACGACTAACATAATCTACGGCTAACAGAATGTACTCGAATCCCTGACTCTTAGGGAATGGACCCATGAAATCGATGCCCCATGCGTCAAAACCTCACAGAAGTGAATGGGCTGCATCGGCATCATATCACGCTGTCCACAAGTGCCCATCCTCTGACAGTCAGTACACCGCTTCACGAACTCATCAGAGTCCTTGAAGAGTGTAGGCCACCACAAGCCGGATTGGAGCACTTTCTGTGCCGTTCTCCTCCCAGAATGATGTCCTCCTGCCTCAAGCTTGTGGCAGTAAGTGAGGACACTATGATGCTCCTCCTGAGGAATACACCGACGCCAGATGCTATCCCCTCCTTCGTGGTAAAGGATGGGATCCTCCCAGTGGTAGGACTTGGCCTTCGCAAGGAAGGTCTCAATCTTCTGCTTGGGCCAATCTTGTGGGACTTTCCCAGCAACGAGAAAGTTCACAATATCGGCGTACCATGGGAGTGAGGCGATAGCAAGGATCGCCTCGTCTGGGAAGGTATCTCTGATCGGATCAATCAGCTCTGAATCCTCAGGCTGCTCTAGTCGGGATAAAATGGTCCGCCACCACATTCTTCACTCCAGGTTTATCCTTGATCTCAATGTCGAACTCCTGGAGTAGAAGGATCCATCTAGTAAGTCTTGCCTTGGCATCCTTCTTTGACATGAGGTACCTGATGGCGGTGTGATCTGTGTACAAGGTCACTCTAGATCCAATGATATATGATCTGAATTTATCTAGGGCAAACACTACTGCTAGCATCTCCTTCTCTGTGACTGTATAATTCCGCTGGGCGGAATCCAATGTGCAGCTAGCATAGTGTATGGCAAATGGTACTCCATCCCTCCTCTGTCCTAGCACGGCCCCTACGGCAAAATCAGAGGCGTCGTCATGATCTCGAATGGGAGAGACCAATCAGGTGGCTGAAGGACAGGAGCCTCAATTACACACTGCTGGAGAGTCTCAAAGGACGAAAGACACTTGTCATCAACAAGGAACTCGGTGTCTTTTGTCAAGAGGTCAGTCAACGGTCGGGCAATCTTGCTGAAATCATGAATGAATCTCCTATAAAACCAACGTGCCCCAGAAATGACCGTAACTGCTTCAGATTGGACGGCGGTGTGAGTTTCCTAATGACATCGACCTTGGCCGGATCAACCTCCATACCTCTGTTGGAGATGATGTGGCCAAGCACCGTCCCTTGAGTCACCATGAAGTGACTCTTCTCCCAAGACAGAACTAAGCGGGTAGCAATGCATCGCTGGAGTACTCGGTCTAGGCAGTCAAGACAGGAATCGAAACCGTCGCCGTAAACCGAGAAGTCGTCCATGAAGACCTCCAAGCACTCCCCTACCATGTCCGAAAAGATCGACAGCATGCATCTCTGAAAAGTCGCAGGGGCGTTACATAGCCCGAATGGCATGCGTCGAAAGGCGTAAGTACCGAAGGGACAGGTAAAGGTGGTCTTCTCCTGATCCTCAGGAGCGATGGCCACTTGGTTGTAGCCCGAGTACCCATCCAGGAAGCAGTAATGGCTCTTCCCTGCCAGTCTCTCTATGATCTGGTCAATGAAAGGCAGGGGGAAATGGTCCTTCTTGGTGGCCTGGTTGAGTCTCCTGTAGTCAACGCAGACCCGCCAAGAGGTGGGTACTCGTGTAGCAATCTCCTCTCCCGACTCACTGATCACAGTCGTGATGCCCGTCTTCTTGGGCACCACCACATGCAAGGGGCTGACCCACTTGGAGTCGGAAATGGGATAAATAAAATCTGCACTCCACCATTTTGATATTTCCTTCATGACAACTTCTCGTAGGTTGGGGTTCAGTCGCCGCTGGAACTCACGCGACGGCTTCGCCCTTCCTCAAGATAGATATGGTGGGAACACAATGAGGGACTGATCCCATGGAGATCTGCTACGCTCCATCCAATTGCCTTGCGGTTCTTTTCAAGAACCTCCATCAGACAGGATTCTTGTTCTTCAGTCAGATCGGCTGAGATGATGACTGGGTACATCTCAGACTCTCCCGCAAGGAATCTATACTTCAGCGAAGTAGGGAGCGGCTTTAGCTCTGGACAGCTAGGTGCTGGCAAATCTGGCTTCTGAAGAAGATGTGTGTATGCGGATAATTCTGCCAAATTTGCCTGGGAAAATGATAATGAACTCTCACAAACTGGATCTGGAGAAGGCGGGTCCTCTACATTGTCTCTGTTCTGCTCTGCCTCTACCTCCTCCTCTGTAGGCTCAGGTGGATCCAGATCTGGCATTTGATCTTCACAATCTGCCCAATCAGATTCTGAATCCGAGGGATCTATCTCAGACTCGGTGGCATCAGTACCACCGGAGAACAAGGTGGCATCAGCACCACCATAGAGCAGGGTGGCCTCAGTACCACCATCACTGGAAATCGTGTCGCGATCAAGATCCGATTCTGCTGACTCAATAGTATCCTGAACCAGGGCCGTGCTCTCCAGACTCTCCTCTTCTATCATCTCTGCATCAGCTGTATCTGAGTATGAGAGGATGGTCTGTGCTGCAGGATCTGCCCAGGCTGCCTCATCATCTGTGATCACAAAATCACAGTCCTGGTGGATGTCTGGCTCTACGTCTGTCAGCTGCTCTGAATCTGTACTGCCATGTGAGCGGGGTCTGGATCTGGCTCTGTGGTCCTTGACCGTCTCTATTTGTATACTCTCGCCCTGGATGCGAAAGTACACCTTCCCACTGTCATGATCAGTCACTGCCTTGGCTGTGGCCAAGAATGGGCGACCGAGGATGATGGGGGAATCGGTCAACGAATCAGGGGTCTCCATGTCCAGCACTACGAAGTCCACGGGGAATTGCAAACCCTGAATCGTGACGACAACGTCTCGCAACAACCCCTTTGGCCTCTTGACAGACCGATCAGCAAACTGAAGGTATGTCCTGCTCTGTACAAGAGTGCCCAACTCTAAGTGGTGGAGAAGGGCTGCCGGAAGAAGGTTGATCGATGATCCGCTATCTAGTAGAGTGCGGTCGAACCTCTGCTCACTAATCTGACATCTGACATACGGGGCCCCTAAATCTGGCTTCTTAGTCGGCAGATGGTTCTGGATCGCATAACACGTGGCTTTGGTCAGCACATGGATCTCTGCGGTCTTGTTCCTCTTCGTCCTCCTGACTGTGGTCCTGTCTCTCAAGGACCGCTGAAGAAGAGGGATGTGCTGCAAAGCCTCATTGAGGGTCAGCTGGATGTGAAATCGGTCTATCATGTCTTTGCTGAACTCCTCCTGCTCTCTCTTTTTTGGGTCTTTTTCTTTTTTCTTCCCCTTCCCCAACTCAAGGGCTCTAGGAAAGGGGATCACAGGGTCCTTCTCAGATGAAGGACTAGGAATAGGCCTAGATGATTCAATGACTGGATCCTCACAAACATCATTCATCACAGTGGGATCAGAATAAACTAAACCTTTTCCTTTATTCAAATCAGAGTTCCGAGATACATTCAAGCGAGGAAAGACAACAGTTCTATCAGAAGAAATGTTGGTGGCATCAGTACCACCTCTAGCTGGCTCTGCATCTAGACGTCTTGCGGCCTCAGTACCGCGGGCCTGGCTCGGCTCTGCTGGGTGGCGTCAGTACCACCTCCTCGATGTGGTGAAACGGCGGCCTCAGTACCGCCGGTGGAATCAGCATCTCGGGTGGCATCAGTACCACCCTCATCAGGATGTGCGGCTTCAGTACCGCTCTCCTCTTCCTCATCTGGCGCTCTAGATGGATCCTCGTGTTGTCGCTCAGATGAGGCGCCTCCTGCTGGTCTTCTACCGCTCCTAAGTGTGACAAAATCAGCATCAAATAAATCCGACGAGATAACATCAAATGAGTCACTAGAAGTGGTAGGCTCAGTGTGAACTACCTGCTCAGATTTCCTCTTCAGATTATTCGGATTAGGCTCTATCTGTGCAGGGATGGCGGCCTTCCCTCTCATCAAGTCCCGCATCTCCTGGCGGAACTCGTCCATCTCCCGTCTAAATGTAGCCTGCTGCTCTGTGAAGAGGCGGGCTATATCATCCATGGCGGGGCTCTCATGGGAGCCCGACGGGTTGCCTCTCTGGTAATGAGGCTGCTGGACCTGGTGCTGCTGTGGTTGAGAGGGGTAAGAGGAATGATGCTGCTGCTGGTGAGCCTGCTGCTCACGTCTCCAACTCTGTCCCTGCTGCTGATAGGGACGAGATACGAACGATGATGGCTGGTGTGCTGGGTGCTGCTGGGGTTGGTTACCCCCATTCCCCCACCTGAATCCGGGATGGTCTCGTCGGATTCCAGGTTGAGGACGGTCATACCAAATCCCGTTGACATCCATCAACGGTTCCGCATCGTAAGGGGCTGGTGGGAGTACATCCAGAGGCTGATCCGGCTGATATACCACCATCTGTAAGTCTGGAGATGGTGGTGACTGGTAAGAGGGCTGCTGCTGCTAGTACGGCTCCGCCTGTACAAGGTGAACTTGTCTAGGCTGCTGCAAGGAGCTGGAGCGCTGGGACGAGCTGCGGCTGCCGCCGGAATCGCCTCGCGACAGAAGACGGGGGCTGAGGAGCCGTCTGTGCCTCCTGAAGACACAAGAGCTGGGTCTTCATGTCGCTCAGAGTCTGTGCCATTTCCTCCATCTGAGTTATGCCCTGGCACTGCTTCTTCTCTATTATCTCCATGCGGTCCAACTTCTCACTAATAATCCCCATGTCCGCAGCGGCCGACTCTGCCTGTGCGGCTGCAACTGTGGACGAACTGGATGGACCTGCATCAACCCGTGCTATCCGCTGATACTGCACGGGTCCTGGCGGCTGCTGAGATCTCTGGGTGTACAACCGAGTCTGGGACATCACCATGTAATTCTCGGACATCTCCTCATAGATGGCCCAGACTTGGTTGTGGTCCTTGGCAAAGTAGGACCCGCCGCAAGAAGCATTCACCAGACCCTGAAGCTCTGGTGTTAGCCCACTAAAGAAGCTCTGAACTAGGTTCGGCTTCGAAATGTCGTGGTGTGGGCATCTATCCAGAAGCTCTCTGAACCTCTCCCATGCCTCGTGAAATTGCTCGTTAGGGAGCATGGAGAAGTTGTTGATCAGGGCCCTTGCTGCATTCGTCCGCCCGAGTGGATAGTACTTGTTCAAGTACTCGGTGCGGAGCTGATCCCAGGTGTAAACAAACTTCCCTAGATGTTTCAGCCAGGCGGCTGCTCTATCTGCCAGTGAAAAAGGGAAGGCCATCATACGAATCGTATCTTGGTCCACACGACGGTCGTGGACAGTGCTGCAGATCATCAGAAACTCCTGGAGATGGAGGTGTGGTTCCTCAGTAGCGAGTCCGTGAAAATGCGGAAGCATCTGCAGGGTATTCGGAGGGAACTTAAAGTCCCCCACGATAGCAGGAATCACCACCCACTGGTGCATCAGTGTAGATCCAGGGTTGTGAAGTTCCCGCATCGGTCTTGCTGCGGCTGCGGCTGCCTCGGCTGCGGCAGCTGCTGCTGCGGCTGCTGCCTCTGCATCAGCATCAGGGATGTCCTCCGGCTCGCTCGGCTCTTCTCTCTCTCTTCGGAGTCTCTCCAACTCCCTCCTCATCTCTATCATAAATGCTCCCTGATCGCGTAACTGGTTCTGAACTGTCTCTAATGACGCGATCAGGGTGGAGTTAATCGCCCCCTGGTCTAAGACAAAGTGTTCGGGCTGGCGATCGTCTGAACTACCGGCTCCAGCCATAGGGATGTCTGCAAAATAAGAAGAGCCCAACTCAGGTTCAGTCAAATGAATTCGTCTCTCCTCGGGCTCATGTCTCTCAGGAACAGAAGAAAGGGGATCGAGGGGGAACAGGGTGGATTCGAACTCGGGCCCGGAGAGCTGGTCTCGACTCTCACGGGCCAACCTAGATAATGTAGTAGACTCGCCTGAAAGCGGTGCAGCCAAAGGCTGCCTAAGAGATCGTCTACCCATCATCTTGATCTTGGCGAGTTGGGCGGATGGGATCTGGAGAAAATATGATCACAAGCAAACCCCCCGGTTCACCAACGCAACACACTGTAAAGACCGTGAAAGGTCGGTCAATTTATCTTGTCAATTTTATTTGGTGAACATACAAAATATCAGAGCGCTTAATCGTGACCTGTTAGGATACCCGATACTCTCTCAACCGACTGTCCCGCACAGAAGAGTCGGTAATCAGTCGAGATGAGCACCGGAGGGCTTTACCTAGTGTTCGGGTCACTCTCTCGCACAATCAAACCAAACAATGAGGGGGTTGCTCTCCCCAAGACAAATTTTTAATTGTGAGTGTCTTTTAGGGTCAATAATGTTATCCAGTCCCAATTTTTTTTGTTTTTCTTTTTAAATATTTTTCAAAAATAAATACAAGCGGCCTAACGATTTTTCCGATTCTCCTGATGATTAAGTCCAAAAACAGAGGGAGAAGACGAAAAAGCCGATGCGCGAAGAAATCAATGATGCATGCAGAGAAAGAAATGCGTACCTTGTCTCCAGCACTCTACATGCAAGTGATCCGCGCAGAATTTAAAGACAGAAATAAACTACCTAAATGGTGCAGCGGGAAAAACCGGATCCTAGATGAGCAACTTCTATTGATCGTGAAGAACAATAGTCAGCTAATCGAATTGAGTCCGGAGTCCGATCTTGGGAGTCACTCGGTGCCCGCCACAACGGGTCCTGCCAGCGCTGTATGTGACTCCTCACGGCACGTGGTCTCAAATCCAATTAAACTAACTTTTTCAATGAATTTTATTAAGGTCCAATTACGTTCTATAGGAACAGATATTCTATTAGGTGTTGGGCCTTAAAAATCTACGTCACAATCAATCAAAATTCCTAAATCTAGGGGCTAAAACCGCGAGAAACACCGGAAAAGGCAGCTAGCTATGAAAACCACGATAAAAGCCGCGAAAATCCAAGTGGGTCCCCCGAGCACACCGGTGCTCAGCGAAACAGACCCGCTAAGTACAAATGTCCCCAAATGTCCAAGTCTTAAATTATTACAACAATAATGTTCTCTCTCTCTCTCTCTAAGTAGAAAATTTCTTCTTCTTCTTCTCTCTCTCTCTTCCTGCTCTTCTTCCCGTGCGGGTCCTCAAAGAGTGTACTCCAAATTCCAAGCAGTACCTCGCACAAAAATCAAAGAGAGAGAATGGTCAGAAAACAACAGTAATATAGAGAGAGACAAAATGGAAAACTGACTACAAAGCCGTGCTCCCCGGCAACGGCGCCATTCTGATCGTCGAGATTTGCGATGAGGTAAAGGTGTAGAATAAATGCTAGGTCGTTGCGACCTCAATCACAAACACGGAGCAATCCAGAAAAATAACCACTCAAAGAAATAAATCAATCAACACACAAGAAGGAGCGGTCTGCTATAAGATTAACCTGGTATAGCTCCCAGGGTCGAACACAAGGAGCACAGATTGGCCTTGCGGCCTACGATGTAGTCAGAAATCCAAGTGAGTCTCTTTTTGGTTTTTATTTGTTTTTGTAATTTTTTAGAATTTTTAATTAATGAGAAAAATGCAAGAAAGTACATACAAGGGACCTTCAACAATTTATACAAGACACACAAATGATGCAAAAATTCCACAAAAATGGTTTTTATGTTTTTCAAGTTTTTTTACTGTTTTTGGTGAATTTTTGGAATTTTTCTAATGGACAAAATAATTATTAAAAATCAAACAATGCAAAGAATGTAGGGTACTGTCCAGCAAGGTTACAAACTCAAAAATAAAATATTTAAGAGCTTCAAACAACCCTGGAGGTAATTTTCCTATAATCTATGAAGAACAAGGAAAATTTAGGCACCCTAATTATTATTTTTGGATTTTTAATTTATTTACTACAATTTTTATGAGTTTTTAGAGGTTTTTCAATTTTTAAGGTTTTTAAGAGATGAACAATAGCCAAAATTGGCTAGAAAATCAATCAAACAGTAAGCAACAAGTCCTAATTTTTTTAGAATTTTTGGTTAAGTTTTTATATTTTTTTTGGTATTTTTAAAGTCAAACAGTAGCAAAAATAGGGGTTTTTGAATTTTTAAAAATAATAAATGAAATCCAAAATGTCCCCAAAAATTATAGAAATTCCTACACCATGGCAGGAGCCATGTGTCAAAATTTCATTGGATTTGGAGGTCGTTTGATATTTTATTCAAAAATAAAGGTGGGGCACTGTGCACAGGGACCTAAGTGCAAATACCCAAAAGTTCTGGGGTCCTGGTGCAATTTACCCAAGAAGTCACGTGCCAAGCACGTGTCTGGGGCACACAGGGACCTAAATGTAATAAAAATAAGTTCCGAGGACCTATTGATAACTCGTATCAAAAGTCCAGGGGCTTATATGCAATTTACCCAAAAATAATTCGCACATGTTCAAAATCAATGCTCACAGGGGTATATATGCAAATAAACAAAACATTTCATTCAATTCAAAACATCCAGAACTACAAGGGGTTCTATGCAAATAACCCAACAAAACACGTGCCAAAGCACGTGGGTCTCTACTGGCAGGGGTATAAATGCAATTAAAATAAAGTCCGAGGTCCTTGATGCAAATTATCCCAAAACTAAACAACTGAATTAAAAATTACAAGACTAAAACGAAATACGACAAACAGAAGGGGCCCTATGATATTTACCCCTTTATTAATAGCCGACGGTCGGATGGGCGCCACGTGGGTGATCTGACGGTCTGGATGGCGGCGCCTCTTCTCTCTTCTCCTCTTCGGCTCTGATCGACGGTGGAGGGAGAGGCACGTGGCTGATCGAGCGGTGCGGGGCTCGGGTGTCTCTCTCCTCTGCTGCAACGGTCCAGATGTCTCCTCAGGATAGATCAACGGCTGCTGCTCCTTCAAGGATGGACGGTCACGATCAGATCTGGAGCAGAGGGTGCATCGGACGGCTCTGGAAGGTGGAGGAAGAACTCGACGCCGGCGAACTTCGCCGACGTCCTGCGTTCGCTCGGGTCCTCCTCAGCTGCGCCTGAAGGTCGGAGAAGGTTCCTGGTGGCTGCCCGCAACTGATGGTGATGGCCAAGGCCTCGGCCGAGCCCTGGAAGGCTCCGGCGAGGTCAACGAAGAAGAAGCTCCTGGGAAGATGTCGGGGGGGCCTCAGACGGCCTCCTCTTGACCTGCAAAACAGTTCAGAAGCTTCGCGGGTCGAGGGCAAAGTGCCTCGACCCAAGAAGGCGGGGTGAAGGTGGAAGGTGCGGCGTGGCGGAAGAGCTCCGGCGAAGCGACGGCGAAGGAACTCGAATCCCAGATCCTGTGCGATCTGGGTTGTGCGAATGGGTGAAGAAGGTGCGTGAGGGGAGTGCGAAGGTGATGGTCGGGTCGGGAGGTCGAGATGATAACGAGGTGGTCGGAATCGAAGAAGTGCGTCGGAGATGGAATTTGGGCGTAATCGAAAATTAGAAGAAATTAAAAAGATCTAAGGCTACCTGGTGGCTGAAGTAGACTGTGCTGGAGCGTGGCTGTCTCCGGGTCGTAGCTTCGAAGGACGTCAAGGCCTGAAGCTCGGTGCTCAACGCTGGTGGCGGAGCAAAGGCGGCGAAGTTCGCCGGATCAGAGGAATCACCTTCTCGCCTCACTGCTACAAAGGCAACGGCTTGCTGTCACTCTTGCGAGGCCAATGGAGGTCACGGGGAAGAAGGAGAGGGTCCAAAGATGCGGCGCGGAGGCGGCGGAGGGGAAGGATATATAGTGTGACCGGGCGTCTAGGGTTGAGTGGCGACAGCTATAGAAAGCTTGGATTTGATGGCGAGAGATCCGGCGAGGGAGAGGGATGTGCGGCGAAGAATTTGGGCGCGGGGGTTGAGTGGATGACAGGCTGGACGCGCGTGGATAAATCGGGGAAGAAGGCGCGGCGCGCGACGGCCAGAAAAGGAAAGAGTCGCGGGGGAGTTGACCGGGGTCAACATTCCCCCGTGGACCAACCAGCGTCTGCCACGTGTTATTAATTTTTGTTTTATTTTTTTTAGGGCATAAATAGGTCGAATTAGTGAAAACTCAAAACATGAAATATTTTTCTTTTATTTTTTTCTATTTTTTGGTGATTTTTATTTAATTTTTGGAAATAAAAATAGGTTAGCTCTATATATAGGTATATGTACACTATATGGATTTTTATTTTTGATTTTTTTATTTGTTATTTTTATGTGTTTTTATGCCCATTTTGTATTTTATTTATTTACAAGATAAAATATGGAATAAAAGAATATTTTCATTTTATTTTTATTATATATATACAAGGGTGAAATAAATAATTGAATACACTTATATACATGGTATTTATAAAATGTATTTTTGTATTTTTTTCATTTTGTGATTTTTATTTTTTTATTTTTTTTTATTTTGTTTTTAATAGAATATTCACACAATATGTACAAGTATATTTTTGGGTGAGGAAAATATATAGTTTTATGTATTTACAAATATATACAAATGAGCTCCTATCTCCCTCTACTTTGGCTTTTATGCGGTCAGGCCCATGCTGAGCCCTCCCTTGGGTTAGGTTGCTCAATATTTATTCTAAATATTTCCCTCTTTTTCTTTTTGCTCTTTATTCTTTTATTTTGTGCACAAAAACATGCTAATTATAGGTTTTTACACAATGCATGCTTTTGGTAATTAATTGTATTTACACATATCTACATGTATTTGAAAAGGGTTTTTGTAGCTAAAATAGAAGAATAAAGAGTGATGAATGGGTATTCATCAAGGACACAACACTCGCTAAGTATAGGGGGGTCTGTATATATACTTTGTATATATTTTACCCATATCTCGTACTTTCGCGTAAGTCTATATGTATTTACGGGGTGGGTACTAACTTGGAAAAAAACAACAACAACAACAAACAAAAAAAAGAGTTTTGCTACTAACACTGACTTGCCCAAATTTTTTGAAAAAAAAGAGAAGGCTTCTTATTCCATTTTCTGCATAAAAAATCCCTTGCATAAAATGTCAAAAAAAAGAAGAAGAAAAAGAAAAACAACAAAAAAATTCAAAAAAAAATGTGTGTGTCAGCATTTCACACCTGCACTTCATCCAACATCACATGCATTTGCATCCGTTAAAAGTCACTGGGTTCTGAACCGAGTTATGAGCCGAAACCGAGAGTGGTCTCGACTTGACCTTAATCCACCTAATTTTCAGAGGAACTTCACCGAGAAATAGGATTTTAAGAGCTTCAGGTCTTTTAGACTTAATTCCTTAAGTTCCACATGACAATGTACAGCATTTGACTCTTAGTGTCTAACCTGATCTCTTCATTCTGGGTACAACTCTGAAATAGGGAATTAATTCGCACTCTCGCACTATGCACTTAGCTCAACCCAGACGGGATGTTGGAAGTCTGTGTGAATCTCTTTTCTGGTAGCGTGGAAATCTAAAGACCGGAGTACGGGTTGAAATAATGCTTCGGAAAAGGGATGGACGGCTGGGCACAATTTTTTCTAAGACCCCAAAAAATGTACGGAACAAAAAGATTCTATATCCGTAGGGGCACAGCAAGATCCAAGCAGAACCACCAAAAATTCCAAATACAAAGAAGCAACTACCAAATAAAATCTGACCAAAAAGGTCCAAGCTTCAAGAACCTGCAGATCTTGGTGGAGACTCGGCTACACTGGCCATCTTCACAAGGAGAGGTGACTACACTGGCCACCCTCCAGTTCTTTTCTCTTTCTTCTATCTTCTCCCTCATTCGATTGTGAACACAGCACGACAGACCTTAGAAGGAAATACCTGACTCCCCGAGGACGAGTTACTGGAGAGGAGAGGAGCATGGTAGTCCGGCATTCTGAATGGGAAGAGCTGAAAACCTTCACACACATGAGTCGTTTGTTCAATATTCATAGGGTATACTTTGGGAAGAGGATTGATCTAAGATGACTTCTGAGCCGAAACTGTGTCAATGATATGTAGAACTTGAGGACTGTTGATTTTAAAATTCTAAGTTTCACCGAAGTTCCGCCACATTATTAATCTAAAGGTCAGGTTTAGTTTCACTTTCACCTTCAGTTCATGGTCATGGTATGGAACCCAATCTCATTTCACTTCATGGTATTTCTTTTTGATGCTCAGGGACGAGCATGGTTTAAGTATAGGGGGATGATGAATCTCGGATTCACCACTCTAAGTCTCATTAATTAAGCTCAAGTCCCTCAAAATCAACTGCATTTCTGTATTTATTTCACATAATTAGCATTCAGGCATGATTTCATAAGAATTGCATTTTAGCATTAATTTCTGCATAAAATAAGAAGCCAAAAATCCAAGCCAAAAATGACCTGTAAATAGCCTAACTTCCCCTATTTTTAACTCCTCCATGCTGACACCGCATAACCCAAAACCACCTCCACTGTGTACACATCACTAACAAGAATAAATAAAAAATACAAAAAAATCACTAACCCTGTTAAGTGGACCAAAAACCCAAACCCTAGTTTCAAGATTTTCGGACTAAAAGCCATATTTCTTCCTCATCCAGTGTCCGATTTGATCCTACTCACTTTTGAACTAATGCACATTCAATTACCTTCAAAACAAGACAAGGTTCAAGTGAATCAGAGCTCGTATGTGAAAGTTGGATTTTGGGCCTCTTTTGTACATTGTATTTTTTCGCGGTTTTCTGACCTATATTTTATGTATTTATTTTCTTCATTGATAAAAATCCAAAAAAATTAGATTAAGGTCTCTTTTATTTATCTTTGAGTTTTCCATATTTTTCTGGATTTTTTATCTTGTTTAAAAATGACAAAAAAATTAGAAAACCAAAAATCAAGGTATTCTATGTACATGGGATACCCCAAAAAATCACTTTTTACATTTGACCGAATTTGGCTTTGATGTCTTCATGAAAGTTGTAGATCTCGTTAAAATGAGCATTTTTCGTGAAGGAACTTTTTCGATCCGAGGTCATTAGCTGTTTTTTTATCGATTTAACAAATCATTTATTTTGGGATTTATCTGGAGCTGACACGTGGCAGCCTCTGAGGCCGCCACGTGTCACTATTTTTTGGACGTTTTTAATCTTAGTTTTTATAAAAAAATAAAATTAAAAAAAAATATACGCCCGCACGTGCGTCGCACGTGCCTCCCAGGCACGTGCTCCGCACATGCTCCGCCCTCCCCATTTCACTGCTACGTGGCACTCGAGTGGCCGTTCGATCTCGCTTGATCGAACGACCCAATTCCATTGTCTTCCTCCTCTGGATATGCCTCCCCCAATTCCGCAACGGCCTCCCGCATCTCCGTTATCCTCCGCAACCGCCGCCCTCGCCGTTGACCCAAACCCCCTCCGCGTCGCACGCAGCCACCTCTGTTATCCTCGCCGATCTCGCCAACCACCTCCAGTCCCCCTTCTCTCCTATATATAGAGTACCGCCGCCACTCTTCCCGGATATCCGCCAATTCACACAATCTCAAGAAGGAACTCCTCCGGCGGTGACAGCGCCGGTGGACGGAGCCTCCATCGGCTGGGCGAGATCCGAGGGTGCTCCACCCCTCGTCGCACGCCACTTTCCTCGTGGCTGCTCCTGCTCCGGGTTTCACCCCCGTCGAGCCCCGCCACTACGTCACCTTCTTCATCGACTTCCAGCTCCGCCTCCGCCGCTCAGCATCTAAAGTCAACGCTTCATCGACTACGTCTCCGCTTCGTCAACGCCGATCAGATTCCGTTCATCGTCAACAACGCCGCCCTTCGTTTTCACCGCCACCGCCTGATCCGCCTCGACCAGAGGGAGGTCTGCCGCAGCTCCGCCAGGTGGGGCTGGGCCTCCCCCGTCCTTCAAGCCACGTCATCGACTCCACCCGTCGACCACCGGAGCATCGCCTCGCCAGGGCCGTACCATCCGCTACTCCACCACCAGCCGGTCCTCCTCAGCACCGGAGCCGCACGCCTCCGCCGCGACAGCCTCCGCCGCACTCGCCACCAGCCTCCAGGGCCGAGACCCCGCCACGTGCGTAGCACGTGGGGCGGGGGACGTCAGCGTGACCTCACACCCCTGGTCACGTGCTCCGCACGTGACCGAGGGGGCAAATTGCAGTCACCCCCCGGAGCTTCTTCATATTACGCGCCAAGTTCCGCCTCCAGAGGTCATGTGCGCTGCATGTGACCCTCTGGGAAATTTGCAGAAATATCCCCTTTAGTTTAGGTAATTACACTTAGGCCCCCACTGCATTTCTTTATTTCTTCTATTTATTATATTTACTGCATTTACACCCTTGTGTTCTCCCCCTGTTTTGAACCTCTTCTAGACATTATTTTATTTATACAAAAATAGTACTTTGTTCTTCGCTTAATTCTCTACACTTTGACATATTGTGGGCATTTTTGTGATGACCGGTTGATTAATAATTAATTATTCTGTTGAAATTACCATATTTTGCCCAGTTTGTGCTCTTCAAATTTTATTTAATTACCCGTGACTCTAAAATTCCCCAAAAATCAAATATTGTAGAGATTATTTTGATTAACATTGTGCCCAAAAATCTTTGCATTTGCACGCGTATTTTGTCCTGTAAAAATCATCTTGCATATTTCACTATTTAATTTTTAATAGGTATTACACTCCACATTTTCGAGGTCTCGGATTTTTCTAAGATCCATTACCTAGTGATAGATCTTAGATAATTTTATTTCTCGAAAATAAGTAGGTTTAATATTTATTATAATTAAATATTGAAAATCATTCTATTTGCATTCAAGAATTCATAAAAAATTCATTTTGCATCCAAAAATTACAACAAAAATTACAGTACATTCATTTCATCATCATTTACATAGTGGCCAAGTTTCGTCTTTTTCAGACATCGTTTGATTGAAATTTACATTTTAGTCCCTAAAATAGGCTGAATTTGCATTTTGCATCCCTTTATTGCATTAAAAATTCCAAAAAAAAGACCGCCTTGAAAACCGAACACGAAAGTGGATAGACATAATCGTAGGTTGTTCCTTTGCCTCCTTGTGATCGACCTTGGGACTTGCCCAAGTAAAATAAACATAAAACCACGAGATTGAAATTGAATAATTAATTGTGGTTATTTTCTTGACTGTCTCCGATCGCCGCCTACAACGAACGACTTTAATTATTTTCACACACGAAGATAAAAACACATTCTTAATGCGGTTTTTACGGACTCGTCACCCCTCTAATGGGTCCTGATCAATTTTGACACCACTAACAGCTGCGGACAGTCGTCAGGCACGAGTAGAGCGCCAGAGTAGCATCAGAGGATCTTGAAGGAAGGAGGAATCGTGGATCGAAGCTCCATTATTTAGTTGTCCTTCCCTGTTCTTTGAGAGGAGCATTGACCGTTGGATCCACGTCCCTCGTCGGGTCGAGCACCCTTGCCACCATCAGATCCACCATCGGATCTAATCCACACCATTCATACATGAACTGACATTGGGCATCTCACATCAACCACGTGTCCGAGTGAATCATCTTGGGCTGTTAATCAATGCGTGAGGGGTATTTTGCATACTCTACCCCTGCATTTTGTATTTTAATTTTAGTCTTAAAACTTTCAACTATAGTTCAAATATTTTTGTAATATCTGTAATATGGACCCTGCATTTCTTTTATTTGCATTTAGGTCCTTTGCCACATCACCTCATGTGCACATACAAGTGAGGTGGTAGAACATTTTGCAAAGGACCCCCTTCGGGTCTTGGGATTAGTTTTAGTCCTATAACTTTTATTTTAAGTGTAATATTTTGTGAAGAATTGCATCTAGGACCTTAACATTTTGGAATATTATATTATACCCATGTTAGTATTGTTTTTATTTTAGTTGCTTTTATTCCTATTAAATATCTATGATTCTCTAAAAATTCCAAGAAAAATTAGGATATAGGCATGATATTAGACTTTATCACATATTTTTCATGGAAGACCTTTATTCTATTTTTCTAATTATTAAAAATAAAAAACAGAGCATTTACTCCCTTTTTGCTTTTAAAGATACAAAAAATAATAAAATCACTTCTAAAAATTCCAAAAAATATGGTATCCTTATTATTGTATTTTGAAACTCTAGACCAAAAATCACTAAAAATTACAAAACAAAAACACTAAAAATTTAAAACCTAAAAAACCTTATCAAAATCATAAAAATATTTAAAAATTCAAAAATATCAGTTTCTATTTCTGAATTTTGTCTATATTATATATTGTATACTATTGGAAATTTTGAGATATTTATATATTTTCAAATTCCAAAATAATCTGGCCTATTATTATAAGTTCTTATTTTGACATTTAGTCATATAAAAATATATAATAATTAGCAAAAAAATACCTAAAATTTCACAAAACAGAGAAAAAGATAAAAAAGATAAGAACATTTCATTTTGTGAAATTTGAGTATTTTTAACTGTTTTATAAATAGATAACCTTATATAGTATATATATTATTACTTATATATTTATTAATATTAGTATGGAAAAAGGGAGCCTACACCTGGGGGTGTAGGTAACTACCTACACCCAGCTCATTTTTTCTTTTTTTGATTTTTTTGAAATGAAAACTTGGGGAAATTTGATCACTATATATCATCATGGGTCATTCAAAATTTAACTTAATTCAAGACTCCTATCATCTTCATAAGGACTACCAAATTTTAATGGTCTCAAAATTGATGAAATTGACCCCTCCTAGATGAAGGTGTTAGGAATATTTATTTTGCATGAAACTTGAAACACATATTACCTTAATATATTAAGCAAATCTTCCAAAGGTTTCCTTGAAAAAAAACTCTAAAATCATGAAAAACAAGGTCGGGTGTAGGTAGTTACCTACACCTGAGGTGTAGGCTCCCATCTCCCTATTAGTATTATTATCATCATAAATACGTAAAATATATTTTAAAACCTTTAAAAAATAAAAAGGACTATATTTACTTGTATTTTCTTGATTATATATATATATTATATTTGTAACTTATATAGTGATTATATTATACTTATTATACTTATATACTTATATATATACCTATTACATATACAAAGAAAAATAAATCAGAAATCAGGAAAAAATGTAAAAAGAAAATGCAATTTACAAAATTAAAAGAAAAAATATACAATTTAAAAATATAAAAAACATATAAAATATTAAAATCCCATAAACTTTTAGAAAAACCTATAAAAACACAAAAAATACATTTGTTGATATTCTTCTTGATTGACAATTTTTGTACCTATCCTCGTTGATCTTTTGTGGTTCGACCCCTACACTTGTGTACTATACACATTATTTGTAGGGTATAAAACTTTCATCTCACTTGCATTTATTGTTTATTTATTCTTTGGGTTGATTGTTGATTGACATGCTTGAGTTGGGTGTTGAGAGTCGAGAGAGGTACCAATACAACGATAATCGGATCTGACCTGTCGGACACCGTAGGTCCTCCGAGACCGGACATTAGACACCTCATACTTCAGCTTTCTTTCAAATGGCCCCATTGACGGGGAACAAAGGTTAGGATAGATTTTATGTGTCCTTTTCATCTACCATTTTCTGGATTATTTTTTATTTGGCTAATTGATTATCTGTGCTAGCACATCTCTTTGTTGACTTTGTTGCGGGGGACCGCGAAGCTGGAGCAATCTTATTATGAGGATTGGTGCACCTGAGTCACATGGACATCAGCTCCTTCTTCACGAGCTGGTTGGAGAGGCAACTTGACCATTTTGGAGACTTGTGTAGCATAGCTTTAGACTAGTATTTTATCTTCTTTTTGAGAGAGAGAGAGAGACTCAATTTAATTAGTAGTAATATAGGTGGACACTTGAACTCTCGGGCCTATTTTATTAAGTGATTGTTCACTTGAGGGCTCACCGGATTTTCTCACAATTTTCATCGCCTTCTACACTTTTGTTCTCCCTATTTTCCCTCTTATTTTCTTTTTTTCTCATGATTTGTGCTTTATGCCTTTATTTTCATTATTTTCTATGAATGAGACCATAGTTTTTTAGGATTTCTTGATCAAGTAAACTAGGTCCATATACCTAATATTTGCATGCAACGTTTGGATCTAGCTCGAAATCAAATTGTGCTTCTCGATAATATCAATGCCTGCTTAGGGTGATTTCACCGTCTTGCATACCATATAGATTAGGCTTAAACATTCTTGTTTTGCATCATGTATGGAGGGAGCTGAGAAGCATTTTATGTCTTCTATCTGAGCATTCACCATTTTGACACAAGGGTGAGATTTCCATCCTAGTGTCACCTTGCATTGTTTTGTTGATATCTCCCTTTGATTTTGATCACTTCGGTTTAAAAGAAAATCAAAAACATCATTAGACGATTATTATTGAAAAATACCCAAAGAAGTGAAAATCAAAAATTAAAATAAGGGACTGCTAATTAAACATTGATCTTACTTAAAATTTGTAATGAATATCAATGTTTGAGGTTCACAAAGTCCACCTTATATTCATGTATGAGTCAAAAATCGATCTGTAGCTGCCTCGATTATCACCTGGGATCGGGAAAGTATTGACGATTCTATCATACGTAGGTGATGAATCTCATATTCATTACTCTAAAAGACATTAATTAAGCTCATATCCCCAAAAATTATTGACATTTATTCATCTATATTGCATAATTAACATTCATGCATTTGTAAATAATACTTGCATTTTATTATTCATAATTGCATAAAATGAGGAGTCGAGATTTCCATCCCACTTGACCTGTAAATAAGCTAACTTCTATAATGTTTAACTAATTCATGCTAATTACAAATTACCTGAAACCACCTCATTGTTTACATATTACTAACAAGAATCAAAGAAAAATACAAAAAAATCACTGATAAAAATAAGTGGATCAGAAATACAAACCCTAATTTCATGCTAGTCGGACTAAAATGCTGATATCCTCCTTATATAGTGTCTGATTTGATCCTACTCATTTTTGAACTAATGTACATTCAATTATCTTCAAAACAAGACCAAGTTCAAGTGAATCGAAGCTCATATATGAAAATTGGGTTTTGGGCCTCTTTTGTACATTGTGTATTTTCACGAATTTGACCTATTATTTTATGTATATAATTAACTCTTTTTATTTATTTTTTTAATTTCTTTTCTTTGAAAAAATCTCTATTAAAATGCGTAAAAATACAAACCTAAAATAAAACCAAAATCAAAGAAATAAATTAACTAAATCCGAGTCTTTACTGACATTCAATATGAAGGTCATCTTTTCCGCACTCTATTCATTTTCTTAATTAATAAAAATATATAAAAAATAGATTAATGTGTAACTATCTATCTTTGATTTTATTGTAATTTTCCCTTATTTTTATCTTATTTTAAAATGATGAAAAAAATTATAAAATCCCAAAGGCGGGTATTTTATACACATAGAGTATCCCCAAGAACATCGCTTTGTGCAATTGACCTATTTTGGTTTTAGTCTCTATCTTTGTGCACTTGACTTATTTTGGTTTTAGTCTCTATGAAAGTTGTTGATCTCATCGAGACAAGAAACTTTTGTGAAGAAAATATTTTGATTCGAGGTTGTTTGCTATTTCTTATTTATTTATTTTTTATTTTTATTCTTGAATTTTCTAGAGATGACAAGTCACACCTCCTAGAGCTGCCACGTGTCATCAATTTTTGTGTCCTTATTTATATTTCATTTTGTAAAAAAATTAAATAAAAAAAATCAATAAATAATTAAATAAAAAACTACACATGGCAACACCTCAGTCACCCGATCGGACGGTCAAGGCGCTCCGCCTCCTTCCGTTCTGTCTTCCCCCCTTTCAGAAATGGGAGAGGGCGCTGCCGCTGCTGCCCACCGTGATTTTCTTCTCTGCCCTCCAATCTTCGATCTCTCACTCTCATCTTTTCCTGCTTTCCCAATTTGCATCGCCAACCCATCAGACTCCCCTCAATTTCGTGACATCTCCTCCCAACCAATTCCAATCAAGATCACCGTCAATCAGTCATACCTCTCTATCCGATCTCTAGTCCCACTGCCCTTCCATCTTCGGCTAAAGAATCCACCGCCTTCACAACCCAAATTAGAGCCTTCATCAGCCCTTGACAAATCATCCGTAGATTGCACGGTAAAGGGGGATCTATGGGGTGACAACCCGTCATCTCCTTGTTCCTCGACGAGGTCCAGTGTCTTAGCCCACCGTTGTAGTGCCACCATTCTCTTCGTGTGAAGCTACCCCGCTCCGGTCTTCGACCGTCAAGCCACAACCATCCACGACCTCCCTCCTCGATCGCTCTTCACCAACATCCACGAGCTGAGGTTCTGCCTCGCTCCGCCTTCAGAGCTTCTTCTTCATCGACGCTCATGAGCCAACGCAACGACAACAATCTGCCTTCCTCCTCTGCACCACTAGGTGCTTCATCAACACCTCGTACCCTCTGTCATGCTCTCTACCACCTCGTGCTTCTTGACCTACTCCGCGGCCACGAGAACCTCCTTCGCCCACCATGTTTCGCCACCTGGAGCAGGAGGCTCCTCCACCCTCCGGCCACGCCTTCATCACGCCAGGCGACCGCCTACACCGGGGCTCGAAGCCAGAGAACCCCCCTCTCACGTGATCTACACACATGGGGAGGGCTCTTTTGCAAAGATACCGTCCTCCTGCCAAATTATGCCCAGGTCCCACCACCCAGGAGTCACGTGTTTTGCACGTGAATGTATGGGAATTTTGCTAAAAGCCTCCTGGAAGTGCTTCCATTCACAAGAAGGTCCGACCGATAAAGGGTCGCGTGCTATGCACGTGACTCCTTGGAGATTTTGAAAGTACTCCCCCAAGTGCTCTGATATTTACATATTAGACTTGCATTTTTATTTTATTTTCTGAATAATGCATTGATACCATATGTTCTATCTGTAATTTGAACCTCTATTTGTCATCTTTTTATTTATAAAAAATTGGCATTTTATTTATCAATTAATTCTTTACATCTTGTCATATGATTTACATTTTTATGATATTTGGTTAACTAATAATTAATATTCTTATGGAACATTGCATATTTTACCCGGTTTGTGCTTAAAAATTTAAAATTAATTAACCATAGCTTCAAAAATCGCCAAATATTCATGGATGGTAGAATTAATTGTACTTTACATTGTGCCAAAAAAGAATTGCATTTGCATGCATCATTTGCTCCATAAAAATATTTGTGGATTTCAATATTTAATTTTTATAGGTATTAGATTCAACATTTTTAGGGTTTAAAATTTTTCTAGGATATTTCATGTATTGATATATCTTAGATAATTTTATTTTCTAAAATAAATAATTTTTATATTTATTATAATTAATTATTGAGATTTATACTTTTGAGATTCGTATATTCATTATTTACTCATCTTGCATCAGAAAATTCCAAAAAAAATCCAGTGCATCCATTTCACCATAATTAACATCTTGGCCAAGTTTCATAATTTTTAGAAATCATTTAATTGATATTAATTTTCTTATCCTTAAAATTAACCATCATTTCATTTGCATTTCAAAAATTGTATTAAAATACCAAAAATATCCATCTCAAAAACCACATATAAAATTTGATAGACATTATTCTATATTATTCCTTTGTCTCCTCGAGTTCGTCCTTGGGACTTTTCCATGTTAAATAAACATCAAACCGCTTCGATAAAAATTGGATTGAATAACTAAGTGGTTATTTTTTTGATTGATTTCAATTACCGCCTACAACTGACAAATACAATATTTTTGCACGATTAATTCATGAAAATTAACTAAGGGTTTAAGGGAGAAATCAAATGGAATTATTACCGGCGAGGCAAACAGCTTAGTTTCTTGTTTAGAAAATTAGTGTTAGGTTTTCCATGCACTTGGGTAGTCTGACCCCTAAACCCACATTGTAATTTTCCCATTTTTTCAGTATTTATTTGTTATTATTTTGGTGTCACTCTCTTACACTCTCTCTTATTTTTTGTGCAAGGTACCCGACGTACGTGAAGTGGTTTTTCTAAAACCGACACATCTTCACCGACTACCTGAAAAGCCGCATAAAATTAAGATCGAGTTGATTTGTGAGAGAGCGTAGAGTCTTGGATTTATTTTCAGCACTTGTAATTATTTGCAATTAAATGCTCATTTACAGTGGCGCCCGTTTGGACTCTCGCGCGTATAAGACAGACTTGAACTCCTTCTTTATGGTGTGTTGGGCCCATTTCACTCTCCGGTGAGGATGGGGCCCGACTTGAGTGGTGCATAGGTTAGATCTGTACATAAGGCTATTAAAGCTTCTAGGATTTTTCTGAGTGTGCTCGTAGAACCTAGGACTACACTGCACCTTAATTGAGACACACATTAGATCGTTCAACTTAGCTAAAAATTTAACTCAATTATTCACGACGAGTGAGCTCATGTCTCCCGGTTCACAAGTGAACATGTATGATCCCTTTGAGAGACCGTATTACTCATATGTCCTTACATGCACACCAGCTCGCCGGTGTATAGACCTTGGTTAGGTCATCAACCTATTGGTCTACCAAATGTACATACTCAGACATATAGTAACACATCTATCTCTAGTCAGAGGATGCATGCCTTTGCTGTGACAGTATTCAACATAGGTCTTTGGTTATCTCGATCTCATTAAGTAAACCCATTGACTCAACTAATCTGACACCTCCGAATCACTATTCCCATGAATAGGACATGCATCAAGAGGTCGGTCAGATATCATCCTAAATGAGAAAAGGATTGCCATCTCCTACTCAGGTTGGAGATCATCTCTTAGCAATCATTTGACGGTGCTTGATGAGTCCTCAATCTAACTCTTTTTTGCGGGAGAACAATCCCGTCCTTGGATTAATTTTTCTGCATGAGTGAGTTAGAGACGACACTTAAGGATAGAGCCAAACTCCGGGATTTTGATTCAGACTATTGATTCTATAAAAACAATTGGCTACTTCTCAGTGAGGAAACACGGGTAGACGATTATGGTCTGTCTTTCCTTAGTAGAGTGGGTGGTTTAAAGGACATTGCGTAAGGCTCCATCCTTAAGTAACAGGTAGATATTTTACGGTATGTACTTACACCCATATTGGCTGAAAGTAAGTGCAACTAGTCGTAAGAATTCAAGCAAGTCTTTAGGAAAATTTCTGACACCTAACAACTCGCTAAATATTTTCCAAGATCGAATTTATCACCAATTAAAATTGAAAGACATTGGCCTGACTCTCGCGACCGTCATTGTTTGAGTTAGTGAACATGTGATTTATATTGCGTTTGCATTGGTGTACGTGAATCGAGTCAATAGTCGGAGATAGAAAACTGGAACCCTTCAGGACTTTTCTCGTCTGCATCACATTTATAGAGATTTTGACTAAGAAGGTCTTCGTGAAGGAAGAATCCGGTGGACAAGAATGATTGGCTGTAAAGAAAATGAGTGGCTAGTTCTTTTTTTTCCGGCCAATCTCCGTCTGACATCCTTCGTGCGCTGGCTACAGCGAATCCGCTAAGATTTGAGATTACAGGTTGACCTTATATGGGCTTCCTCTCGACGATCCTGGGGACTGAGCGTGCTTCTTCTATTTATCCCATGGCAAAAGAAAACTCCTGACTCTTTCACCTGGGAAAAATGCTTAGCGCTCTGAGAACTTCGAAAGATAGGATCAGACACTGCCTAGGATGACCGGCAGGTCAGTGACGCGAAGCAGTAGCAAGAAAAGGCAAGCAAGCAAAGGAGCCAAAGCCCCAGTCAGTTGCGAGTGTGTGAGTACGCAGAGACTACAGTAGGTATGGTGTGGTCGATGCTTTGGGAGTACCCATTGATGGCAGAGGTTCTTTAGGCTATCACGAACGAGATGACCCTGTGGCTTGACAGCGGATGAGCGACAGTTATTTGCTCAGATAGCGATGGGAGCAACATCCTTCTTTCACCATATCGTATGCTTGCTGCCGGGAAAATGCATGAAGTCTTTTTGAATGCCAGTTAGTATTGAACCAGTACTCCGCTTGCTTCGACCCGCCTTTTCTAATCCAATATATTATAAGCTGCGAACGTTGAGGAGTTTGAATATTACAAAAACCGCACACTTGTGCCATCGCTCTCCTTGATTTAAAAAATTAGAATTTCTTCTGTTAAGTATCCTGTGCACTTGAACATTTTCAACCAAGATCCATTATGTCAGCTCATCCACCTTATTTGAAATTAATGGGGCATTGGTCTTTGTATCCACCCGATTACTTCTTTTCGATCAAACCCAAATAATCTAAACCCTCTTCTTCCAAGCATCCTCCAACATTCGCAGGAGACTCTAGCCCACAGATAAATACGGTCCACTCTATTAATTCCAATCCATTTTACTCGGATCATCCGATCAATTTCAAAACTCGTACATATTTACCATCACACTCAACCTTTTCAACACATGATACACTTCCATCTTGAGCTGACCCATCTTATTTCTGATTTCTCACTGAACCTCATGAACCTTTCAAAGATCAAACCACTTTTGAGGCAAATGACTAGTCGAGATACCAACCCCAATCGATTTCATTTTCTTGTCACAATTTTGTTGGGGTAGGTAAACGATCCACAGAAGCACATCTGGACTGGACCTTTGGAAATAACATGGTGAACCAACAAAATTGAATGGAGCAGCCTGCACCTAATGATCATCCATACCGGATTGACCCCAGTGATTGAATCTCTATTGACCAACCCGTATACAACTCCTTCGGACAGCCTACACATACAGAGGATTGGACTGATGACATCGAAACACGTGAACCATGTATGTTGACTTTACCGTATGAGGATCCTACCATTCATGACCATAGAAATGGACTCTATTCTATCCAGCATTGCATACCTGAGTTACGTTATGTAGAGTATGAGACATACCAATTTCCATAGAATCCTCCCATAGAACAAACTTCACCCAAGATTGATTATGAAAAGTTTTCCGAGGATGAAATGTTAAGATAGAGAGATAATATATTGAGAGAATTTCTGCCTAACTTGTGGTTGAAAATGGATGACAAAATGATTGGATCTCAAGTTAATAACCCAGAGAATACTCAGAAACCCACAGTTTCTATACACCTTAGGGATGACTCTGATAGCGACACATCTACATACTACTCCTTTAGGGATGACTCTGACTCTGATCAAAACCCTCCTCATTTGTGGAAAACAACTCATCTATAAACCACACCAAAAAGACCCAAAAATCGAAAAATTCAAAAACACTCAAAAAATGAAAAAACAAAAACGCCCTTAAAAAGGGAAAGTGGAGAGGATTTGAAGAATTTGGATCTTACTTTGAGGGAAGCACTGAATAAAAGATTGAATTTTGAACTTCCCTTAAATCATGCCATTGAACACTTCCTCAACCTGGAAAGATTTGTAAAGAGTAAATTAATGCTGAAAAAGACATGCAGGAAGAGAACACAGATCGAAAGATATATATTGTCAATGGCCACCTCTTTGATTATGAGAACAAAGACCAAGAGCCACAAAGTGAAGCTGATGCCTCGATTCGACTGTGGAATCAAAGACACAATATTCATACATGCCCGAATTGATGACGACTCACTAATCAACATCCTCCCGACCTCTATGTTTGACAAGCTCAAACTCGGACCAATCAGGAAATCAAAAGAGATTGTTCAGCTGGCTGATCGATCTATAAAATGATCGAGAGGAACAATTTCAGTCATCGTTACATTCCAAGGTACTCCGCTCAAAATGGATTTCACGATCATTGATATTGAGCATCAAGGAGAATTCACCCAGTCTCCAATAATTCTCTGAAAGTTGTTCTTAACTTTCTCTAAGGCAACTATTGAATGCGAGACTCGGGAAATCGATTTCACGGCATTGGGAGCACTTCAAGCTCAACCAGTCTGTGAGGAAACACGATATAAGAGAACCCACAAAGCCGACAACTGCTGTAACCGTCAAGCGGTAGATGAGCCCTACCCCACTAACACACCTGAATAATGGTTGTTGAGCTGACCATTGGATCAGAGATTGAATCCACACTCCCATTCCCTGCTTCTTGCACCTCAACCACTTCCTTGACAAACCCAACGGATGAGCACTTAATGCAGGATTGTTACCTTATATATGGTGATTATGATGAAGACACATATTCATGGGCTCACCCTAAGTCAGACAAGATCTTCTCTGACCACCTTGACCAACTCAATCCGAACAGGAACTCACCAATGAAATTCCAACTGAGAACACATACATAGGGCGTCCGCTGATCAGGGAATACTACTACAATGGTTATTCATCTAATGAGGATCCGATTGTCAACACATCACAGACAAGAAGGACCAAATTGACCCTTCTCGATAAACAAACTATGAAAGTCATCTTCGACATATTGGAAAATAATCTTCTGATAATTCCTCATCAGGGTCGGACAAGGTAATCTAAATGAGTGAAATCAGTTCGGCAGCTCTAAAGACCTATCTGAGTAAGCAACCAAATATCGACCCCCGTTGGACTATTCCTTCTTCTCACTATTATTTATCTAGAGCTGATTCTTCTGGTCTCATTAGATATACCGGAATTATTTCTTATGAGCAGACTAAGACTGGTGCTTCAGAGTATCCATCATCCTAGGACAAATCGCTCAACCCCAAGACTGAGCACATTCTGCGAAAACAACTTAAAAACAAAAATATCTAGAGTACCTCCACCTTCAAGTATTATTCTTCTGAGGATAACTCCGATGACAGCTGGGAATCATCTGATTCATATGCTTCATATTCTTCATATCAAAACACTCTCCAACATGATTCTTCTAAGAATAACACTGATGATAGCTAGGACTCACCTACTTCATCTTCTTTCAATCATTACGACCTCCCGCCACAGGCTCATGAAAAGATCTGCCGAAAACCTCCTTATTCATCGGCAACCCTCCCTCCCTCTCGACACCATCAGTTCTCTTGTACTTCTTCTTCCTCTACTTAGGTCAAGGCCTAAGTATAGGGGGACTGATGACATCTACATATATACCACTCTCGCCATCCACTCCTCTCGATTGCCCCACTTCCACCCTTCTTCCATACTTAGGCTGATCGGAGCCTAAGTATAGGGGGACCCGATGCCCATGTATACTCTCTTCATCCACTTCTCCCATGATATGCCTCATTTTTTGCCCTTCTTCTATACTTAGATTGTTCACAGCCTAAGTATAGGGGGGCATGCCTATATCTATTTTTCTTTTTCTTTTTCACTCTCTTACGCTTAACACGAGTTATGTCTTCTCCACGCTTCTTGTACTCTGAGGACATATCACTCTCTAGGTATATGGGGTGTCTATATACTCTGTATATATTTTGCACGTAACTCGTACTTTTACGTAAGTCTATATTCTTATTTACAGGGTGGGTAGCTAACTTATAAATCTACAAAGGAACCTAACTAACTTTGTGTTTTGTGCAACTAACACTGCGTGTGTAGCCTAAGTTTTGAAAAAAATTAGCTTCTTATTCATTTTTTAAAAAATAAACAATAACAAAAAAATAAAAAATGATTCTGCATTAAAAAAATATTGCATAAAAAATCTCATAAAAATTGTTTGCATTTTAGCATCTTTACTTCACCCAGTGTTTCATGCATCTGTGAAAAGGCCTTGAGTTTTGAACCGAGTTATTAGCAGAAACCGAGAGTGGTCTAGACTTGACCTTAATCCACCTAATTTGCAGAGGAACTTCAATTAGAAAGAGGATTTTAGAAGCTTCAGGTCTTTAACTTAATTCTTCGAGTTCCGCATGACAACATGTAAAATTTGACTCTTATTGTCTAACCTGGTCGCCTCATTCAGGGTACGACTCTTGAGTAAGGAATTAATTTTCGCACTATGCATTTATCTCAACTCAGATGGGGTGTTGGAAAACTGTGTGAGTTTCTCTCCTGGTATCATGGACATCTAAAGATCAGAGTATGGGTTGAAATAAAGATTCGGAAAAGGGATGGACAACTGGGCATAATTTTTTTAAGACCCCAAAACTTGTACGAAAAAAAAGATTTCATATCTATAGAGGCACAATGAGATCCACATAGAGCTACCAAAAATCCAAAATAAAAAGAAGCCAACTATTAAATAAATATTCGACCAAACAGGTCCAAGCTTCAAGAAAACCTACAGATCTTGGTGGACACTTGGCTAAACTGGCCGGCTTCACAAGGAGAGGTGACTACACTGGCCACCCTCCAGTTCTTTTCCCCTTCTTCTAATTTCTTCCCCTTTCGATTATGAACACAATGCGACAGACCTTAGAAGGAAATACCTGACTCTCCGAGGACGAGTTATTAGAGGATAGGTTTGCATGATAGTCCGGCATTCTTGATAAGAAAAGCTAAAACCTTTCATGCACATGAGTCAATTGTTCAATGTTCATGGGGTATGCTTTGGGAGGAGGATTGATCTACGATGACTTCTGAACCGAAACTGTGAAAATGATGTGTAGAACTTGGAGGTTGTTGTTTTAAAATCATAATTTTCACAGGAGTTCCGCTAAACTAATAATCCAAAGGTCGGGTCTAGCTCCATTTTCATCTTCGGCTTATGGTCTTGGTATGCAACCCAATCTCATTTCACCTCATTGCATTTCTTTAGATGCTTGGGGATGAGCATGGTTTAAGTATATGAGGTTGAAGAATCTCAGATTCACCACTTTAAAAGATAATAATTGAGCTTAACCCCCAAAATTCATTGACATTCCTTCATCTATATTTCATAATTAACATTCATGCATATGTAAATAATAATTGCATTTTATCATTCATAATTGCAGAAAACACCCCCAAGATTTCCATCCCATTTGACCTGTAAGTAAGCTAACTTCCCTAATTTCTAACTAATTCTACTAACTCCAAATCACCTCCATTGTGTACATATGACTAACAATAATAAAAAAATACAAAAAAATCACTGATAAAAATAAGTGAACCAGAAACCCAAACCCTAATTTCATGATAATCAGATTAAAACATTGATATCTTCCTCTTGTAGTGTCCGATTTGATCTTACTCACTTTTGAATTAATGTACATTCAATTTTCTTCAAAACAAGACCAAGTTCAAGTGAATCGGAGCTCACTTGTGAAAGTTGGGTCTGTGCCTCTTTTGTAATCGTGTATTTTACCCGATTTTGACCTATTATTTTAAGTACATGATTAACTCCTTTTCTCTTATTTCTTATTCATTTCTTTTCTTTGACAAAAGTTTTATTAAAATATGTGAAAATGTAAACCTAAAATAAAACCAAAATCAAACAAAATGACCAAGTTCGAGTTTTCACTGACAGTCTGTACAAAGGTCATCTTTTTTATACTCTATTTTATTTCTTCATTTTCTTAATTAATAAAAATACAAAAAATAGATTAGTGTGTAAATATTTATCTTTGATTTTATATAATTTTTTCTGATTTTTATCTTATTTAAAAATGATAAAAAAGTACAAAACTCCTCTGGTCTTCGATGTTGAGCCATAACCATCCAAAACCTCCCTCCTCGATCGTTCTTCACCAGCATCCACGAGCTGAGGTTCCTCCTCCCTCCGCCTTAAGAGCTTCTTCTTCATCAACACTCTTGAGACAACACAACGAAAACACACCGCCTTCATCATATGTACCACAAGGTGCTTCATTGACACCTCATACCCTCCGACATGCTCTCCACCACCTCGTGCTTCTTCACCGACTCTGCGGCCAAGAGCACCTCCTTCGCTCACCACGTTTCGCCACCAGGAGAAGGAGGCTCCTCCATGCTCCAACCACGCCTCCGCCACAACTGGTGACCGCCTCCACCGAGGCTCGAAGCTTGAGAACCCCCCTGTAATGTGATCCACACTTGTAGGGAGGGGACTTTTGCAAAGACACCCCCGACCTCCTGCCAGATCGCACCCAGGTCAAAGCTACCCAAGAGTCACGTGTTTCGCACGTGAATGTTTGGGAATTTTACTGAAAGCCCCCTAGAAGTACCTCTATTAACTAGAAGGTCTAATAGCTAGAGGGTCATGTGACTCCTTGGAGATTTTGTAAGTACTTCCCTAGGTGATCCGGTATTTACATATTAGCCTTGCATTTTTATTTTTTTCTGAATACTGCATTGATACCCCTATGTTCTATCTGTAATTTGAACCCTTATTTGTCATATTTTTATTTAAAAAAATTGGTATTATTTATCAATTAATTCTTTACATCTTATCATATGATTTACATTTTTATGATATGTGGTTAACTAATAATTAATATTCTTTTGGAACATTGCATATTTTACCTGGTTTGTGCTTATAAATTTATAATTAATTAACCATAGCTTCAAAAATCGTCAAAAATTCACATATAGTAAAATTAAATTTACTTTACATTGTTCCCAAACAGAATTGCATTTACATGCAAATTTGCTCCATAAAATAGTTTTGTGGATTTCAATATTTAATTTTAAATAGGTATTAGACTCAACATTTTTAGGGTTTAAGATTTTTCTAGGATATTTCATGTATTGATATATCTTAAATAATTTTATTCTTGAAAATAAATAGGTTTAATTATTATTATAATTAATTATTGAGATTCGTACTTTTTGCATTCACAAATCATTATTTATTCGTCTTGCATCAGAAAATTTCAAAAAATTACAGTGCATCCATTTTACCATAATTAACATCTTGGCCAAGTTTCATAATTTTTGGGCATCATTTAATTGATATTAATTTTCTTGTCCTTAAAATTTGCCCTCATTACATTTGCATTTCAAAAATTGCATTAAAATACCAAAAATATCCTTCTCAAAAATCACGCACAAAATTTGATACAAATTATTCTAAGTTGTTCCTTTGCCTCCTCGAGTTCGACCTTGGGACTTTCCCATGCTAAATAAACATCAAACCGCTTCGATTACAATTGGATTAAATAATTAAGTGATTATCTTCTTAATTGATTCTGATTACTCGCCTACAATGAAACGACAAATACATTATTTTTGCATGATTAATTCACGAAAATTAACTAAGGTTTTAAGGGAGAAATCAATAGTGAGTAGGGTATTGACGACGACGGTGTTCTCACATGTGTAGAACATCTATCTTGGTCTGAAGTATTGTGTATAGGCCATGCATTCATGGGTGTGTCTATCTCTTCGTCATACACCCGAGTACCTCATTTTTTAGGGAAATAGTTGTTTCTACTATCGACTTCCTCTCTTATTCTTTGGGTGAGTAGCCCCCCAGGTCCGATATCAAGGATCTCAAAAATTGCAGATCACAGGGAACAAAGGAACTGGAAAAAGTACATGATGCTTTTCTGATAATACTCACTTTCCTATAGGGCTAGTCGATAAGGACGTGTTATATTTTTTCCTGAAAACCCCTGAAAAACCAATAAAGTTGAAAAGATAAAAAAAGCCGAACTCTCACAGCTTCACATGTATTGAGTTGGTGAACCCAATTTTATTTGGTGTTTGTTTGGATTTAGATTAAGTTCAAAGATCAATCCCGCATACTTGTGTCGTTTTTGTCGTTCCCTATATATTACCCTCTTTGATCCTTGCTCACTTTGATCCTTCTATAGTTTTACACTTTGTTTATTCCTTGCTCATCATCGTATCTTTCATCCATCCTCAATCTTCCTCTTTATTTCAAGATGCCGACTCATGGATGGTTTAGTAGGGACTCCGTCGACACCCATATCGATTCCACGGGTGATCCCTAAATGATTGGTTAGACTTTACAAACCATCCTCAGGGCTCCCCGCTTCTTAAACCTCCCATACACTAGAAAAACTCTCTTTCCAAGTTCTGCACTTTTTGGATGGAGATTGATTTCATTCCTTACTCTTCTCCATCATTAATAAAAATTCAGAATTGATCCTAATTTTGAATTACTCTCTACATTCAGTGCTTGCAAGTAGACTAATGGAGTATTTTTCTAATTGCAGATCATGGCCCCGATCTAGAGACTGAGCATTCACAGTCAGATTCTGAGATGGCTCCTACAGGCCGTGGAAAGGGTAGCTTCTTAGAAATTAACAGAGCACAGAATAAGGCACGAACCAGAATGAAGTGAACAATCAGCTCTTGACATCCATCCAGGCTATACAACAATAGTTGAATGATCAAGCTCTAGCCCAGGTCGTCTTTCAGGAAATGCTTAATGACTTGAGGAGGAGGTCAAAAGAAAAATATGCACGAGGAGGATGAGATGATGATTTACATGGTGATGATGAAGACAACCATTCTATAGATGAACCTCACGGAGGTGAGGGAGAGGGAAGGAGAGGTCAGCCCAATCCCACACTGAAACAAACCTACAACCCTGGGCCATCTAGATTATCGAGTGGATCCAAATTCCTCCGATCTACATACACTTCGAGGTGAAACCGTATCTCCTTTCCGTTCTTCTCACTTTCCACGAGAACCCCGATGACGAACCTTATATCCATCTACAATAATTTGGACTCATCTGCAGCACAACACACTACCCCAACATCTCGTTCGCATGACCGCTTTTCCTTTCAGCCTTCAGGGCAAGGCACTTTATTGGATCAATCATTTGGGAAAAGTGGTGATGAAGTGGGAAGATTTAGAGTTCGCTTACCTAAACAAAATACTGCCCATTTGATCGTCTCAATCTGATGCGGTCCAAGATTTCCAGCATCTCATAGGGACAACAAGAGTCCATTCATGAGACCTGGGAGAGATTCAATGATTTGATTGAGAAGTGCCCCATCATGATATCCCGAAGACTACTTTGGTCCAGCATTTCTTTGGAGTACTTATTGAGAGTAGTTAACATCTGGTTGACACCGCTTGCGAGGATTCACATTTCAATAAGGTCGAGGATGTAATTTGGCAAATCTTTGAAGAGATGCTCTTCTCGTTCTTTTCAAGTACAATCGTAGATCCTCTACAAATCTATCAATATGGCGGACAATTGTGAAGTGGACAGGTGCGAGAATTCAAACCTCAGCATCATCGGCAGTCACATGTCCAAGGTAGACATTATTGAGAAGAGATCACAGGACCTAGAGAAGCTAGTTGTGATGAGCAAAGAATGAAGGGCTTGGACAAGATGGATACAATCATCAAGTAGCTGGAGTTGTTGGTAAATACTATCAGTGCATGCAACTCTGTGGTAGCCAACTCAGACACTCCTTATGAGAAGAAGGAACCTACCATGCAACACCAACCTTAGCCAAGTCCCAGCCAACCTCAGGTCCAGCACGTATATTACGTGTAGGCACCCGAGTAGTCGTTCCCATAACCACAGTCGCAGATGGTGGTTTATCAACTTGATCTACAATCCCAGTATATTGAGCAATGTTTCCTACCTCCACCACGCATTAATGAGGTGAATGGCATATGGAACAATGAACAACTGCTGACCAATCCTCAAGGACAATCCCAAGGTCAGAGCACAACCATCAGGACATTCCACCATTAGCAAGAAGGGAGGAACTTCCAGCCCAGCCAACTTCATCACCAACAACCTCTGCAGCATGGTTACACATGGAGGCAGAACTACCAGTAGCACATATAGTATCATAAGAACTATCAACAACTGACTACTAACTTCCAGCATCAGTACTCCTTTTATTAGTACCAACAATACTGTTCTCCTACTTAATCTCATTTTTTTCTTAGGGTTATCAGCAACAGCCTCCTTGGACCAGCAGAGCTAGCGACCACATTTGGTCGAATCATCTAAGGTCGTGATGGTTATCCCAGCTCTTGATTGCTTGTCCCAAATCATTAAGAACACGGTCGAGATGAGCCAAAAGATAGACGACCTGATAGCCACCAAGACTGTCATTCCGGCTAAAGTTGAAGCAAATCCGAAAAACTACGTAGCGAGGAGCAAGCAACTTGTAGTGCCCTACCCAATTCATGTGAAAGCAACATTGCTTTATCTAATTATGTAACTCTCTGGAGCTGTAGAACACTCCGGACGACTGCAACTACGAAGGGAAAGAATAAATCATCTGATGGTGATTCTTCATCCAGGTCAGCTGACAGGGCCAAAGATCTTTTTGATGCAACACCAAATCCAAAATACAAAAATGAAGAAAATAAGGAAATACAAAAAGAAACCAGTAGCCAAGGCGAAGTCATTCCAACAACTGAGAAGCAAGCATCCGCAACCGGACTAGCATCGGCCGATGGAGCTGAGACTGCCAGTTCATTTTAATCCCGATATAGATAAATGTATACCTTTTTGCCATCTACCTGTGAACAAAGATATGTACACAAATTTACATGATGAAATTTTTTCTGATGTAAATATTCCTTTTCCTGAAGTATTTAAAGTAAAAACAATAAAAAAATAAAAATACTTTATCCGATCATACCAATGTTGAAACATTGTAAAATATCATGCTTGAAATGTCATTACTCAAGGCCATGGAGTATATGCTTATTGTGAAGAAGGAATTGAAATAAGCATGCACTACGAAGCGTCAAACCCGCAATGACAAACATCGAAAACCTGAGAAACACATTCTCCCATGGCCACACTGAAGGCCATCAACAATCTCTCGAATAAGAAGAAAGACAAGGGAGCTCCTCTAGTCAGATCCAGATTTTAAATCAAGAATTCGAGCGCACATTGCTCGATAGTGGATCATCTATTAACTTATTGCCTTCATCCTTGCTCACCGAATTTGGGTTAGGGCCGCTCAAGCAAACCAAGATGATTCTGCAAGTAGTAGACATATCAATTAAGCGACCTACGTGCATGTTGGAGGATGTGATTGTCATTGTTCAAGGGATGCAATTCCCTGTTGATTTCATTGTCCTGGACATGGACACCTCCACACCTCTGCTCCACACCCCGACTATTCTTGTATAGATGTTCCTTCGAACAACTGAAGCTGTAGTGGACTACGGTGTTGGAGAGATCACCTTCTGCTCCAATAATGACAAAGTATAAATAGAGATGTTTCCAAAGCCAAAGCAAGTAGAAGCGGTATATGTAATGAGAGATATCGGGCAACATGGACAAGAAGGCTGTGACTTTTTAATTGAGATCACAGACACAAATTTGTTCTTGGACAACAAAGAAACACAAGACTTCATCTCCAATGATGAAGGGCTTGAAAGCACAATCAATTTCACTGATATCTTTGATTATGAGATTTTTGCTGATGGACATGCTAAAATAATTAAACAACCATCCTCATATGAGCACGAAGAATTCCTTGAAGATATATGTGATGTTTTGAATTAAGATTCTAAAAGTTCAATGGTGGATGGTAGACAGATGAAAGATCTGACACCTGTTACAATTGCTGAAGTTGCCACCAATTTGATTCCAACCCCACAAAAGCTCAAGCCTTTGCCCTCAAACATAATGTATGTCTTCCTTGCTGGTGAACCTGATATTTATTCGATCATTATAAATTCCCATCTGACCGAAGAATAAGAATCTCATCTACTTGATGTTCTTTAAAGGAACCGCAAGGCAATAGCTAGAACATAACGGATCTCCATGAGATAAAAATGTCACTCTGCTCACATCACATCTACCTTGAAGAAGACATCAATCCCTCTAGAGAATTCTAGCATAGACTAAACCCTAACTTTCAGGAGGCCGTCATGAAAAAAATTACTAAATGGTGTGATGAAGGATTTATTTATTACATCTATGACTCAAAATGGGTAAGTCCCCTGCATGTAGTGTCGAAGAAATCAGAGAGCATCGTTGTGACAAATGACAATGGAGAGGACATTCCTACAAGAGTACTGACTTCTCGGCGCATCTATGTAGAATACAGACGCCCGAATCTTGCTACCAAGGACCACTTCCAACTTCCCTTCATCGTCTAAATAGTCAAAAGACTGGTTGTGAAGGAATACTTTTGATTCTTGGACGGTTACTTTGGAAACAATCAAGTCACCATTGCGTCTGAAGATTAAGAGAAGATTATCTCCACCTGTCCATTTGGGACTTAAGCCTTAAGAAGAACGCCCTTTGTATTGTGCAACGCACCCGATACATTCCAGAGATGTATGTTGGCAGTTTTCATCGATATGGTTGGTAGTTTCCTCGAAGTATTCATGGATGACTTCTTATTCTATGGGGATAGCTTTTGTCGATGTTTGGAATATTTAGATTGTGTTCTGAAGAGGTGATGTGAAGTCAATCTTGCGCTCTCATGGGAGAAGAGTCACTTTATTGTGACTAAAGGGATTGTACTGGATCACGTTATCTTCAAGCATAGCATAAAGGTTGACCCAGCTAAGGTGGACGCGATTTCCAAACTCGAGCCACCAATCAATTTGAAGCAAGTACGGTCATTACTGAGGCACGTGGGATTTTATCGAAGATTCATGAAAGATTTCAACAAGTTTGCCCGACCATGACTAAGGTACTTGGAAAGGAGATCAATTTTGTCATTATCGACTGGGTTCTCGAGTCCTTCAATCTGCTAAAGGACCTCATCACGCATGGTCTTGTCCTACAGCCACATGATAGATTCTGCATTTTGAGATCATGAAGGATGCCTTTGATTATGCAATCGGTGTTGTTCTAGGACAAAGATGGGATGGACTCCCATTTGTGATTCATTATGTAGCAAAACACTTGATGAGGCTCGGAATGAATTACACTGTCATAGAGAAAGAACCATTAGTTGTAGTTTTTGCACTAGAGAAGTTCATATCACATTTACTGGGATCAAAAGTCATTGTTTACACATATCACTCTACCATCTGTTACCTACAAAGTAAGAAGGATGCCAAGCCTCATTTGATTCGATGGATCCTTCTACTCCAGGAATTTGACTTGGAAATCTGAGACAAGTCTGAAGTCAAAAATGTGGTGGCAGATCATCTTTCCAGAATCAATGAGATTGAGACTCCTGAGCAGAATGTAATTCCAATCACAGAACCTTTCTAGATGAGATAATTCTATCAATCATCACGCTCCCTTACTATGCTAGTATAGTCAATTACCTTGTCTCCAAGAAGATCCTGCCTGATTGGTCAATGATCAAAGTTGATAAATTATTATCATACATACATTTCTACCAGTGGGAGGATCCTCATCTCTTCTATGAGGGAGCAGATTGCATCTAAAGGAGGTGTATACCTCAGGAGGAAATTACATGTGTCCTAAAACACTGTGATAAACTTGAAACTGATGGACACCATTCTAGAAAGAGAACTATAATTAAAGTACTTCAATGTGACCTCTGGTGGCCAACACTCTTCAAGGATACAACTGAATATGTGAAAAGATGCACTGACTATCAGAAACTGGGTGGCACAATCACTTTAAGAGATAAAATACATCTAAAATACATTCAGATATCCGACATCTTCGACACATGGGGCATTGACTTTATGGGCCCATTCGCTAACAACTGGGATTTTAAGTACAAACTGCTGGTCGTTTATTATGTGAGCCGTTGGGTGGAGGCTATCGCTGCTCGAACAACAGACAGTCAGACAATCTCTCGGTTCTTCAAAGATAATATTATCTCACGGTTCGAGATATTGAAAATCTTGATATC
This sequence comes from Ottelia alismoides, assembly GCA_037367405.1. NCBI lineage: Eukaryota > Viridiplantae > Streptophyta > Magnoliopsida > Alismatales > Hydrocharitaceae > Ottelia > Ottelia alismoides. Next base: position 260,198 of record JAZKJV010000994.1, read on the forward strand.
TGATGGGGGAAGCTACTTCATAAACAAAGAAGTCAAGAAATTGATGAAAGAATATGACATTGAACATCGTGTTACATCGTTGTACCAACCATAGTTAAATGGCTTAGCTGAGTTCAAATAGGGAGATAAAGATAATTCTGTAGAAGCTTGTACGGCCTGATAGGAAGAACTGGTCATAATTGCTCGACTCAGTTCTTTGGGCTTACCGTATTATGTACAAGTCTCCTCGTAGCATGCCTCCCTATTACCTCGTCTTTGGCAAGCCATGTCATCTACCATGGAACTAATTCATAAATCATTATGGGCATTGAATTGTGTAACTTGGATTCCGAGAAAGCTAGAAAGAACAAGAAAGTTGATATAAACCTCCTGCTTTAATTCAGCGACCATGTGTACGATAACAACCTAATGTACAAGGAGAAAGTTAAGAAATGGCATGACAAGCACATCTATAGGAAGACTTTCGATCCTGAGCAGAAGGTGTGGTTTCTACTAGGTGCGATTTTGTCGAATTGCATTCCATATAGAATAATTTTTCAATTCTTATATTTCATCCCACATGAAGAATATGAGGAATCACTGTAAGTCTTCTAATTGAGCATACATCATTATTTTCCACGTGCATTGGCTTTTCTCGAATTTCTTCCTCTTGTTTTATCATAGAATATTTAAAAGGAAATTGGGATTGGACGGTAGACATGCATTTATGCTCGTCTAATTTTTCAGTGATTATCTATATAAAATAGGTAGTGCTAAACAAGGCCGACTAAATTAAATCATAAAAATTTGATGCTAAGTTGAAAATATTTTCAGGCAAACTGAAGAGCAAGTGGACATGGTCATTTCTAGTGAGAACTGTGTGTGACAACGGAAGCATGTTGATATCTGAATTGTCACCTGATGCACAACCTTTTGTAGTAAAGGGATAGTTGTTGAAGCCATACCTAGAACATGACACATTCCTATCCATCGTAGACTTAATTCAAGTGGTATTTCAAGAAAATCTCATAGAGACAACTGGATCAGAAACTTAAACTAAAAATCACATAAAAGTTATTTTCTTCTTCTTTTTCTTTTTCTTTTCTCATTTTTGAATCTTTCATAATGTACCCGTTGTTGTACCACAGGCCTTCGAGGATCGATAATTAAAGGGATGAAAGTCGTTGCTATCCCCGAAAATCCCACGACAAACAAATAAATTTTTCCTTTTTTTATTTTTGCTACTTATTTACCTGTATAGCAGACATGATCGAACTCAAGGAGGCTACAATTCTAGAGGGTTATTCATATAATTGACAAAAAATCAATTAAAAGAAAAAGGAAATCTCAAAGGCAAACTATCCTTGGTTTTTGTGGAATTTTTCTCTTTTTAATTTTTTTATATTTTCTTTTTTTCTATTGTTTAATTATCTGATTTTCAAATTTTTAGTGATTTTAATTTTGCATTTTTTTTTTATTTTTAAAAATAAGGAGCGATATGCACAAGATAAGAATACACACACCAAATTTTTTTGTATTTTTCAATTATATCAAAAATGATCAGAAAAATCCAAAGAAAATATTTTTGTGTTTTAAAGATTATAAAATATTTTTGAGAATTTTGTAGAATTTTCAGATGTTTTTGTATTTTTTAAAAAATCAAACAGTGATAAAAATTAGAAACAGTGCATAGCCTGGAGTAATTTGTAACTTAAAAATGTTTTAAGTGCCCAAAACTCTTGGCAATTATTTTTATAATAAAATAGAAGCAAATATCAACAAACAGGAACTAAAGTCACAATTTTTGGATTTTTGTAGAATTTTCTATGATTTTTAATGTTTTTCAATTGTTTTGGGTTTTATAAAGAATTAATGCGTGAAATTTGCATAGAAATTAAAAGACAATTAAATAAAACTATTCTATTTTTTTAGAATGTTTAGAATAATATTTGAATTTTTATGAATTTTTGAATTTCAAACAGGGAAAATGACATATTTTTTATATTTTTAATAATAAGAAATGATGACAAAATGCAATGAAAAATTTATACAATGAAAAACACTACAACAGGGGCGTGCACATTTTTTTGAGAATTTTTAGGATAATAAAACATTTATTTTGATGGAAAGATCAAGCAAGTTTAAGGTCTGGAATGCAAGGACTAAAATGCATATAGCTCTTGTTTTTACATTAAATAAATAACAAAAAGTAAATAGAAGGTAAAACGTGCAATTTACCCAAGTAAATAGACAATAGAATGTGTATATTACCCAACAATTTGCGTGCAAAGAACGTGACTTGCTGAAGCGGGTCCTTTATGTAATTATGAAAAACTTCCGGGGGCTCAAATGTAATTTACCCCCAAAGTAGGGTTTCAGGGGTCTTCTTTGCAATATATAGAGCATCCAGGGGTTGAGTTTATATTTCTCTATTTTTTTTAATTTCGCCTAGGGTTCTCTTTGTGACTTCGTTCATCTTCAAGATGGCCCAAGGGGGCCGCCGCCCCTTTCTTCTCTCCAAGCACACGAGGTGCGGCAGCGGCTGATGCTCCAATGTGCGGGGCACATTCTTCCAGGAGGAGGGGCTTCGTTCGGCGAACGGAGGCAGGTCTGTTTGGTGGTTGTGCTGCGGATGGAGTGGAGTTTGAAGGGGGCTGCTCGCTGGAGATGGAGCGTCTCGCGCAGCGGCATTGAGGAGCACGCGATGGAGGAAGAGTGGCGGCGGGCAAAGGTGGTTCTAGGAGCGGCGGGCAGATCCCACGCAGGTGGTGAAGGCGAACGATGGTCCATGAGGAAGATGGCGGTGGTGGTGACCGTTGGGAGCGGCGTAGGCCACAGCTGCGGTCGGCGCGAGAGCATGGACTGGAGGCGCTTTCGGGCATGCATGGGCTGGAGATGGAGTGCCTCCGCCCCAGGCGGAGGTCGGTGACGACGGGGCTCGGCATAGATGGTCGGTGGAAGACGACGAAGAGGGTTGGCAGCGACGAAGGGAGGGCTGTTGCAACCAGAGAATTTTTTTAATTTTTTAAATTTTTTTAATTTCTTATTTTTTATTTGTAAACAGACTAAAGAGACTCTTTTTTAATGTTTTTTGTATTATTTTCTTATTTTTCTATTTCCTGCAAAACAAATGTAAGAAGAAAACATATTTTTTTATTCTTTTTATTTATAAACAAATCAGAAGGTGAACGAGGATCTGGCGAAACAGGAGAAATCGAATCTGGTTCTCCGACCATCATGCATGGTCGGAGTTGATAGATTGTGGAAACTATAAAATGAATGCGAAGAGATGAATAAAATAAAATGAAAAATCGAGTTGGTTGCGGATCAAATCGAGATGGATTTTAAGACTAAAATAAAAAATGACGATGAAATTAAATTACTACAAAATGAAACTCCGATTAATCTAGATGAAAAATAAGAGAAAATGATGATGGATCTCACCTTAGGAGCGGAAAACTATCGTGATCGCCTCGACGAAGGCCAACTCGCTGTCACCGTATGGCTCGGAGGCTGAGCACCTTTCTCGACAAGAAGACTCTCGGAGATCGGGCTCCTCTCATCAAAGATTGACCCAGTTGGAATGATGGAGAAGGAGCCATATAAATAGAAAAGATGGAGAATGAAATTTGAATTTTTGAATTTTTGGTTGAAGAGATAAGAGAGATGAAAATTGAAATGGAGATAAAGATAAAGAGAGATAAAACTATTTATAAAATTAACTATTTTTTTTGAATTTTCGTCATTTTATTTATTTGAATAAAAATGTTATTTTTTTTATTTTTTATGGTGGTTAATTAAGAATGGCAACTATATACATATACTATATACATATATGACATTATATGCATGAGTAAATGAGCAAATTGTTTTTTTTTAATTTTTCTAATTTTTATTTTTATATAATTAGTAAAAAATATTTACAAACAAAATACATTGGAAAATTACACAAACCACCCTAGAAAATCAACTTTTTACTCGTAACTCCAAAAATTATAAAAATATAGCCATTTTAAAGATAATTTAATTTAGAATCCAATGGAAGTGAGATTGATTAAATTTGAGTTCATATGGAGCTGGAATTGGTCTTTCAATTAGTACTTAGTGGCTTTTAGAAAATATTTTTATTTACAACTTTGGTTTTGAAAGTTATTTGATTTGAGGTCAATTAAGGTACAAAAAAATAGTGAAGTATACAAATATACACATCACATATTTTTTTGGATTTTCTAATTGAGGACCCAATCTCCCCTTCTTTATTCCTGGTCGATCAGGTCAAGTCTTGACCTTCTCTCGGGGTTCGGGTCAGCCTGTATCTATTACATATATATACAACCTTCCTTTTTTATTTTCTTTTCTTTATTTTTCCTTTCTTTTTTTCTTTATTTATTTTAGGTTAAAATGGTAATAAGTGTAAAATATTTACACACAAATGCAAGTTAGTAAGAATGTGGATTTAGTGTTATATACATGTGTTTTATAAGGGATGTTAAGCTAAAATAAATGAATAAAGATGACGAATCGCAGATTCATTATCACCCTATGCTTTACCTTTGCTAGTCCCTTAGGAAACACTTATTTGAAAGAATAAGTGAAGAAAAAGAAAAAGAAAGGGAAAAGAAAGAAAGTAGGATAATATTGAGTATTAAACTTATCTTCATAAAATTGTAGTTTCGATCTCTATCGGACCTTTGCATTATTAGTGTGTCGGAACCTTAATATGAAATGGATTTAAAACCTAACAGCCTCTAAGTTCCACATGACTCCTATTCAGGTCTCATCAACAGTCAGGTCAGAACAAGTCTACATACACCAATTCTTATAACTATGAATCTTTACGTGTACGGTGTAAGTGAGGTATAGCTCCCCGCCTCAGAAGTAGCGAAGAAACAACCTCCCTCAACAAGGTAACTCTAGTTCCCCGGACTTGCAACTCTTTCCTTAAGGAGCGGAGATATTCCCTTCTAAGTTCAAGTACAACCAGCTCAAGAAGAGGGGATGGAGAAAAGAATGGACGGTAACCAGTGTAGCTACCTATCCTTGGATCCATGACTAGTGTAGCCAAGTCATCTGCTACAAGCTTACAAGAATTTGTCTTTGAAGCTCTTATTGTATTTTTTTCTTATCCTTATATATACACTCCGGCAGGCATTTTACTTTTCAATAAGGCCTATCCACTTTTGTAGATTCTGCATTTTCCATACTTTTTTTGAAAGCATATACATGGTGCAGCATGTACATACGGAGTTTTTCCTCTTGAGCCAGTAGACTATCCCTATTTCGAAGCATTATTGCAACCCTACAGCATCCTGTCTTTAGACCTCAACATCGCTAGACCAGGTTGAGACGCACTTCCTTCCCTAGAGGAAGACGAGAGGTTCCGCCTAGATGTACTACCCTCGTATGCTACCCCAAGACAAAATATTCTGCCTCCTCACTACCTCATCCATGAAGAGCTACATGTAGAGTGCTTGTCCAAGATAAGCCACGGTCTAAAAGAATCATGCGTGTGTTGTTAAATGTTCTACTTAGACTAATCAAGATGACATGTGAACATAGTCCTATGGACTCAAAGAATTAAGTCACTAGGACCTGAAAAGTCTTAACTCCATTTCTTATAAGGTTCCTCTGAAATTAAGTGGATTAAGGCCTAACTAAGCTCCATTCTTCAATTTTATTCCAGGCATAGTTTAAATGTCAATACTATCCTGAAAAATGCACATGCAAATATAAGAAAATATGTACAATGCAAAGAAAGCTTTTTTTTGAAAAAATGATGCACATGTGAAAAGAACAATTTAAAAAAACAATTTTCTAATTTTGAATTGTTTATGGATTTTTTTCTTTTTTTTTTTGAGAAAAATGCAGATGTAAAAGAAAGATTTTTTCCTTTTTGGAATTATGCAAGTTTTTATAGATTTTTGCTTTTACAGTTTTTTTTTCAAAAAGGAAAAAGGGTTAGTAAAATATATACAAGTATGTATAAGATTTTCTTGTTTTCTTTTGTTTTTGTTTTTGTTTTTTTTGTTTTTTTTTGAATTACACATGTGGATTTTACAAAATTATATACATAACCCCACAAATAAATATATTTAAAAGTACGAGTTATGTCTAAAGTATATATACAATATATACGACACCCCCCTATACTTAACTCGAACTATGTCCTCATAGTGATCAGAGAGCGAAAAAGGAAGACATAACTCATGTTAAGTATAGAAAAGTGAAAAGAATCCTATGGTAAAACGACTCAAAGAAAAGATAAGAAGAGAAGTTGGTGATCCCCCCTATACTTAGGATCAAGTAATCCTAAGTATAGCAGAGTGTACAAAAGGGGAAGACCGATGAAGAGAATGTACAGACTCAAAAATAAAAAAATAAAAAGATAGATATGAACATCATCACCCCCTATACTTAGGGTAGAGTATCCCTAAGTATATGCAACAACAGGATTGATGAACGGACGAATATGAACAACACAAATCATTCACCCCCTATACTTATGATAAAACACATCCTAAGTATAGCATATATACAAACACAGAGAAAAGGGGTGAATGATAAAATGGAAGAAAAAAGAGTGAAATGAAAGGATATACAAAAAGGAGTGGATGTACAAAGGTCAAGAAGGTCGAAAACGAACCTTCTTGCGGGACCACTGAGGAATGGATCTGACAAGGTGTAAGTCGATATTGGGATCATCATTAGACATAAACTGAGTAGGATCGACCAAGAATGTATCCTCAGCGGTTTCAGAGTGTACATGCCTAAACCGAATAGTTGAAGTAGTATGGTCATGTCCGGCCTGGGAGGTCTCACAAATATCAAAGTAAAAAGACTCGAATTCATTATCCGAAAAAGTAGGATCAATTTCAGCCTGGCGAACCTCTACTGGAATATCATCTTTATCAAAAAGACCAAATTCTTTTATAAAAGCAATCAAATCAAATTTGGCCTGATCGATCTCATCTGAATCAGGGTGAATAGGAATGGACTCATCACTGAAAGTAGTCAAATTATGTTCGTCCTGTCTAGTCTCAGATGTTGCAGATGGTGGTGCTGATGCCACCAGTTTTCCATATGATGAGCCAGAGCGCGGTATCGATGCTGCTCCTTCAGATGTTGTCGCCGGTACTGAAACCACCAAGAGTCCATGTACATATATTTCAGTTGTTTTGACTCCTATTCATGTACCTGAGGATGATTTTTTAGAAAATTACAAAAAAATGGACAATTTTTTAAAAATAAAAAGATGAATAAAGGAAAGGTTTATGTTTCTTCTTGTGGTCCATCTGATGTGATACGTGACAATGCGTGTATAGATTCCAACCATTTGTATGCCCAGAGAACTTTTCCTACTCCTGACCCTCTAATTTCTGAGGAGGGTGCATCTATCCCTTTCCCTCAAGAACTCCGCTTAGGGAAGGACCCAAAAATAGAAAATCCCAAAAGAGGCAACAGTTAGAGTTCAGCAAGCAGATGGCAGACAGATTCCATATCCAGCTGACTCTACAAGAGGCATTGGAGCACATCCCTCTCTTCCAGAAGAACGTTAGAGAGAATACCACGGTCCGTAGGAAGATGAGGCGCAACCACGGTGTAGGTATCCATGTGCTCACCTGTGACACATGCTTTGCCATTAAGAACCAATTGCCAGCCAACATACCAGATGTAGGGGCTCCATATGTCAGATACCACATTCACGAGAAATTATTCGATCATACTCTATTAGACAGTAGGTCATCAATTAACCTTTTTCGGCTGCCTTACTTGACCGCTTTGAGTTTGGCCCTCTTCAATAGAGCAGGACAGTACTTCAGTTTGCAGATAGATCTGTCAAGAGGTCATTGGGGTAACTGAAGGACGTGCTCATCACCATTCAAGGCATGAAATTCACCATGGATTTCGTTTGTTAGACATAGAGATCCCTGAATGTGTGATTTATACCCCAATCATATTAGGTTGACCTTTTCCAGGCGACAACAAAGGTTGTATCTGATCATGAAAGCAGGAAGGTATACTTTTGTGTCGAGGGTTAGAGTATACAAATAGAAACGATTGAGGAGTTGAGAGCTAGAGATTTAGGTAGCTCAGAGCAGGGATCGGAGCAGACTACAGATTCAGGGCCAGACATGCACCACGAGTGTGATTTTGTGATTACAGATGATGAGGTAGTTTGACAGACCCGATTTCACGAGCTTTTGTCACACATTCAGACTCCATAAATTCACAGATGCAAGCTGATGAGAGTTCAGAGAGCACACTTGTAGCGCATGATACTTTAGAGGTTGACGATGCAGATTCTGGTAGAGAGGTTGATTTCATTTTGTGTCACTCAGATTGAGATCCGTCAAACTCAGACACATATTTTAATTGGCAGGGTTTGTTGAGTATTTGTCGTGTTTGATGTCTATAGAGCCTATATCCATAACGAAGACAGTGCCAGTGCAGCTGATAGAGACACTAGTAAGGCCATCTTCGTCAAGTTTAGATGAGCAACGAGAGTTATCACATTCAGATCTGGTAGCATATACGTAGACATTTCAAAGTCCAGATTTACCAGCTCCCACGTGCCCAGAATTGAAGACCTTATCACATAGCATGAAGTACAAATTCCTTGCAAGCGAGCATGATATGTTTCCAGTCATTATCTCAACAGATTTGACTGATGACCAATAATCTCATTTGATGGAGGTTCTTGAGAGGAACTGCAAGGTAATCGGTTGGTTTGTAGCAGATCTCAGGGGATAAGTCCAACCCTTTGCTCCCAACACATCTATCTCGAGGATGACGCTAAGCCTTCATGTGAGTTCCAGCGTAGGTTGAACCTGAATTTTCAAGAAGTTGTCATGAAGGAAATATTTAAGTGGTGGAGCGTCAATTTTATCTACCCCATCTCCGACTTCAAGTGGGTTAGTCTATTAAATGTGGTACCTAAGAAGAAGGGTATCACTATAGTTGTGAATGAGTCTAGAGAGGAGATTGCTACTCGTGTACCCACTTCTTGGAGGGTCTGTGTGGACTACAAATGATTGAATACGACCACCAAGAAGGATCACTTCCTTCTACCATTCATTGATCGGATTATTGAGATATTGATTGGGAAGAGTCATTACTGCTTTCTTGATGGGTGGCCATTGTGCTCGAAGACTAGGATAAGATGGCATTCACATGTCTCTTTTTAACGTATGCTTTTAGATGGATGCCCTTTAGATTATGTAATGCCACGACTATATTCCAAAGGTGCATGCTTTCCATCTTTTTCTACATGGTGGGTGAATGTTTAGAGGTCTTCATGGATGATTTTTCGATCTACGGCGATGGGTTTGATGCTTGTCTTGCTTGCCTAGACCGTGTGCTTCAGCGGTGCATTGAGATCAACCTTGTTCTATCTTAGGAGAAGAGTCATTTCACGATGACTCAAGGGACGATCCTTGGTCACATCATCTCCAACATGGGCATGGAGGTCGATCCAGCCAAGATGGATATCACCAAGAAGCTCACTCCACCGACCAATCTAAGGTAGTGGCAGTCTTTTCTGGATCATGTCGGTTTCTACCAACGGTTCATTCAGGACTTCAGTCATATTGCCCGACCGCTTACTGATCTTCTCACGAAAGACACCAAGTTCCTTGTAGATTATAAGTGTCTTTCATCATTTGAGATTCTCAAGGATTTGGTTGTGCAGGATCCTGTCCTTCAGCCATTCGATTGGTGTCTCCTATTCGAGATCATGATGGACGCTTCTGATTTACTATAGGGTTGTGCTGGGACAGAGGAGGGATGGATTGCCTTTTGCCATTTACTAAGCTAGCCATACTTTGGATGTCTGATGAATCTTCATTTCATCACCTTTATTCTATCATTTTGACCTTAAAAATCTAGTAAATGCGTGTAAATACCCTTAATTCATGCATTTTAACATTCGTGCATAGTTGTGTAATTAGTGTATAAAATATTGTTTTTAATGCCAAAATTATATAATAAAGAAAATAAAAAAAATATTAAAGATATTTTATGACCCTAAACCCCGAGACCTAGTCATCTTGATGATTAGGTCGACAAGGAATAAAGTAGGGGGAGATAAGGCCAAAATACAATAAATTTCCTATTTATTAATTCATTATTCCTTTATTTTTTTGGACCTATTTTTAGTTCCACTTTTTATACCTCAAATAAAGAAACTTTGTATATAAAAGTTCTAGATAATAAAATATAGAAAAATACAAAATTTATCTAATAAAAAAATAATGTAGAGATAAAAAGTTATACTTAGAATAAGTTTCCAAAATCTCAACTTCCCAAACCCATATATTTCAAATAAAAAGTCAAAATATATCAAAATCACCTTTAATTGTATATACTTTTAATAATCTATTTAAAGAAGGTGGTCTCATATTATTTGGAGTTAAGGTGTGAAAGTTAGGTTTTGGACCCATATAGTATAACTATACTGATTAAAATATTCATTTCATTTATTACTCATTAGTTTTACAATTTTATATTTTATAATTTTGTAAATATTATTTATAATATATGTAAAAATTAAAACTGGAATAAAAACATCAAGAAAATATAAAAATAAAATACTTGTATAAAATACATAGGTAAAATACCTATAAGTATACATATATAAATAATATATCTATTTACTTAATTGTATATAATATATCAGAAAAATAAAATAAAAACATATTTAAGTCTATAAAAATGAGTTATAATTATATAAAATCATAAGCTAAATTAATAAAATTAAAAAAAATAAAATAAAAATAAAAGACCTAAATACATAGATGAATATACCAATATGTAACCTCTAAAAAGTAAATTAAAATTTTAAAACCCAAAAAAATAAATAAAAATCATAATAAAATAATTCAAAAAATATTAAATACTTTTTATTTTATAACCTAAAATTAATAAATTCATTTACTAATTTTTTTATCGATTTTTCTAATATTTTTCATGCTTTTTCCTGGTTGGTCCACGTGGACCAACCAGGTGCGTTGGAGAGTTGACCGCGGGTCAACTCTCTGACCAACCTCTGCCACTCGTGTCAGACCTCATTTCTCTCCATCTTCTTGATTTTTTGAGGCTATGTCTTGCACCATTTGATGTCATATTCTTCACGACTTTTCTTCCTTGATATGTGGTAATTCACGCCCAAACTTTACATTGGGCTTTGGATCGCTGCATCGCTCCAGATCCTTCGTTCTTCGAGCAGCCCCATTCTCTTGTACATAAGCCATCCTCTTCCCCTTTTTCGAATTTGAACCTCTTTTGACCTACTCCACCCTCGCCCCTGGTGTGCTTGGGATTGAGGAGGGTGACAGCCTCCACCCCCTCCTCTTCGCAGCGGCGTTGGACACAGTTAAGGGTGTATTCCACCCATCGCCGGAGCTCCGCTCCTGGTGGTCCTATCTCGCTTCTCCTGCGGCTTGAGGTTTGCATTTTATTTCTTTTTCTTGCAGTTTTAGCTTCACTGTAGCCATAGGAATCATTCCCCGTATTTCCTTTCACATTTCGCGCCCGTTTCCACCTTCATCCGCTGTTTGTCGGAGCTCGCTCCAGCGAACCTCCATTTCACTTCTCCCGACTATCTCCTGCCTTATTCCGTCGCCTGGTGAGGCGAGGCATTTTGCCCTCGACCCTCTTAACACCTTCTACAGGTACTTGGAGCGCAAGGATCACCTGGAGCGATTTTGAACTTCATCGGAGCCTCCTAGAGCTTCACCGCTCCGCCGGCCCCATGCGAGTACGTCGGTGAACATCGATGATTTCGGATGTCTCCAAACGATAGACGACACCTGCAGGACCGTCCTCAGCCATTTTGGAGCTTCAGAAGACCACAGAGGAGGAGGATCTGGGATGTGGAAGTTCGACTCGTCGGAGTCACTGCCATGTTCTTCCCTATCCTCTATCCACCGTCCGATCAAGCCCCACTCCAGTTCACATCTCGATCGAAGGATGCGCCAGCTGCCCACTGTCGGATCATCAAGGAACCATCTAATCTTGGTCATGGATTACGAATCGTCATCAGCATACGAGAAGGCGACGCGTGGCTTCAGTGAACATCATCAGGCCATCTGTCTCCGTCGAAGCGTGGGTATTTTGCATCGAAGCCCCACAATTTTTGTTTTACTATTTAAAACTTAATCTTTCACTTGTAGTTATTTTTATTTTGTAATATTTGCATCCGACCCCCTAAACTTTATTGCATTTGCTTTCTATTCCGTGCCACGTCACCTCACGGGACACATCACATGAGGTGGTGATTTTGCGATGCGACCCTCGGGGATTTGCATATTTCGGTTTAGTCCATAAATATTTTTATTATGTTATATATTTTAATAAAATTTACAAATGATCCCGGAAGTTTCTGTAATTGCATTTTGGCCCCACTAGCATATGACTCACTTGTGTCTACACGTAAGTTTGACATTTTTGCATAGAGACCCTTGTGGGTCTCGAATTTTGTAATTGGTCCAGAAATTTGAATATTCACTTGTAAATTTCTGGTGAAACTGCACTTTGGCCCCTAGAACTTCTATTATTTACATTTATGCCCTTGTTAGTAGTGTAGTTTCTCTTTATTTCATATATCTACATTGCTCTAAAAAATCCAAAAAATAGGTGTTCACTCCTGATTGCATCTACATTCACGCATATATTTTACTTTTGCAATTAAGACTTTATATTATTTATTAAAAATAAAAAGTGATATTTTTGTCCCTGTTTGTAATAGAAAATACATAAAAAATATAAAAACATTTTGAAAAATTCCCCAAAAAAATATTTTTAGTGTATTTATGTATTTTTAACCTTCAGACCAAAAATCACTAAAAAGTATAAAAGAAAACTTAAAAAATTAGAAAAAAACCCTAAAAATACTTATAAAAATGTAAAAAAAATCCTTGAAAAATCCCAAAAATATATTTCTATCTCTGAATTGTATTTTTATTGTTATCTTTATTTTAAAATTAATTTTAAGAATTTTTTATATTGTTTTCTATTTTTAATCTCCATTTTAATTCAATTATTTATATAAACCCTGATTTAGGGGTTTTTTTACTTTAAAAAAATATAAAAATTAGCGAAATTTCTTAAAAAATCACTAAAAATAGTAAAAAATATTTTAAACCCCAAAAATAATTTATTCCTTTTATTTAGATTGACTTTGATTTGATTGTAATTTTATTTGTCTATACTTTGCTTCATTTATTTTCTTTATTATTTGATATACATTGTTGAATTGTCTGACCACTCTCTTTATTTGGATTTGTGTGAGGAACAAGGATCAAGGGAGAACTCTCTTCTAGGAGCGCCTGCGCACCCACATGAGGCAGGTTTGACCGAGCATCAAAGAAGAACTTGGAGTTTTTGAAGACAATGCTATTTTAAGCATTTTATTTTATTTATTTACTTGTTGTAATTTGAAGTAAGAGAGCCCCATTTATTGTAATAAACAGGACTCTGCTACACTCCACACTTCACGAGGTCCAGTGCCCGTGGGATTGTTCCCTTGGGGGACTTATCGGTTTTCTAATGTTTTCTTCGCATTTTTTTTTATTTTGTTTTGTTTTGCGGTTTGTTTTCTTTCTTTTGTGTGATTGAGCCCTTAGCTTTAGGAACTACTTGTCGATAGTATTAGATCCAAACACATAATTATATTTTCTTGTTCCTTTAGTCTACATTTGGATCTACTCAAATTATAAATTGCTATTTACTTGGATTTAAGATCGAGCATCGAGAGAAGTGCTATACAGTGCTTGCATGATTCGTTGTGGAGGACACAGATGCACTTTAGAGACCGAACATTTGGATTTCTCTTCTAGATATTTAGCATCTGGTTCTTCACGATAATAACAGTTTCTCATCCTAGGGCGATTTCATCGGCTGCATTTGCATATAGTGTAGGTTTCAATTCTGTTGAGCATCTTTGCATGTAGAGTGCTGGAGAAAAGGTGAGCATTTCTCTTTAGCATTCATCATCAATTTGCCACTTGCATTGCTTTTCCGAATCTCCCTCTAATTTTGACCACGTAGGTGCTAAGTAAAATTGACTCCTCGATAGGATCGTGCATTTGTTATTAAAAATCCAAAAAAAGTGATAACAATAAAATTAGGACTGCTAACATTACTCACCCTAAAATCAATCAAAAAGAAAATTCTTGCTTTGGGGTGAGTAAACCCCTCACTGTCTTTGCTTTTATTTGCTCGCGTGCACACTAAGGAGCAGTGCCAAAAGCCCATTCATCCTCCTAAGTGACTGTACAACTTTTTGACTTCTCACCTAACTCTAAAATAGACAAGATAACAAGACCACACTTTTGTGATCTTCATCGAGTTGAGTAAGTGAATTGCGAGGTGTGATTGATTTGTGTGAGTTTGTTTGTGATTGTTTGTGTGAATTCTAGATCGCTTCTCCGCATTTGTGCCTTTCTTATTCACTTCTCTTCACTTGACCATCATGCTCTCTCGATCACTTTCTTTTGTTTTGAGATGGCTGACTGGAGCTATTTCTATCCAGACTTTGCGAATCCTTCGTACCATCCAGCCGGTCCACCTCACTTTTTTCAGGAGGATTTTGATCCTGACTTTGTATATATCTGCCTCAGCCATAGTATTAGGACTCAGACTTTTATCCACACCCACCATCACATCCACCTTCACACTTTCCACCTTCACATCCACCCATGACTAACCTGTTAGATTCACCTCTCAAGGAGTCTACCTTTGAGCACTTGACCTAGATGATGGATCATATGAGACAGAGGATTGACAACCTCAATAGTATAAATAAGAGCGACCATTATATTCCACCATTTGATGATATGGGTTCACTCGAGGATTCCGATGAGAGATTGCAATCACCCAAAATACAAAAAATGGGAAAATTTTAAAAATACAAAAGAATTCAGGAGACACCTGGTTGATTCAGACTGTAAGGAGAGGGCCCACATGCCAGATCATTTACTCACACATTCATTCACATCTAGTCCCATCTCTTACCCCGAGGATGCCATTGTACAGACTGCTCTTGGCATTCCTTGTGTATATGATGATTCTGATCTCCTCCCTTGTATGGAGGAGGTACAAATATTCAAAAAAAATGTTGACTGAACCTAAAGTGGTGGCCACTATTCATGAGATCATCCGTGCCCCACTTCAGCAGGTCCTGACCCAATTATCTGCTCCTCATCCCATGGAGAGAAAGTGGAGGAGCAGATCTGAGCATCATATTTTGATCATGGCCACTGCCCAGGTCATCACACACCATCTCATTATTAGGAAAAGGAACACGGCTACACCTTTCATTAGTTGCACCATCTCTGACCACACATATGATCACACTCTCCTGGACAGCAGTGCTTCGATTAGTGCCATACCCTTCTCGCTGGTACAGTCTCTTCACTTAGGGCCTCTCAAGATAATTAGGTTGATCGTTCAGTTTGCTGATGGATCTATCAAGAGGTCGAAGGGTATCCTAGAGAACATCATCATTTGGATCCAAGGCATGAGCTACATTGTTGATCTCTTCATATTTCCCATGGAGACCATTGCAGGGGAGCACTCTCTAATCATCCTGGGATGACCTTTCCTCGCCTCTGCGAGGGTCATTATTGATTATGGATTAGGAGAGATTCGCTTCTGTCCTGTTTACGAGAGCAAGGTGATCATCATTGCACCCATTGCTAACCAGAGACCTACACCTGATGTGACTTCACTGATTTTAGCTGACCTCGAGGACCATGACCTTGACGAGATGATCAGAGACTTTTGTTGTATGCTTGATTCCACTGAGACCCGAGAATTCCTCCACATGGAGGAAGACTCGAAAAGCATGGACCTCGGAGTTTCTTTTTCTGGTGTTCGGCGATGTTTTGATGACATCCGTGGGATTTACACGATCGACACTATTGAGTGGAGGGCAGATATTTATGAGACCAAGGTTGAATTAGATCTTGTTGCTTTTATTCAGGAATTCGGACCTTTTGATGAGAATGATGATCCAGTTGAGATTGTAGAGGACGAACATGATTCGACTACTTCCATTGATGAGTTCGTGCCTTTTGGTTTTGACTTAGGAGAGACCTCGCAGGATGATTTTGACTCCACTTCTTCCGATGATGATGAGTTCGTCCCTTTTCATTTCGACATCTGTGAGACACCCAAGGCCAGACCTAGACACACTACTTTCATTGACCCGCCTGTGCCTTCTCACTTTATGACTGCCGAGGACCTTCACCATGTCGACCCTGATCGGTATGTGTCATCTTTGGACCCCGATGTCGACCTACACCATGTCAGATCTATTCCTCAGCGGTCTCGCAAGAAGGTTCGTTTTCTACCTTCTTGAGCTTGTGTACATTCACTCGGTTGTATATTCGCATTCATTTATCTCTGTCCATCTCCCGTTTTGCTCATCCACCCTATTCGTGTGTTTGCCTTACTTAGGACGTACTTTATTCTAAGTATAGGGGGTGGATGAGCCAAGTGTTCATTCTTTGTTCTGTTTCATCACTCTTGTTGTTGCTTATACTTAGGGCTTCTTTTACCCTAAGTATAGGGGGAGTGATGTGTTCAGTCTTCTATCTTCTTCCTTCTTCAAGATCTCTTTTCTTCTTTTCTTCTTTTCTTCTTTTCTTCTTTTCCTTTTCATTTTTCTTTTTCTACCGAAAAGGTGTCGTCCCTTGTTGTCAGTCTTCTATACTTAGGACGTACTTTATCCTAAGTATAAGGGGGTGTGCACCCCGAGTTCTTTCATTCTTTGATCCTCTCCATTGTATCCTTTTACTGTCTATACTTAGGGATATCTTACCGCAAGTATAGGGGGAAACAATCTGAGTACGATCTCTTCATTCCCACCCTTGAGCCTCCCTGCTTTGTGTATAGTCTGTTATACTTAGGATTTGATCCTAAGTATAGGGAGGACGGTCAACTTCTCATTCATTCTTTCCTTTGTTCATTTATTCTTTAGGTTTCTCTATACTTAGTACGAGTTATGTATTCTCTTTTCTCTCTGATCTATGAGGACATAGCTCAAGCTAAGTATATAGGGATCATATATACTGCGTATATACTTTAGCCATAACTCGTTCTTTCGTATTTTTATTAATAACTATGTCTAAAATCATTATTATACTCATTAAAAATACTTAATAAAAAGATTTTTATTATTCCTCGAATACTTTTTGTATTTATTTCTTAATAAATCAGGTAAAAATATTTTTTGCAAAATGTTTGAAAAATAATTTAAAAATCTTTTTGAAAAATCTTTTCAAAACTATTTGGAAAACATTTTGTTCAATATTTTCAACCTTTGTAAAATTTTTTGTTTGTGAAATTTATTCTATTTATGTGAAATAAAATGTTTGAAAAAATATTTGCAAATGGTTTTGAAAATGATTGTAGGAATAATTTGAAGTTGTTTGAGAAATCGTTGCAAAATGATTTTCAAATGTGTGTAAATGTTTGTAAAAAATGTTTGTAAAAATTATTTGGACTATGGTTTTCAAAATTTTTTATAAAACCTTTTTCAAATAAGTTTGGAGAATATATACATCACACTAAAATTCTTTATTTATATTTATAAAATTGAGCCCTTATCCCTTGTAAATTCTTAAAAACCTAATTCTTGTAATTATAAGATACACCCCCGTGTAAATATCTGAACCTAGTTTTTATCCAAAAATCTTTGTTTTCAAAAATCACAAAAACATTTGCAAAACTAAAAAAATACCAAAAACATTTGCAAAATCTTTTTGGAAAATACAGAAATGCATATGCACCATCCTTTTCATAAATCCATAAAAAGTTCAAAATCTTTGAAAATTGCATCACAATTTTTTTTTTTGCATTCTGTATAGCATTCACATTTTTCGGATTGAATTTGGTAATTGAACAAGTCTAAGTAAATTCGAAGATTGGTGCTTGGTTAGACCTTAAATCTACCTAATAACAGGAACCTTATAAGAGTTGGAATTGAGGTACTTCAGGTATGATTGACTTAATTCTTTGAGGATCACGAGACTTGGTTCAATGGATTCTTGACTGCCTAAGTAGAGTATTTCGGAGCACATGCACGGCTCTTGTTGATAATGATCTAACTTGGACACATGCACCTTTCATTTGTCTCAACTCAGTTGGAGTGGTGAGGGGATTGGATTTGTTGGTATGGGATGCACACAAGTGGAAACATTTGTCATCGTCTAGGGAGGGAAGTGCATCCCAACCTGTCCAGTGGCGTTGATATCTAACAACAGGAGAGTGTGGGTTACAATAATGCTTCAAAAGAGGGATAGTCTACTGGCTCAAGAGAAAAAACTCCCTATGTAAATGTTGTAGTATATAGTATTTCAAAAAAAACTCCAAAAAGTGGGCTGGCCTGATTGAAAATAAAATGCATGTCGGAGTGTATATGTGTATAGTCAATAAGCAAGCTTGAGCTTCAAAGTTAAATTATGTGAGCCTACAGCTGGATGACTTTACTACACTGGTCTTGCATCTTGGGATAGGTAGCTACACTGGCTACCGTTCATTCTTCTCTTCACCACCTCCTCTTGAGCTGGTTGTCACTTGAACTTAGAAGGGAATACCTCACTCCTCGAGAAAGGAGTTACTGAATTGGGGAATCATTGGGTTGTCATACTGGAGAAGTTAGCCTCTTTGTCATTTCAGTTTGGAAAATCCACCATCACTTACACTGTACGAGTCAGATTCATAGTCATAAGGGTTTACGTATGAACTGAAGTATTCTGACCTAGCTATTAAGGAGACTTGAGCAGAGTTTTGGTGTTCTCTAAGGCTGTTAGATTTCAAATCCGATTCCCATTAAGGTTCTGCCCGTACTAAAAGCTCAAAGGTCCGACTTAAGCTCCAAACTTTGATTTTGGAAAGACAAGTTTGATAATTAAACTTAATCAAATTTCTCTCTTTTTCTTTTCTTTTGCTTTTTATTTTCTGCACTTATTGCATAAGTGTTTGCTAGGGACTAGCAAAGGCAAGTATATGGGGGTGATGAATCTTCACTTAATCACCTTTATTCTATCATTTTGGCCTTAAAAATCTTAGTAAATGCATGTAAATACCCTTAATTCATGCATTGTTGTGTAATTAGTGTATAAAATAATGTTTTTAATGTCAAAATTATAGAATAAATAAAAGAAAGAAAAAGAATAAAATATTGAAGATATTTTATTACCCAAAACCTCGAGACCTAGGCATCTTGATGACTAGGTCGACAAGGAATAAAGTAGGGGGAGATAAGGGCCAAAATATAATAAAATCCTATTTATTAATTCATTATTCCTTCATTTATTGGACCTATTTTTAGTTCCACATTTATATCTCAAATAAAGAAACTTTGTATATGAAGTTGTATATAATAAAATGTAGAAAAATATAAAATTTTTTTCGTACAAAAATAATGTATAGATAAAAGTTATACTCAGAATAAGTTTCCAAAATCTCAACTTCCCAGACCCATATCTCTCAAATAATAACTCAAAATATATTAAATTCACCTTTAATTGTATATAACTTTTAATAATATATTTAATGAAGGTGGTCTAATATTTTTTGGAGTTAAGACGTGAAAGTTGTGTTTTGGACCCCTATTGTATAGCTATATCGATTAAAATATTTGTTTTATTTATTATTCATTATTTTTATACTTTTATATTTTTATAATTTTGTAAATATTATTTATAATGTTTGTATATATTAAAACTGGAGTAAAAACATCAAGAAAACATTAAAATAAAATACTTGTATAAAATACATAGGTAAAATACCTATAAGTATACCTACATAAATAATATATCTATTTTTCTAATTGTATATAATATATCATAGAAATAAAATAAAAACATATTTAATCCTATAAAATGAGTTATAATTATATAAAATAACAAGTTGAATTAATAAAATAAAAAAATCAAAATAAAACTTAAAGACCTAAATACATAGATGAATATACCAATATATAACCCCTAAAAAGTAAACTGTAATTTTAAAACCCAAAAAAATAAATAAAAATCACAATAAAATAATTCAGAAAATAATAAATATTTTTTTATTTTATAACCTAAAATTAATAAATTCATTTACTAATTTTATCGATTTTCCAATATTTTTTCCAGGCTTTTTCTTGGTTGGTCCACATGGACCAACCAAGTGCGTCTGAGAGTTGACCACAGGTCAACTCTCCGACCAGCCTCTGCCACTCGTATCAGACCTCTTTTCTCTCCATCTTCTCGATTTTTTCGTGGCTATGTCTTGCACCATTTGATGTCGCATTCTTCACGATATTTCTTCCTTGATATGTGGTGATTTACGCCCATGCTTTACATCGGGCTTTGCATCGCTGCATCGCTCCAGATCCTTCGTTCTTCGAGCCGCCCCAGTCGCTTGTTTATAATACACCATCTTACCCTTTTTCGAATTTGAACCTCTTTTGACCTACTCCACCATCGCCCTGGGTGTGCTTGGGATTGAGGAGGGTGACAACCTCCTCCCCCTCCTCTTCACGGCGACGTTGGACATAGTTAAGGGTGTATTCAACCCATCGTCGGAGCTCCGCTCCTTGCGGTCCTATCTCTCTACTATTGTGGCTTGAGGTCTGTATTTTCTTTCTTTTTCTAGCAATTTTAGCTTCATCGCAGGCATCAGAATCATTCCCTGTGTTTCCTTTCGCATTTCGTGGCCGTTTCCACCTTCATCCATTGTTCGCCAGAGCTTGCTCCAGTGAACCTCCATTTCGCTTCTCCCGACCATCTACCGCCTTATTCCGCTACCTGGGAGGGGAGAGGCATTTTTCCCTTGACCCTCTTAACACCTTCTGTAGGTACCTGGAGAGCAAGGATCACCTGGAGCGATTTTGGACTTCATCAGAGCCTCCTGGAGCTTCACCTATCTGCCAGCCACGTGCGAGTACGCCGGTGAACATAGGTGATTTTGGATGCCTCCAGATGATAGACAACACCTGCAAGACTGTCCTCGGTTGTTTTGGAGCTTCAGAAGACCACGAAGGAGGAGGATCTAGGCTGTGGAAGTTTGGTTCGCCAGAGTCACTGCCTTGTTCTTCCCTATCCTCTATCCACCGTCCAATTAAGGCCCCACTCCAGTTCGCATCTCAGACATTGGATGTGCCAGCTTCCCACCATCGGAACATCAAGGAACCATCTAATCTTGGTCGTTGACCGTGAATCGTCATCGGCATACGAAGAGACGACGAGTGGCTTCAGTTAACATCATCTGGACGTCCGTCTCTGCCGAAGCGTGGGTATTTTGCATCGAAGCCCCCTTGTTTTTTTGTATTTACTATTTAAAACTTAGTCTTTCACTTGTAGTTATTTTTATTTTGTAATATTTGCATATGGTCCCCTAAGTTTATTGCATTTGCTTTCTGGTCTGCGCTGCGTCACCTCAAGTGATGTATCACGTGAGGTGGTGATTTTGTGGTAGGACCCTTGGGGATTTGTATATTTTGGTTTAGTTCATAAACCATTTTTTATGATATATATTTTTTGTAAAATTTGCAAAAGAGCCCCTAAAATTTCTGTAATTGCATTTAGGCCCCCGCTAGCATGGCTCACGTGTGTCTACACGTGAGTTTGGCATTTCTGCATAGAGTCCCTCGTGGGTCTCAAATTTTGTAATTGGTCTAAAATTTAAATACTCAATTGTAAATTTTTGGTGAAATTGCACTTTGGCCTCTAAAACTTCTGTTATTTATATTTATTCCATTGCTGGTAGTGTAGTTTCTCTTTATTTCTTGTATTTATTTCATATATCTACATTGCTCGAAAAAAATCCAAAAATAGGTGCTACTCCTTATTGCATCTTTATTCATGCACATATTTTACTTTTTCAATTAAAACTTTATATTATTTATTAAAAATAAAAAAAGTGCTATTTTTATCCCTGGTTGTAATAGAAAATACATAAAAATATAAAAATATTTTGAAAAATTCCCAAAAAATGTATTTTGTGTATTTATGTATTTTTGACCTTCAGACTAAAAATCACTAAAAAATATAAAAGAAAACTATAAAAAATAGAAAACCCCTAAAATACTTATAAAAAATAAAAATTTCTTGAAAAAATTCCAAAAAATATATTTTCTATCTCTGAATTTCATTTTTATTATTATTTTTATTTTAAAATAAATTTGCATAATTTTTTTTGTTTTATATTTTCAATCTCCATTTTAATTTCGGTTATTTATTTAAACCCTGATTTAGGCTTTTTTTACTTTAAAAATATATAAAAATTAGAAAAATTTCTTAAATAATCACAAAAATAGTAAAAATATATTTTAAAACTCAAAAATATCTTTTTCTTTTATTTTGATTATTTTGTTTAGTATTTATATCTATATTAGTCTATAAAGTTTATATATTTTATATCTAGTTATATATATATATATATATATTAAAGGAAAAAGAAATTAAAAAAATAAATATATGAAGAAAATATAAAAATAGAAAATTAAAAATCAAAATATAAAAATATAAAATCAAAAGTAAAATAAAAAATCAAAAATAAAAAACCCACATTAAAAACAGATAAATAGTTCACAATCATCATTTTGTGCTTCATTGCCCCGATCTAGCCGTTTGCTCCATGTTTTCGACCTCTACATACTTGCACCTATACACATCTGATGAATCTGTGATTCGTCATCTTTATTCATATATTTTATCTTAAAATCCCTTATAAAACACTTGTATATAACACTAACTCCATATTCTTACTAACTTGCATCTGAGTGTAAATATTGTACACTTCTTACTAATTTTAACCTAAAATAAATATAGAAAGAAAGAAAGGAAAAATAAAGAAAATAAAATAAAAAAGAGAAAAAAAGAGAGGAAGACTGTATACAAGCTGACCCGAACCCCGAGAGAAGGTCAAGACTTGACCTGATCGACCAGGAATAAAGTAGGGAGAGATAGGGTCCTTAAGCAGAAAATCCAAAAAAACGTGTGTGTGTGTGTGTTGTTGTAAATACTTCTCACTTATTTTGTGTATATTTGTGTAAAATAGACACTAATTTATTTGTGCATTAATTGATCTCAAATCAAATAACTTTCAAAATTAAAGTTGTAAATAAAAATGTGTTCTAATTAATAAAAATAATTGCACAATTAAATCATGTACAGAATAAAAGTAACCACACTTGGAAAAAGCCACTAAGCACTAATTGAAAGACCGATTCCTGCTCCATATGTACTCAAATTGAACCAATATCACTTCCATTGGATTCTAAATAAAATTATCTTTAAAATGGCTATGGTTTCATAATTTTTGGAGTTACGAGTAAAAAGTTGATTTTTTGGGGTGGTTTGTGCAATTTTCCCATGTATTTTGTACATATTATATTCGTATATATTTGTAAATAAAAAAATAAAAAATTAATCAAAAATTTTAAAACAGAAAAGAAAAGAAAAGCTAATTTCCTCAATTACCTTTTGTATATAATGTCATATATGTATATAGTATATGTATATAGTTGCTATTTTTAATTAACCACCATAAAAAAATAAAAAATAACATTTTTTTAATTTAAATAAATAAAATTACGAAAATTTAAAAAAATTAGATAATTTTGTTTTATCTCTTTTATCTTTATCTCATTTCAATTTTCATCTCTCTTATCTCTTCCACCAAAAAAAATCAAAAAATTCAAAAATTCAAATTTCATCTTTAGCTTTTCTATTTATATGGCTCGTTCTCCCTCATTCCAATTTGATCAATCTTTAGAGAGAGGAGCCCGATCTTCGAGAGAAAATTTTGTCGAGAAAAGTGCCTAACCTCCGAGTTGTCCGGTGACAGTGAGTCGGCCTTCGTCGAGGCGATCACGGTCCATTTCCGCTCCTAAGGTGAGATCCATCATTTTTCACATTTTTATCTAGGTTAATTGTAGTCTAAATTTCACATTTTTTCCATCATATTTTATTTCTCTTGATCTTTTAAAAAAAATTATCATCCCGGTTTGATCTGCTTCGACTCGATTTTCCATCTCACGTTCTGGGTCTCCCTGCATTCTATTACTATCGTCCACGATCTCTCAACTCCGGCCGCGTACGGTGGCCGGAGATCAGATTCAAATCTCTCATTTCCGCCGGATCCTCGTTCATTTTTCCGAGTTGTAAATAAATAAAATTATAAAAAATATAAAAAAACCATTTGTTTTCTTTATTTCTAATGTTTATTTTCTAGGACCATTAAAAAGAAAACAATAAAAAATAAACATAAAAAAATTAAAAAAATCTATTTTATTTCTGTTTATATTTTATATTTCAAAAAAATTAATAAAAAATTTTCCTTTTATTATATCTGATGGATACATAAAACCGTGCTCAACAAAATGGCGCCATTGTCGGGGCGGCACAACGAGGGTAGTTAGGTTTCTCTTTTGACCTGTTATTCTTGGTTGTAAATATATGTTTACATTTTGCCACATTATTCCATTGTTCATATCCACTGCATTCATTTCATTGTTTTCTCTTTCTCATATTTGATAATTGTATTTCTTACACATTCTCTTTTCTTTTTCTTGTGAGGGCCCACAGAGCGACGGAGACGATCCTAGGAGGGCCGAAGCACCCAAGCGACATGGAGGCGACTTGATTCTTCACCAAGCCGCAGGATAGCGTGAGAAGAGGAGAAGAAGAATTGAAAAAAAATAAAGAGAGAGAGAGAGAGTTTTTCTTTTCTACCATTTGAACTCTTGTAAACGGACATTCATTGGTTGAGGAGTCTGTTTCACCAAGTGCCGGTGTACTTGGGGGACCTCATCGGTTTTGTTTTCATTGTTTTTCTTTGTTTCTCGCGGATTTCATGAGCTACCTCTTGATTGGTTTAATTAATTTGCTTGAGCCAGGTAATTAATCAGGTCCAAACACCCTAAACAAGAAATTTCTATACATATAGAGTAGAGCGTAATTTGGACTTAGTCAAATTAACTTGTTCTTGCCCGTTAATAGAAGCTATCATCCAGGACGGTTCACTTGTATCATATAGGATAATTTATTTAAATTCTGCGCAGATGTCTTGCATGTAGAGTGTTGGCGACAAGGTACACATCTCTAACCCATGCATGCATCATTGTTTTTAATCGTGCATTGGCATTTCCGATCTCCTTCCTTGTTTTCACTCACATAAGTTAGAAAGGAAATTGGACACTCGGTACACGATTATTTGAAAATATTTTAACCAAGTGAGAACTGCTAAAACCGGTACTGCTAAAGAAAACTCGACCCTAAAAAATACACGGAAAAATAATTGTTTTGGGGAGAGTAACCTCCTCATTGTTTGGTTTGCTTAAGCGAGAGAGCGACCCGCACACTAGGATAGAGCTACGCCCGAACTCTTTTCAGACTACTATCTTGGGTTGGTCGTTCTCCAGTGAGGATCTCTCCGGTAGCCGGTAAAGCGGCCCGTGATGTCCTTAACAGATTGAATTGATCGGGTAGTCGGTAAATGATCTGCTATTCATACTGGTTGGGAAAGATTTAACTTTGGGATTGGGCCAGTCTCTTGAGAGCATTGGGTTCCTAACAGCTCGCTTTAATCGCTCTTATAGATTATATTATCATCAAACTCTAAAATTGACAAGATAATTGATCGAACCTTCACGGTCTTCACTTTGAGTTGAGTTGGTGAACTGGGGGTTTGTATTGTATTTGATTGCTTGTGTGCATACTCTATCCTTCTGTGCGTTTGCGCCTTTTTTTCTCCGTATCTTTTGACTTGACACTCGTGCTCTCACGATCCTATCTTTTGTTTCGGAGATGGTCGACTGGAGTTATTTTAATCCAATCTTTGCAGATATCTCGTACTCTCCAGACGTTACACCTTCCTTTTTTCAGAAGGACTTTCCTCCTGATTTTTGTGCATATCCGCCTAACCCATTATTTCAGGAATCGGAAGACTTTGATTTTCTCCCACCCTCATTCAACCCACCCGATCCTGGGATTTTGGAGACACCTTTCATGATTTCCATACTCGAGATACTGAATCAGATGATGGAGCATATGAATTCGAGGATTAGCAATTTATTTAACATAAATACGAGCCAAAATGTTGCTCCACTATTTGAGGATATGGATTCACTTGAGGATAATCATGAGAGCTTGCAATCGCCCAAAATACAAAAAAATGAGAAAATTTTAAAAATCTAAAAAGATTCTAGGAGACACATTATTGATTCATTTTGTGAGGAGAGGACGCAAATGCCCGATCATCTACCCACACATCTATTCACATCATGTCCCAACCGTGACCCTGAGGATACCACTATATAGACTGCTCTCGGCAATCCTCGTGTATATGATGATTCTAATCTCCTCCCTTATATGGAGTAGGTCCAAAATTCAAAAAATGCTGACTGAACCCGAAGTGGTGGCCACCCTTCATGAGATCATTAAAGCTCCACTTCAATAGGCCATGATATATTTATCTACTCCTCAACACAAGAAGAGTAAGCGAAGGAGAAGATTTGAGCGTCACATCTTGACCATGGTCACTGCCTACGCCATCTCTCACCGTCCGTATTTTAAAAAAGGGAACACTGCCACACCTCTTGTGAGTTGCTCCATATCTGACTATTCTTGTGATAGAACTCTCCTTGATGGCGGTTCATCAATCAATATAATACCCTTCTCTATGGTACAGTCTCTTCATTTTGGGCCTCTCAAGAAAACTAGGATGATAGTTCAATTTGCTGATGGAACTATCAAGAGGACAAAGGATATTCTAGAAAATGTTGTCATTCTCATTCAGGGCATGAATTTTACTTCAGATTTTGTTGTAATGCCCATGGAGACCTCCACCCCTGTGGAGCACCCTCCCATCATCCTGGGACGACCTTTCCTCGCCTCTGCGAGAGACGTTATTGATTATGGTTCATGAGAGATTCGCTTCCGTTCTGATGTAGGGAGCGATGTGTTGATCACTACACCCAATACTGACCAGAGACCTGCATCCCATGAGAGCTCGCCCGTGTTAGCCAACCCCAAGGAATTTTACCTCGATGATAATGTCATAGATTCTTATTATATGTTGGATGAAAAGAAAACCCAAGAATTCCTCTTGAATGAGGAAGACTCGGAAAGCATAGACCATGGAGTTCCCCCTTCTGGTGTGTGGAGATGCATATATGACATACGCAAAATTTACACGATAGACACCTTAGAGCGGAAGGTAGAATCTGAGACTAGACAGGACGGACATGATTTGACTGCTTCCACTGATGAGTCTGTTCCTATTCACCCTGATTCAGATGAGACCGATCAGGCCAAATTTGATTTGATTGCTTTTATAAAGGAATTTGGGACTTTTGATAAAGATGATGATCCAGTAGAGGCTCGCCAGGCTGAAATTGATCCTATTTTTTCGTATAATGAATTCGAGCCTTTTTACTTTGATATTTGCGAGACTTCCCAGGCCAGACATGACTACAATACTTCCACTGACCGATTTAGGCATGCACAATCTGAAACTGCTGAGGATATATTGTTGGTCGATCCTACTCAGTTTATGTCTAATGATGATCCCAATATCGACCTACACCTAGTCAAATCCATACCTCAACGGTCCCGCAAGAAGGTTCATTTTCGGCCTTCTTAACCTTTGTACATCCACTCCTCTTGTATATCCTTTCGTTTCACTCTTTCTTCTCCCGTTTTATCACTCACCCCTTTTCCGTGTGTGTATATATGTTATACTTAGGATGTGCTTTATCCTAAGTATAGGGGGGTGAATGATTTGTGTTGTTCATATTCGTCCTGTTCATCACTCTTGTTATTGCCTATACTTAGGGATACTCTACCCTAATATAGGGGGTGATGTTTTTCATGTCGTGTCTTTTTATTTTTGAGTTTGTACATTCTCTTCATTGGTTTTCCCCTTTTGTACACTCTACTAAGGATTACTTGATCCTAAGTATGGCGGGGATCACCAACTTCTCTTCTTTTTATCCTTTCTTTGAGTCATTGTAGCATAGGAGTCTTTTCACTTTTCTATACTTAACACGAGTTATGTCTGCCTTTTTTCGCTCTCTAGTCACTATGAGGACATAACTTGTACTTTTAGCATAACTCGTATTTTCGCTCTCTGGTCACGAGTTACGTCTTTTCACTTTTCTATACTTAGCATAGTTCGAGCTAAGCATAGGGGTGTCATATATATTGTATATATACTTTAGACATACCTCGTACTTTTAAATATGTTTATTTGTGGGATTATGTGTATAATTTTATAAAATCCACGCGTGTAAAAAAACAAAAAAAAGAAGAAAAAAACAAAATAAAACAAAACAAAAACACAAAACAAAAACACAAAAAAATAAAACACACACACACACACACAAATCTTGTACATTTTCTCTTTCTTAAAAAAAATTACAAAACCAAAAATCTATAAAAACTTGCATAATTCAAAAAAAACTTTTCTTTTACATCTGCATTTTTCTCCAAAAAATCCATAAAAAGTTCAAAATTAGAAAATTGTCAAAAAAATATTCTTTTCACATGTGCATCATTCCTTTTAAAAAAACATTTGCATTATTCATCTTTTCTTGCATTTGCAAATGCATTTTTCAGGATAGTATTAACATTCTATGTCTCGAATAAAATTGAAGAATGGAGCTTAGTTGGACCTTAATCCACCTAATTCTCAGAGGAACTTCACCGAGAAATAGGATTTTAGAAGCTTCAGGTCTTTGACTTAATTCTCTGAGTTCCACATGACAATGTGCAGCGTTTGACTCTTAATGTCTAACCTGGTCTCTTCATTCTGGGTACAACTCTGGAATAGGGAATTAATTTGTACTCTCGCACTATGCACTTAGCTCAACTCAGACGGGATGTTGGAAGACTGTGTGAGTTTCTTTTCTGGTAGTGTGGAAATCTAAAGACTGGAGTATGGGTTTAAATAAAGCTTCGGAAAAGGGATGGACGGCTGGGCATAATTTTTTTCTAAGACTCCAAAACATGTACGGAAACAAAAAGATTCTATATCCATAGGGGAACAACAAGATCCAAGTAGAACCACCAAAAATCCAAATACAAAGAAGCCACTACCAAATAAATATCTGACCAAAAAGATCCAAGCTTCATGAAAACCTGCAGATCTTGGTGGAGACTCGGCTACACTGTCCAGCTTCACAAGGAGAGGTGACTACACTGCCACCCTCCAGTTCTTTTATCCTTCTTCTAACTTCTCCCCCAATTCGATTGTGAACACAGCACAACAGACCTTAGAAAGAAATGCCTGACTCCCCGAGGATGAGTTACTTGAGAGGAGATTTGCATGGTAGTCCGACATTCTGGATGGGAAGATCTAAAACCTTTCACACACATGAGTCGATTATTCAATATTCATAGGGTGTGCTTTGGGAAGAGGATTGATCTAAGATGACTTCTGAGCCAAAACTGTGACAATGATGTGTAGAACTTGAAGGCTGTCGATTTTAAAATGCTAAGTCTCACAAAAGTTCCGACACACCAATAATCCAAATGTCCGATAGAGCTCTAAACAACAATTTTATGAAGATAAGTTTAATACTCAATATTGTCCTACTTTCTTTATTCTCCCTTTCTTTTTCTTTTTCTTCACTTATTTTTTCAAATAAGTGTTTGCTAAGGGACTAGCAAAGGTAAAGTATAGGGGGATGATGAATCTGCAATTCGTCATCTTTATTCATTTATTTTAGCTTAAAATCCCTTATAAAACACTGCATATAACACTAACTCCATATTCTTACTAACTTGTATCTGCGTGTAAATATTGTACACTTCTTACTAATTTTAACCTAACATTAATAAAGAAAGAAAGAAAGAAAAAATAAAAGAAAAGAAAATAAAATAAATAAAAAAAGAGAAAAAAGAGAGGAACACTGTATACATGCTGACCCGAACCCCGAGAGAAGGTTAAGACTTGACTTGATGGACCAAGAATAAAGTAGGGGGAGATAAGGTCCTTAAGCAGAAAATCAAAAAAAAAGTGTGTTGTTGTAAATACTTCTCACTTATTTTGTGTATATCTGTGTAAAACTGACACTAATTTATTTGTGCATTAATTGACCTCAAATCAAATAACTATCAAAATCAAAGTTGTAAATAAAAATGTGTTCTAATTAATAAAAATAATTGCATAATTAAATCATGTACAGAATAAAAGTAACCACACTTGGAAAAAGCCACTAAGCACTAATTGAAAGACCGATTTTGGCTCCATATGAACTCAAATTGAATCTCACTTCCATTAGATTTTAAATTAAATTATCTTTAAAATGGCTGTGATTTCATAATTTTTGGAGTTACGAGTAAAAAGTTAGTTTTTCGGGGTGATTTGTGTAATTTTCTCATGTATTTTGTACATATTGTATTCGTATATATTTGTAAATAAAAAAATAAAAAAAATAAAAAATTTAACATAAAAAAATAAAAGAAAAGCTAATTTCCTCAATTACCTTTGTATATAATGTCATATATGTATATAGTATATGTATATAGTTGATATTTTAAATTAACCACCATAAAAAATAAAAAAATAACATTTTTTATTTCAAATAAATAAAGTGACAAAAAATTTAAAAAAAATAGATAATTTTATTTTATCTTTTTATCTTTATCTCATTTCAATTTTCATCTCTCTATCTCTTCTGCCAAAAAAAATCAAAAAAAAATCAAATTTCATCTCTATCTTTTCTATTTATATAGCTCCTTCTCCCTCATTCCAACTTGATCAATCTTTAGAGAGAGGAGCCCGATCTCTGAGAGAAAATTTCGTCGAGAAAAGTGCCTAGCCTCTGAGCCGTCCGGTGACAGCGAGTCGGCCTTCGTCGAGGCGATCACGATCCATTTCCGCTCCTAAGGTGAGATCCATCATTTTTCACATTTTTATCTAGGTTAATTGTAGTCTAAATTTCGCATTTTTCCATCATATTTTATTTCTTTGGATCTTTAAAAAAATTCTCATCACGATTTGATCCGCTTCGACTCGATTTTCCATCTCATGTTCTTGATCTCTCCGCATTCTATTTCTATCGTCCACGATCTCTCAACTCCGGCAGTGTACGGTGGCCGGAGATCGGATTCGAATCACTCATTTCCTCCGGATCCTCATTCATTTTCCGAGTTATAAATAAATAAAAATTATAAAAAAATTATAAAAAAAACCATTTGTTTTCTTTATTTCTAACGTATGTTTTGCAGGATCATAAAAAGAAAATAACAAAAAAAAACATAAAAAAATTAAAAAAAAACTATTTTTATTTCTGTTTCAAAAAAAATGATTAAAATTTTTTTTCCTTTTATTATATTTGCTAGATACATAAAAAAATATAAAAAAAGGAAAAAAAGCAACAGGCAGCAGCGCCGCCCCCCACCGCAACCGACGCCGCCACGGCGCCCGACCGTGCATAACCGGATCTAGCCGCCCACACCCGCAAACCCTCTAGCGGTAGTTCTGCTGTGACCTCCTCCGTTGGACCATCCCCACAGGCGGCCAAGCACCGCCGAGGACCTGCACACCGTCTCCCGCTCTCCAGCCGCGCGACCCATGGCGGCACCCCTCTACGTTGACACGCGTCCCGCCAGGGCCGCCGCGCCCACGCTTCCCCGCACTCCTACCCTCCGCGTCATCCCCGCGTTGCGTGGCCTCCTGTTGTGCCCCCCTGTGCCGCCCGAAGCCGCTCCCATCGAGCCTCGCCACCACGTAGGGCCGCACTTCCTTCCATCCAGCCTGCGCTGCCCCGTCGACCCGCCGAGCTCCTCCGCCTAGGCGCCCACTACCGCGGGTTGAGAGAGAAGATAGAGGGAGGCGGCGTCCTTGCTCCATTTGGCCTGCTTGCATGAGAAGAACGAAGGAACCTTGAACCCTAGGGGTGGAATTTTCAAATAAAAAAATTAGAGAACTTACAAGTCAGCCCCTGGCCATTTATGAGAATTGCAAAGATATCCCTCTACTCCTCAAGTCAGGTGCTCTGCATGCATTTCGTGGGTAAATTGAAAAATTCTCTCTGCATTTTATTTTTGTTATTTATTTGATGTAAAAACTAAACTTAATTGCATTTCAGTCCATGTTTCTCAAACTCTTTAATTTGAATGTATTCTCTATTGAAATAAATGTTATTTGTGATCTAAAAACTTTGCAAAAATTATGATATGCTCCTTATGTGATTATATTCCTAGCATAAATTTTTCATTGCATTTTAATTTCATTTATTATTATTAAAAAAACCAAAAATAGTGTCTTTTGCTTGTCAGAACTTTGAAAATTCATAAAAATTTGAAAAATTACTTAAAAATTCCAAAAATTTAATGTAGGTGTATTTTGGTGTCTTTTAATTTCTGACAAATTTTTGTGCATTAACTCTTTAAAAAATAAAAAAATGAAAAATGAAAATTCTTAAAAAAATTTAGTAAATTAAAAGAAAAATCCAAAAATTCTGATTTCATTCTCTGTTTGTAGATATTTGCATATAGTTTGTTATAAAAATAATTGCCAAGAGTTTTGGGTACTTAAAATATTTTTAAGTTACAAATTAATCTAGTTTGTGCATAATTTTCGTGCTTTCTCACTGTTTGATTTTTAGAAAAATACAAAAAAATCTGAAAAATTCCACAAAAATTCTCAAAAATATTTCAAAACTTTTAAAACCCAAAAAACTTTCTCTGGATTTTCTAAGCATTTTTGATAAATTGAAAATTTTTAAAAAATAGTTGGTGCATGTATTCATATCTCATGCATTTTTTCACCATTATTTTATAAAATAAAAAAAATCACATAAATAAAAACCACTAAAAATATGAAAATCAGAAATATAAAAAAATAGAAATAAAAAATTAAAAAAAAGGAAATAAAAAAAATCACAAAAACCAATGATAGTTATCCTTTGATATTCCTATTTTTCTCTTAATTGATTTTCGATTAATTGAATAACCCTCGGGATTTGTAGCCTCCCTGAGCTCGACCATGTCCGCTATACAAGTTAATAAGTAGAAAAAAATAAAAAAATTGTTTGTTTGTCGCAGGATTTTTGGGGATAGCAACGACTATTCTCTATACCATTAAATATCCGTTCCTCGAGAAAACTGTGCTCAACAACATCTTTATTGTAGAGTTATAATAAATTTTAACTCCGCATCTACTTTTCATTGCTTGATTATCTGTTGTGGATTAATTGTTGTCTGAAGTAGGGTTCCGTGTGAGGTCATCTCAACGATTGTTGATCCGGCTTGTGGATTAGCACAACCTCCGCAAAATCTTCTTCAACAATGTTGTCCAGCAGAATTATACGATTATAGAGAAGGAGATGCTAGCGGTAGTCTTTGCTTTGGATAAATTCAAGTCTTACATTCTTGGATCTAGAGTGACTATTTAAACTGATCACACCACCATCTGATACTTAATGGATAAGAAGGATGCCAAGGAATGATTGGCTAGATGGATCCTTCAATCCATAAGTTTGATATTGTGATTAAGGATAAGTCTGGAGTCAAGAATGTGGTGGCGAATCACTTCTCCCGATTAGAGCATCTTGAGGATTCTAAGGCAACTACCCTTATCACTGAGACTTTCCCAGATGAGACGATTCTTGTTATCACCTCTCTCCCATGGTATGATGACATTGTGAACAATCTTGTTGCCAAGAAAGTTCCACAAAGTTGGACCAGGCATCGACTTGAGACTTTCCTAGTGAAAGCCAAGTCGTACCATTGGGAGGATCCCACTCTTTACCACGAAGGAGGGGATAGTGTCCGGCATCGGTGTATTCCTCATGAGGAGCACCATAGCGTCTTCACCTATTGCCACAAGCTTGAGGCATGATGACATCACTCTGGGAGACATACAACACAAAAGGTTTCTCCAATTTGGCCTTTGGTGGCCAACACTCTTCAAGGGATTTAGATGAATTCGTGTATAGGTGTACTGACAGTCAGAAGATGGGTAGTTGTGGTCATAGAGACATGATGATGATGCAGCCCATTCACTTCTGTGAGGTTTTTGATGCATGAGGCATCGATTTTATGGGCTCATTCCCTAAGAGTCATGTATTTGAGTACATTTTGTTGGTTGTATATTATGTTAGTCATTGGGTTGAGGCATCCCCACCCGATCCACTGATGCAAGGACTGTATGCGGATTTTGGAGGAAGAATATCATATAACGGTTTAGGATTCCTAGAGTTTTGATTTCTTACAGGGGACTCATTTTATCAACGATAAGGTAAGGACCATTGCTAACAAGTTCAACATATACCATACAGTTGCCACTCCATATCATCTAAAGACATATGGTCTTGCTGAGTTTCAAACTGGGAGATCAAGATGATATTACGGAAGGTTGTCTGCCCAGGCCGAAAGGATTGATCACAGCTTTTTAGACTCGGTCTTGTGGGCCTATAGGACATCCTTTAAGACACCTTTGGGTATATCTCCATTCCGACTCATTTATGGCAAGCCATGCCACTTACCTGTGGAAATCAATCACAAGTCACTACGGGCAGTCACAGGGATATTATTGGATCTAGAGTATAGGAGATCAGAGGACAACAGAGTTTGCAGCCCCAAAGGAGCTTAGAGATATAACCTTTTCGAGTAGTCTACAATATAAGGACCAAGTGAAGATATGGCATGATTCACACATCTCCCATAAGCAGTTTGAGCCTGATCAGATAATATAGCTATTTGATGCACGACTGAGATTATTTCTAGGGAAATTATCGAGTAAGTTGGAAGGGACCATATTTGGTCGTAAAGATGCATGGCAACGGTAGCATTGATATATTCGAGTTGTCTTCTGACTCCACCTTTCAAGTTAATGGTCAACACCCAAAACATTTTCTTGATCATGATCTATTAACCATTGATGTTGCCCCTATTCATTTTGTATGAGATGTATTATTTGATTTCATCTTATGCATCTCATACCTGATCTACACTTCTGCCCGCCTCTTTATATATCCATGTTTTTATTTGTTATTTCATTCTTCTGTTCTATTTAACACCCCAGATCTCTTTAGGAATCTTGCTATACTTAGGATGTAATTCATCCTAATTATAGGGGGTGTTGAACTTGTGTTGTTCATATTTCTTTCTGTTCTATGACCTATGTTTTGCTACCTATACTCAGGGACATCCGACCCTAAGTGTAGGGGAGGTAATATCTGTTTTTCATTTATTTGATTGTGCCCTCACTTGTCCTTTAATTGTTGATATTCTTTTCTATACTTAGGAATATTTTACCCTAAGTATAGGGGGGCAAGTCGAGTAATTGATTTAATGTACATTCTCTTCCTCAGTTTTCCTCTTTGTAAAGTCTTTTATACTTAGGATTACTTGATCTTAAGTATATGGGGGATCATCGACTTCTATTCAATTCATTCTTTCATTCTTTGAGTCGTTATGGTATAGGATTCTATTCACTTTTCTATACTTAATACAAGCTATGCCTTCCTTTGTCGCTCTTTTGATCACTATGAGGACATAGTTCGAACCAAGTATAGGGGGTGTCATATATATTGTATATATACTTTAGCCATGACTTGTACTTTGGAGTTAATAACATGGTTATTTTTTTATAAAATTGGAATAAAAAATGAAAAATATTTGCAAAAATATATGTAAATTTTTTGTAAAAAGATTTACAAAAGTTTTTGTAAAATTCTTTGCAAAACTATGTTTGTAAAAAAATGGTAAAAATGTTTGTAAAATTGTTTAGTTTGTAAATTATTTGTAAATTACTTTTGTATCAAAATTATGTATATTGTACAAATGTTGTAAAATGTGTGAAAATAAAATATTTGCAAAAACCTTTTAGAAAAATTATTTGCAAAATGATTTGTAAAATTATTTGTAAAACTAGTTTTGTAAAAGGTATCTTTTGAAAAAAATTTGTAAAAAAGAATTGTGAATATTTTTCCACATGGGTTGTAAATTATTTGTAAAATCTTTGTAAATAAAACCTTTACTTATCTGTACACTTGTATATACAACCTTTGTGTATAAAACCCTTTAATAAAGTTTGTAGATAAAATCCACTTGTAAATATTGTACATAAAACTTGTAAATAAAACCCTTATAAGTATGTACACTGTTTTGTAAATATTTGTAAAACTTTCTTTTCTTTCTCATTAAAAATAACATAAAATTGAATAAGATGAAATCCATAAAAAATTTGGAAAATTTCTTTGAAAGCTTTTTTCAAAAAGATTTTGTCTTTTTTTTTCTTTTCAGATGTTTTGTAAATACCTTTTGTTGCATATGCAAATACATTCTTCAGAATCATTGTTGACATTTAAACCAGTATGGAATAAAAATGAAGAATGAAGCTTGGTTAAGACCTTAATCCACTTAACTTTAGAAGAAGATTATAGGATGTGGATTTGGGACTTTTCAGGTCCTAGCGACTTAATTCTTTGAGTCCACAACGCTATGTTCACATGTCATCTTGATTGGTCTAAGTAGAATATTTCAAGTCACGCATGACCCTTATAAACAGTGGCATGACTTGGACACGCACTTTACACGTAGCGCTTCATGGATGAGGTGGTGAGGGAGCATAATCCTTTGGCTTGGAGTAGCACACGAGTATGTTATAACTAGTGGAACTACTTGTCCTCTTCTAGGGAGGGATGTGTATCTCAACCTTATCTAGTAGCATTGAGGTCTAACGATAGGATGCCGCTGGGTTGCGATAATGCTTAAAAGAGGGATAATCTACTGGCGCAAGAAGAAAAACTCCTTATGTACATGATGCACCTTGTAGATGTATATGTATCATAAAAAAAGCAAAAACTCCAAAAAAAGGGGATAGGTCTGATTAAAAATAAAATGCATGTTGGAGTGTATATAGTTGAATAAGCAAAACTTATGTGATTCATTGTCTCATCTCATGGAAGCTTGCAGCTGGAGACTTGCTATACTGGTCAAGATTCAAGGGATACGTGGCTACACTGGCCATGGTCCATTCTCTTCTTCCCCCTCTTCTTGAGTCGGTTGTACTAGAACTTAGAAGGGAAAATCCCACTCCTCAAGGAAAGAGTTGCTAGATCGGGGGACTAGAGTTACCTTGTTGAGGGAGGTTGTTTATTTACCATTTTTGAGGTGGGGAGCTATATATCACTTACAAAATACAAGTAAATATTCACAGTCATAAGAGTTTGCATATGTAGACTTGTTCTGACCTTATTGTTGAGGCGACCTGAATAGGAGTCTTGGGGAACTAGAGGGTTGTTAGGCCTTAAGTCCATTTCCGAATAGGACTCCTCCAAATTAATAATCCAAAGGTCTGATCGAGCTC
Organism: Ottelia alismoides; assembly: GCA_037367405.1. Classification (NCBI taxonomy): domain Eukaryota; kingdom Viridiplantae; phylum Streptophyta; class Magnoliopsida; order Alismatales; family Hydrocharitaceae; genus Ottelia; species Ottelia alismoides. The sequence goes on from JAZKJV010000994.1 coordinate 297,497, forward strand.
CATACTCAAATTTTATGAAGATAAGTTTAATAATCAATATTGTTCTAAGTTCTTTCCTTTTTCTTTTCTTTATTTCTTTTTCACTTCCTTTTCAAATAAGTGTTTGCTAAGGGACTAGAAAAGGTAAAGTACATGGGAATGATGAATACATGATTCACATATTTTATTCTTTTATTTTAGCCAAATTCCCTATGCAAAATACGTGTAAATATATATCAATTACAATAAATTAGCATTGCGCGTGCCCTTGTTAATATTATATATTTAACATTCTTTTTAACCAAAATAAAATATAAAGAAGAAATAATAAAAAAGAGAATAAAGAAGGCTGTAATTATTCAATAAGTACATACTGATCCAAACCCTAAGAGAATGTCAAGAGTTGGTATGATCGACAAGGAATAAAATAGGGAGAGATAGGGTCCTTATTTATTCTATACATATTCATCACTACTCATTCTGTATATATCATCCCCTATTTTTCTTGTATATATTTATTTAGTTATTTGTATATAAATTGTATATATATATTGTATTTTTAAACACTTCAATATACTCCAAATATTTATATAAAATTAAAATAAAATTCATCAAACACAAAATAAAATAAAAATAAAATCAACTCTTTATTGTATAATAACACCATTATTATATATTGTACATAATATTAATTTAATTAACATTTGTACTTAACCTATAAAAATAAATTAAAAATGTTTTTACATAGTTTAAATCAATTTGTAAATAAATAAAATATAAATTATTATTTATTTTTTAAAAAATAATAAAATAAAAATACATGTATATAATACACATGTATATGATACTTGTATATATTAAGGCGTGTTGCATATAATATTGTATATGAATTATTAAAATGACTAAAAATCACAAAAAATAGAATAACAAACATTGTCATCTTATTCATTTTTTATTTTAAGTCCATTTACTATTTTCTATTAATTATTCTTTGATTTTTGTAAATTCTATTTTCTGATTGATCAACTCGGTTCTGTTGACCCGGGTCAACCTTTCCACCTTCTAGGTCCGACCTGCCATTCCCTTCGTTGGACCCATCTTCTTCCTATTTTTTGCTCGGATCCGACCACCTCTTCCCCCATATGGCGGACCCATGCGAATCATCCGCGCTCCTTACGGATCCCTAGGAGGGTCTGAATCCATCTCGGATTACGTGAACTTTCCTGATCCATCAAGACATCCGGGGTACCTATAGATTTTGTCTTCCGCCTCCTCTGTGCCCTAGATCGCTCCTTGTTGCTTTTTGTTCCACCGAATACCTCTAGGATAGTGACAGGATTCCGGAGAGCGTCTTAGTGGTCAATTTGGTGGCCGGTTGACATGCAGCTCACTTCGTGGTCAGAGACCTCTACCACGAGTAGCCTCCTTGACCTTCCACAGTTGGGTTGAGGCAATCAACCCATCATTCACTCCATCTAACTCCACTCTCCACTTCAGCACATTCAAGTAAACTTATTTCCATGAATTTCACAGTCGATCGTCGAATCTTCCATTTGCACCGCCGACCACCTTCACTTCTCAGACCATCGAGTTGAAGACCCTTCTTGACCATCTGACTACTTCGATCGACACACCATAGCACCCTCCATCTTCCTTCACGACCTAACCCCCTTAGGCCTCGATTTGCTGATCGAGATTAAGGCATACCTCCATCCTGCATATTAGGCATACCTCCATCCTGCATGTACGCCGGAGGTTGTCCCATCTCCCTGACACTTCATTCATTATTTCAGCGAAATAAAATCCAAGTTGAGGTGTCTCCCTTGAGCTGTGATAGCCCTCGCTGGTACGGGTGTGTGAGTGGAATACGAATTGAACCCCAAACAACTAGTCGGAGTTGCTCAAGGAACACCTACCTCCAGATCATCACAGCATGGAGCTCCGACCATTGGAGGTCTCATTAGACACACACTACTTCCAGCTACGTGCTGGACTTTCAACCACCCAGCCCGAGCATCCCAACAAGAGATATCGCAAATTGAAGCTTGACCGGAAGGACCTTTTCATGTTCTTCCAACACTGTCTTCCGTCGTTTGATGAGGAATCCCTCGCCCAAATCTGATCTCATCCACACGTCACCGCCAAAAGTTAACCGCCATATCTTTTCTAGACCACCATCTGATTGCACGTATGCTACATTCTCTAAGTCAATCAGATCTGCAGAGCAATGGTCCATCAGGGTCGTACGTCAGAACCTCCACGCGTGCACGCCACATTGTCTGCAAGGGTATATTGTACTTTTTACACTATCATTTTATTTATTTCGCTTAGTACAATAATTGTAATAATTAGTTAAAACATATTTGCAGTAAGGACCTTATACTTTCTTTATTTGCATTTTAGTTCAGCTGAGTCGAAGTCACATGCAGCTTCACATGTTTTTCTAGGATATTTGCAAACATTACCCCAGGCTTTTTTATGTTACTGAAATTGAGAAATTTTCTGGAAATTGCATTTATGTCCCTATGAATAGGAGTCACATGCAGCGCATGTATTACTCTGATTAATTACACTAGGGCCCTTGGATTTTTAGTGCTTGATAATATTTGACCCTAGTAGTTGAAATAATCACATTCAAGTCCTCTTATTCTAGCATTTTATTTTGTTTCTCTTTAATTTTAATAAATAGCAAACTTCATCCAAAATTACATAAAATTTAGGTTTAGCTCCTGCTATTGTTTTTCCTTCAGTGGTAATTTTCGAGCACTGTATTTCTTTTATTTACTATTACTAAAAATTCAAAAATAGTATAAAAGTCCCTATTTGCCTTAAAAAATCATAAAAATTTGAAAAATGCATTAACAATTCGAAAAAATTAGAGTAGATTTATTTTTATTTTGCTTGATTTGTATCCAATTTTCTTTTCTTTGCTTTTATAAAATCTATAAAATTTGCAAAACCCTAAAAATACTATAAAAATTATACAAAATTGTTGAAAAATCTGAAAATTGTGCTTTTAGTTTCTGTTTTGTAGATATTTTCTTATAGTTTTTAATAAAATTGATTTCATGAGTTTTAAGTTTAGTGGCTATTTTTAATTTTGAAAAATACCCCTCATTGTGCACCGTTTGAGTTTTATTAGTTTTTATTTTTATAAAATCCATGAGATTCCAAAAATTACACAAAAATCAACAAAAATAATATAAAATCGACAAAACCTAAGAATATTTTAGTTTGGAAAATTTTTATAGTATTTTTATCATTTTTAAAAATACAAAAAGAGTGTGTGTTTGCCCTTTTATTCTGTCTTTATTTTCCGTATTCTCAAAAAATTAAAATTTTGCAAAATTTCAAACTACTAAAAAGAAAATAAAAAACATTTAAATCCCTTGATTTGACTACCTTGTTTATCATAGTGCTCCTTATGGTTGACCGCGGTCGTTATACCAGGTTAATAAAGTAGCTTAGACCATTGTTTTACCTTGCTTGATTTGTTTGTGGTTGAATAATTTTCTCGATTTCGACTCGGTTAGCTTGGATGACAACGACACATTAATTAATCAACTTAAACCCTAGTTGTTGAATCGCTTATCACATATCCTAATGGTAATCTCCTTAATTAATAATGAATGAAGTTATTCCACAATCAATCTACCACAAAGATTAAGAAAACATGCATGCGAACTCAAATTCAGCATGTTGTCAACATTTCTTTTTCAACAAAATAAATAAGCTTCATAACATTCACAAGAAAACTAAATCAAATTCTAACACCATTCATCATATTATCCTAACAATCAAATATCCCCGACAATAAAATCAAACTCTCATTATCATCCACATTTTACTTTAATAACATAAACCCTCATATAAATTTATTGCATGCATAACAAAAATCCAAATCCCATCATCAAATTTTTTTTGTTTATTCCAAGTTCCATTCATTCATCACATTTTTCACATGTAAACTAGATCATATCCTACCCCATAATACTAGGAAAAATCCAAAATTTTATATCCACCATTTTTATCATAACCCTAAACTCATATCAAAACTCAAAACCCAAATCAAATCAAGATAACAAGGAGAAAAAATAGAATAGGGAGAAGATTTGGAGTTCTTACCCTACTCTTCTCCTTATCTTCTTCCCTTCTCTTCTTCTCCTCTTCTTCCTCTTCTTCTCCTCTTTTTCCCTTTTTTCCTCACTGCTGGATGGATGTGCTAAAGTCCCTAGAATGGGTGTGTCGAATCTTGCCTCTCCTCTTTTCATTTGGTGGGAAAGTTGCAAGGTGCCCTTGCAACTTTCTCAAATTATGTTAATGCTTTTTTTAACAATAGGATGTAACAACGATGAATACTTTAAATATGAGATAGGGAAAGATGAAGTTGGTTATAGGTGTGAGGGATTAGATTTGGATTTGGACCCAAGGATGATGGTTACCTGTAGGTTTCTTGAAGAAGACAAGAACTTGGGTCCAATAATGGTGGGGGTCAAGTTTGGGTTATGTTTGGAGATGAGTTGTTTCAGAGGATAGAGGCGTTGAAGGGGATCATGATGGAGATGTTGGTTAGAGTCGTAGGGGATAATGGGTTCTATAGACATTTAGATCTCTAGTTGGTAGCAGACAAAAGAGGGGACTAAGTTTTTCCATGGTTTGAGTGTGGAAGGAGATTAGGAGAGGGAGCACGATTGATGGTGGTAAGGCCATTCAAAGGTGGATGGAGCTGGAGGTAGAAGACAAAGGAAGGAGGTTATGTCGTGGCCATTTGATCTAACCAGATCAACAGTTAGGATAGAGGCTATTGGGAAAAGGAGATGAAGGCGTGACAGTTGGATCTTCTCAGATCTAACAGCGTGGAGAAGGTCAGATGAGGGTGATTAGGTGAAGGGGGTGTAATTGGAGCCATTGGATCAAATTTGATCTAATGGCCCAGGGTAAGGGCGTTGAAGGATGAATATGGTTGACTAGTAAGAGAGGGGTTTTGACCAGGGCGTTGAGGTGGTGGGTCCAGGTTCCAATGAGTGAATGTCAAGTCGATTCTACCATTGACCATGCCAAGAAAATACAGAAGAAATAGAAATTGCCTCAAATGCAAAATGTTCAAAATGGAATAATTTTGATCTAAATGCATTTGATAACTTTCAAGAAGGAATCAAATGCATATGAAATCATATGTGCAAGTTATGAATTTTATGATATTTTATGAATATAAAATACCCTTTTGTAATTTTTATTTGATTTTATCTGGTTGAATAAATCCATGCAAAAATCAAACATGATGCAAAAAATGGATGGACCACAAATGCATTTTTTTATTTTTATGAGTTAAGAAAAGCAAGAAATAAATCAAGAATGTGAATTAATATGCATGTCAATTGGTTTGAATGTATAAAGTCGGAACTCATCTTTTTATGGCTTTTCTGATTTTTTTTGCATTTTTATTTTTATGTAATTAGTTAGAAATATGATGAAATAAAGAATGACAAATGTATAAATTAAAAGGAGTTAAATATGTACATGAAATAATAAGTTACATCATGAAATATGTAAAATACACGGCTCGATCCCAAAACCCCAAGTTTCACTTATTGATTCTGATTCTTTTGATTTGATTTTGATTTATAGATAACCGAGTGTACATTAATTTAAAAATGTGTAAGATGAAATTAGATATTGTATGTGAGAGATATCAACATTTACAACTTTTTTGTTTCAAACTGGGGTTTGGGTTTTTTTCACATATATATATATATAAATTAGTATTTTTTAGGATTTTTCTTTGATTAATATAATGGTATATAAATAATGGATCTAGATTTATCTCAATTGGAGATAGTGCGAATTAATTAAAAATGAGTGAAATTAGGTGAATATCTACATGTGAATATGAATGCGTAATGAAATGCTAATTTATAAAAAAAATATTTTAAAGTGCATGAGTACTAATTATGAATTATAAACATATGAATGCATCTAATTATTCATGATGAAGCTCTATTTTCAGGTAGACTTTTGATTTTCGAGAGTTCCCCTCAACTATTGTCTCTTCAGATTTTGAAACGACGGTGAAGTTCGAGTCATTTGGGTCAAGTTGAATTCCTAATGTGGTCTAATCATAATTTATCCGTATGATTAATTTATTCGATCTGCTAATAAAACCCGCAGTAAAAGTATAAGGATCTGAATTTATTCTTCTGTACCTGAGCCCGAGCCAGAGATTGAACGGAGAGCGCATGCACGTTTGTGGTCATCCATTCCTCCTCATCATTATATCTACAAGAGCTTGATGTGTGAACTCATATATAAGTCCACCTAAGTTTAGAACTACTAGATGTAGTATTAAAACACCATTAGAACTCCCCTTGTTTCAAATTTGAGAATTACCAACTTTCCCTCCAATACCATTCGGTTTCCCAATTGAAACAAATTTGATTCTCAATATAATTGCATAGGTTACCAAGTTAAAATCTAACAACACTAAAGTAAAAATAATCCCCACCAATTCATCAATTTGAAAAAGAGATTCAAAGAGAGTCAAAAAGGCATTTCGACCATTATACTTTGAATTCAGTAAAGGTACCTTTCGGTTTGAACCTCTACATGAGTTTACTACTTTTACCTTAACATGAACGAAGTGAACTACATCTTGAACTTCAGATCTTAGGGTAGCAACAACAAAGTGTTGTTCATGGTACAATCTTCAGAGTTGATGCTCTTAAAGGCCATGCACTATTATCCCATTTTATTAGTGTGTTCAGGAAAAGACCCTCTTCCTTTAATTGTGGTCGACAGTAACACTCACATAGGTGGTGTTCTCCAAAGTTGCACTGCTAAAGATCCTTCCCAAAGGCTTGAACCATTTAGATCCGATTTTCTTCCTAATCTTGTAGTTAAAATTGCACTCAAGCTTCCATGGATAAGACACTCATGCATAAGAATTGAAATAAGAGTGCCAACCAGTTCTCCAAGCAGCTTATTATTACCACATTGAACCTACTTTGGGGATCTCCACTCAAGATAGCTTGGGTTCCTATATAGAGGAACTCCCAATGGTTCTCAATCACATCCCAATCCTGAACATTAAGATTCAAGATCTATCAAGTCTCTTAGCCAACAGATCTGACGTGTTGTCTTCGGATCTAACAAAATCCATAGCCAACACTCCTCGAGACTAAAATATATTAACATCTTAAGTCTAATTTTTATGTGTCTCTTGTTTCCTGATTGAACTTTGAACTCTTAATCTTGACTATTCTGGTCATTTTATCACAATGTATCGAGCTCCTAGGAACTGACTGACCTACCATGAAAATTTCAGAAAGAAATTTCCTTAGCCATTCAGACTCAATTCTAGTGGTGTCCAAAGTACAAAGCTCGGCCTTAAAAATAGATTGAGCTAGAATGGTTTGCTTCATAAACTCCAGGAGACTGCACCACCTCCAAGGTTTAAGACGTACCTAGTAAGACTATTAATCCCAGGCTCCTCTATTTTCCCTATCCGACTTGCATCACTATATCCATCTATTACTGATTGATGTCTACTAAGGAAAATAGTTCCCCTCAAGTATTTCGGTACTCTATCCAGAGCCTCCCAATGAGTACGGTCAAGACAGTTAGTCTATCTACCTTTGCAATAAAGAATGAAGTATCAGGTTTCATGCAATTAGCGAGATACTTTAGCTTCATATCACTTGTGAATACCTTAGTTGAGTTGTTGGTACTCCACTCTTGTTCTTGAAAAGTATTTTGGGTAAATCAAATTGAGTGCTTATTTTGGATGAATCAAAAGGAGTGATTACATATCTGTAATCTTGATATCTAATTTTCTCAAGTACCTTCTCAACATAGTGAGATTGAGAAACTACAATCCCATCAACTGGCATTGTTAGTTTGAGTTCCAAGATCACATCAACAACACCCATGTGCCTTCATATCAAACTTGCTACTTAAGAATGCTTTAGTATCACTAATAATTATCACATGAGATCCAAACAACAGTATGCCATCAACATATAAGTACAAGACAATAAACTCATCATCTTTTACCTTGGAATAGATACACTTGTCGGATTTATGAACCCTACAGTCAAATGACAAAATAGTTCTATCAAAATTTTCATTACATTGCTCGAGTGCCTGCTTCGATCCGTAAAGGGATTTAACAAGTTTGTAAACATTTCCCTCATTCCAAGGAGTCACAAGACCATTAGGTTGATCCATCTAGATCTCCTCCTCAAGATCATCGTGCAAGAAGGCGGTCTACACATCCATATGATGCATAAAGAGATCGTATACATATGCTAATTCAATAAGAATCCAGATTGTGGTCATCTTTGTCACAAGGGAATAAGTATCAAAAATAACCGATACCTTCCTTGAGCTTAAAGCTCTTAGCAACTAATATATCTTGATACTTTTGAATTGATCCGTCAAGTCTAAGCTTTCTCTTAAACACTCAATTACACCCAATAGTAGAGCACCCTTTCGGTGAATCAACAAGTTCTCAAGTTTCATTAGTTATAATAAAATCCATTCGATTTGATGGTTTCCTTCCATTGTTTTGTTCCATATGAAGCCGTGACTTTTTGTAACTTGATGGATCACCCTCGATATGATAGACAACAAAGTCATTACTATTGAGGATGCGATCCCACGACGAGCCATTATGCAATAAATATTATTGCAATTCATTCCCTGATATGAAATAAAGAATAATTAATTTTCATAATAGGTCCCTTAGTACAATTAGGGTTATGTACCATGGCGATATAAATGTTCGTACAATCATTGATTCAAATGTTGAATCATAGAGGTTGGTACTTGGGTGATATCTAAAGAGTTAGATTGAGGACTCATCAAGCACCGTCAAGTGATAATTAAGAGAGAATCTCCAGTTTGAGAAGGACATGGCAATCCTTTCTCTAAATCTGACTGACCTCTTGATGAAGGTCATCTTCATTGGAATAGAGATTCGGAGGTGTCAGATAAGTTAAGTCAAAGAGTTGAATTAACAAGATCGAGATAACAAAACCTATCTTGTATGCTGTCATGATATAGGCATGCATCCTCTGACCAGAGACATGTATTCAGATATGTCTGAGTATGTGCATGTAACAGACTGATAGGTTGATGGCCTAATCAACGTGTATACATCGGCGAGATGGTGTGCATACACGGGCATATGAGTAATACGATCTCTCAAAGGGATCATACAGATTCACTTGTGAATCGGGAGACTTGAGCTCACTCATGAGGTATTGAGATCAAAAAAATTCCATGCATGGTCATCTTGCATTGGAAGCATGACAAGAATTTGTAGGTATGATATATGCTTTTGGAAAGCATATGATCGATACCAACTCCTAATGACTAATTGAGAAACTTAATGATAAAATCCTAAAGATGACAGTATAAAATTGATCTATATCTTTGTATTTATTCTAGGCCTTCCAATATGCAGGATATATAGCTATTAGGAATACCTGAGGGTGATGCGATCATAACGATTGTATCAATGACGCTTTCATTTCGAGGAAGTGATGAAACATGTCTGGATTTTAGTGACTCCTCTTATTAGAGAAGTGATATGATCTTAGTCCAAATGTTGGACATTAACCTGAATTTGATTCAGATGCAATGAGAAGATTATGTCTACATCCCTGATTTAAACAAGCATCTATGAGAGTTCCTCGAGATCTAGATTTGAAATGTGACCTCAATATCAAAGTCACTATACGTGGAATGTACAATCGCCATGTCCTTATCTCCAAGTATCCGCAGAGAAAGTGTGTTATTCTTGAAGGAGTTCAAGAATAATTCCATTAATGAATAATGTTTCTGAGCATTAGAATTTGATAACTAAATGTGATTTACTTATCATGAATAATGTGAATGTGATTCATATTATTTAGATGCATGAGAATAATGACCCAAGATAATTAAATTTGATTTAATTGTCGAGGATATAAATAATGTGGATAGCACTATTCATGTTATATACATATATATATATATGTGATTTATAATATGTTAAAGAGAGCTTATTGTAAATAGTATCTACCAATTAATTGTTAATGTGAATTGCTCACATTGGAAATTAATTGAAAATACAATTTATATTTTATTTTGGATGTGTGAATATGATTCACAATTATTTAATGGCATGATTGCAATATTTGCAAAATTAATTTGGATTTTTTGTGAATTATTTTAGAATAAAAGTTGTTGTAAATATATGAAGGATTATGTGAGTATTTATTTCTCACGTAACTAGAAGCCAACACCTTCCATGAATGGAGGGTGGACGACCACCCTTTGACTCATTCAAAGAGTGGTTGTCCCCTCTATTTTAGGAAGGTGTGCGGGGTCCTTCCTAATTCTTCTATCCTAATTGATTTAGTTAAATTAAATTATGTTGTTTATTCAATATAATTATAATTTAATTAACTTAATTGTTGTTTTTTACAATAAAATCATGACCCTTGAAAGAAACACAAATCAATGTCAACCATTAGATTTACGATGTCCATGGATTGAGATCCATGGACTCATAAAAAATTATAAAAGAAGAGAAAACCTTAGATCTGCTATTTATACAACAATTACAACTTCTCTCTATCTATCTATCTATCTATCTCTCATTCTCGTATATGCCCCTTCTCTCCATCAAGAGTGGTCGTCCACTCTCAGTCTCCTTCAGTGTACCTCGCTTGTGAAGAAGACTTCAGATCTCATGTGATGAGATCAGGAGATTCACCACTTGGATTATCAACTTGGATTGCAAGGAGCATACGTTTAATCAACGTGCTCGCAAGCGCCTCCTCTGTTGGATCGGACTTGAGACTGGAGGTCTCTTACTTTAGAGACACGATAACAACCTTACTTAAAGAGGTATTATGATATCTACTTTCTCGTTTAGATGAAACGATCCGAGAAGTGTTATTGGATGATGTGGTTTCATCGTTTTTACATTCGATGCAAGATTTGAATCGGTTTTTCTCTAGAAATAAAACCTATTATTGTGTACTCTTTAGATATGTTTTTTATTATTAAAATATATTTAGAATGTCTAAATATGTCCAAATAATAGTAGCCTAATGTCGGTACTAAAAGTGCATGAAAATGATTCGAAGAGTTCTTGCCATAAAAGTTGTTTTACATGTATTTGCGGATCTGTAAGAAAATTATTTTTGCTTACTATTTTCTCATCATGAAATATGAAATAAACACTTGTATTAAGTATATACAAATCAACAAACTATTCGAATTTATTTTGCGTGAATCTCTGACTTTGTTTGGCCTAAATACTCCATATTTAGTAGAGATAGGTCGGAAGATGATTAGATCATCAAATTTCTTTGCTTAATGTGTTTGTTATTCAATGAAAATCATTGAAATTATGAATTTGCCTTGATTAGTTATTCTGTTTAATAATAATAAAATAATTGATTAATCAACATAGGCCATTGAATGTGTGTTTCAAGAAAATCCTGGTTTATCCTATAACAGTTGTAGGACAATCTTTACATGCAAAAACATTGTTACTTGAATAGGATTGGGAATTTATTTAGCAAATATCCTTATAATATTAATCAAAATGATTTTTTATAAATATTATATGGTATAACTTCGATTGAAAGGTCGAATATCATCTCAAATACAAAATGATCAGATCACATTATCCTGACCTGAGGTAGATATGGTGTCTAACTGGGGATCATTGCGGTAGCAGGTTACTCCTTGAGCGGTCTATCATGCATCCTATGTGTAGTGGCTATGACATCAGGTAAGGAAAGGATAATGCTTGAAATGATCATGATGCATTTTTCTAATTATTAAATTTGAAAAATACATATTTTGATATTATACCATCCTTCAAGTAAAAATCAAAATTGATTGTTTGTTGATTAAATTGGATTGATAATTATTGTAATATGATTAAATTAATTATATCCAATTAAAACATTCTATTATGAATACAACAATATTTCCTTTTTAAGAATTAATTATGTGAATATGATTCATAATGATTAATTAAAATTTGAACATGATATGGAGGATCACATAAGTGACATCCATGGTCTCTCGTTAAGGCAAATGATTCTATCGTCATGGATTGTATGTACGAGACACATTTCTGAAGGGATAGCTCCAGCATACAAGCGCACAGGGATTGGGCTCTTTGCTTCTCGAAAGAGTAAGGCCGTATGCGTAGTGACCCCAATATCGGTTCCTCATATTATTGGGGTGATATTGGATTGTGCATAGCGAGTTCTATTCATGTTGATGGTTGGTTCAATTAACAACGGTAAACATTACCTTAGGGGTGGTGGGCCCGGGTGTTAAAGATTGAATTCGAAAATACAAGTTGGAATTGCAAGGCAGAATGAGTTACCGCTTCTTTTTATCTGAGTTACAACTTTCTCATACTATTGAGATGTAACAAAGGTAAAGGAGATTCCAGATCTTGCTTGATATATAGTGGTAAGTATGTCTGTTACTTTGAAAGTGAATAAAGGAATGAACTTTCAAAGTTGACAAGGCAAGACAACTTTGATACAAAAAATCCTTAATCAAAGTAAAAATGTGTAATTATGCAAATTATCTTATTTCAGATAACCTACATTAATCCCACTCAAAATAAAACTAAAAAAAACCAGTAAAATATCATGGATTTGATCCATAATCAAGATATTATACTTGCAATTGGACAAATAATGTAATAAGATATCATGGATTTGAGCTGAAGACCCAGACACATAGGTGCTAGCTCTTGTTGCTGAGTCGCGAGGATATAGTGGAGGTATAGAGAAACCCCTTCTTCTGAATAATTCATGGTCCAAAGTCTGTGGCAAGCTTATATTAGACCCGACTGGATGATAACGACTGTCTCTTCAGTTATAATTCGCCTTACGTTTGGATGGTCCACCAGTAAAGTGGAAGCTTCTTCTTTGGCAATTTTCATCCCTCTCCATTTCAATACGAGAGGCGATGTCCATGGCTTCATCTACAATGGTGGCTCTAAAACTTGCAGGCTTCTCTCTCAAATCTCCCTGAAGACCGCTAACAAATTTGGTAAGATACTCTTATGGTGAAGCTTCTAAAGCTGGGGAGTAACGTAGCAGCTCCGTAACGTGAATATGATAATCTCGTACATTCTTGGATCCTTGGGTCAAAGAAGCCAACTCCCTCCTCTTCAATTCTTCCCAATGGGAGGTACAGAAGTGAGATCGGAACCTCTCTTCAAAAACATCCCATGGAACATGATCTACTAATTTCTTGGAAATAGCTCTCCACCATCGTCTTGCATAGTCTGCTAGGGAGTAATTAGCGAAGTGCACCGAAGTGTCTGCTGGCGCGTGTATTATTCTCAACATCCTGCTGACATTATCAAGCCATAGTCCTGCCTCAGCAGGTGTCTCTATGCCTTTAAATCGAGGAATCATTCCCTTCCGGTAATTGTCTAGTAATGTTTGGTGTCTAAGAAGGGCCTTTTCCATTGCTCCTTCAGCTGGGGTTGGAGCAGACTCAGTTGAAGGATGGTAATTAGATTCTACCTCAAAAAGATGGACAGAACCTTTAATCCTAGCATCCGCAAGTCTGGATGCTTCAGGTCTCTCAGCTTGTGCATTGAGCCTCTCCTCCAATGCTTGTTGCTTTTGCCCCATTTCTTGCAGCATTGTCATCATGGCAGCTAATTGCCTTGACACGTCTTGGTCCGCCATGTTCCTGGGATAAGTCAGGGCCAAAGGTTAGGTCATATATGTCTTAGCATGATGTACATAAGGGACAATGACTTGTGAATGGTACTGCAGTCAATTATTAAGATCAAAGGATCTTAATACAACCTTAGTTTTCTGAATACGGCTCATAGTTGTTAATTACTAAATAAATTACTAGAGTAACCGGGCTTTGATACCAAACTGTCGCGATCCTAATTCTGGGTCATCGGATCCTCCCATATCCAGATCTGGTTACTCGGCAATAATTTATCAAACGATCACAATTAACATTCAGAAACAAACTACAAATAAAAATACTCAAAAAGAAGTATTTAATACTTTCATTCACAAAATAAAGTTTGCATGATCCATTGTCCGACTACAACCCTTTACATGAACATCAGCTGTAAGGAAATACACAGAAATATTACTAACTACCTTATAGAGTAAAGCTAATGTGGCTGACTGGATGGCTAAAGTCCTTGCGATGGCTCACTGACACCTGTTGGGTTTTCCAATAAATCATAGGATAACAATTAGCGAGTGCTAAGTAAAGAAGAAGAGAAAAGTAAACAAATTGTGTAATTTTGCTAAACTTGTTGTCATTAAAAGTTATAATCCTTTCATTAATTTAAGTTATATTCCTTTTTATTCCACATCAGGGATTAGTCCAGGGGAACCCCACCATTCATGGACTCCGAAGCTGTAGATACTTCAGGATTGGAGATTGTGTTGATCTGGTGAGCTTATGCTGCCGCGTCAATCCTCCAATATTACCCTGATAATTTTCCCTTTTTTATCAAACAGGGTTTCAAACCCTCAGCCTGGAACAAAAAGAAGCACACCGTCCTCGAGGACCCGGTTGCTTAAACCTCGGGCTAACCTTTAATCACATAACCTAACGGCTTTAAATACATGTTACCGTGACCCATCCGCTATTGAACCATCGGTGCCTCCACATGGCACGACCACATCTTCTGTCGTTCAACCCGAATATATTGGCACCTGGTACCACACGTTGTAAATCATTTATTTCGTACACACTTATCAAAACAAGGCAACCGCGTACCACCTAGGTAGGGTCACACCAATACGGTTTCCTTCCGACAAACCTACAGGTTGCATGCTCGACCTGTAGTTCTACTCCCAGTCATTTCTTAATGTAACACATGATATTTTTTACGATCAAACCCAACAAATATCAATTCCCATGATGTAATTCCTCAATTCGACCTTATATTTACATAACCATAAAATACTGAGTATAAACTTACACATATTTTAATTCATATATTTATATTTATATACTCATTATTATCCTCATTTTAACTTCCAAACCCCAACTTTCCAAGCCACTTCATCAATTCGATGCTTAGACATTATTTTAGTTGAAATCACAAAGCAACTTTTCATATTTTCTCAAAAATAGTAAAATTAGGTTTCTTCATAGCAAAGAACATAAAATCAGAAATTTCAAATGAAAACCCAACAACAAAAGAAAGGATTTCGTTACATAATCGAGCTCTCTCTCTCTCTCTTGTATATAGTTCTTTATCGTGATTCTCTTTCAAAAGAATGATTTATGGCTCCTGAAACGATCGAATTTCGTTTTTATATCAAAACGCTAAGAACGTGCGAAGAACGTGAAGAACGAACGAAGAACACGAAGAACACGAAGAGCACACGAAGAACATGAAGAACGTGAAGAACATATTTTCTCTTGAAATTTCGATAGAGCTTCCCCTTATACAGGTTGATATTTCTAAGAAAATTTCAGCAGAGTTTCTCCTTATATCGGGACATATTTCTATCGGCAGAATTTCCCCTTATAAAATCAATCGAGAGGAAAATAACAGCGAAACAGAAAGAATATAATCAAACTGCAAGCGATGGAGAATCGGTAGACACAACGCATCTTAGGTGAGTGAATGTGTGATGAATCACAGGGTTCACTGACGTGCATAGCCGCCGCACCTAAGTAGGGTATTACACGGATTTCCCCATCAAAATAACTATAAAAGCGAAAAAGAACGAGCAATACGCAATGGAGAATCGGTGGACACCACGCGTCTTAGATGAGTGAATGTGTGACGAATCACATGGTTCACTGACGTGCATAACCGCCCGCACCTAAGTAGGGTGTTAAACAGATTTCTCCTTGAACCACAATAGGAAATGAATCAGAAAGAAAAATGAATCAAGAACAAAACTGGAAGAAAAGAGGATGAATTGAAAGCCTAGTTTACGAAGTAACTAAGAGAGGATCATACATTCCTCCTCCTCATTCTCCGGTAGCGCTTCGCTAGCGCTCTTTCCCCGCCTCTCACTCCTCCCGACCTCTCAACCCTAGCCCTTGGAGTGGTTGTAGTAGTGGAAATCGTAGAGAATGAATGGATAGGGGGTATTTATAGGCTCCAGAAAACTGCTAACCATGATTAGTAAACCATGGTTTAGCTCTTAACTGTGGTTTACGACCCATGATTTTTGGCCCATGATTTTGGTCAAAACTTATCAGAAACTTAGGGCTTCAGTTAGAACATTCAAGATGATTCTAGATTCTCTAATGATGCTTAATTAATGCTAATCGTTATTAATTTTCACTGATCACGATTTAACTTTCACGGCTTATGCTTATCTTTTGCTAACTATTGATTAGTGTTCGCTAATGGTCATTAATGGTTTTCGATCCGTCATTAATTTCTTTAATCATGTTTATTTAGTATTAATGACGGTCATTATGTGTTATTGACCTCTTTACTTATCTTTCTTTCAAAAATCATAAAATTTCAAATGAAGTCCGATTCATATGAAACAAATTCTGTTGGTTTCCTCTTGACGAGCCGAATCTTATGATATAGGATCTGAGAGGGACCAAGTTCAAGGCTTTACACCCACCACTGCAGGTTTGGTAAGAATAACAAGTAACTATCAGAACAGATATGCACATTGATCATAATATCCACGAGCCACTCATTATGATCATGGATATAGTATAATTCAAGTTTTATGGAAATATATCCCTCACTAGCCCTAAGTCCTACCATGGTCATTTCACGTGAGGACTCCCATCTACATTTTTTGTTGAGCCTTTAAGGATGGATAGCTCTTCTTCCAATGGTCAACCTGGTCACAGTGTCAAGAGGGTTTATTCTTTGTCTTTTTTTGGATCTTACCTTTTTATTTTATTTTATTATTGTTACTATCCTTTATTCTCTTGTCTTTTGAGGTCATGAAATTAACTTAACCTGAACATCTACAGGAACTATATGATTTTGCTTCATGTGTTCCTCCTCTATGGTGATTTCTATTATCAATTTATCCATAGAAATTTTCCTCTTTATGTGTTACAGGGTCATACTGAAGTTTTCTCATGACTTGGAGATTTTTTCTATAATACACATGACTTAAAACTTCTCTGTAAGTTCCATTTTGTCATCTTCTAATCCATGGAGTAGGAGTAGAAACTTATATTCTTATTCAGAAATCGACTCCCCGTCGACCATGGAAAACTTAGAACTTAATGACGGAGTATTTCTCAATACCGAGATTCTTAGTATTATACTTCCTATCCAATTCATCCCATAACCTATTCGTATTCTGCATAAATGAACAGTATACGTCAAACATAGATAGAGCCAACAAGATGCAACCATGACATATATAGGTGTATTCCTTCTATGCGAATTACACTTTGACTATGGGGTGAGGGGTTTTCCTTTTCCACCATAGGGCATTCAGTGTCAATCATTGAGATCAACTATATTGTAGTTAATCAGATTTTCATGCGTTGTTGTCAACACTTACAGACTACCGTTTTTTTTTGCATGCTGATCATGTCCACCCTCGATTTAAGTGTCTGATATATTTTTAATCTTGCCTTTAGATACCCTCTCTAAGATTGTTGATAACCGGATCATCGATGCATACATTAAACAGAAATCATCCAGATTAACAGGAATTATTTTAATATCATCATGGATTAAAAAATAATTAACCAACCATTTCTGATTCATGATCCAAATACAGAATGTAGATAGGAACTGACTCAATATCCAATACAATAAATTAGATCAAAGATTGTATAAGGGTAAAAGAATAAACCGAATATAGTAAACAAAACAGTAAATAGATCAGAGAAGAGATCATTGAAGTGCTCATGAAGGATTGTCCTTAGAGAAAATATCATCCCCATAATATCGGTGCGTAAGATTCTTGTGATCCATTCCTAAGATACGATGGCATAGGATCATCGTTCATCCACACAGACGAGATCGTCCTCGAAAGCACCTCAGAAAACTGCATCTGAGAGAAAGAAGATGTCAACTCGTGATGGAAGAAAAGAGGTCACGAGAGAAAAGAAGGTTTTCTTGCGTAAGAAGAAAATGACATATGGGGATGGGTTTAAGAATATATAGCACACGACCTTTTGATTTCCAAGATTGCCCCTCAACAGGTGTCTCTTTGGATTTCTAAACGTCTGCTAAGTCCAAGCTGTTGGGTCAATTCGAATTCCTGTTGTAATTTAATCATAACTAAGCCGCTGACGGCTTCCGAGATCGATCTCGAGGTTGAGACGGAGCGTAAAGCGTGCTCGCATGGTCCTTCACACCTTCTCTTTTATTACTACAAGAGCTTGGGATGTGAACTCATATATAAGTCCATAAAAAATTTAGAACTATTAGATGTTGTACTTGAAGGTTATGGAGAAAATATTAAGCGCACCATGAAAGCATGAAGATCACATCGTATGTGATCGGGAGCAACTAGTCGTACTAGTTACTCAGGGCAGCAGACTCTAAAACTTATTAAACGGATGAAATCTCATGATCCGAGAACACTTCTCGGATCGTTTCATCTAAACCACAAAGGGGTTTTAGGGTTACCTCTTAAAGCATGGTCACGATCGTGTCTCTAAATGAAGAGACCTTTTGTCTCGAGTCTGGTCCAACGCAGCTCGCACTTGCGGACACGATGATGAATTGTGTGCTTCCTACAATCCACGTTGATGATCCAAGCAGTGAATCTCCTAATCTTATCTCATGAGATCCGACGTCTTCTTCATGAACGAGATGAACCAAAGAAGATGGAGATCCATGAGCAGTCGATCCTGCAGCACTATGTTCTCACAACGATTGTGAGATCGTCTAGGACAATAATATGGGTGATCATATTATTGAGAGAGATATGGTGGAAGGCCATGAGAAAATGAGAGAGAGTTGTTGTCTTTCATGTTGTAAAAATAAAATGCTAGGACTACCCTTCTATTTATACTCATTGGATGTCCATAGATCTCAATACATGTCCACACACAAATCCAATGGTTGACATTGATTTGTGCTTTCGATCAATGGTTATGATTTTTTTGCATTTTAGTTACCAATAACAAATTTATTGGCTTTAAAATAAATAAGATATATTGAAATCAATAACATATTTCAATTTACATCAAACCAACAAAGATGGAATGGATTGGAAGGAGAGAGTGCTTCCTTCCTTACATAGAGTGGACGGACACAACTTGACAAATCAAGTGTGGTCGTCCGCCCTCTATGTTAGGAAGGTGTACTCTTGTTCCAAAATTATGTGATATTATATCTCACATAATCTTCCACATATGCAACAACTTTTATTGCATAATTATTCATCAAAATAATTCCAATCATTTTGTGATAATTTCAATAATGTCATTGATGAATTGTGAATCATATTCACATATTCAAAATAATTGTAATTGCATTTTCAATTAATTGTTTAATGTGAATCCAATTCACAACAACTAATAATATAAATTATAATTATCTCTCTAATATATTATCAATCACATTTGTAATATACATGAATAATATATATAGTACTATCCACATTATTCACACCCGTGATAATTAAATCACAATTAATCATCTTGTATGTCCATTCTCATGTGTCCAAATAATATGAATCAAATTCATATTATTTATAATAATTAAATAACATTTAATTATTCTTATTGCTCAAAGCTCATATACTTTATCAATAATGAAACTATTCTTGAACACTTTTCAAGAATAATGTGCTTTCTCATGGATATTTGGAGATAAGTACATGGCGATTGTACATTCCACATATAGTGACTTGGATATTGAGATCATATCTCAAATTCAGATCAAGGGGACCTCCCAAAGATGTTTATTAAATTAAAGCCGTAAATCTAGTCTTCTCATTGCATCTGAATCATATTTAGATTAATGTCCATTATTTGAACTAAGATCAGATTACTTATCTATTGAGAGGAGTCACTAAAATCCAGACATATTTCATCACTCCCTCGAAATGGAAGCGTCATGGTTATATAATCGTTTACGATCACATCACCCTCAGGTATTCCTAATACTTGTACATCTTGCATATTGGAAGACATAGAATAAACCTGAAGTTTTAGATCTTATTTAGACTGTCTTCTTCATATTTTTTCAATTAAGGTTCTCATTCGATTATTGGGGATTGATATTGATCATATACTTTCCAAAAGCATATATCATACCTAGTTGTTGATCATATACATTCCAAAAGCATAAATCAAAACCTACAAATTCAGTCAAGTGTCTAAAGCGAGACAACCGTGCATGGAATTTGATTCCCAATATCCAATGAGTGAGCTCATGTCTTCCGGTTCAGTATTGAACCTGTATGATCCCTTTGAGATATCGTATTACTCATATGTTCTTATATGCATGCCAGCTCGTCAAGGTATAGACATTGATTAGATCATCAACCTATTGGTCTGCGAAATGTACATACTCAGACATATAGTTACGCATATTTCTCCGATCATAGGATGCATGCCTATATCATAATAGTATATGATATAGGTCTTGGTTATCTCGATCTCGTTAAGTCAACTCTTTGACCTAACTTATCTAACATCTTCGAATCTCTATTCTTATGTAGGGACATACATCAAGAGGTCAGTTATATATCAATTTACAGAGAAAAGGAATGTCTTCTCCTTCTTAGACTGGAGATCCTCTCTTAATAATCACTTTGAAGGTGCTTGACGAGTCATCAATTTAACTCTTTAGATATCACCTAAGCACTAGCCTCTATGATTCAACATTTGAATCAATAGTTGTATGATCATTAAGATGACCATGGTACATAACATTAATTATACTAAGGAGCCTATTATGCAAACTAGTTATTTTTCATTTCAGATAAGAGAATGATATTTGCAATAATATTTATTGGATAATGGCTCACAGTGGCTCGCACGTCTAACAATACTAAAATTCCATACATAACTTCCCTTGGTTCAAATTTGATAATTCCCAACTTCCCTCTAACACGATTTAATTTTTCAATCGAAACCAATTTGATTCTCAATGTAATTGCATAGGTTTACTAAGTTAAAACCTAACTACATTAAAGTTAAATACAACACAATCACAGCTGAATAAAACGAGGCAGGAAAGAATTCCAAGGGTCAGAGAAGGGTCTCTTCTTCTTTCTCCGAAAGAAGGGCTCACAAGGAAAGGTCTTGTTTGATTATTTCTTCGGATCCCGGTGTTCGCAGAAGTCAGTAGGACCTTCCCGAAGACGCACTTTCTTCCCTTCCTTGACCGAAGACCCTGTGGTCGAGCCGAGCCCTTTTCGTCAAGGCCCTCTCCATCTCCCATTGCGGAGATAAAAGATCATCGCGAAGGATTCAATCCAGCCACAGGTTCCCCTACGGATACCTTGTTACGGCTTCACCCCAGTCGCAGACCCCACCGTGGTATGCGCCAATAAGATGACCAAAAGCCTTTGTGGCCCCCATGGTACACATAAGGAATGCTTGCTCCTTGGTCCGATGCTTTGGGTAGCACGGGCCTGTGTGGCCGGTCCACTCCCCCCTCTTCTCGTTCATTTGACTCCCACTCGGTCCGCCCCGCCAGGGCGACGTACATGCGCTTGTTATGAAGGAAGGCTGGCTGGAATGCCAACAGACGTCTATCTACTCCCTAATTCACCCGACCCAATAGTACCTATTTTGGGAACGTCCAGTGCTCATCACATTGATTTATGGTGGTTTGATAATGTGTCTATGTCCACTTACTCATTCGAGACTCCTCTTTCTATTAACAAAATATGTTCTTGGAGTACAATGAATGGTTCCCCTCAAAGGCAATTGTATTCTGCAACCGTGTAGTTAGTAGGTTTGCAGGGTACCCGTGCAAAATTATCAAAATATCTATGGTACATCAAGATATGTGCCTTTTGAGGTGCATGATACTACACCTTTGGGACCCTCAACCAACTCATGGCTACATCATCAAATTCAACTGAAATGATCCACATTTGAGCATAGGTTTGCCGATACAAGGGTTGAAATTAGGGATGCAAATGGTTACGGATATATCCGTATCCGATCCGTTACTGTATCCGTTTTATACAGATTTTGACATCCGTATTCATATCCGTTTTAAAAGGGATACGGATATGGATATCGTTTTGATATCTGTAAACATCCATATCCGTATCCCTATATCCGTTTTCATATATAAATACAGCCATAGATTTATTTGTAATCCTATATAAGATAATTATATACCTTCTTTTACTATATTAGTATATTTTTTATGATACAAACACATTTAGTACATTTATACCATGTCATTTCCATCCAATTCATATATATTTAAGTTGATTCTATAGAGTATTTCTAACATTACTTGTATGCGATCAGCATATGTTTTACATTTGTATCTGTTTTTTAATGATATGGTAAACTAGTTTAATATCTGCCAATATCTGTATATGCATTCATATTCGTATTCAAAAACGAATAAGGATGTGGTAATACCTATATCCATATCTGTATCTGTCTGTTTACATCCCTAATTGAAATTTTGATATGGTAATCGAATGTGATATATTAAGGCTTTGCTCAAGACAAGCTAATATTCAGACCTAACACAATAAGTTAAACTGCTCTAACATTGGGGTGGAGTTGTTCTCTCTCTCTCAACAATAAGTGCACACTGTACCAGTTCTTACCCTTCCCCTTGTCTACCTCGTTTTTCAATTACCACATCAATATCCTTCCGTATCTAATGCCACCACACGCAGTTTTCGTGCTATGCAACGCCCATTATTGCCGTTGCAGGCAGAGAAAGAGAAAGGTGACATGACAAAGAGCAGACGCTTCCCATCTCATCATCATGGTAAACTGAAGTACATGTAAGAGATCCACAAATCCTGTCCAATTACACCATGACCGCCTAATCATTTACTCTCGAGATCAAATAATATTCACAAAATAAACAAATGATTATTTATGTGATTTTATGTTTTTTTATTTTAATCAATGTCATTGAAAAAGAACTGGGGATTCAATCGGAAATCTTGCTGAAAATGTCAGTTCGATTGATTCATGAAATAAAATCGATTCAACCAGATGATGATGTCATCATTCTTAAAAATCAGACTGAACGAAATCGATGGAACAAGTAGTTGAACTGGTGAATCAAATCGGAATAGTTTGAAATGTATAAAACACTCCTTCAAACTTAGTTGAAATAGATATAAATTACATCACTCATATATACATCTTATCACTATTGTAAAAGTTATCCAACTAATCGAGTCCGGAATAGGTAGCTGACTCGATCGACTAGTCGGTGGATTACTCGATCAACTTTTACATAGAACTATTTTTTATTTTTTTTACTTTTTTTAAAAGCAAGCTTATTCTAATATGCTTAATGTTTTTAAAGTCAATTACTTCTTTTGTTTCATAATGACAATATAGAAAACGTCCAAATCTATGCAAATATATAAGAATATATATAATAATTTATATATTTAAAATAATTAAAAAATTCAACACGGATCAATGTCTGACTAAATCTGATTGGTCACCCAACTGCGATTAATCTTAGTCAATCACCTCGCTGACCAAGTACGGACTACCTATTTTCGCAACCTTGTATCTTATAATATACATAGAATATATTTTTAATAAGCAACATTAAAGTGTTAGATACATATGATATTTACACAATATATCCAATAAAAAGGACAATAGTTTAGTTATAATTAAGCTATATTTAATGCAAGATTGTGTGGTAGTGTAGTTGGTTAGAGGATTGTAGTAGGTTTGTGAAGGTCTTGAATTCAATTCCTAGCTCGGTTCATCGGTCCACCAGGTCGAATCTGTCGATCCGGTCTGATGTTCAAAATGCTGATTTTAATGCTTGATATTTTATTTCTGGATTTTTATTAGTTGTGCCCTTCTGAGATATTACAATTTCGATTATGCCCCTCCCTCTTTGGGAATATCAGTTTTGCCCCAGACTTCTTGTTGTTCTATTACTTGTTCCCCTCGGGTTAGTTGATGTACATCTCCAACGTAAATGGACATTAAATTTGAGGACACAATGAGAATTATTTTTAAAAAATGGATTGAAATGTCCGATCCCTTCTTCTTCGTCCTCCTCCTCTCCCATCTTCTTCCTCTTCCTCCCCATTCTCTTTCTCCTCCCAGCCTCCTGCTCCTCCACTGGCTCCTCCCAACCGCCCCCAGCCCCTCCCTCCCTCCCACGCTTCCCCCTTCGCCCCCGAGCTCCTCCCCCTGCCCCCTCCTCCATAGCTCCTCCCACCTACCCTCGCTCCTCCTCCCCCCCATCAGCCTCCAGCTCCTCCCCTCGTCCTCACGCCTCCTCCTCTGCCCCCACTCCTCCCCCCTGCACTCGCACCTCTGCCCCCGCTCCTCTTCCACGACCCCTCCCCCTCCTGGCCCTCGTCTTCTTCGTTGCCCCTCTTCTCCTCCACCCAAAGCTCCTCTCCTCGCCCCCGAACCCCCGCCCCAACACCTCACCTCCGCCCCTACGCCTCCCTCTCCACCCCCAACTCGCAACCCCCCCTCCCCCCCAGCATGCCACCTACATCCCGAGGTCCTCCACCTGCACCCTCCTCCACCCAGAACTCGTCCCTCCACGCCTCCCCATGTCCCCTCACCTTTCCCTCTGCCCCTCGTTTCCTACGCCCCCTCATGCCTCTCCTTCCACCCTCCTCCGCCATGTGCTTCCCTCCCGCTCTGAGCTCCTCCATTCTGTTGTAGTTGTCAAGAAACTGGAGGGGAAGGGGATGAAGGAGGAGGTGGTCGGCCTCATCGTCGAGAACCTGCGACCTTGTCGTCAACATGCTGTTATTGATGGTGAACGCCAGAGGAGAAGGGATGGAGGAGGAGGTAGTCGGAGGAGGAAGGGTTGGAGGGTGAGGAGGAGGAGGGAGGAAGAGTAAGAGGGGGTTGTGTGCTTTTTTCCAGATATGCCCCTCTTAGCTATACCATGGTTTGAGAAAATCACGTTTAACTTCAAATTATTGACGGCTAAAGTAACGGATGGGCACAAGTGATAGAACTACAAAAAAGTCGAGGGCACAACTGATATTCCCCAAAAGGGAGGGGCGTAATTGAAACTGCAATATCTCAGAGAGGCACAACTGATAAAAACCCTTGATTTTATTGCTTTGTTTCTAAATAGCAAAATTTTAAAAATGGTATAAAATTTTAACAAACTCTAAAACCAGACTTGATTATCATTAGGTAAATAAACTATTCCTATTTTCCCATAACTATCTGCATTTTTATTATCTTCTTTTTAAACTCATGTTAGGGACACAACTGTCAGATACAAATATATATATATATATATATATATATATATTACCATATCCTTATATATATTTCTAAATATATATTTTAACCGATATGAAAATTATATTATCATTTCTTTTAAAAACAAGTACGAATGAAAAACAAACATCGGTAGTATATGAATAATATTAGACTTACTCTATATATTATCTTATATACGCAATGTACTAGGAATACACATGATATAACTATACTAAAAATTATCGTGAAACAATTATGGTGAAACGAGGTATACAATTATGTTGTATATGGTTAAAAATAATGGTTTAATGCGGTTGCCCTTGGCTTCCCCCGCGCTATTTTGCCTATTTTTTTATTTTTTGTTGAAAATTTCTTTCTTGAATATTCATCACTATATCCCTATATTATGCTATTAAAATTTCGTGCGAAACAAATACTCCTACGGCCTCCATCCAGACAGTCATTTTTTAACGGTAACAGAATTGCTAAAAAGGACCATGTCTGGGTGGAGGCCGTATGACTCTCTGTTTCGCACGAAATATTAATACCATAATATAGAAATATATTGATGAAAATCTCCGGAAAAAATTTTCAAAAAAATAAAGAAAATAAAGAAAATGGAGCGGGAGAGCCAAGTTAGCTCCCCGTCAAGGGGGGCAGCCACATTTTACCCTAAAAATAAAGCTATAACTGTATTTATATACGAAACGGATGGGTTATTTTAGGAAAAAATGTCTAGGAAACAGGCGTGATGGCGGATTGTTGATGTATCCATCCATATTCATTTGCATTCGACTGAAAGCCCATGAAAATTACACCACGACCCTTTCAATCTCACCAACTCTTGGACAGGGGCATATGCGTTGAATAAAGTAATATTACGGGGGTCATGGTGTAAAGACCCTACCATCCTAACATGGGGCCGTACACGTGCCTCTCTGTCCTTGCGTCATTAATCTCGGCACAGGCCGTGGGCCACTGTGGCTCTGCGCGGTGGGGATCCTCACAGCCTATATATGTCACCTGACCTCCGCTGGAGCTGGACGAGGGGATATGGCCTTTACTTTTTTAGGACAGCAGAAGGCAAATGCCCTCTGCTGCTCCCCACCCCCTCTTGTTTATTCCGGACTGCTTCCTTTCGACCGCGTTGCATCTTGATGGAACCATAGCTCCGGGGGTGGACCCCCACGGATGCTGTAAAGGCAATTGGCACATGTGGTTTCCCATACGATGGGTCCAAAGGGCATGATTGCCGTCCCATCCATGCCGGCCCCCGGTTCTCAGTATCGATGACGTTCCATTTGGCCATAGTCACCGGCTTGATTGGCCTTGATCTGTCTCGGTGGATCCTCACGTAAGGCTCTAAGTACCTGTTTTGCTTATCGTATTGGTGAAGTGACATGCTCTCATGCATTTAGGATCGTCATTCAGGGGTTGAGTCCGCTTCAGTAGTCTGGTCGTTGAACAGTTGACGGTGGAAGGATCGGTGTTCGCATCATTCAATCGTGAATCTCTTCGATTTGACGAATTTGTGAAAATTTGTTCATACTTTTTCTGGAAGATTCTTTTGCTAACAGCAACCTTAATAATGCTCCCCCTCCTTTTTCCTTTCCGTGCCATACGGGATCTGATACGGAAGCTGTGGACCTGACAGAGAGGGCAGGTCGTCTCCCCTCGTATCGATATGTACTTGTGGCAGCCAATAGTCTTCTATCGTTATTGGTTACCCTGCTGGTGCCATAATCCTAGAGAGAGAGGGAGGGGTAGGAGGAGGTCTTGTGGCTTAGGGGTGAATTGGACTATAGATGGATAGGGTAGTGGTACGCAATACGTCATGTCAGCTGCCTTCAATTGCAGTCTGCATTGTTGCGATTTGACATGCGTCCCACTAGGAGAAAGCTATAGATTTATCATAGACTGGAATGATGGGATTTTTTATCCGGCACATGTTGTCGTGTGTTAAAAAAAACTTTATTTATCCATTATTCTTTGTCCTTATTTCATATCACTCATCCAACATGGATAAATAACTCTGAAATCATACGTAAAGTTCAGTCCAGTATACTCATACGTTTTTTTATTACTATATGTAGTACTATGTTTGGGATGCTACAATCACCTCCATTTAGATCTGCAATGTCCTCGTTACGCAATAATCTATGACATATTCCCCGTAAAGCACCCCACCCTTTGTATAGACATTTTCTCATTACTCTATGGTAGAGGTGGCTCCACCTTTTGGGTAGTCTTTTCTACTATTAGAGGAATCTTGTGATGAATCTCCACTTCATCACCTTTATTCTTTCACTTTGGCCTTAAATCCCTAGTCAAATGCATGTATATAGTATTAATTCATACAAATTGACACTCAATTATTAGTCAATAAACATTGTGTATTGTATTGTATTTAATTCCAAGATAAAAAAATAAATGAAGAAAAAATGAAGTGTCAAAGAAACTGAGTGACCCTAGACCCGAAGACGTAGTCATCATGATGATTTGATCAATAAGGAACAAAGTACAGGGAGATAAGGCAATCAATTGAACAAGAAACACAACCTAAAAAACCTAATTTTATAGCCCAATAATTACATTTTGAGACCTATTTTATTTTCTTATTTTTATACCTCAAATAAATAAACTTAGAACATGAAACTTGTATACAAAAATACAAGGAAAATACAGAATTTATTCAATAAAAAATAATGCACAGTGTGCCCTAGACATACATAATAAAAAACCATAAAAGACTTTGCAAACATGTATCTTCTCCATACGTATACAAACTTCATCAAGCTAACCTTTATTGTTCATAAAATTAAATTATCTATTTAATGAAGGTAGTTACATTCAATTCGGAGTTAAGATACAAAAGTTGGCTTTTGGGCCCTCATTATGCAATATACATGTATATAATATTCAATATACTTACTATTTATATTTTTCAATCTTATATTTTTATATATTTATAAATATTATTCAAAATACATGTAAATAATAAAATCAGAATAAAATCATTAAAAATGCATTAAAATAAATAAAGCTATAAAATATATATGTAAAACATACCTATAATATACATAAATAATATATGTACATAATTATCTAAGATAATAAATAACATCAGAAAAATAAAATAAAAATACGTATATATGTATTTAAATAAGTTATAAATATATAAATTATGTTATAAAATAATAAAATATGAAATACGAAATAAAATAAAAAACATAAAATACATAACTATATCTATATATATACATGTAAATATTAGCATGTTATAATTAACTTGTAAAAATAAATAAAAATCAGAATAAAATACGACATAAAATTACAAATATTTTTTTTAACCAAAAAAAATAAAATCATTTATTAATTTTAATTGAATTAATAAATAATTTCTGCCACCCTTTTTCCTGGATGGTCCACGTGGACCAACCACGATGCAAGGACCGTTGACCCTTGGGTCAACAGTCCTTTCCCAACACCTCTTATGTCAGAAGTCACGTGACTTCTGATTTTCCCCATTTTCTACCCATCCACCCACTCTTCCATCTTCCTCGAGACATCCCCCAATCTGCAGTCCCATTGTCTTCTTCGCCCATACCATAATCTTCACCAACTTCCATCCTCCAGCACACCAACTCTACTCGAAACTACCACCCTCGCCATGTCTAGAAAAACCACTCTTCGTCCTCTTTTGATTTTTTGTTCCCCTATCCACTAATGTAACCCCTGAAGAACCCTCCTGGGTTGAGTCATTGGTGATATCTTCGAATCCCCAGCCTTCAAGGCGAGGATAAGGACAGGGGATTGCGATGGTACAAGCTTCATCAGTCACCTCCGGTGAGCTCCATCTGCTCCCCATCTCTAGTAGGTACGAGATGATAATTTAGATTTTTCTTGCTACATTTTGTTTCAGTACAATAGATTTAATCTTAGTTTGATTAATTAGATCGTCTTGTAGTTTAATTTTAGGTTTTAAATTCGCTGGAGCACTAGGCTCCAGTCCCAAGTCTGTTGTGCTTCGACTATTTCTGCTCGCCATTTTCACCCTGCTTCCTTGCCCTTGTGCTTCTCCATCTTTCCCCCTTGTTTTCCACTCAATCATGCATGGATTGAGTTGGAGACAGATCTTCATCACCCGCCTTCGTCGGAGCTCAACCTCCCCCTTGCACATCCAGCTTCAGTAGGCAGATGAGGAGATAGCCCCTCAGTTCCTTGATCTGTTTTGTTCAGCGAGCGATCAAGAAGACCACCTAGAGCATGATCCCAAAGCTCAAACAGAAGCTCCAGGTAATAGAATCTCCAGGGCCCCTTCGATTGGCGTCAGGCCTCTTTGAAGTTACATGCAAGTGCGGAAGGCTTCCAGGAAGCTAAGGAGCCTCTCAATCGCAAAGAAGGAGGCGGTACAAAGGAGATGTCGTCGATTAAAGCTCACTGGTGGTTTTTTCATGAGGTGTTCTTCGTGAAACCACGAGGATCGTCAGATCAAGCCTTCGACCCATATCTAATCTGGGTCATCGAATCCAAAGCAAAGTGGTACAACCCACAAGTCGTCCATCTTGCCATGTGGATGCTCCGACATAGCCCGATAACGTGCTGTAAAGGGGTAAATGATTAAGTAGCTCATCCGCCTTTTGTATTTACTATTTAGTCCTGTAAGTATTAAGTATAGTTTAAAAAGTATTGTAAAAATTGCAAGGATCCTCGTTACGATATTAATATTTCATATCAGTCTAAGCCAGCTCAGCTCACGTGATCCCCCACGTGAGTTGGGCAAATTTCAAGGGTGTCCGATCGGTTTGTATAATTTATGTTTAGTAATGGAACTTTGTAATTAAGTGTTAAAACTTTGGGTATTTTACATGTAAACCCTCACTTGTTTTTATTGCATACATACCCATGCGAGGTCTTGTATTTATTTATTTATATTTCTATTTTGTTTAAATAGCTTATGTGCATATATAATCTTAGAAAAATTACAATAAATGTCTAATATTGTGCCAGTTATTGTCATATTTTTAATTTAGCATTTACAAACATTTTTCCATTTATTAAAATTTATTTATGAGCTATTTATTCCCTATTTAGTTATAAAAATATATAAAAATTATAAAATAACTTTTAAAAATTCAAAAATATATATTATATATTGCTATATAATATAACTCCAAACCAAAAATCATAAAAAAATATAAAAAAACTTAAAAATTGAAAAATCCTTCTATCCCTGTAAAAATTTGCAAAAATTGTATAAAATCAAAAATTATTCTTGCATATATTTTTATTTATATTACATAATATATATTAAAAATAGTTTGGATTAAGATATATAATATTTTTAAAATCCAAAACAATTCAACCTATTAATCTAAGTCATTGTTGTGACATTTTTAATCAAGTAAAAACACCTAAAAATTAGCAAAAATTAGCTAAAAATAATAATAACATTTTTTAGAATTTTAAAGTATTTTTACTATATTTATATATAACCCTATAATGACTATATTACATATATATACTTATATACTAATTAATATTACTATTATAGATATCTTACATATATTTTAAAACCTTTAAAAAATAAAAAGGACTATTTTTATTTGTATTTACTAAATTTTTATATATTTATTATATATATATTATATATAGTACTTATATTATACATATTAATATTTGTAATTATATATATACTCTTTACATATCTTAAAAATAAAAGAAATTAAAAATTAGAAAAATATAAATAGAAAATAAAAATTCTAATATTAAAAACATATATATATAGATATATAACATCTAAAAAATCATAAAAACTAAATATAATAAAAAAACCCACAAAAAATAAACTAGCAAAAAAAGTACAAAAACATTTGTTGTTTATTTTTTTAAACAATAAATTCTCCTTTCCACATATTTTCTCTCTTTGTTTCAACACTCTACACTTATTCAATATACACATATTTTTTAGAGTTAAAATAAAAATAAATTTTGACTCACATTTTTCATTATTTTATCATAGATTGTGGGTTGATTGTTGATTCATTTGATTGATGATATCTGAGAGCCGAGAGAGGTGTCGATACAATGATTGCCAGATTCAACTTGTTAGACACCATGGACCTTGCAAGACCGGACGTTAAGATACCTCACGACCAATTAATAATCAAATGGCATCTTTATCGTGGAGCAACATAGGATAGGTTTTGTGTAAATATTCATCTGTACATTTTCGTCTTCTATTTCTTTTAAATAATTATTTATCTGTGTATGACAATCTTTGTTGATTTCTTGCGTGCGACTGTATGGCAAAGGCAGCATCTTAGGTAGCCAGTGCACCCGAGCTGCGAGGAGATTGACCTTTTCTCTATAGGTCAATTGGAGGGAGAAAGAAAGAGAGACAGAGAGGGAGAAGAGCAGTAATTAGTGTAGACTTTTTATTTTATTTTGTGTGTGAGAGAGACACTTTTTATTTTGCATAATTATGTGTAATAATATAGGTACATGTATATTTTTAAACACTTCACACTCTAAGGTATGTTGCCCGCGTGATTGTTCACCTGAGGGCCCCATCGATTTTTCACGATTTTCTTCACCTTCTTCCTTTTATCACTCCTTATTTTTCTCCTTATTTTTATTTGTTTTCTCATGATTTGAGTTTATTTCCTTTATTTTTATTTGATTTGTGTGATTGAGCCCTTAGACTTAGGATTGCTAGCTCGATTAATTTAGGTCCAATCCCCTAATGAAGTCATGTGCCTATAGTCTCTGATATGTTTGGACTTGGATCAAATCTAATTGTACATTACAGAGATCTGAAATCAAGTACCATGAGAGGTCTTTATACATCGCTAGCCAGATCTATTGTGGTAGATATCGATGAGCCTGCAAGAGCCTGAAATCAAGTACCATGACGGTTTCTTGTATTAGTAGTGAACATATGGTTCTTCACAATAATAGCATTTCTGATCTTAGGGTGATTTCATCAGCTTTCATTTCATATATGATAGTTTTCAATTCTATTTAGCATCCTACATGGAGAGAGTTAGGAAGCACTATAAGTCTCCTTACTATGCATGCATCATTGATTTCTACCTTGCATTGCTTTTCAGATATTCTCCCTCCAATTTTGATCACTTAGGATGTTAATGGTTGGAAACTCGTTAAGCGATTACATTGAAAAATACCAAAAAAGTGATAACCTTAATAAAGCTGGGTCTGATAACTCTACTTGACTCTTAAAATAAACGTAATGGATTCATTATTTTGGGAAGAGCATGCAACTCCCACATTGGACACATGTTGTATTCTAACTGAATGAGGAACGTACGCTTAAGGACTAGAGCTCCCATCCCTGGACTTGTGCCCTAAGCGCTTGGGTCAACTCTTGAGCCCTGTTACTTGATGCAAGCAATGGCCTCTGACCTTAGACAAAGTGTCTCGTATTCAAGTCGGTATGATGTGCCGACCTAGATACAGGAACTATAGGAGACTACACCTGTGAGCTTGTATAACTAATTGAAAAACACTTAACTATAAAATTGAAAAGACAAATGATTATTATCTTTAGTCTTCATTGTGTTGAGTAGGTGAACATGGAGTTTGCTTTGTACATTGATTGTGGTTTTGGATCCATTCACGCTCATCATTCTTTGAGTTTTCATACCCTTGAGTTTTTGAGTTCTTTTTGTTCTTGAGTCCTTCCCCATTTCTTTCTCTATATTGTTGTTTTCTTTATTTTTATCTGTGTCATGGTATCGGGTCTTGATCTTCATTTCTGTAGTTGGATGTTGCAGCTCTCTTTTCACCCATATCACCCTATCTCTGGTCTGGTTCAAGAAGACTCTCTTCTTGTACCATAATTTTGTCTTTGTTACGCTTGTTATCTCATGTCCTCTTCTTTCCCTCCTTTGTTATCTCTTCTTCCACCCAGGAATGTTGTGCTGAGCTATGAGGTATGCATCGAGGCTTTGATCGCATTAGTTATTTGAGTAAGCCGGCTAGATTTGAGAAGGCTGGAATGAGTGTGCTCTCTTTGATGAACCTTGGATCTGATATGTGCATAGATATTATTGAGGATTATTTTGATGCACGGTTATAGGTGTGATGCTTTAGTCAGGATTTTTGATCTCATACATTGGATTGAGGATGTGATCCATCCCCGATTATCTACCGATATGACTGATACCTTGAGTTGTGGCTGTCAGATACTATTATCGATTCTGCTTGTCTTGATTCAGACGTTTGATGTATGATCTCCTTCTATTATTCAAAGAGAAGGTGCTCGGAGCCCGCATGGTTTCACTCATCTTCTCAACTAATCCCCATTAGGTACTTAGAGAATCTCCATCTAATATCTTGAGCCATTTTAGCTGATTTGGTTTGAAGGATTGTATTGTGACTGACCTAATGTTCTTTGTCCCTCCCATGGCCTTATGCCCTCCTATTAATGACGATTGTTCTATTTCTAGAGGGCATGAGGCTAGATGCTAGCGTTGCCCTGATTTTCATTGACTTAGTTTGTATTATTCTATAAGGACTATCTACAGGAGGATGGAACATTTTCTTTACGCTCGATTTCATTCACTGCTTGTGCCTACAGTATGATGGAGCACAAAATCGAGTCGTTTGATGTGAGCATTGGTCTCACTGTCTGATTGTGTATTTGATATGGCGGATCATGAGATCGATTATTCTAGCTGATTGGACTCCTTCAAGTCTGCTCTCGTTGACGGTCCTCGCAAGGATGATCCATGTTCGTCTAATTATTCCCTATTTAGTTTGCAATACTCACCAAGGGTTATTTGCAGGATATTACGACATTTTCTTGATTTCCGATCTCTTCCTTTGTCGGGATGTCGATCTGTTGCATGTCGAGACCGCTTTTTTGATTTGTTTGAAGGATATGACTCCTTTAAGCCCGTTTGCCTTAATGATCCTCGTAGGGATGCAGTATGTTCTGACTATTCATTGCTTAGTGTGTATCACTTTCCGAGGGTTATCTACAAGAGGATACATCATTCTATTTGTACTCGGTTTCATTTCTGTTTGTGTCTTCGATCTCACGGAGAACAAAATCGAGTCTTCTAATATGTGTACTTGGTCTCATTTTCGGTTGTGTATCCAATCTGGCAGACCACGAGACCAAGTTTATGATTATTTTAGGATTTGTGACTCATTTGAGTCTGCCAGCCTTGACGACCCTCTCAAGGTTGAACCGTGTCTTGTGAAATTTAGTGTTATCTTCGATCTTTCGACCTTATGTACACCTAATATCGAGCTGCATAGATAGTCTCTTGTTCTTCACTTGTCGTATCTTATTGAGATTGTAATTGACATAGAGGATTTTTTACGGTTTCTTCTTCCTCCACGTCCGCATGTATCGATTTTGTTCCCTCATGTTGTTCTTATGAGATGACGTTCTATTTCCCGCTATGGATCCTGGCTTAGTTTTCGATCCACTTTTCTTGGTAGCAGACACCCATGTGATTGCATATTAAGGTGATGTTTTCTTATAACTATGTTGTCATTCTCACAGGGAGATGATGACGAGAGTATGATATTCGATTGTAAGATATCGTCCTACACTTCACCATTCCGTTCTGCTTGTATATAATGTGTTTTATCTTTTCATCCCTACTCTCTTCCGCATGATGACCTATACCCTAGATTATTTTGGCATATCTTTGTGTCTATACTTAGGATGCACTTTGTCCTTAGTATAGGGGGTGTAGCCACCGTGTTGTTCATGTCCGTTTTGTTTCGCCACTTCTGTTATTGCATATGCTTAGGGATCTATAACCCTAAGTATGTGTGGGTGATTCGTTCATTCCTGCATTTTTTTTATTTTTAACAGTTTATTTGTCCCCTCGCCCATCTCTTCAACTTTTATGTCTATACTTAGAGATAGTTTACCCTAAGTGTAGGGGGGAGACAAACCAAACTGAGATTTGTCTATTCCCACCCATGATACTCCATGCCTTGTATACAATCTGCTAAACTTAGGATTAGTTAATCCTAAGTATAGGTGGGACAGTTGACTTCTCATTCTTTTAGTCATTTTAGTATAGACTTTCATATACTATGCACGAGTTATCTCTTCTTATCTCTCTTTGGTCGCTCTGAGGACATGACTCAAGCTAAGTATATGGGGTGTATATCCATTGTATATACTTTAGCTATAACTCATACTTGTGTATCTTGAATAATACGTCTAACATACTATATGGGTAAGGATATACAATTAATAAACTTTAAAGAATAAATTGGTATAAATATTCTTCAAAACTCTTTGTATATACTGATTAATAAATTGGTTTAAAATTATTTTGCAAAATAATTTAAAAATTATTGGAAAATATCTTCAAAAATCTTTTGAAAATAATTTAGAAAACTTTTTTCTAAAATGTTTTGAAATCTTTGTAAAAATATCTTATAAATATTTGCAAAATATTATTTCATTTATTTGAATAAAATGTTTGAAAATTCAATTTGCAAATAACTTAAAAATGGTTGTAAAAATATTTTGAAATATCTACATACTATTTAAAAAAATCTTTGCAAAATGATTTTTAATTGTAAATGTTTGCAAAAGAATTTGTAAAAATATTTGCAAAATAAAGTTTTCAAAATGTTAGCAAATTATTTTGAGAATCTTGTAAATATACATAATCGTTGTATAAAAATTTGTAATTACAACTAACTTATTCATGTATAAATGGCTAGTGTAAATTCTTCAACTAATTCTCGTATACATAAGAATTCTTGTGTAAATATTTTCACATACTTATTTCACTAACCTTTATTCAAAAATACCTAAAATTTTCAAAATTTCCGAAATCCGTAAAAATTTGCAAAATATTTTCAGAATTGCAAAAAAAATGCAAAAATATTTTCAAAAATTCATAAAAAATTAAAAATAGAAATTGGCTTCACAAAAAGATTTTCTTTTCATTGCATTTGCATTTTTTGATTAATAATGACAATTGAACTCATCTAAATAAAAATCAAAGATTAGAGCTTGGTTGGACCTTAATCCACTTAATCACAAGAACCTTATAGGAACTGGAATTGAGGCACTTCAAGTCTACTAGACTGAATTATTTGAGACCACATCACTAGGTTCATATGCCATCTTGACTGCCTAAGTGATGAAGCACTAAATGCACAAGTTAATATAGATCCGTTGTAGCACGAGTACTTAGCATGTCATACAGAACCGAATAAATAATCTCCACAAGGAGAATTCAACTTTAATTTTTAACTTGGGAAGTTCAGGGTCGAACACTAGGATGCGAGCAATTTGGTAAGTAAATTTAAGTGTTAAATATTTAATGTAGCAATTTCTAGGGTAAAACAGTGAGCGGATGCACAAATCACAACAAGAAAACTTTTTAACATATTTTTTATACAATTAAATTAAATGAAGGTAATAATGCACAATCAATACTATTATGACAAACATACTATGATTAGACACACAAATGACAACTTGGATTAAGCACAAAAATATTATGAATTGATTGAATATAATTAAAACATTAATTAGGCAAAAATGTGATGTAAGTCTCAAAACCTGCTCCACATGAGTTAAACTTTTAATTTCACTTTGATGTGTAATAATTTAAACCAGCGATTAAATCATTTAATGACCTAATGATAGTGATTAAAAATAATTAACAATTGATCGTTAAAAATCAAAGTGACTAACAGGTTCAATTACTCACAAAATGTGCATTTTCAATGATGTTAAAAGATATAAATAAGAACTTAATACAAAGAATAATTCATGCGTGATTTTTAAACCAAAATTAGTCACGAATCACACCACAAGATTGAGCATCAAATGAGCTTTCAAACAAGACCAAAATCACATCAATTGGATTTATAAATAAAAAGTTATTGAATAATTAATCCAGGGGCATAACTGTAAGGAAATCTCCAAGTTTTATTACAAATCAGGAAAAATGGGGACTAAAATGCAAATAAAGTAACTCGTAGGGATCTTAATGTAATTTTTACATTGGCGGGAGGGCTTATCTGCAATATTCAAAAATAGGAGGAGTGTCACTGTAATTTACCTAGTCACATGCACACTACACGTGGCCAAGTTAGGTTCAAAGATGGAGGCTCAGATACACGTGTACGCCTCTGATGCTTCGTGCTAGGCTCAGACTCT
This sequence comes from Ottelia alismoides, assembly GCA_037367405.1. Taxonomy (NCBI): domain Eukaryota; kingdom Viridiplantae; phylum Streptophyta; class Magnoliopsida; order Alismatales; family Hydrocharitaceae; genus Ottelia; species Ottelia alismoides. The sequence continues at coordinate 335,013 of JAZKJV010000994.1, forward strand.
ATCTTGAACAAGGACCCTGAGGCATGAAAAGCTGCCTCAAACTGGCAACATGGGTTAATCCGGTCTATTTAATCTCGCCCAATTTGGGGAGATCAACAATATCTTCTCTTCACCCATTCTTCGGATCCACCGTGCATGGAGGAGCTAGAGCCTGTGCTACGGTGAGGTAGACAGTGTTCCTCCGTGCTCTTCCTCGTTGCTAGATGATCCAAATTCCTCTGCAGGTGTGTCACGAGGATGCTGGGCACCTGGAGATGCTTCGGCAAAGTCCGGAAAAGTGAGTCGATGGCCTATTGTCTGAGGAAAAGAGTGAGGCCGGTGAAAGTCCACGGATTTGGGCCAATCAAGTGCTAATCGCATACCTGCAAGGTTAGTAAATAGCCAAAGCACTTGGGAATCTATAGGGATGCTAAGGAAGCAGAATGGGGGCTCGATAAAGCATGAAGGATCTGAGACCTAATGGGTCTTTCTTCTTTGCAAGAAGAAAGAATGGATTTAGGTGAACACATAGATGGAGAAGTAAGAAGACTAATTGGAAATGCATGTGTGAATCAATGAATCAAGGCGACGTTGGTTGGGGATTCTGATCGTAGGCTAATGAGGAATAGTGATATGATAACAAGGAGAACAACCGAATAAACTAGGTTCAGAATTTTACTTGGAATGGAGGGTGAAGATCAAGCAATCGAGAATTAAATCTAAGACAAATCATGAATATTAAAGCTTCATATTCTTCGCTTAAAGTTCCTGGCCAAAGAACTAAGCTCGAACAACCATGGATAGGGTTGTAGCTTGGTGTCAAAACCAAGGATCTCGCCGGAGGTGCACAGTCGTCGTCATGCTCAATCTCGTCCTCGTACTATCACTAGAGGTCGGAGAAACTAGGGTGCAGGTCTAGGAATGGCGGATAGCCGGAGCAGGGGGTGGTAATGGTGTATTTGAAGAAGAAGATATGGAGGTTTCAAGTTGGTTCCGTGGTGGGTTCAACCACCACCATTGATTGGGTGGTTAGGGTTAGGGTGAGAACGGAGGTTGGCGAAATTTAGGGTAGAATGGTGAAGGGATTGATGGTGGTTTCGAGAGAAGTTGTTGGATATGTGATGAATCTGCATTATATCATCTTTGTTCATTTATTTTAGCTTAAAATCCCTTATAAAACACATGTATATATTGATAAATCCATATTCCTACTAACATGCATCTGTGTATATATATTGTATATTTATTACTATTATAACCTAAAATAAATAAATACATAAAGGAAGGAAAATAAGGAAAATAAAAAGACTATATATATGTAATAGATACAAGATGACACGAACCCCAAGAGAAGGTCAAGACTTGACCTGATCGACCAGTAATAAAGTAAGGGAGATAGGGTCCTTAATCAGAAAATCTAAAAAAATATTTTGTAAATATTTTTCTTTGTATATTTGTATACTTACACTATTTTATTTGTACCGAAACTAACCTCAAATTAAATATGTTCAAAAAAATTGAATTTAAAAATGTTTTCTAAATAATAAAAATAATTGCAATATAAAATCATGTATAGAATAAAAGTAACCACATCCGGAAAAAGCCATAAAGTAATAATTGAAAAACCAATTCCGGCTCCATATGAACTGAAATTGAACTAAACTCACTTACATCATATTCTAAATTAAATTATCTTTTAAATGATAGTAGTTTCACAATTTTGGAGTTACGATTTGAAAGACGATTTTTGGGGGTGATTTGTACAAATTTACCATTTATTTATTGTATATATATTTATACATATTATATTTGTAAACAATTTTAAATATTTTTTAATAATAAAAATATAATAAAAAATTTAAAACATAAAAAACTAATTTGCTTAATAACCATGTATATAATGTACCATATATATAGTATATGTAAATAATCAATTTCCTTAAATAATCACGTCGAAAAAATTATATAATAAGCATTTACTATTTAATTTAATAAAGTGTAAAAATAAATAAATAAATAATGTAAATTATTAACTCCACCACTAACTTCCTTCCTTATCTTTTTCTCCATTTAAAATTTCCTTATCTTTATCTCCATTCAAAATTTTGAAATTCAAATTCAATTCTTTTTCCTATTAATATGGCTCCCCGTCCCTCATTTCAATTTGATCAATCTTTAGTGAGTGGAGCCTAATCTCCGAGAGCCATCTTGTCGTAAAAGGGTGCCTAGCCTCCAAGTCGTTGGGTGACAGTGAGTCGGTCATCGTCGAAGCAATCACGACGTTCATCCACTCCCACACTGAGATCCATTTTTTTGTTCTTAACCTAGGATAATCTTAGTTTAATTTTTGCATTTTTAATTTCATCATAATTTTTTTATTCTAGATCTTAGCTAATCATTTTTAATCAACCATCATGATTCGATCTGCCATCGATCTTGATTTTCCATCTCATATTCTCGATCTCTCCACGTTCACATTCTACCTCACACAATCTATCAACTCTGGCCGTGTACAGTGGTCGGAGACACAGTTGGATCTCCCATTTCGCCAGATCCAAAACCATTTCTATTTTTAATTCTTGACCGAGCCATCATGCTCGACTCCTTGTATTTGTTATTTTACAGGTACACAGGATTTGAAAAAAAAAGAAAAAAATTCTCAGTTGCTATTTTCAAAAAATACAAAAAAATAATAATTCTTGGATGGCACAACCGCCATCACCTGGAGGAGCCCATTCCTCCGCCTCGGGCCGACCACCGCATAGCCACCTCTGCTGACCAGGGCATACGCTGCCAGGGCCCTTGCCTCTGGCCACGTGACCCACCATCTTACGTTGCCGCTGCTCCACCCGCCATCCTCCATGAAAGGCGTCTTCCACCGCCAGCTGTGCTACAACCCTCCGCCGATCAACCCTCACCCGCACCCCTACACGAAGCTTCCGTGCGTGAGTGCCGCCTCTTCACCTTCCACCTCCGTAGATTACTGTTGTCACCCACGTGAAGAGAAGGCAGGAGGGGCAATGCACCCTTTGTCCCTTGCGTGGAAACAAAGATGAAACCCAACGAAGCCCTAACTTATTTAAATTTTTTTTGGTAATTTGGATTTTCTTCCTGTAATTTGATTCTGGTTACTTTATGATGCAAAAACGTTAAGAAATTACAATTCAATCCTTCCTTTCTAGACTTTAAACTTGCATGTTTATTTGATTGAAATAAATGTTTTTATTACTTTGAAAATTCTACAAAAATTTGTGTAGACTTCTGCTGTGTGCCTGATCATTGTATAAAATTTTTCATTGCATTTTAATCATATGCTATTGTTAAAAAATCAAAATATTGTATTTTCACTGTTTGAAATTAGAAAACTCATAAAAATTTGAATATTACGTCAAAAAATCTAAAAAAATTAGAATAGTTTGCTTTTATCATAGTTTATTTTCTGTCTAATTTTCACGCTATAAGTATTTTTAAAATCCAAAAAATTGCAAATTACTAAAAACCTTAAAAATATCATATAAAAATGTAGAAAATCCAAAAATGTGATTTCAGTTCCTGTTTGTAGATAATTTCCTTTAATTTATAGGAAAAATAATTTTAATATTTTTTGCATTTATTTAGTATTTTTAAATTGAAAAATAATCCCGCTTGCTCACTGTTTGCATTTTCCCCTTTTTGTATTCGTTTTGAAAATCCTAAAACAAATCTAAAAATCTTTGAAAAATTACAAAACAACAAAAAACCATGAAAAATACAAAAAGATTTTATTTGGACATTTTTGAGCATTTTTTGTCATATTTGAAAAATAAAAAAAGTATTTCTTTTGTGTATAAATTTGTTTTGAAAATATATTTTTGAAACTTAAAAATTTACGAAACTAAAATCATTAAAAATTTAAAAATTAGAAATTAAAAAATTAAAATATTAAAATATTATAAAAAAATAAAAAGATAAAAATTTCACAAAAACCAAGATAGTTAGCATTTGAGATTCCCTTTTTCTCTTAGTTGATTTTTTTATTATTTGAATAACCCTCGGGAATTGTAGCCTCGAGTTCGATCTTCTTGCTATATAGGTTAATTAAATAGCGAATTCTCTTGCTACACATTTCTTTATTAATTAATTTAGCTTGATAATCAAAACAAATCATTTTTTTGTTGTGGGATTCTTTGGGTTACGATGACACATTTATTTCATCTATTAAAAACTTGAAGATCTCGTCCAACAAAATGATGTCGTTGCCGAGGAGGCATGGCAAGGGTAGTTAGCTTTATCTTTTGACATTCTATTCTTTGTTGTACATTTTGTTTATATGTTTTGACATTTATTTCATTGTTCATATTTATTTTATCTGACTCATTTATTCTTGTTCATTTTTTTTATAATTATGTCTCTTACATATTCTTTCTTTCCTTTTCCTTGCGAGGGTCCGACGAGCTAGGGCGACTTTTTTAAGAGAGTCGGCACACCAAAGCGAAGCGGAGGCGGCTTGATTCTTCATCGAGCCACAGGAGAGCGCGAGAGGAGGAGAAGAAGATTTGAAGCAGACCAAGCATTTGAAAAAAATAGACTTTCTTTTATTTATTTATAGCATTTGAACTCTTGCAAAAGGACATTCATTTGTTGTGGGGTCTATTTCGTCAAGTGTCGTTGCACTTGGGGGACCTCGCAGATTTTGTCTTTCATTGCCTTATTTTTCTTTGTTTCAGCAGATTTCGCGAGCTGCCTATTGATTGCTTTAATTAATTTTCTTGATCCAAGTAATTAATTAGGTCTGAAACCCCTAAACAAGAATTTATATACCTATAGAATAGAGCATAGTTGGACTTAGTCAAATTTAATTGGTTCTTGGTCATTAATATAATCTATTGTTAGGACGGTTCACTTGCATCATATAGGTTAGTTTATTTTTTCTGTATTTAAATTATGCACAGATCACCCTGCATATAGAGTACTTGTGACAAGGTATTCATCTCTAAGCCCTGCATGCATCATTGTATTTAATCGCACATTGGCATTTCTGATCTCCTTCCTTGTTTTTACCCACATAAGTTAAAAAGGAAATTTGACACTCGGTAGGTAATTTATTGAAATATTCAAACCAAGTGACAATTGCCTAAAATTCAGGACTGCTAAAGAAAACTCGACCCTAAAATAAATGTGAGGAAAAATTCTTTTCTTGGGGTGAGTAATCCCCTCATTGCATTCGTTTTAAAATGCTCGCATACACACTAAGGTTAGAGTCCAAATCTCATAAGCCAACCTAAGTGTTTGTACATTTTTTGTGATTATCACCTAACTCTAAAACAGACAAGATTAAGAGAATGAGCTTTCACGATCTTCACCAAGTTGAGTAGGTGAATTGAGGGGTGTGTTTTGCTTTGTGTATATTGTTTGTGATTGCTTGTGTGCATACTAGATCGTTCTACGCATTTGCAAACTTTTCTTCACATCTTTTGACTTGAACATCGTGCTCTCCGATCATTTTCTCTTATTTCGAAGATTGCCGACTAGAGTGATTTTTATCCGACCTTCACGGATCCCTCGCACCCTCCAGCCAGTCTACCTCTCTTTTTTCAGGAGGACATTCCGTATGATTTTTGTATATATCCGCCTAACCCATTATTTCAGGAATCAAACTTTGATTTTCACCCACCCTCATTCCACTCACCTGATTCTAGGATTTTGGAGTCACCTTTCATGATGTCCACACTTGAGACCCTGAACAAGATGATGGATCATATGAATTCCAGGATTGGCAATCTATTTAACATAAATAAGAGCCAGAGTGATGCTCCACTACTTGAGGATATGAATTCATTTGAGGATAATCATGATATCTTGCAATCTCCCAAAATACAAAAAAATGAGAAAATTTTAAAAATCCAAAAATATTTCGGGAGACACATTGTTGATTCATTTTGTGAAGAGAGGGCACCCATGCCAAACCATTTTCCCATGCAGTCATTCACCACATGTCCCACCTTTGACCCCGAGGATGCCACTATACATACTGCTCTTGGCAATCCTCGTGTATATGTTGATTCTGATCTCCTCCTTTGTGTGGAGGAGGACCAAATTCAAAAAAATGTTGACTGAACCTGAAGTGGTGGCCACCATTCATGAGATCATTAAAGCCCACTTCACCAGGCCATGACCCATTTATCTACTGCTCAACACAAGAAGAGAAAGTAGAGGAAGATCTGAGCGTCACATCTTGACCGTGGCCACTGTCTACACCATCTCTCACCATCGACATTCTAAGAAAAGGAACACTGCCACACCTCTTATGAGTTGCTCCATCTCTTACTATTCTTGTGATAACACTCTCCTTGATGGCAGTGCTTCAATCAATATAATACCCTACTCTATGGTACAATCTCTTCATCTTGGGCCTCTCAAGAAAACCAGGATGATAGTTCAATTTGCTGATGGATATATCAAGAGGCCGAAGGGTATTCTAGAAAACGATGTCATTTTTATTCAGGGCATGAACTTCACTTCTGATTTTGTCATATTGCCCATGGAGACCTCCACCCCTGTGGAGCATGCTCCAATCATCATGGGACAACCTTTCCTCGCCTCTATGAGAGCCATTATTGATTATGGATCAGGAGAGATTCACTTCCGTTCTGATGTAGGGAGCGATGTGTTGAACACTACACCCATTGCTAACCATATACCTGCATCCCATGAGAGTGTGCCCGTGTTCGCAAACCCCAAGGACTTTGACCTTGATGATAATATCAGATATTTTTGTTGTATATTGGATGATACTGAGACCCAAGAATTCCTCTTCAAGGAGGAAGACTCGGAAATCATAGACCTTGGAGTTCCCTCTTCTGGTACGTGGAGATGCATTGATGACATCTGTGGGATTTACACAATAGACACCCAAGAGAAGAAGGCAGACTCTGAGACTAGACATGATAGACATGATTTGACTACTTTCACTGATGAGTCCATTCCTATTCACCTTAATTTAGATAAGACTGATAAGGCCGAATTTGATTTGATTGTTTTCATAAAGGAATTTGGGCCTTTTGATTAAGATGATGATCTAGTAGAGGCTCGCCAGGCTGGAAGTGATCTTACTTTTTCTGACAATGAGTTCGAGTCTTTTTATCTTGATATTTGCGAGACTTCCCAGGCAGAACAAGACCACACAACTTCCACTGATCGGTTCGTGCTTGCACACTCTGAGACCGTTGAGGATACATTCCTGGTCGATCCTGATTAGTTTATGTCGAATGTTGACCCCAATATCAATCTACACCTTGTCAGATCCATTCCTCAGCGATCTCGCGAGAAGGTCCGTTTTCGACCTTCTTGACCTTTGTACATCCACTCCTCTTGTATATTCGCTTTCGTTTACATCCGTACATCCGCTGTATCGCTCATCCACCCCATTTCCATGTGTGCCTAACTTAGGATGCACTTTGTCCTAAGTATGGGGGGGTGGACGAGCCGAGTGTTGTTCATATTCGTCCTGTTCATCACTTCTGTCGTTGCTTATACTTAGGGATACTCTACCCTAAGTATAAGGGGAGTGATGTTGCTCATATCGTCTCTTTGTGTTTTATTCTTCTGATCTCTCGATTGTCCCCCAACTTGTTGATATTCTATATTTAGGGCTATTCTACCCTAAGTATAGGGGGAAAGGCGAGATGTTGAGTCCGTACATTCTCTTCCTCGATTCTTCCCATTTGTACAGTCTTCTGTACTTAAGATTATTTAGTCCTCAGTATAAGGGGGAATACCGACTTCTATTCTTTTCATCTTTTCTTTGAGTCGTTGTATAGGAGTATTTTCACTTTTCTATACTTAGCACGAGTTATGTCTTCCTTTGCTGCTCTCTAATCACTATGAGGACATAGTTCGAGCTAAGTATAGGGGGTGTCGTATATATTATATATATATATATACTTTAGACATAACTCGTACTTTTATATATAGACTTTGGTCATCTTATGTAAACAAAAAAAACAAAAAATATAAAAATACAAAAAATACAAAAAATTCTCTTATATTAAAAAAATAAAAAAACAAAAAAAGCAATAAAAAACATAACAAAAACAACAAAATAAAAATTCCTCTTATTTAAAAAATTGTATATACTTGTATATATTTTACTAACCATTTTCCCCTTAAAAAATCTCTAAAAACTACAATACTAAAAGTCTATAAATTTTGCATAATTAAAAAAATTACATGTGCATCATTTTTTTTCAAAAATCCATAAAAAGTTCAAAACTAGAAAATTGTTTAAAAAAAGGAGATTTTGCTTTCTTTTCTTTTTACATATTTTCTTGCATTTGCATAAGCATTTTTCTGGATAATATTGACATTTAAACTAAGTCTGGAATAAAATTGAAGATGGGATCTTAGTTGGACTTTAATCCACTTAATTTCATAGGAACCTTATAAGAATTGGAGTTAAAACTTTTCATGTCCCAACGACTTAATTCTTTGAGTCCATAAGACTATATTCATATGTCGTCTTGATTAGTCTAAGTAGAATATTTAACAACACACGCATGATTCTTCTAGACCATGACTTATCTTAGAGAAACACTCTACACGTAGCTCTTCATGGAGGAGGTAGTGAGGAGGCAGAATCTTTTGGCTTGGAGCAGCATACAAGGTTAGTACATTTAGGAGGAACCTCTCGTCTTCCTCTAGGGAGGGTAGTGCATCTCAACCAGATCTAGTAGCATTGAGGTCTAGAGACATGATATTGTGGGGTTGCAATAATACTTCAAAAGAGGGATAGTCTACTAGCTCAAGAGGAAAAACTCCTTATGTACATGTTGCACATTGTATATATTTTTTAAAAAAAGAAAGAAAAAATGCAGAATCTCCAAAAGTGGACAGGCCTGATTAAAAAGTGAAATGCCTACCGGAGTGTATATGCAAGTATAAAAAATAAAAAGAGCTTCAAAGTCATTTTTTGTAAGCTTGCAGCTGGATGACTTGGCTATACTAGTCATGCATCCAAGGATAGGTAACTACATTGGTTACCGTCCATTCTTTTCTCCATCTCCTCTTCTTGATCTGATTGTACTTGAACTTAGAAGGGAATATCCGCGCTCCTCGAGGAAAGAGTTGCTAGATCGGGGGACTAGAGTTACCTTGTTGAGAGATGTTGTTTCTTTGCTACTTTTGAGATGGGGACTATATTTCACTTACACCGTACAAGTAAAGATTCTTAGTCATAAGAATTTGTGTATGTATAATTGTTCTGACTTGACTGTTGAGGCAACCTGAATAAGAGTCTTGTGGAACTTAGAGGCTGTTAGGTTTTAAATCCATTTTCCATTAAGGTTCCACCACACTAATAATCCAAAGGTCTGACAAAGCTCCATACTATAATTTTATGAAGATAAGTTTAATACTCAAAATTATCCTAATTTCTTTATTTTTCCTTTATTTTTCTTTTATTCACTTATTCTTTCAAATAAATGTTTGCTAAGGGACTAGCAAAGGTAAAGCATAGGGGGATGATGAATCTACATTTCATCATCTTTATTCATTTATTGTAGCTTAAAATCCCTTATTAAACACCTATATATATTGATAAATCCATATTGTTACTAACATGAATCTATATGTAAATATTGTATACTTATTACTATTTTAACCTAAAATAAATAAATAAAGGAAAAATAAGGAAAATAAAAAGATTGTATATATGTAATACATACACGCTGACCCGAACCTCGAGAGAAGGTCAAGACTTGACATGATCGACCAGGAATAACATAAGGGGAAATAGGGTCATTAATAAGAAAATCCAAAAAAATATTTTGTAAATACTTTTCTGTGTATATTTGTATACTTACATTATTTTATTTGTACATAAATTGACCTCAAGTTAAATAATTTTCAAAAAAATTGTAAATAAACATGTTTTCTAAATAATAAAAATAATTGCAAAATAAAATTATATATAGAATAAAAGTAACAACATCCGAAAAAAGTCATAAAGCGATAATTGAAAGACCAATTCTGGCTCCATATGAACTCAAATTGAACCAAACTCACTTCCATCGTATTCTAAATTAAATTATCTTTAAAATAGCAGTGGTTTCATATTTTTTTGGAATTACGGTTTGAAAGACGATTTTCTGGAGTGGTTTGTGCCATTTTACTTTTTATTTATCGTATATATATTTATTTATTTTATACATATTATATTTATAAATAATTGTAATATTTTATAATAATAAAAATAAAATAAAATAATTTTTAAAACATAAAAAACTACTTTCTTTATTTAACTATGTATTAATGTACAATAGTACATGTATATAATCAATTTCCTTATATAACCACACTAAAGAAATTAAATAAATAACAATTACTATTTAATTTAATAAAGTGATGAACTAAATAAATAAATTATGTAAATAATTATTATTAGCTCCATCGCTCACTTTCTTCCTTATCTTTTTCTCCATTCAAATTTTCCTTATCTTTATCTCCGTTCAAAATTTTGAAATTCAAATTCGATTCTTTTTCCTATTATTATGGCTCCTCGTCCCTCATTTCAGTTAGATCAATCTTTGGTGAGAAGAGCCTAATCTCTAAGAGCCATCTTGTTACAGAAGGGTGCCTAGCCTCCGAGCCGTCCAGTGACAGCAAGTCGGCCTTCATCTATTCCATCACGACGTTCATCCACTCTCATGGCGAGATCCATTTTTTCTTGTTCTTAATCTAGGTTAACCTTAGTTTAATTTTAGCATTTTTAATTTCGTCATCATTTTTTTATTCTAGATCTTAGTTAATCATTTTTAATCAACCATCACGATTCAATTCGACTTCGATCTCAATTTTTCATCTCATATTGTCTATCTCTCCACATTCGCGTTCTACCTCACGCAATCTATCAACTCCGACTGCATACGGTGGCTGGAGTCACGGTTCCGATCTCCCATTTCGTCGAATCCAAAACCATTCACATTTCTATTTTTATTTCTTGACTGAGCTGTCATGTTCGAGTCATCGTATTTAATATTTTGCAGGTACATAGGATTTGAAAAAAAAGAAAAAAAATTTTCGAGTTGCTATTTTTTAAAAAAATACAAAATAATAATATTAATAATTCTTGGATGGTACAACCGCCATCACCTGGAGGAGCCCGTTCCTCCGCTTCGGGCCGACCACCGCATAGCCACCTCTACCGACTTGGGCATGCGCCACCAGGGCCCCCTGCCTCTGGCCACGTGACCAACCATCTCACGCTATCGTCGCTCCGCTCACCATCCTCCACGAAGGGCATCTTCCACCGCCAGCCGTGCTGCAGCCCTCCATCGATCAACCATCACCTGCACCCCTGCACGAAGCTTCCATGCGTGAGGGCCTCCTCTTCACCTTCAACCTCTGCAGATAACCGCCACTGCCTGCGTGAAGAGAAGGCAGGAGGGGTAGTGTACCATTTGGCCCTTGCATGGAAACGGAGACAAAACCCAACGAAGCCCTAACTTATTTAAAAAAATTGGTAAAATGAGTTTTCTTCCCATAATTTGATTCTGGTTACTTTATGATGCAAAAACATTAAGAAATTGCAAGTCCTTCATTTCCATACTTTAAGATTACACATTTATTTGATTGAAATATATGTTTCTTATTGCTCTGGAGATTCTACAAAAAATTGTTTAGAGTCCTGCTTTGTGCCTGATCATTGTATAAAATTTTTCATTGCATTTTCATTCCATTTGCTATTATTAAAAAATAAAAAACGCTGAATTTTTTCACTATTTGAAATTAGAAAATTACAAAAATTTGAATATTACATCAAAAATTCTAAAAAATAGAAGAGTTTGCTTTTATCGTATTTTATTTTTCTGTCCAATTTTCACGCAATAAGTATTTATAAAATCAAAAACAAGCAAAATACTAAAAATCTTAAAAAAAGTCATATAAATTGTAGAAAAATCCAAAAAAATGTGATTTCAGTTCTTCTTTGTAGATAATTTCCTTTAATTTATAGGAAAAATAATTTTCATATTTTTTTGCATTTATTTAATATTTTTAATTGGAAAATAATCATGTTTGCGCATTGTTTGCATTTTCCTTATTTTTATTCATTTTAAAAATACTAAAAAATCTAAAGTATCTGAAAAATTACAAAAATAGTAAAAAATCATCAAAAATATAAAAAGATTTTATTTAGACATTTTGAGAATTCTGTCATATTTGAAAAATAAAAAAATGTATTTCTTTTGTGTATAAATTTGTTTTGCAAATATATTTTTGAAAGTTAAATTTTGCAAAACTAAAAATCATTAAAAATTAGAAAATAAAAAATTAGAAATAGGAAATTGAAAAATTAAAAAGATAAAAATTTCACAAAAATCATGATAGTTATCATTTGAGATTCCCTTTTCTCTTAATTGATTTTTTTCGATTATTTGAATAACCCTCAGGATTGTAGCCCCCTTGAGTTCGATCCTATTACTATACAGGTTAATTAAATAGCAAATTCTCTTGCTACACATTTCTTTTATAATTAATTCAGCTTGAGAATCAAAACAAATCATTTTTTGTTGCGGGGTTCTTTGGGTTACGACGACACATTTGTTTCATCTATTAAAAACCTGAAGATCTCATCCAACAATATGCTGGCCCACATAATTGGGAGAAGTTGCGAGGAATGAAAGGTCACGTCGTTTCATCGAAGTGGCTGGAGGTTGAAGAGATAGGAGAGCCTTTGGATCTGGGGATCCAACGACTATGAGAGAGGTGTAAATGAAATGATCTGATTAGATCTTGAGATCAGATCGAGCAGTGGAGGAAAGTACGGGAATGAAAGGTCAGGATTCATATAATCAAAAGGATCCAATAGCCAGAAATAAAGATGGATGCTAATGAAGAGCCATGCCACGTGGCGCAATCTGAAGATGCCACGTGGCACAATCAGAATTGAAGAATTTAGATAAATCAAAGAATATTAGAAATGAATTAATTTGGAATTGAATAAGGAAAAATGATGAACATAAAAGTTGTAGATTTCCATGAGATCTACAAATTTCATGTAGAAGTCAAAGAGATCAGAGGTCATTTGTGCATAGTTAAAAATTAAATACTAATGAAAATAATATAGAACATTTTCTTTTGATTTTTCTTTTATTTATTTTTTGTATTTTTATTTTATGTTATTTTATTTATATACAATTTTATTCTATCATTTAAGAGATTTTTAATAATAAATAAATATAAAAGATATTACACCATAATAGAGTTATAATAATATAAGGTAATTAGTGTCATTTATATACAACACACAAATTAGTAGTTAGTGTTAATTAGTCGATGAATCATGTGACTAACCTAAGAAAGAGAGATAAATATATAGAATTAAGCTGATAAATCCGGGATTTATCACCCCTATACTTAGGTTAAACTCGTCCTCGAGCTAATAAAGAAAGAATTAGTTAGTTGGTTAGATTAACTATTGAGATCCCTGACATGTGCTTGTGAGAATACAAGGCTCGATTTAATCTAGAACACTAGATTTTAAGAATCCAAAAATTCTAAGTTCATCCAAGTATTAATCAAAAGGAATTCAATTCGTCTAATTGTCAGATTCTCAATGTACACATATATATAAGGAATATGACTTAGTGTAGACTGCACTACGAGAGTAGAATCAAGACATCACCAAAAATTCCAATCTCAGAAGCTCTCCTAAGGACCCAATCCTCAACTCTAGGAAACAAATCTAGTCTTGCCTCAATCCACTATCTCTTTAGTTTATTAGATTTCAAAGGGATAAATGGAAGGCCAGATTATTGAGGATGTAGGATTATGTACTTATTTTCTCTTCCTCTCATTGGAACAGGTTCTTTCAAATGCCAAAACTCAACACAATTTTATTTTATTTTTTCCAATCAATGTGTCCGTCAAACGAGATTGAGTCATCTATACTTCTTTTTCTGGGAATACACTGGGATGCATCTTTTTAAAGTATTTAGTATACTTGCATCCGGACTTGTAACGCTAATGATGTAGAGCCCTTTTGTGGTACTAGTCTGACTCATAAAAGCCTACTGATTTGGTCTAAATGGACACTTTAAAAGGTTGGGAGCGCTCAACTTGAATATAGTTCATATGATGTAACTTTGTAATGTGATGAGCTTCTTCTTTTTATTTCAAAATTTTTTATTTGAGGGAACATCCCTTTTTTTTGGCTAGCTCTGCTTTTTTAACCAAGGATTGGCACACAATGATAAACTTATTAATTTAATGTCATCATACCCCGTCACTTTAGGTTTGAATCAAGAGATAGCATGAGAACATGTCTCATACTGGCTAAGATGCTGACACTCAGGTTTCATGAAGACATCATTAAGTTTATCCCATTCTCGAGCATTATGTAGATCAAGACCAAACTCAAACTTCAAATCCCAGTCTTCTCAATGATACCTTGACCCGTCTCAATCATGAATGCAGTCATGCATGTGAGTGATGGTCAAATTCTTCAAAGGATGATTATGCATGAAATATAGCATGCATATCTTCGAACTAGGAGAGTTTGAATTTTTAAGTCCAAGACCATAATGATTAATACAAGGTAACTCTAAGTATAGGGACTCCTTAAACCAAATGTTAAAGATCATCTCAAGCCTTGAGTGCATAGTGAAATTGTCAGGGAAAGACACCAATTAATAAGTTAGCTAGTTAGTTATTTTACAAAAGAATTAAGGAATTATTCGATTTATTGAGACAAAGACAATAGATTGGATATCTTTGACATAACATCGCAAAGGAACAATACGAAGAACATACTAAGATACCCAACTCAACACTACAAACTTCAGTTCCTTAAAAATCAAGATTGGATCTTCAAGGTTTAAAATCGCAGGCTGCCTTATGTTTCAACTGCTTCTTCCTAATGGAGAACACATATGAATCTGAGTACGAAAGATCTTCATCAACTTGAAATTTTAACCTTCTAGAATGATGCCATTCTTCCTCAAAAGTGATATCCATATCTACATGGAAAGCCTCAAAACTCTTCATGATTATGGGAAGACGAAACAAAACTTTAAATTCGGTAACAACCTTTTTGGTTTTCTTAAAAAGAGAAAAACTAGACATAGAAGGATGACCCCACTTACAAGGAAGGTGAGAATCCAACAACTGAACATGTAACGGAACGGAACGAGATGACTGGCAGAAGCATGCAACTTGAATTCACACAACCGAACCGTTATCGATTCATGCATGGTAATTATTGAGCATACAAAAATCATTCTCAAAAAGATCCATAAAATTCCAATTCAACCGAGATTTCTATTATTACAACATCTATAAAGGGTATACTTGCAAAAGAAACTAAATAATTTCACAACATGGGTCCTTATTCCAGTGGGTATACAGATATCCATCATAAACCATGCAATATCCATACCCTGAATGTCTTATTGAGTTTGTTGCATGAACTTGAATGCTTGATCAAACTTGTTCTTTCACCTGAAATAAATAAACATAATTTGCATGAGCCTAATGCCCAGTATGTATCGAGGTTCATGCATGGGAATTCTAGCAGCCTTTTAACATGTTATAATTTATGTACTTAACTCTCAATGGAATAACATCATTACGTGCCTAATTATCCCATGCATGTCTAAGTTCATTTCCCTAACAAGTTGCATATTGAATTCGACATGAATATACATGTGCATACACATAAAAATATATATGCTATCATTTTTTACCATAAAGGATATGTTTTTGAAATTCATGATATGTTTATGCATCCTTTATCATTTAGATCATTCTTTCGGATTAACCCCTTAAAATTGCTTTTGCATGACTTGTGACGGTTTATTATTCTTAAGCCATTTCTCTTCTAACATATAATAATTTATCTTTGATTAAATCGTTTCCTTGCATAACATGTAATGGCTTACCATTATAAACAATTTCTTTCGCAACATGTAATGGCTTACCTTTCTACATCATTTCTTTCATAGCATATAATGGTTTACCATTATAAACCATTTCTTTCATAACATGTAATGGCTTGCCTTTCTAAACCATTTCCTTCATAACTTGTAATGGTTTATTCTTTCTTTAAACCATTTTCTTGCATGACATTTCAGTACATATGTACATATACTTTAACATTAGCATAACTGTACATATACCCATGATATTAATATAATTGCACATATTTCCATGACATTAACTTAATTTCACATATGCCCATAACATTTTCAATGTTTAGGGTTGTCGTAATTGTTAGATTCTTAGGCGGCTTTGATAGCTTTACCGCTGGCACTAGCGGTCCATAACATAACATGACAGTATAGCTACAACTGTAGAGGACTTAGCTTTTGCCTCTATGGTTCCTTGCAACCGTACGTCCCTTGCGACGTGCCCCTTGGGCTAATACGATAATTGGACTCTAGAAGTGGCTCCCACCATTAGGTGTAGTACGTAGCCCTGCTTATCGTTTCAGTGTCATTATTCATTTTATGGAATTTCAATCTTTTTACAATCGATCTTTTGCATAATGTTGAGGATAACTCTCCTTAATTTTAGTTGGTGCCAACATTTATATTCAACTTTATAACTTGAAACCATGATAATAATAATACTAATTAATTGATCTGGTATGCTTAAAATACTTTTTTATTAGTGAACAACATGATACACATAATTCTTAACTTTCTTGGAAATGTAAAATTACAGAAGTTGCCTATCACCTATGTTAGGCTAAAGCATTCATAACATAAATAAATATTGGACTTTCATCTTAAGTCAAAATTTGATAGATAATTCACGAAGTGAAGTAACTATATATAATAAACTCTGCATGCAAAACTTGTATCATACGTACTGCAATATATTTGCAATGGGACAGATATACGTAATAATTATAAACTATGCCTAATCAAACCATGCGTGCATTAAAGAATAATTGCCATGTTAAAGCAGCCTCTAATATTTCATGTTCATTAGTTAATAAAAAAATGTGATACACAATTATATGCATATCTTCTAAAGTAGTTCGGATATAAAAAAAGATTTATTTTTATATACCAAAGGATTCCTAATTACGGTGAATCAGTACTTAATTTCTTTTTTGTTTAGGCTTATCTGTAATCTTAACAACTTTTACTGTTCTCAACACCAATTTGGGAAAGATACACGACAATTATGATGACCCTTTTATGGCGACAAAATTTAAAACGTGAATATGTGTACAGTAGACAACTACATGGTTTCATACCAAGTGATGGGTTGGAAAAAAATATTTCTATGATGTATGTATTCACATGGCATGAATCCTAAGGGTTCAGCTCATACAACTAAGATTTCTTATTCAAAATCAAGGCATTACATATACGACAATCCTATAAAACATAGGCATATATTTAAAAAATCGTAATCCTAAACTGATATATACCTTAATTCCGACGGATTTGTATATACTAGTGGTCTCTACGTCCTCTCCGTGCTTCCGTGTCGATGTTCACCTCCACCGAATCGACATCGCAGTCTCCTACGATGAGGATGATTCTCCCAGCGAGATATCTCTCTCTCTCTCTCTAAGTCTCCCTCTCCTCTATCCCTCTCTATCTTTTTGCAAAAGGGCAAGTGACGTGAAGGAGGATGATTCATTGTATTTTTATTGTGATTATAGGGAGGGATAATGGTGTATTAATAACCCATTCAATTGACATTCAAGTCTCCATAAATTGATAATATGAATTCAGTAGTAATGTGTGCTAAAATAGAAATATGGTTGGAGGGTAGAAAATCCCATCATTTACAATCTACCACCATTAAAAAAATTTCACCCTCGAAATTTTTTGGTAAAGAGACATACCAAAGATCGTGGATTTCCTTTGCACCTTTTTTTTCAAGACTCTTCTTACTGATCTGAACTTGGACTAGCCCCAAATTATGTTTGTTGTCAACATTACTCAAACGTAAAGGTAACCTGTGAGGTCTCCTATACAATCCTTCATAGAGAGCCATCTTGATGCTCGAATTCAACTAACAGAAAATGTCTATCCCAACCATGTTTGACACTTGAGGTGCATATACTTAGCATGTTTTCTAGTGTGATAATGATCCATTCTAGGTGACCGTTGGAATATGTATGAAATTAACTTATAAACTTCAATGGAGTACATATAACATCTTGATAATTGTTCCATAATTGAAGTATGTATCACGTGTTGTGATTTGACACTATTGATGCATAAAAACCATGTATGCAGACGATCTGATCCATGTACAAATTGGTCGGACTCTCGTTGGGTACTCTTGGAGAATGAGTATGAAGTTCTTGATTTGATTAATCAATATTCAATCACTCAATTAGTATAATAACCATGCTTCTTTTTCATGGGTAGTTTAGTGACAAGATCCACCGTGATACGCTCTCACCTCCATTATATTATCTCACAGTAATGAGTATGGATTATAATTTTATAATGTCTAATCTCAATATGTTGGTACGCTGAGCATTTGGAATAAATTCCACAATGTCTATCTTTCATTGTTGGCCATCCGAAATTTGTGAGATATCTTTGAAAAAAATTTTACCGAGCTTGGATGAATGGTATACATCAATTTATGAGCTTTGTATAGGATCTTTGACATAACTAATTGTCACCTAGAGTCCAAGGTCTATCATGGTATCTCACATTTTCATCGATCACAATTTCTAAAATCAGATTCTTCTTTCTTGGGCACTTCAATTATTTTTGAAAGATTTACATCTTTTTTTGATACCTTGATCCTTCTAATTACTTCGATTTTATTTTTCAGGGTATCACTAATGTCACCACTCTACTAGATAAAATAATGTCACCACTCTACTAGATAAAATATTATCACTACTATCTCCAAGTCATGAGTAGGAACATCCAAGTCAAGAGTTAGATAGTTGCTCTCTTGTGTTCTTATTGTGTATAATCAATAATCTTCTTAAAATACATCCACATTTTGTGTCAACTGTATCAATGTAGATCACAAATGCTCAAGCTCGTAATAGTAAGCTCAAAGTTGGAGTCATAATCAATTCCTACCTTATTTTTTTGAAAACTTCAATCACACTCCTATAAATCTACAAGCTTTGCATTCTTTCTAATGCAGTTTGTAATCGTTATTGCAATATATGAGAAAATTCTATATGGATCACCAATATAACTTGTTACCCTAGAAATCCATGAATTCTTAAAATATTTCTCAACAAACTCCAAGGTAATATAGCTTTCATCTTAACTCGTCCAGCTTTAATGCCATCGATCATTAAATACGACACTACTAAGGAATATGATTTTTTTTCCAACCCGATGTTGCATTTAGAACACTTCGCATATAGTTAATGTTGACAACAGGTTTTGAATACAATATCGAGATGTATTTGATATTTCTCGAGATCATGTAAATATACAAACAATATCATCCACCAAATATGATCATAAATTTATCTTGATCTTTATAAAAAATTCCTATTCATAAGCTCTGTAGAAGCTGCAAGAGCACTTGTGAGATCAAAATGCATGACAAAACTATTTGCAATGACCAATCCTTAATCTGGAATGTCCACCCTTTTTGTTCCATGTTAATTGGGAATGATTTTTTTTCTCTCCATAATCAAATGAACAAATCATTGATCCCAAGCAGTAGATGTCAATCCCTTAAAGTTACATTGTTCACAGCATAATAACCAATTCAGGGATTACAACCTATCTTTATTTTTCACAAAGGGAAAAGTACTCTTTATGGATATTCATCGAGTCACAACGAAAACTCCCTTATACTAGTTTCAGTACACCGATCCTTTAATTCTTGCAATTCAATAGGTGTAATTATGTAAGGAGCTTTCTAAATTAGTGCAATTTATGAGATAATGTCAATGGACAAATCTAATTCTTTATAAGAAGGTAATATTGAAGAATCATCTGAAAAGGTATCAAGAAAAGTCTTTACGAGCATAATAATCTCATGATGTAACTGAGATGATCATGCATATCAAATGAACAATTCTCTTGCTTCTTATACTTCTCAAGTTCCATATCACTATCACAAACTCTTAAACCATCTTATTACATTATCAAAGGCTTAAGAATTCATTTCTCTTTGAATCATAGACATTCTCAAGGGTGTAACATTGAATAGAATTTTCAATAAAATCATTCTACTTAATGGTAGTTGTCACGGAAGAAGTCGATTTTTTTGGCCTTCATTCTAACACTCCTCTGCTCTACACTTTTTGCTAACAAAGCCTAAATATAACATTCTTCTCCTTTAGCTAAGTTGAAATTTCAATTGACATATCCATCACTTGTATCCGATGCTCAACCTTCTCCATCTCATGTTCACCCTCCAAGATAAAGGGTTGTTTTTGTGAATAAAGGACTTCGGGATAGATCTATTAAGACTTCGGATGAGATGTTTTCTTTTCCCAGTGAGTCATCATTGCTCATCAACTCTATGATGAGGGGACATCTAAGTCAGAGAATCAAGTAATCAACTAGTTACTTATAATACTAGTTTTTCGCTAAGTGCCTAAGTTTTGGGTCACTATTGGTCGTGGATATCTTACACCCAGAGGAACTCCGGCTCTAATACCAGTTGTAACGGAACAGAACACGATGACTGACGGAAGCATGCAACTTGAATTCGCACGAATGAACCATTACCGATTCATGCATGGTAATCATTGAGCATACAATAATAATCCTCAAAAAGATCCATAAAATCCAATTCAACCAAGAGTTCTATTATTACAACATCTATAAAGGGTATACTTGCAAAAGAAACTAAATAATTTCACAACATGGGTCCCTGTTCCAGTGGGCATACAGATATCCACCATAAACCATGCAATATCCATACCGTGTTGAATGTCTTATTGAGTTTGTTGCATGAACTTGAATGCTTGATCAAACTTGTTCTTTCACCTGAAATAAATAAACATAATTTGCATGAGCCTAATGCCCAGTACGTATCGGGGTTCATGCGTGGAAATTCTAACGGCCATTTAACATGTTATAATTCATGTACTTAACTCTCAATGGAATAACATCATTATGTGCCTAATTGTCCCATGTATGTCTAAGTCCGTTCCCTTAACAAGTTTCATATTGAATTCGACATGAATATACATGTGAAATACACATAAAAATATATAAGCTATCATTTTTCATCATAAAGGGTATGTTTCTAAAATTCATGATATGTTTATGCATCCTTTATCATTTAGATCATTTTTTGGATTAACCCCTTAAAATTGCTTTTGCATGACTTGTGACGGTTTATTATTCTTAAACCATTTCTCTTCTAACATATAATGATATATGTTTGATTAAATCGTTTCCTTGCATAACATGTAATGGCTTACCATTATAAATAACTTCTTTCACAACACGTAATGGCTTACCTTTCTAAACCATTTCTTTCATAGCATGTAATGGTTTAACATTATAAACCATTTCTTTCATAACATGTAATGGCTTATCTTTCTAAACCATTTCCTTCTAGCTTATAATAGTTTATTCTTTCTTTAAACCATTTTCTTGCATGACGTTCAGTACATGTGTACATAAACTTTAACAATAGCATAACTGTACATATACCCATGACATTAATATAATTGCACATATTCCCATGACAAAAACTTAATTTCACATATGCTCATAACATTTTCAATATTTAGGGTTGTCTTAATTGTTAGATTCTTAGGCGGCTTTGATGGCTTTACTAACTTTACCGCTGGCACTAGCGGTCCATAACATAACATGACAGTATAGCTACAACTATAGAGGACTTACCTTTTGTCTCTATGGTTCCTTGCAACCATACGCTCCTTGCAGTGTTGCTCTTTGGGCTAATACGATAATTGGACTCTAGAAGTGGCTCCCACCATTAGGTGTAGCACTCATCTCCGCTTATCGTTTTAGTGCCATTATTCATTTTATGGAATTCCAATCTTTTTACAATCGATCTTTTGCATAATGTTGAGGATAACTCTCCTTAATTTTAGTTGATGCCAAAATTTATATTCAACTTTATAACTTGAAACCATAATAATAATAATACTAATTAATTGATCTGATATGCTTAAAATACTTTTTATTAGTGAACAACTTGATGCACATAATTCTTAGCTTTCTTGAAAACGTAAAATTACAAAAGTTACCTATCACCTGTGTTAGGCTAAAGAATTCATAATATAAATAAATATTGGACTTTTATCTTAAGTCAAAATTTGATAGATAATTCACGAAATGAAGTAACTATATATAACTAACTCTACACGCAAAACTCGTATCATACGTAATACAATATATTTTCAATGGGAGAGATATGCGTTATAATTATAAACTATGCCTAATCAAACCATGCGTGCATTAAAGAATAATTTCCATGTTAAAGCAATCTCTAATATTTCATATTCATTAATTAACAAAAAATGTGATACACAATTATATGCATATCTTCTCAAGTAGTTCGGATATATAAAAAGAACTATTTTTTATATACCAAAGGATTCCTAATTACAGTCAATCAGTACTTAATTTCTTTTTTGTTTAGCCTTATTTGTAATCCCAACAAGTTTTACTGTTCTCAACACCAAATTCGGAAAGGTACACGACAATTATGACGACCCTTCTATGGCGACAAAATTTAAAACGTGAATATGTATACAGTAGACAACTACAAAGTTTCATACCAAGTGATGGGTTGGAAAAAATTATTTCTATGATGTATGTATTCACATGGCATGAGTCCTACGGGTTCAACTCATACAACTAAGATGTCTTATTCAAAATCAAGGCATTGCATATACGACAATCCTACAAAACATAAGCATATATTAAAAAAAATCATAATCCTAAGCTGATACATACCTTAATTCTGATGGATTTGTATATACTAGTGGTCTCTACATCCTCTCCGTGCTCCCGTGTTGATGTTCACCTCCACCAAATCGACATCGTCGTCCCCTATGACGAGGATGATTCTCCTAGCGAGACCTCTTTCTCTCTCTCTAAGTCTCCCTCTCTTCTATCCCTCTCTATCTTTTTGCAAAAGGGCAAGTAATGTGAAGGAGGAGATTCATGGGTTTTTATTGTTATTATAGGGAGGGATAACGGTGTATTAATAACCCATTCGATTGGCATTCAAGTATGCATAAATTGATAACATGAATTCAATAGTAATGTGTGCAAAAATAGAAATATGGTCGGAGGATAGAAATTCCCATCCGTTACAGAACATCCTCAAGGAAAGGTAAGGGAACCTCTATTTCTAATTCTTCTATCGAAAGGTCATCCTCCTCAATCGGCACTACTCTTTTCAGAGAACTCTTTATCAATTGGTCTTCCAAAATATAGAATTGAAATGCAGACTTTCTTCCATGTTGGACTTTGTAAGACTCTAAGGAAAGACAACCTTATAAAGGAAAAATGACAAGACGATTCGGGAAATCGTCGCAACCTTTAAGAAACATTAAAGCACTAAAGGATACCGAAGAAACACAATAGAGTTTAATGAATTTTTTTATTGGATTTTAAATAAAGTTAGTCTCATTTACACCCTTAACTTTGAAAAGAATTTTGAATTTTTTTGCAAACAATGTCACATAGATATACGTTTTCAAAATATTTTACAAATGATCTTCTAAACGTGTTAATTCGAATTTTCACAAACCATGTAAAATATTTGAAAACCATGTCAAATATGTATATAGTTTTCATACATCATTTCAAATTATTTTATACAAAACTCAGTTCAAATTTTAAATGATACCCATAACACCAAGAGTTTGAAAAGTTTTAAAATATGAGCTATGACTAGAGTATATATGTAATATGTATGATAGATCTCCCTATACTTAGCTTTTGTTATGTCATCATAGCATAAAGTGATATGAATCCATGGCTCAACTAAGCATAAAATAATTTATAAGAGTTGAGTCGAGAATAAGACAAGTGTAAGAATGAGTCACAATGAATATACAAGAACGGTTCGCCCTATACTTAGGTTCTAGAAGACCTAAGTAAAGATTTAAAAATACATAGGAGAAACCAGAGCACAGGAAGGAGTGAGGACAATTCCCCCTATACTTAGGCTGAGAGAAGCCTAAGTGTAAGTGGGATAATGAATAAGAAGTTAATGGAATTTAAAAGAGTAAGAATCTTCTAGAAATGAATCTTTTGATTTGAATCTGTCATGACGATCATGCCTTACCTGATAAAAATTAAACTGACTCAATAGGCATGACGTTAATCAATTCTACAGGAGTTAACCTCCATTGCATTCTACAAAATGCTTAAGTATCTGCTTGTTAACCAGAAAGGAAGGTGCATTCTCTGAAAGATCTGAAATCTCTACACTACCATTCTCATGCACTTCCCTTACAATATAAGGACCCGTCCACTTTGACTTTAGTTTCCCATGGAAAATCCTTAACTTTGCATTCAACAACCATACCTTTTGTCTAGTTACAAAGTTCTTGCATCTAATATGCGCATCATGCCACTTCTTAACTTTGTCCTTATAGATCATGATGTTATCATATGCTCGATTACGTATTTCCACTAGTTCATTTAAGTTAAGGTCTCTCACAACTTTCGTCAATGACAGCTCTAGTTTATCTTCTTTATGTCCTATTCAGATTTGTGCACTAACTTAGCGGGCAAATGACATGGTGATGAACGCGGAATTTGCCTCTTTAGTTATCTAAAATTGTAGTATAGGAGGCGAAAAACCGTCAATCAAAAACCACAATCTTCGAATGTTGTGGAGTATTTATACTTGGCCTGTCTACCAAGGTCGAACACAGGGACACAAGCTACTCTATTTTATTTATTGAATTTTGGTCAATTATTAGCTTGTGTGAATAATTTCTCAATTCTAAGGCCTTCATGCAAATACACGCTTAAAGGGAAAGTAGAATGATGCATGTAATTTTTAGTTGATTTTCATGCAGTTATAAGATGATGCATGAGACAAATGAATGATTAAATGCAAGGATGATGCATACAAAATAAAGGATTACAAATATGCCCTTAAAAGATCACTTAAATTGAGCAACAGATTAGGGTACGAAATCAGAGTCGAATTGAGCACAACAATATGAGCAGTCATCTATTTAATGGCAGAGACATGAAGAGCAAAGAACCTCATCTAACATAAAAATTCATCATATTTGAAATGGTGTCATAGGAGAAAATTAAACATACCATGAAGTAGATGATGAAACAAGAAGCAAAATGACAATAAAATCATGCAATTTGGACCTATGATGCTTAAGTTATGAAAAAGATAATGTAGGAGCATAAATGTAAATAAAATGAGGGAAATAAAAGATAATTAATCACAATGAGGGACCTATTTGTAATTTTTCAAAAAGGCCTGGGCCCATATGCAATTTGTCCAATTACACGCGGGGGTATTTTTGCAAATCTTGAAACCTGTGAGGGCTTCCATGTAAATACCCCAGGAGCGCTCGTGAGGCACGCACTTGGAGGACCAATATGAAATTATAAAAAGTATCAGGGCCTTCTCTGCAAATTGCCCAGGCCCTCATGTGCTGGGCACGTGAGGAGGCCTAGGCTCGGGGCATCCGCAGGCTCGGAGACACGTGGCTTAAGCTGGTGGAGCAGAATGAGGCTCGGATGGTCCGAGCCTGGAGTTTCGGCCGGAGGCTCAATTCATCCACGTGTCATCATCAGGACTGTCCAATCGAAACGATCGGAGGGTAGCTGCTCTTCTTCCTTCGTCGCTGGCTGCCAGAGGAGGCGGGGATCCATCGACGGACATGGAACTCTGCATGCTCCGCGGGACAGCCTATGGTCGAGGAGAATGGCTGAGGTCCGAGCGAAGCTGGTGGGGACAAGGCGGAGCTCCGTCATCGTCTAGAGGGGCAAGGCGGAGGTGCGTCATCGGAGGTAGAGCTAAGATCGACAAAGGGAAACAAACTCTGACCATTGAAGGTGGTACCTGCAAGAGGGTTAGAAAGTAGCTGAAGCGCGCGCGTGTGTGTGTGTGTGTGTGATGTGAGGTGAGCAGGTGGTCGTGGAGGCGACGGGAGATGGTGGCCCAGAAGCTTCTTCTCTGGCTAGATGAAGTAGAAGGGGGGTCGGAGCGGAGTGGTTCTGGAGAAGGGAAGGGGGCGGTGTGGATGACTGAGGGTTAGTGAAGGTCATCGAGTGGTCAGATGGAGGTGGTGACGAAGATGGTCGGTGGGATAATGCAGAGAAATTGAAAGAAAAACGAATAAAAGGGTACCTGTCCGGAGCCAGGCTATCGGCGGAGGAAGAGGCCGGGGTTGAGATCCATTGGAGCTCAAGGTCATCGCATGGTGTGCCCAGTCGATGCACGGAGCTCAGCAGTGCACGATGGTAGCCGCAATGTGGCAAGACAGCCACAGATCTCATCGAAGGAGAAAAGGTGATCGTCGCCTCAAGCCACCACCCTCCGCTGTCACCGGAGGGTGGAGGAAGCTGCGCCAGACCCTCGTAAGTGGTGGATGGCCATCTTGATGGCGGAGATGAGGGGGTTTATAGGAGGCGATGGTGAGAAATTATGAGGTTGCAGAGATGTTTGAACGGTCAGAGGAGTAATGGAGGAGTGAAGATGGGGGCAGTGAGGATGGCGCGAGGATGGCAGAGGAGTGGGTTTTATGACGGTGGCATTACGACACTGAGGGAGTGGCTATGGTGCCCTCTAAAATAGGAAGGGGCAGCACAACAACAAGGTGAAATGGCTGGAAGGGGGGGTTACGAAGGTAGGGGATGACTTTCCTGCCGTTGGATCTAGTGATCCAATGGCTAGGATGATAGCGAGGACGGAAGGGTGGGATCGGATCAAAACTCTGATTGAAAGGCTAAGGTGTAAGCGGAGATGAATGGTCAGATGGGGATATGGAGTTCTCATCCTACGACGGGGGTGTGGGGATGATGTGGTGAGATGAGAGGCGTAGGATGAGAAGAGATCGAGCAGTTGTGGTTAAGGTGCGAATGAGAGGCGTAGGATGAGAAGAGATCGAGCGATTGTGGTTAAGGCGCGAATGAGAGGCGGTGATGACACTAGAGGATGATCGGTCGACTGGGATTGGGCGAATGGCGAACGACGGAGATGAAGGTAGTTTGGTGGAGATCGGATGGCTCTAGGAGGTGCTGGGTGGTGGAAGGGGAAGGCAGCCACGTGGGCGGCCCAAAGGGTGCCACGTGGCTGCACCAGAAAATTCAAAAAAAGTGAAAATAAAGAAAAATATGAAAGATTTAATAGAGGTAAAAATAGGAAAAATTCAAAACATGAAATTTGTATATCTCGATGAGATATACAAGTTTCATGTTGGACAAAAAGCTAAACGAGGTCATTTACACAAAAAAGTATTTTTGGGGGGTATTTTTAAGGGGTTAAAAACACTGATTTTTTAGTTTTAAGTTATTTTTGTATTTTTTAAGTTCTTTTAAGAGTTATAGACAATTATTCAACTTAATTGTTAGGAGTTTTTAATAATAAAATAATTATAGATTAACTAATAGTAATTATAGGTTAATTATATACAATATAATTCAAGATAAAAATGAAGAATTATTAGTGAATTTTATTGAATTACTTCAGCTAGGAGTTTAATTAGTGATTTTTAGCATGATAAATACGAGATTCATCATACCCCTATACTTAAACCATGCTCGTCCTCGAGCATCTAAAGAACGAAGGAGTCGGATTAATTTCTAACAATGCATGTAAAAGATTCAAGGCTCAATTTTTTTCGAAGACCCTCAAATTAAGTAACCCTGAAATTCTAGGCTCAACCATGCCCTTGGTCAGAAGGAATCCAAGTTCTCTAATTATCAGACTCTCTTTTTGCACATAATATAAGGATATTACATTACTGTATCGCATTCATGAAAGTCGAGTCGAGACATCACTCGAAGATCCAGTCCAGGAGACTCTCTTCTAGACCTCATCCTCAACACTAGGGAATAAGTCTATTCTTGCTTCAGTCAACCATCTCATTAGTTTATCAGATTTGAAGTGTAGATGGACGACCATATAATGGAGGGCATAGGATTGTGTCTATTTTTCTTTCCCTCACATTGGAACAAGGGGCCTCTCGAGTGCCTTCTTACTCAACGCAAGTAGATTTTTAGCTTGTTGATCAATTTGTCCGTCAAGAGAGTTCGGAGTCGCCTGCACTTATTTTTCTGGGAGTACATTGGGGTGTGTCTTTTTTGAGCATCTAGGATACTTTCGACACCCAGACTTGTATCGCTAATGATGTAGAGCCCTTTTATGGTGTCAATCCGACTCTTTAGTCCTAATTAGTGCTTGGTCCAAGTGGACACTTTGAAATTGTTTGGGAGCGCTCGCCATTGGTGGAAGCTCTTTTATAATTTGATTTTGGAGGATAGAGCTTTTCTTTGAACATTTCTTTCTTTTCTTTTCTTTTGTTGTCTAGCTCCACTGCTTTTACCAAAAGTTGGCACACACTGATCAACAATTAAAATTAAATTTCATTACAACCTGGCACATAGGTAAATATTAAAAGATTAGCACGTGAACTTGTTCACATACTGTCTAAAGTTTGCTGACACTAGGTTTCTTGAAGCCTTCATCAACTTTATCCCATCCTCGAGCATCATTAGATCGAGTCTAAACTCAAATCTCTAAGCCTAGTTCCTCAAGTGATAACTCAACTCATCTCATCACTCTTGTAGTTGTGAAAGTGGAGTGCTGATCTTTTTCTTTAGGATGTAGAGATGAAGAGTGCAATATAACACTCAAATCCTTCAAACTAAGAAAGTGTGGATTATTAAGTTAAAAAACCCTAATGACTAAGGCATGTTAACTCAGACTCTCAAGATCACAGAAATCAAGTGTCCTCAAAATCCTTAAGCCTTGAGTGAATGTGTCAGGAATACACCAACTCCTTATTTAGTGATTTTTTGTGATTTTTGTTTTTGCAAATTTTTATGGATTTTAATTTTCATTTTTTAATTCTTTTTTTATATTATTTTGAGAGACAATGACTGGCCCAGACTCGTATGAATAGAAGTATCTACTCTCAGCCAGTCTGGGTGTAAGTATGGGCCGTTAGACAGACCCGTGTTACTTGAGGATGGAATCATATATAGTATCCTCTAAACCACTCACTCTGCTAAGGGTGACCGAGGTTCCCTCACTTAAAGTAGCCACTAAGCCAAGTAGTCAAAGTCTCATTAAAAGAAAGGTTTGGATTTTTTCAAATTTTTATGGAGTTTTTGAAAAAAGGGGTTATTTACAACAAGTTAATCCCTCAATTTTTAAGAAAACATTTTTACATGTTTTTTTACAGAACTCAGTTCACAAGTTTACTTAAACCAGGCTAAGAAAAATATTTTTCAAAAAGTTTAAAAATACGAGCAATGGCTAAAATAAAAATACAGTGGTATACGGTATACCCCCTATACTTAACATTTGTTATGCCCTCATAACACAAGTGATATGAAGCCATGGCTCGGTTAAATATAGGCTGATATAATAGAACTGAGGAGGAGGGTCCTCTTATACTTAGGTCAAAAATTTACTTAAGTACAAGAAGACTCAGAGAGGGAGGGGTGAATGAGTCAGGTCCCCCAATACTTAGGCTAAAAATAGCCTAGTAAAGGATCTTAATTGGGGGGGTGAGGGGGGTCTGTGTTGGGAGAAGCATTTACACTAAGATACAAGGGAGGAGGAGGAGTGTGCTTTTACAGAGGAAGAGGGGGGGGGGTTGTGCAATGTGTACAGTTTAAGGTGTGAGAGGGGAAGAGTGATTGTGTGAGATATACAGAGAGGCGGGAGATGGAGGGGTGAGTGTATACTGCAAGTGTGTGGGGGGGGAGGGGGTAGATCATCTAGTGATCCACTTTTTTCTCTCTTTTTTACAACATGCGAGCCCTCTAATGAGGACTAATAAAAATGCACATGCAATAAATTTTTTTTACAATATGCAAATGCAAGTAGAGCTTATAAAAATTCCTAAATTCTTCGCCAAATCTTTTGCGGCATCTTCAGCGAGAGCTCCCAACTCCACTCCTCCATGGAGATCAAGTGTCCTCGATCTTCATGGGCCCTACTACAAAAGAGAAATATTAGAAAAATAATAAGGGAATTAATTAGCGGAAATGATGAAAAAAATTATGCATGAAAGAAGGACATGTGAATTTTGAAAATATTCAACACACAAATATGTCAAAATCCAACAAATAATAAAGGTGAGTCGTGTCCCCGACAACGATGCCATTTGATGAACGTGGAATTTGCCTCTTTAATTATCTAAAATTTTAGTATAGGAGGCGAAACGATCAATCAAAAACCACAATCTTCGAATGTTGTGGAGTATTTATACTTGGCAAGTCTACCAAGGTCGAATACAAGGACACAAGCTACTCCATTTAATCTATCGAATTTTGGTCAGTTAAGAGCTTGTGTGAATAATTTCTCAATTCTAAGGCCTTCATGCAAATACACGCTAATGGGCAAGTAGAATGATACATGTATATTTTAGTTTATTTTCATGCAATTATAAGATGATGCATGAGACAAATGATTGATTAAATGTAAGGGTGATGCATGCAAAATAAAGGATTACAAATATGCCCTAAAAAGATCACTTAATTTGAGAAACAAATTAGGGTACGAAATTAGAGCCGAATTGAGCACAACAATATGAGCAGTCATCTATTTAATGGCAGAGACATGAAGAGCAAAGAACCTCATCTAACATAAAAATTCATCATATTTAAAATAGTGTCATATGAGAAAATTAAACATGTCATGAAGTAGATGATGAAACAATGAACAAAACGACACTAAAATCATGCAATTTGGACCTACGATGCTCAAGTTATGAAGAAGACAATACGATGGCATAAATATACATAAAACACGGGAAATAAAAGATAATTAATCACAAATAGGTCCCTAGAGGGACCTATTTGTGATTTTTCAAAATCACATGGGCCCATATGTAATTTCTCTGATTACGTGCAGCAACATTTTTGCAAATCTTGAAACCTGCGAGGGCCTCCATGTAAATACCCAAGGCGTGCATGCGAGGCACGCGCCTGGAGGACCAATATGCAATTATAAAAAGTATCAGGGCCTTCTCTACAAATTGCACAGGCCCTCATGTGTTGGGCACTTGAGGAGGCCTAGGCTCGGGGCATCCACAGGCTCGGAGACACGTGTCTTAAGCTGGTGGAGCGGAATGAGGCTCGGACGGTCTGAGCTTGGAGGTTCGGCTAGAGGCTCGAGTCGTCCATGTGTCATCATTAGGACAGTCTGATCAAAACGATCGGACAGTAGCTGCTCCTCTTCCTTCAGCGTTGGCTGCCCGAAGAGGCGGGGATCTAGCGACGGTCATGGAGCTCCTCCATGCTCTGTGAGAAAGCCCAAGGGTCGAGGAGGATGGCTGAGGTCTGGGCAAAGCTGGTGGGGACAAGGCAGAGCTCCGTCATTGTCTCAAGTGGCGAGGCAGAGGTGTGTTTTCGAAGGTAGAGCTGAGATCGACGAAGGGATAAAAACTCAGACCATTGAAGGTGGTACCTGCAAGAGGGTTAGAAAGTAGCCGAAGCATGTGTGAGTGAGTGATGTGAGGTGAGCTGGTGGCCATGGAGGCGACGGGAGATGGTGGCCCAGAAGCTTCTTCTTCGGGTAGATGAAGAAGAAGGGAGGTTGGAGCGAAGTGGTTCTGGAGAAGGGAAGGGGGGTCGGCGTGGATGACTGGGGGTTGGTGAAGGTTATTGGGTGGTCAGATGGAGGTGGTGATGAAGATGGTTGGTGGAATAATTCAGAGAAATTGAAAGGAAAATTATTAAAAGGGTACATGGCTGGATCCAGGCTATCGGTGGAGGAAGAGGCTTGGGTTGAGCTCCATTGGAGCTCGGGGTCGTCGCCCAATGTGCCTGGCCGATGCACGAAGCTCAGTAGTGCACGATGGCAGCCGCAACATGGCCGGACAACCATGGATCTCACCGGAGGAGAAATGGCAATCGTTGCCTCGAGCCACCGCCCTCCGCTGTCATCGGAGGGTGGAGGAAGCTGCGCCAGACCCTCGTAAGTGGTGGATGGCCTGCTCGGTGGCAGAGATGGGGGGTTTTATAGGAGGCGATGGTGATATGTTATGAGGTGGCGGAGATGTTTGAACAGCTGGAGGAGTGATGGAGGAGTGAAGATGGGGGCAGTGAGGATGGCGCGAGGATGGCAAAGGAATGGGATTTATGATGGTGGCGTTATGACACTGAGGGAGTAGCTATGGCGCCTTCCAAAATAGGAAGGGGGCAGCTTAGTGACAAGGTGAAATGGTTGGAAGGGGGGTTACAGAGGTAGGGGATGAATTTCCTGTCGTTGGATCTAGTGATCTAAGGGCTAGGATGATAACGCAGATGTACGGGTGGGATCAGATCAAAACTCTGATCGAAAGGCTGAGGTGTAAGCGGAGATGAATTGTCATGTGGGAATTTGGAGTTCTCATCCTACGGCGGGGGGTGCGGGGATGACGTGGCGAGATGAGAGGCGTAGGATGAGAAGAGATCGAGCGGTTGTGGTTAAGGCATGAATGAGAGGTAGTGATGACACTAGAGGATAATTGGATGGTTGGGATTGGGAGAATGGCGAACGACGGAGATGAAGGCGGTTTTGTGGAGATCGGACGACTCCAAGAGGTGTCGTGTGGTAGAAGGGGAAGGCAGCCATGTGGGCGGCCCAAAGGGCGCCACGTGGATGCACCAGAAAATTCGAAAAAGTGAAAATAAAGAAAAATATAAAAGATTTAGTTAGATGTAAAATTCAGAAAAAGTTAAAACACGAAAGTTGTAGATCTCGATGAGATCTACAAGTTTCATGTTGGACAAAAAGCCAAGCGAGGTCATTTGTACAAAAAGTATTTTCTGGGGGTATTTTTAAGGGGTTAAAAAGACTGATTTTGGGGGTTTGAGTTGTTTATGTATTTTTTAATTTTTTAAGGGTTATAGACAATTATTCAACTTAATTTTTAGGGATTTTTAATGATAAAATAGTTACATATTGAATAATAGTAATTATAGGTTAATTATATACAATATAATTCAATATAAAAATAAAGAATTATTAGTGAATTTTATTGTAATACTTAAGCTAGGGGTTTAATTAGTGATTTTTAGCATGATGAATACAAGATTCATCCAGTTTATCTTCTTTATGACCTATGCGGATTTGTCTAAGGGACCTCCGGCCCATCATCGTGATATAGCGAGTGAAGGCGGATGAGATCTGGAAAACACACAAGATCAGGCAAACAAACCCCCAATTCTCCTACTCACGCAAGCTTATGACCGTAAAGGTTTGGTCTTTTATCTTGTCGATTTTATTTAGGTGATCAAGTAGTCTTTCAGAGCGATTAAGCGAGCTGTTGGGAATCCTACACTCTCAGGAGACTGTCCTGATCCCAAGGCCAAGTCATGGACCGTTTACCGGCTACCCGATCGACTCGCTCTGTTAAGGATATCGCGGCCCGCTTTACCAGAAACCGGAGCGATCCTCACTGGAGAACGACTAACCCGAATTTAGTAGTCTGAGGAGAGGTCGGATATAGCTCTAGCCTAGTGTGCAGGTCACTCTCTCTCTCTCATCCAAACTAGACAATAAGGGGATTGCTCTCCCAAGATAAATTTTTAAATCAGGTGTCTTTTAGGGTCAAGTGTGTTTAGCAGTCCCATATTTATAGTTTTTCTTTTTTATGTATTTTTTCAAGCAAACAACACCTAACGAATTTTTTGATTCTCCTGATTATTTGAAGTCCAAAAATAGGGAGAGAAGTCGAAAAAGCCGATGTGCGATCAAATTCTATGATGCATGCAGAGTAAGAAATGCATACTTGACTCCAGCTCTCTACATGAAGGGTGATCCGCGCATAAAATAAAGACTGAATTAAAACTACCTATATGATGCAAGAAGAAATCGGCCTTAGACAGAAAATTTCTACTCGAGAAGAATAGTAGATAATGGGTCAACAAGAGGGGTCGGGTCCGGTCTCTGATGTCGATCGGTGTCCGCCACAATGGATCCTGCCAGCGTTGTATACGGCCTCTAGCGGCACATGACCCCTCAGGTGACCAAGTTAACTTTTTCTTTTGTGATTTAATTAATCAGGTCCACTTATTGATCTATAGGTACAGGCAAGCAATTAGGGCTAGGGCCTTAATTAATTACGTCACAGTCAAGAAAAAATCCTAAGTCTAAGGGCCAAAAACTTCGAGAATCAAAAATAAAATAAAATGCGACAAAACAAAACCGGCGTAAAATCTACGGTGAGGTCCCCCGAGCACTCCGGTGCTTGGCAAAGCAGACCCCGAGATCAAGCCAAGTCCAAGTCCCAGGTCCTGTCCACTCAGCAGGCAAATGACATGGCTTGCAATAAATCTTCCTGAAAGGTGAAGTGCCCAGAGGTGTCTTGTAGGTTGTTCTTTAAGCCCACAGAACTTGGTCCAATAACTGAGACCAATTCTTCCTATCTGGACGGACTATGTTTTGAAGAATATTCTTCACCTCCCTATTTGAAACCTCTGCCATGTCGTTTGATTGAGGGTGGTAAGGACTAGTTATTCTATGCTCAAAGTCCTTTGATAAAGATTTCATCATTCCATTCACAAAATAGCTACCTCCATCAGATATCAATACCTCAGGTACCCCGAATCGTGAAATAATATGATCCTTAATAAACTTGCAAACGATCCTAACATCTGTGGCTCGAGTTGGGATAGCCTCCACCCATTTGGACAAGTAATCAACCGCTAACAAGATACGCTAGAAACCTTGGCTATTAGGGAAGGGACCCATGAAATCTTTGCCCCAAGCATCAAAAACATCACAAAAGATCACAGCCTGCATGGGCATATCATCTCTAAAACCAACAGTTCCTCCCATCTTTCGGCAAATAGGGCACAATCTTACAAAATCTGCAGCATCTCTAAACAAGGTCGACCAAAAGAAATCACATTGTAATATCTTATGAGCGATTCTTTTTCTGGAATGGTGTCCTCTAGCTTCAAATGAATGATAATACATGAGGACACTCTAGTATTCTTCCTGAGGAATACACCTTCTTCAGATACAATCCAGTCCTTCAAAGAAAAGGAACGTGTCCTTCCAATGATATTTCCTTGAATCCGACTTGAGTCGGTCTATACTGCTCCTAGTCCAACCATAGGGAACTTGCTTGGAGACAAGGAAGTTGACTATGTTTCCATACCATGGAAGTGAGTCAACAACACAAACATACTCATCTGGGAAGGTTTCTTGAATAGGCTCAGTATCAGGGGAATCCTTCCTTTCAATCCTTGAAAGATGATCAACCACTACATTCTTAACCCCAGGTTTATCCTTAACTTCCAAATCAAATTCCTGGAGTAACAATATCCACTAAGAAGACGCACCTACGCATCCTTCTTTTCCATGAGATACCCAATGGCTGAATGATCAGTATATATTGTCACTTTTGAGCCTAAAATCACATACCTAAACTTCTCTAAAGCCCAAACTACTACAAGCATTTCTTTTTCAGTCTCTACCTCCATTCCCTTTTTAGAGATGATGTGGCCCAACACAATACCCTCCTTAACCATGAAATGACTTTTTTCCCAAGAGAGTACCAGATTCACTTCACTACATCTTTGAAGCACTCGGTCCAACTGTGCTAAACAAGAATCAAATGAATCACCATGGATCGAAAAATCATCCATGAAGACCTCTAGGAAATATCCAATCATTTCGGAAACACGACAATCATGCATCTCTGAAATGTACCTGGGGTGTTGCACAACCCAAAAGGCATGCGTCTAATTGCGTATATGCTGAAAGGACATGTAAAAGTTGACTTTTCCTGGTCCTTAGGGGAAATGGCTACTTGATTGTAGACAGAGTACCCGTCGATAAAGCATAAGAAATCATTCCCACTAATCTCTCCAAAATCTGATCAATAAAATGTAGGGGAAAGTGATCTTTCTTGGTCGCGGCATTCATGTGCCTATAATCGACACAGACACGCCATGATGTAGGTGCTCATATCGCAATATCAACTCCCTCCTCATTGGTCACCATCGGAATTCCCGACTTCTTGGGGACAACATGTAAAGGTGCCACCCATTTGGAGTCAGAGATTGTGTAAATAAAACCCGCTCCACACCATTTGTCTATTTCTTTCTTAACTACTTCCTGAAGATTTGGATTAAGTCCCCTCTGGAATTCATGGGAAGGTCTTGCGTTATCCTCGACAAAAATGTGGTGCGAATAGAGTGCAGGGTTTATACCCACGAGATCCGACACAGTCCATCCTATAGCCTTACGGTACTTCTCTAATACTTCTAACAACCTAGCTTCCTGTTCTACAGTCAACCTAGAACTAATTATGATAGGAAACTTATTCTTTGGTCCCGTAAGGAAGGAGTAATTGAGTGTAGGAGGAAGTTGCTTCAACTTTGGCAAAGACGAATCATCAGGTGCATCAGGTTGAACTACAATTGAATATGAATCTGTGTTATGCAGTGGAGATGAATCATCTGTAATGTTGTCCACCAACATTGAAGAATAAGGAGTCGGATTGCCAAATAAAGACGGTAATTCGACCAAAGCCACATCTGACTTATCATCTAATTCCTTTTATTGTTCCAAAGGAGGAGGAACTTACAAGTACAAAGGGACTTCTAAGTCATCAAGAGAGTAGGGTGATTCATAACTCAAGAACTCTGGCATGTATCCATAACTACTCTATGTACACTATCTTCTTATGTTCTCCAGATGAGAGTAATTCATTCTATACTGTTGGGTTTTGTGCCCAAATCCCAACTGAGTTAATCACATCGCAGTCTACCTCTGAAAGAGAAGAGAAATTTGTGCTGGATTCTGAATCAGGTCGCTGCCATTTTGTTTGCATCATTTGTAGTTCCACTTCTCTGCCTGGAGAACGGAATTTCATCATCCTTGTATGATAATTAAATGAAGCTCTAACGGTCCTAAGGAAGGGTTGCCCAAGGATAATATGTGAATCTCTCCAATGATAAGAGATATCCATATCAAGGACAGTAAAGTCAACTTTGTAGTTTTGTCCCTCATTCTTGACCTCACCCTTAGCCTTTTTCATTGACTTATTTGCAAACTGAAGTAATGCTCTAGATTTGTGTAACGAACCCAACTTTAGTTTCTCATATAAAGCAAAGGGTAATAGGTTGATTGAAGAGCCATTATCTAGGAGAGTGTGTGCAAACTCTATGTCATCAATATGACTCACACCATAATTTGCACCTAAGTCTCTCTTCTTCTGTGCCAATTCCTTGTTCTTGAGACAAAATGTTGTGGCAACCGATAAAAGATGGGTCTTGATGTAGCTATTTGATTTCTTCATGCTAACTCTACCAGGTGTGCATCTCACCTTCAAGTAATTCTGGAATGCAGGACGACTGTCCATATATTCATCAAATGACACTTTGACCGTGATATTATCTCTACAGAATCATGCCATTTCATGATCATCTTTCTGAATTTTATTAATAATGTGCTTTCCTGCGTAAGAGCACGGGGGAAATGGATAAGCAAAGAATGATGTGAAGACTTAAACTCATAAATAGAATCAATCTCTTTATTTAAAGAAACTGAGTTTTTCACAGTTGAATCTTTAACCATTGGAATAGCAACGAAATTATCTACTATAGGATTGGGAATTCCTTTTGAATGATCATTCTCCTTATCTGAAGGTACAAGGTCCTTCGTAGATTATGAATCTGATGTGTGCTGCTCCATTCTTGTTCTTATCCTTGATTTCCTCTTTGAAGATGTTGCTCTATGGTGATCCCCTTGAAGATGCCTGGTGTCATCATCCTCTGAAGTCTCCTCAGGTTGAACCTCAGAGTTAGTCCTTTCCATTTCCTTTGCCCGACCAAGTATGACCATGATTCGTCCGCTCCTGAGAGACGTATGATTAACATAATCAAATGGAAAGATCTCGTGCCCAAATTTGAGAGAATCAGAGTATACCTGATCTAACATATGTTGTTGTGGTTTTTTAAGGCTATTAGGATTATCTTGAACATGGGCAGGAATGGATGTAGTAAGAGCACTACGCTCATCATGTAGGCGGGAAAAACAGTTTAGGTCAACACTCAAATCCTACACTTCATTCCGGTAGAAACGCAACTCCTCTAAAATCAGACGCTGAAAATCCATGAGACTAGAAGATGATTGTTGTCGCTGTGAAGAAGAAAAGGAAGGGCGTGGACTGACCCTGATCACCATACAACTGTTGTTGTGGCTGGGTATGATGCTTAGTATTCGAGCCCTACTGGCATGACTGGTACGCCTATTGACGCATGTACTACTGTTGTTGCCTTGGTGCCTGATAAGGAACGACTCCAGAGCTATGTGGTGCTGGAAGAGGTGTAGGAGTAAATGATGTGTTATAGAAAGTCTGGGATTGCTGGTATAAGAAGCGATCCCCAGAACCCTCCTATCTAGCAGGGTCATGTGTGTACCACACAACATTTACTTCCCATACTTGGGAAGGCTCCTCGACGATTGTTTCCACAGACGATGGTTGCTGCTGACAAGAATGGGCCAAAGGCTGGTCCTCTACCCATGGTTGTGGTGGCCATGACATCTACAGCTCATGAATATGATGAACACGGTAAACTGGAGCAGCAGATGCAGTCACGGCAGATACCCTCATCTTGCATACATTCTCATAAAGATCTACCATCTATTTAAGCAGTTTGGATAAGTTGCTCTCCAACTCATTCATACGCCTATCGATCCTCTCAACTATTGTGAGTTCATCTTCTATAAGGCCCATGTCAAAAGAATCCACTGTAGCCTTCATTCCCCTATTTGATTGGATTGGACTAAATTGGGGTTTTCTAAACAAGCTCTAATAGCAGTTTGTGCCCTACTTGTCTCGACCATTCATTCGAACACTTTCTAGACAATGTCCGCACCTCATGATGTATAGCTGCCTCCACAAGCAGCATTAACTAAACCCTGCACCTCAGGGTGTAAACCGATATATAAAGATTGAACCAAGATGGTAGGTTATAAATCGTGGCAAGAACACTTCTGCAAGAGGTCATTGAATCTCTATCATGAGTCGCAGAAAGCTTCATTGTGAAGCTAGGAGAAACTCGTGATGCCTGAGCGCATCAAATTGGTTTTACTCAAAGGGTAGAATTTTTTCAGGAAGAGGTCCTTGATCTGCACAAAGGTAATTATGACTACCCCTAGGTTCTTTATCCAGTAATCTTCCTTATCCTTCAAGGTAAAAGGAAGGGCTTTGAGCCTAATGTAGTCTTGGTCAACTCCAGGATGTCTAAGATTAGAACAGACCCAACTCAAAGTTCCTAAGGAATGCATATGGCTCCTCATGCACATTCCCATGAAAATGTGGCAGCAAGCTAAGGAACAGTGGCTTCAACTCGTATTCAACTTCAGGTTCTACTGGGCCCACCAATTAGTCATTTGAAATCACCCAGGGTTATATGTCATGTCCATTAGTGCATCTCTACCCAACTGCAATTGGCCTAATTGTATTCTCATAAGTGCTTGATTCTATTCGGATTCGGCCAATCTAGCCAATACAGCTTGTAATAGATCTTCTCGCTCTTCCTCCTCTCCATTACCATTCTGTCTTTTAGGAGGCATATTGAATGTGTTTTCATTACCTTCATTAAACAAAGGGTTGGAGTGAGATGTAAAGGAAGAAAATGAAATTAAGTCGAGCTCATCAAGGCAATGATCTTCCTCAGTGAGTAAAGAAGGGATATAGGAATTTGTTGGGATATAACCAACCCCAAGGGGAGAATCAGGATACTCCAGTTCGGAAAGAGGAATATTTTTCAATCGGGATGTTCCAACTAAAGAAGGAGAAGAAGGGAGCTCGACTGGTGAAGATGCAGTATTTGGACGGTTCAATGACAAGCTCGCAAAATCCGAGCAAATATCTGGAGCATGCTCGAGACACAAAAGAATCTAGTTGTACTAGGCACTTAAATGTGCAGAATGACTCACACAAATCAATCAATACAAACCCTTGTGAATTCACCAACTCAACGCTAAAGGCCGAGATGATAGCCTTATTATCTTATCAATTTTTAATTGGTGATCAAATACAAATCTTATAAGAGTTATGAGTTGTTAGGTGCCTAAATTTCCTTACAAATTATCCTGATTCCTACGACTAGTTGCATCCACTCTCAGCCAGTATGGAAGTAAGTCGGACCGTCTAAATACGGCTACTCATTTACTTGAGGACCGGTCCTTACACGGTGTCCTCTAAACCTTCTACTATGCTAAAGAAATCCGGACCATTTACGGGTACCCGTAGATCCTCACTGAGAAGCGGCTAATCAATTTTATGGAACCAGTAGTTCATATGAAAATTTGTGACATGGCTCTATCCTAATGTCGTCCCTCTCTCACTTGATAAGTACCTAAAAACAAATGAGGGCCTTATACACCCGTATAAGAAGGTTTCATTTATTCCAATTTATTTTGGTCAACTTGCATCAATTCAGTCTTGATTTTAAGAGTTCTGATTATCGCTTGAATTTAAGTGACCACAAACATCGCCTAGCGTACAATCCCTTTTCCTTTATCCTTAAGTTGGTGAAAACTAGGGGAGAAAGCGAAAAAATGGAATGCAGTCGAAAGTCAATGATGCATGCAGTCGTTAGAGATACTTACAGTGCTTCCCAGCACTCTCCATGTGGATGAAGAACATAATTTATAAATCTAATTATATGATGCAAATCGAGAAAGCCACACTTAAACAATAGTTGTATTAGCGGTGCAAAAATAAATTAATTTAACTAAGTAGAAAGAATGTTACGTACATCTATGAATCTCCTAAGATTTTTGCAATTGTGAATCTTATGAGATCTGTGTAGTGTGTCCTAAATTACGAAATAGATCAAGCAAGAATGATCTACGATCATTTATTTGAAGTAAACAAATTTTAATTAAGCTAATTAATTTCTCAACTAATTTAATTGTCTCATGGACTCTCCAGCAAGTAGCTCCAAGATTTGTGCCTTCACGGTCCTCCAGTAATTGTTGGCTCCACGGGCCTTACCATAAAACAAAATATATTAAAAAATTCTAGAGAGGATAAAACATTTAATTAAAAAGACATAAAAAAGTAATACAAGACAACAATAATGTAAATAAGATAAAAAAATAATTAAGCCTAAATATCACTCAAATTCATATTTGACCCTAAAAATATGATCACAAAATGTGTCGTGTCCCCAGCAACGACACCATCTGATGAAGTGCAAATGCACAAGTTAATAACGATCTATTGTAGCACAAACACTTAGCATGTCATACAGAACTGAATGAATAATCTCCACAAGGAGAATACGGCTTTAATTTTTAATCTGGGAAGTTCGGGGTCAAACACTAGGATACGAGCAATTTGGTAATTAAATTTAAATGTCAAATATTTGATATATCAATTTCTAGGATAAAACAGTGAGCGGATGCACAAATCACAACAAGATAGCTTTTTAACATTTTTATGCAATTAAATTTAATGATGGTAATAATGCACAATCAATACTATTATGACAAACACACTATGCTTAGACACACAAATGACAACTTGGATTAAGTATAAAAATAACCTAAATTAATTGAATATTAATTAAAGAATTAATTAGGCAAAAATGTGATGTAAGTCTTAAAACCTACTCAACATGAGTTAAACTTTTAATTTCAGTTTGATGCTTAATAATTTCCACCAGCGATTAAATCATTTAACGATCTAATGATATTGATTAAAAATAACTAACAATTGATCGTTAAAGATCAAAGTGACTAACATGTTCAATTGCTCACAAAAATTGCATTCTCAATGATGTTAACATATATAAATGAACCCTTAATACAAAGAATAATTCATGCGTGATTTTTAAACCAAAATTAGCAACAAATCATGCCACAAGATTGAGCATCAAATGAGCTTTCAAACATGACCAAAATCTCATGGATTTATGGTTAAAAAGTTATTCAATAATTAATCTAGGAGCATAAATGTAAGGAAATCTCCAAGTTATAGTACAAATCAGGACAGACAGGGACTAAAATGCAAATAACATAACCTGCATAGATCTTAATGCAATTTTCACACATGTAGGAGGGCTTATATGCAATATTCAAAAATAAGAGTATTGTCGTTGCAATTTACCCAGCCATGTGCACACTGCACGTAACCAAGCTAGGATTGGAGATGGAGGCTCGGATACACGTGTACGCCTCTGATGCTTCGCGCTAGGCTCGGACTCTGGCTCGACCCACGACCTTGAGGCATGAAACTCTGCCTTAGACTGGTGGCGTGGGTTAATCTGGTCCATTGAATCTCGCCCAATTTGGGGAGATCAATAGTATCTGCTCTTCTCTCGTTCTTCAGATTTGCCGTACGTGGAGGAGCTAGAGCTTGTACCTCCATTGAATCTCGCCCAATTGAATCTCGCTGCTTGATGATCCAAATACCTCCCTAGGTTTGTCGTGAGGATGCAGGGCACCCGGAGAAGCTCCAGGAAAATCTAGATAAGTGACTCGATGGCAGTTCATTGGAGGAAAAGAGCGAGTCTGGTGAAAGTCCACGGATTCTGACCAATAAAGTGTTAATCGAGTACCTGCAGGGTTAGTAAATAATCGAAGCACTTGGGAATCTATAGGGATTCTAAGGAAGCGGAATGGGGGCTCGATAAGGTATGAAGGATCTGATCCCGATTTCTTATTTGCAAGAAGAAGGAATGGATTGAGGTGAATGATAAACGCAGAATTCAGAGCAGTAGTATTGACTCACAAGGCGACTCAACAGTCGGTGTGTTGACCACTACAAATCCTGGTTTAATCAACAATTAACCCACACTATAGATCAAGGAAATAGAAATAAATGTGGAGTCAAAATTTATTTTTAACTCTGCACAAATGGTGTATAGGGACAAGTATGCAGAGAGTTCGAACACAGGGAGCAAGCAGGGTAATTCAAATAAATGTGCACAAGTGACTGTGAAGTGTCTACACTAAGAAAGCAAGCAAAGAACTTTTTGTGGGTTTTTATATTTTTAATTTTTTTATCTAATTTTTAATTTTGTATTTTGATTTTTAATTTTCTGATTTTTATAATTTTATGTTTTATATTTTTTTAATTTTTTCAATATTGGAAAAAAAACAATGTAATAAAGGAGAAGATCAAATATTTATAAAAATGTGCAAAAATAACCGAAAATTCAGACATAAAATTTGATATTTTAAGGATTTTTTACTGTTTTGTGATTTTTGGGTATTTTTCAAACTGTTTTTGGTATTTTTAAATAGCAAAATAAGTCAAAACAGTGACAAAATTACTGGCTGGGGGTAAAATTGGAATTAAAAATAACAAACAACCACCAAAATTTTTCAAACTAATTTTAAAATAAAGATAATAAAATTGAGAGTAAATAGGAACTGAGTTTGTATTTTTCTGAGTTTTCTTTTATTTTATAGATTTTGTTGAAGTTTTTATGTGTTTTTGAATTTTTAGTGTTTTTCTTTTGAGATTTTTAGTGATTTTTGTACTAACACTAAAATAGGATAAAAGACACACTAGGGATTTTTTTTGGAATTTTTCGAGGTATTTTAATATTTTTTTGGTATTTTCTAAGCTAGACAGTGAATAAAAAGCATGTTTTTGATTTTTAATAAATATTTAAAGGCAATAAAATTAAAAACTAAAAATATGGCGACAAAGCACAAGCCAACAGGAGCCTCAGTTCAAAATTTGAGAATTTTTGGAATTAAAATGAGGCCTTAAATAAATAGAGCAAGTCAGCACAAATTAAAAGGCCTGGTAGGGGTACATATGCAATTTCTCAAACATCCAGGGGCATACATGCAATTTTCACAAAATATTAAACTGAATATTCAATTTACAGGACCAAACACAAATTACAAAACCCGCAGGGGTATCGAAGCAATTTTCCCTCCAGGGCACGTGACTTGCACGCGCCTGGCGAGGACTGAAAAGCAATTTTCAAAAACCCAGGGGCTAACTTGCAATATTTCAAAAAATATAACACTTAATATCCGAGTTTTGGTACTGAAACAAAATAAAACAAAGACAGAGGGCCTCAGTGCAAAATGCCCTCACCTCACGTGTACAGGTCACGTGAGGTGACGTGGCAGAGGGCCTAAGTGAAAATAAAGAAAGTCTGAGGGTCTTTTTGCAATTTTTACAAAACGTTTACACTACATACGAAAATTTTTAGACTAAAAAGTAAATACAAAATACGCGGGGGCTTAGATGCAAA
The DNA here is from genome assembly GCA_037367405.1 of Ottelia alismoides. NCBI lineage: Eukaryota > Viridiplantae > Streptophyta > Magnoliopsida > Alismatales > Hydrocharitaceae > Ottelia > Ottelia alismoides. The sequence goes on from JAZKJV010000994.1 coordinate 379,316, forward strand.
ATACCCTCGGCGCGCGGATCCAACGGCTGCAGATCTTCACTTGGACACGTGGCGTGAATCCAGCGGTCGATGGCGCTTTGCATGGACGGTGGAGATTAGATCGTGGATGACGATCAGACGGTGGCTACGTGGCGTGATCCAACGGCTGCTGCTCGACCTGGGGGACCTCCAAGATCCAACGGTGGGGAGTCGATGAGGAAGAACAGCGAAGAACACCGGCGAGGCGAGCTTCAACGCTCCAGATCTTCGTCCTCCGGCGATGGCGGGGCTTCAAAATGGACGTGGAGGGTCATCCGGTCCTCCTCTAGCTGCTGGCGGCGGCAAAAAGCCTCGGCGACGGTCGAGGGTCTCGCTGAAGGGTGGCAGAGCTACAGAGCTCCGTTAGCTCCGGCGAAGCTCCAGATTCGCCTCCAGGCTCCAATGAATGCGTGTTGACCTGCAAAAAGCATTAGAAGGTCTAGGGCAAAATGCCTGGACCTCTGAATGGACGTGAAGATGCGTGATTCGAGGTGGTGATGAACGGCCGGAGGTGCGCTCCGGCCAACTTAGCGATTTGAGCGAAATAGGCGAAGAAGCTCGGATTTTTTTGGGGGTTTTTGATCCTTAGGTTAACAGGAACTAAATGCATAAAAGAAATGAGCGGGGGGAGGCCCTCAATGGCCGGAGCCAGAGGGAGTTGCAAACCTCGACCGTCGGTGTTGCGGGAGGTGGTGGAGGTGCCCTCGACCTCGATCGCCTTGGCTGACGGCCTCGCGATGGAGTTGTCACCTCCAGGGAGATCGGGAGCACGAAGGCGGCGAAGAGGGGTGGACCAAGGGTTCTCAAATTCGGAATGAAGGTGGAGGTTTGGTTTTAAGTGGTTTGACCTCAAGTTGCAGGGGCTCGAAGATCAACGATTCTGGAGCGTCTCAGTGATCCTTGGCCCGATGTAAACACATGGCGGGCAAGAGGGATGATCGAGGGAGAAAAATGCAGAAGAAATCAAGACGAAAGGGTGAAAGGATTGGTTGGGAAAAAGCCAAGAAAATGGCTTAAAAACCAAGTCTTCTGACAGGGGTAGGTGGGGAAGACGACTCCTGATTGGTCCACGTGGACCAATCAGGAAAAATCCCTGGTAAATTTTTTTGTTAATTCATTTAAAAATAGAAATAAGCCGAATTAAATGTTGGTTATAAAATAAAAAATATTTGTTATTTTATGTAGTATTTTATTATAATTTTTAATTATTTTTATGAGGTCTATTTTTACAAGTTCACTTTTTAACCCTATATAGGTATATTACCTATGTATTTTAGTATTTTATTTTTATTCTGTGTATTTTATTTTTATTATTTTTATTTTTTATTTTCTAAAATTATAAAATACTTTCATATACACAAATACATTTTTATTTAATTTTTCTGATATGTTTTGTATATTTAATAAAATATGAATAAGTATTGTATAGGTGTGGGTATAGGCAGTATACCTATGTATCAAATATGTAAGTCTTTTATTTTAAGTTATATTTATGTGTTTTATTCCAATTTTTAATGTACATAATTATTATAAGTAATATTTACATAATTATAAAAATAGAAAAATACAAAAATAATGAATAAATAATAAATTGAATATTTTAATCAGTATAGCTATACAAAGTGGGTCCAAAACTCAACTTTCAAACCGTAGCTCCGCCAAATGCAAAACCACCACCATTGGATAGATATTTTATTCTATATACAATTAAAGGTGAGTTTGATGCATTTGAAGTTTTCATTTGTGAGATACGGGTCTGGGAAGTTGGGATTTTGGATTTTAATTCAGACCATAACTTTTTATCTGTGCATTATTTTTCTGTGAAATCATTTTGTATTTTTCTTTATTAAATTATCTACAACTTTTATGTACAAAGTTTTTTTATTTGATGTATAAAAAGTGGAACCAAAAATGGGTCCCAAACTGAATAAAGAATGAATAAAAGGTATAGGTATTTGATCTGTATTTTGGCCCTTATCTCCCCCTACTTTATTCCTTGTCGACCTATTCATCTAGATGCCTAGGTCTTGGGGTTTCGGGTCATAAAATATTTACAATATTTTATTCTTTTTCTTTTCTTTTATTTATTCTATAATTTTGGCTTTAATTACAGTAATTTATACACTATTTAGATGCACATGCATGAAAGCTAAATTACTTTATTAAATGCTATTTTCAGGCATTTGCTAGGGTTTTTGGTGCCAAAATGATATAATAAAGATGATGAAATGTGGATTCATCATCCCCCTATACTTTACCTTTGCTAATCCCTAGCAAACACTTATGCAATAACTGCAAAATGAAAAAGAAAGAAAAGAAAAAGAAGAACTTGGATTTAGTGCAATTATCAAACTTGTCTTCACAAAATCAAAGTTTGGAGCTTAAGTCGGACCTTTGGAATTTTAGTGCGGGCGGAACCTTAGTGAGAACCGAATTTGAAATCCAACAGTCCCTGAGAATCCCAAAACTCTGTCCAAGTCTCCTCAATAGCCAGGTCAGAAGTACTTCAACTCATACGCAAACTCTTACGACTATGAATCTGACTCGTATAGTGTAAGTGATGGTGGCTCTCCCCAGCTAGAATGACAAAGAGACTGACTTCTCCAGTACGACAACCCAATGATTCCCCAATCCAATAACTCCATCCTCGAGGAGCGGGGTATTCCCTTCTAAGTTCAAGTGGCAACCAGCTCAAGAGGAGGGGGGTGAAGAGAAGAATGGACGGTAGCCAGTGTAGCTACCTATCCCGGGATGCAAGACCAGTGTAGTCAAGTCATCCTGCTGCAGGCTCACATATTTGACTTTGTAACTCAAGCTTGCTTATTGACTTTGTACATACTTGCAGGCTTTTTATTTTTGTACATGCCTGAACATTTTTTTTCTTTTTTTTAAAATACTAATCACAGCAGCATTTACATAAGGAGTTTTTCCTCTTGAACCAGTAGACTATCCCTCTTTTGAATCTTTTCGCAACCCACAGCCTCCTGTCTTTAGACTTCCTTATCACTGGACGGGTTGGGGTGCACTTCCCTCCCTAGAGGAGGACAAATGTTTCCACTTGTGTGCGTCTCATACCGGCAAATCCAATCCCCTCACCACTCCAACTGAGTTGAGCCATGTGAAAGGTGCAGGTGTCCAAGTTAGGTCATTATCAACAAGAGTCGTGCGTGTGCTCCAAAATACTCTACTTAGGCAGTCAAGAATCCATTGAACCAAGTCCTGTGATCCTCAAAGAATTAAGTCAACTAGACCTGAAGTACCTCAAACCCAGTTCCTATAAGGTTCCTGTTATTAGGTAGATTTTAAGGTCCAATCAAGCTCCAATCTTCGGATTTTACTTAGACTCGTTCAACTATCAAACTCAATCCGAAAAATGTGAATGCTATGCAATGCGATGCAGAAAATATTTTTGTGATGCAATTTTCAAGATTTTGAACTTTTTATGGATTTTTGAAAAGATGATGCATGCATTTTTTTGTATTTTTCAATGAGATTTTTCAAATGTTTTTGGATTTTAATTTTGCGAATGTTTTAGGGATTTTTGAAAACAAAAAGATTTTGGCTGAAAATTAGGTGAAAAATATGTACACGGGAGTGCTTCTTATATTATAAGAAGTGGATTTTAAGAATTTACAGGGTAAGTGGTCAATTTTTATACATATATATATAGTGGATTTTGGTGGGATGTAAATGTTCCTTAAACTTATTTGACACAAGCTTTTTCACACAATTTTTGAAAACTATAGTCCAAAATAATTTTTACAAACATTTTTGCAAACATGTACACACATTTGAAAATCATTTTGCAAAGGCTTTCAAAACAGTACATATAGATTTTTCAAAACATTTTTGCAACCATTTTTCAAACCATTTGCAAATCATTTTTCAAACATTTTATTTTCACACAAAGAGAAGAAATTTTACAAACGACACAATTTTACAAAGGTTGAAAACATGTAGCAAAATATTTTCAAAATAGTTTTCACTAGATGTTCACAAAGTTTTTCAAACTATTTTTCAAACATTTTGCAAAAAATATTTTCACCTGATTTATTAATCAGTAAATACAAAAAGAATTTGAGGAATAAACACACCATTTTATTAAAGATTTTTAATGAATTTTAAAGAATTATTAGCCATATTATTAGGAAAATACGAAAGTACGAGTTATGGCTAAAGTATATACGCAGTATATACGACCCCCCTATACTTAGCTTGAGCTATGTCCTCATAGATCGGAGAGAAAAGAGAAGACATAACTCGTACTAAGTATAGACAAGTCTAAAGAATAAATAACTAATGAAGGAATCAATGAATGAGAAGTTGACCGTCCCCCCTATACTTAGGATCAAGTAATCCTAAGTATAGCAGACTGTACACAACGCAGGGAGGGTCAAGGGTGGGAATGAACAGATCGTACTCGGATTGTCTCCCCTATACTTAGGGTAAGATATCCCTAAGTATAGACAAGCAGAGGAGACAATGGAGAGGATTGAAAAATAGAGAAACTCAGGGTGCACGCCCCCCTATACTTAGGACAAAGTATGTCCTAAGTATGGAAAACTGTCTACAAGGGCGGCACCTTTTTGATAGATACAGAAAATAGAAAAGGAAAAGAAGAAAAGAAGAAAATAAGAAAAGATATCTGAAGATGGATGAATAGATCATGTGGATGTACACACCACTCCCCCTATACTTAGGGTAAAAGAAGCCCTAAGTATAGGCAACAACAGGAGTGATGACACGGAACGAACAATGAACACTCGGCTCGTCCACCCCTCCTAAACGTAGGACAGAGTGCGTCCTAAGCAAGGCAAACACGAGGATGGATGGACGAGCAATACGGGAGAGAGACAGAGATGAACAAAGGAGAATGTACAACAGATGTGGATGTACATATGATCAAGGAGGTCGAAAGCTAACCTTCTTGCGAGACCGCTGAGGGATAGATCTGGTGTGGTGTATGTCGCCATCGGGGTCCACAGTGGACGGAAGCCGATCAGGGTCGACATGGTGAAGGCCCTCAGTGGAATCAAAACGGAAAGGGACGAACTGATCAATGGAAGCCGTATGGCTAGGTTCTCCCTTGGTGGTCCTATAATGTGGAGGCACAGACGGGTTAGTGGAAGAAGTAAGACTAGGTCCGGCCTTGGAAGTCTCGCCGATATTGAAGTGGAATGGGAAAAACTCATCATCCTCGGAAGAAGTGTAATCGGAGTCGTCCTGCGAGGGGTCGTCCAGGTCAAAATCAAAAGGAACGAAATCATCAGTGGAAGTATACGAACTCAGATCGTCCTCAAGAGTCTCACCTGAATCATTGTCTTCAACGAGAGGTCTGAATTTATCAAAATAAATGGTAGCATCATAACCGAACTCAATCATATTCACTTGTAAAGGCCCAGGAACGGACATATCAGTGGAAGTAGTCAAACCAAGTCCGTCCTATCTAGTCTTACCTAGGTCGTTTGTTTCCTTATGAGGTCTCTCAAAATAATGGGCAACATCATAAACATCCTCAATAGTCTTGGTATCTGTCCTCCGCTCAAATGGTTCAATCACATAAATACTCTGGATCTCATCAACACATCGCCACACACCAGGAGGAGGAACAGTGAGGTCCATGCTTTCCGATTTCCTCCCCTTTCGGGGGATTCGTCGGGTCTCATCAGGGATCGCTAAGGAAGTATCTCTAGTAGCATCAGGTAGGTCACATGCCTTAGAGTCAGCTATAATCGGTGAAGGTGCATCAGGTGCAGGTCTCTGGTCAACTGTGGGTGTGGTGATCTACACTTCGCTCTCGTCAACAGGACGGAAGCGAATCTCTCCTGATCCATAGTCAATAACGACCCTCGCAGAGGCGAGGAATGGTCATCCCAGGATGATTGGAGATGGCTCCCCTGTGGAGTTCTCCATGGGCAACATGACAAAATCAACATGGTGGCTCGTGCTCTGAATGGAAATGACGGCGTTTTCAAGGATACCCTTCGGCCTCTTAATAGATCCATCAGCAAACTGAACGATCATCCTGGTTTTCTTGAGAGGTCCTAAGTGAAGAGACTGTACCAGCGAGAAGGGTAGTATGCTAATAGAGGCACCGCCGTCCAGGAGAGTGCGATCACATGTATAGTCAGAGATGGTGCAAGTGATGAAAGGTGTATCTGTGCTCTTCCTCTTGGGAATGGGACGGTGTGTGATGGCGAGGGCAGTGGCCATGATCAGAATGTGACGCTCAAATCTGCTCTTCCACTTTCTCTTCTTGGGAAGAGGAGCATATAATTGGGTCATGGCCTACTGAAGTGGGGCACGGATAATCTTATGAATAGTAGCCACCACTTCGAATTCAATCAACATTTTTTTGAATTTTTGGACTTCCTCCAAACAAGGGAGGAAGTCGGAATCAACGTATACACGAGGTATGCCAAGAGCAGTCTGTACAGCGGCATCCCCGAGGTCAAAGGTGGGACTAGGTGTGAATGGATGTGTGGTCAAAGGTTCCTGCAAGTGGACTCTTTCCTCAAAATATTGATCAACCAAGTGTCTCCCGAAATCTTTTTGGTCTTTTAAATTTTTCTCATTTTTTTGTATTTTTGGCGATTGCAAGCTCTCGTGATCACCTACAAGTGAAGCCGTATTCCCAACGAAAGGAGCATTAATCTGATTCTTCCTCAAGAAAGCAATATCATTATTCATCAAATCAATGCGCTTTGTCATCCGATTCAAGATATCACTCATAGAGATCGAGGGAGGTGACTCCATCAGGTCAGACTCGGGTGGATGTGAAGGTGGAGGTGGATAATACACAGGTGGAGGTGGAGGTGGGTAGAAGTCCGAGTCGTGATACTGTGGCTGAGGCGGGTATGTACAAAAATCAGAAAAAGTTGGAGGAGGATTCTCCTGAAAGAAAGGAGGTGGACCGGCTGGAGTGAACGAGGGATCCGCAAAGTCCGGATAAAAAGTACTCCAGGGGTCCATCTCGAAATCAAAAGGAAATGATCAGGAGAGCACGAAGGTCAAGTCAAGAGAGTGAAGAAAAAGGCACAAGTGCACAGAGATGATCTAGGACACACGCAAAACAATCACAGACAAAAATGAAACACGACAAACTCTCAATTCACCTACTCAACTCGGTATAGACCGAAAAGTCGGTCTTTTTATCTTGTCTATTTTAGAGTTAGGTGAAAAGTCCAAAATTGCACAAACACTTAGGGGCTGAATGGGATTTGGGCACTATCCTTAGTGTGTGCGCGAGCAATGTAAAACGAAGACAATGAGGGGATTACTCGCCCCAAGAGAAGATTTTCTTTTTGATCGATTTTAGGGTCAAGTAATATTAGCAGTCCTGATTTTATTGATTGTCACTTTTTTTGGATTTTTAATGAGAATGCACGCGCCTAACGAGGAGTCAATTCCTTTAAGATCCTAGGTTGGCAAAATCAGAGGTAGAGTCGGAAAAGCAATGCAAGCGTCAAATCAATGATGTATGCTAAAGAGAAATACTCACCTTGCCTACAGCACTCTACATGCAAGGATGCTTAGCAGAATTGAAACCTATCTACATGCAAATGCAAAAGCCGATGAAATCGCCCTAAGTTTCAGAAATTGCTATTATCGGGAAGAACCACAAGTTGACCACAAATCCTCAACCCTAGAGTCCGGTCTAGGCTCACCCCTCCTCTGCTCAACACACTTGAGTTTAGGAGAAAGCGCTTGTGTGGGATGAGCTCGCGGCGCGCGGATTGAAGGTGATGATCAACTGTTTTAAAATTTGACTAAGTCCAGAACGAGACTATAGGTACATGCAAAGTATTAGGTGTTTGGCCTTAGTCTATCGCAAGCAATCCTAAACTACGGGCTCAATCACACAAAAGAAATAAAATCGGAAAATAAAACAAAATAAAAGAATGCGAAGAAAACTGTAAAAAAAACCGTGGTGATCCCCCAGGTGAACAAACACCTGGAAGTTAGGCTCAAGAGTCCAAGTCCGATGTACCTGTATTATTACAATAATATGGGTCTCTCTCTCACTTGAATTACAAAAATGAATGCAATAAAAGAAAATCCAAATAAAGTCGAGCTCGGTCTTCAAAACTTCTCTTCTCGTCTCCTTGGTGCTAGGTGGGCTAGAGCTGGCTTCGCGTGGGTGCGTCGACGCCTCGAGTGACGCACCTCCCTCGGTCCGCGGTACCTCGCAAAAAGTCAACAAAGAAGAGGGATTAGACAGCTCAAAGGATATATCAAATAGCAAATACAAATGAAAGCCGCGAAATGCAGACAAAAGATCACAACACAACAAAAATGAGATCTACACGCTGTTGCTCCCCGGCAACGGCGCCATTTGATAAATGCAGAATTCAGAGCAGTAGTATTGACTCACAAGGCGAGTCAACAGTCGGTGTGTTGACCACTACAAAATCCGGGTTTAATCAACAATTAACCCACACTATAGATCAAGGAAATAGAAATAAATGTGGAGTCAAAATTTATTTTTAACTCTGCACAAATGGTGTATAGGGACAAGTATGCAGAGAGTTCGAACACAGGTGGCAAGCAGGGTAACTCAAATAAATGTGCACAAGTGAGTGTGAAGTGTCTACACTAAGAAAGCAAGCAAAGAACTTTTTATGGGTTTTTAAATTTTTAATTTTTTTATTTAATTTTTAATTTTTTATTTTGATTTTTTAATTTTCTGATTTTTATAATTTTATGTTTTATATTTTTTTTAATTTTTTCAATATTGGAAAATAAAAACAATGTAATAAAGGAGAAGGTCAAATATTTATAAAAATGTGCAAAAATAACTAAAAATTCAGAAATAAATGATTTTTGATATTTTTAGGATCTTTTATTGTTTTTGTGATTTTTGGGTATTTTTCAAACTGTTTTTGGTATTTTTAAATAGCAAAATAAGTCAAAACAGTGACAAAGCTACTGGCTGGGGGTAAATTTGGAATTAAAAATAACAAACAGCCACCAAAATTTTTCAAACTAATTTTAAAATAAAGATAATACAATTGAAAGTAAACAGGAACTGAGTTTGTATTTTTCTGAGTTTTCTTTGATTTTATAGATTTTTTTGAAGTTTTTATGTGTTTTTGAATTTTTAGTGTTTTTCTTTTGAGATTTTTAGTGATTTTTGGACTGACACTAAAATAGGATAAAAGACACACTAGGGAATGTTTTTTGAATTTTTCGAGGTATTTTAATATTTTTTTGATATTTTCTAAGCTAGACAGTGAATAAAAAGCATGTTTTTGATTTTTAATAAATATTTAAAGGCAATAAAATTAAAAACTAAAAATATGGCGACAAAGCACAAGCCAACAGAAGCTTAAGTTCAAAATTTGAGAATTTTTGGAATTAAAATGAGGCCTTAAATAAATAGAGCAAGTCAGCACAAATTAAAGGCCTAGCAGGGGTAGATATGCAATTTCTCAAACATCCAGGGACATACATGCAATTTTTCACAAAATATTGAACTGAATATTCAATTTACAGGACCAAACACAAACTACAAAACCCGTAGGGGTATCGAAGCAATTTTCCCTCCAAGGCGCGTGACTTGCACGTGCCTAGCGAGGACTGAAAAGCAATTTTCAAAAACCTGGGGGCTAACTTGCAATATTTCCAAAAATATAACACTTAATATCCAAGTTTTGGTACTGAAACAAAATAAAACAAAGACCGAGGGCCTCAGTGCAAAATGCCCTCACCTTACGTGTACAGGTCACGTGAGGTGACGTGGCAGAGGACCTAAGTAAAAATAAAGAAAGTTCGAGGGTCTTTTTGCAATTTTTACAAAACTTTTACACTACATACGAAAATTTTAAGACTAAAAAGTAAATACAAAATGCGCAGGGGCTTAGATGCAAAATACCCTCGGCGCGCGGATCCAACGACTGCAGATCTTCACTTGGACACGTGGCGTGAATCCAGTGGTCGATGGCGCTTCGCGTGGACGGCGGAGATTAGATCGTGGATGACGATCGGATGGTGGCTACGTGGCACGATCCAACGGCTGCTGCTCAACCTGGGGGACCTCCAAGATCCAACGGTGGGGAGTCGATGAGGAAGAACAACGAAGAACGCCGGCGAGGCGAGCTTCGCCGCTCCAGATCTTCGTCCTCCGGCGATGGCGGGGCTTCAAAATGGACGTGGAGCATCCTCCGGTCCTCCTCTAGCTGCTGGCGGTGGCAAAAAGCCTCGGCGAAGGCCGAGGGGCTCGCTGAAGGGTGGCAGAGCTAAAGAGCTCCGTTAGCTCCGGCGAAGCTCCAGATTCGCCTCCAGGCTCCAATGAATGCGCGTTGACCTGCAAAAAGCATTAGAAGTTCCAGGGCAAAATGCATGGACCTCTGGATGGACGTGAAGATGCGTGATTCGAGGTGGCGATGAACGGCCGGAGCTGCGCTCCGGCCAACTTAGCGATTTGAGCGAAATAGGCGAAGAAGCTCGGATTTTTTTGGGGGTTTTTGATCCTTAGGTTAACAGGAACTAAATGCATAAAAGAAATGAGCGGGGGGAGGCCCTCAATGCTCGGATCCAGAGGGAGTTGCAAACCTCGACCGCCGGTGTTGCGGGAGGTGGTGGAGGCACCCTCGACCTCGATCTCCTTGGCTGACGACCTCGCGATGGAGCTGTCACCTCTAGGGAGCTCGGGAGCACGAAGGTGGCGAAGAGGGGTGGACCAAGGGTTCTCAAATTCGAAATGAAGGTGGAGATTTGGTTTTAAGTGGTTTGACCTCGAGTTGCAGGGGCTCAAAGATCAACGATTCTGGAGCGTCTCAGTGATCCTTGGCCCGATGTAAACACATGGCGGGCAAGAGGGATGATCGAGGGAGAAAAATGCAGAAGAAATCAAGACGAAAGGGTGAAAGGATTGGTTGGGAAAAAGCAAAGAAAATGGCTCAAAAACCAAGTCTTCTGACAGGGGTAGGTGGGGAAGACGACCAGTTGACCTGGGTCAACTGGGGTCGTCTCCTGATTGGTCCACGTGGACCAATCAGGAAAAATCCATGGTAAATTTTTTTGTTAATTCATTTAAAAATAGAAATAAGCCGAATTAAATAATGGTTATAAAATAAAAAATATTTGTTATTTTATGTAGTATTTTATTATAATTTTTAATTATTTTATGAGGTCTATTTTTACAAGTTCACTTTTTAACCCTATATAGGTATATTACCTATGTATTTTAGTATTTTATTTTTGTTCTGCGTATTTTATTTTTATTATTTTTATTTTTTATTTTCTAAAATTATAAAATACTTTCATATAAACAAATACATTTTTATTTAATTTTTCTGATATGTTTTGTATATTTAATAAAATATGAATAAGTATTGTATAGGTATGGGTATAGGCAGTATACCTATGTATCAAATATGTAAGTCTTTTATTTTAAGTTTTATTTAGGTTTTTATTCCAATTTTAATGTACATAATTATTATAAGTAATATTTACATAATTATAAAAATATAAAAATACAAAAATAATGAATAAATAATAAATTGAATATTTTAATCAGTATAGCTATACAAAGTGGGTCCAAAACTCAACTTTCAAATCGTAGCTCCGCCAAATGCGAAACCACCACCATTAGATAGATTATTTTATTCTATATACAATTAAAGGTGAGTTTGATGCATTTGGAGTTTTCATTTGTGAGATACGGGTCTGGGAAGTTGGGATTCTAGATTTTTATTCAGACCATAACTTTTTATCTGTACATTATTTTTCTGTGAAATCAATTTTGTATTTTTCTTTATTAAACTATCTACAACTTTCATGTACAAAGTTTATTTATTTGATTTATAAAAAGTGGAACCAAAAATGGGTCCCAAACTGAATAAAGAATGAATAAAAGGTATAGGTATTTGATCTGTATTTTGGCCCTTATCTCCCCCTACTTTATTCCTTGTCGACCTATTCATCAAGATGCCTAGGTCTCGGGGTTTCGGGTCATAAAATATTTACAATATTTTATTCTTTTTCTTTTCTTTTATTTATTCTATTATTTTGGCTTTAATTACAGTGATTTATACACTATTTAGATGCACATGCATGAATGCTAAATTACTCTATTAAATGCTATTTTCAGGCATTTGCTAGGATTTTTGGTGCCAAAATTATAGAATAAAGATGATGAAATGTGGATTCATCAGTGAACACAAAGATGGAGAAGTGAGAGGAATAACTGGAAATGCACGTGTGAATCAGTGAATCAAGGCGACGTTGGTTGTGGATTCTGATCATAGAATAATGAAGGAATACAGATAAGGAGAACAACAGAATAAACTAGGCTCAGAATTTTACTTGGAATGGAGGGTGAAGATGAAGCAATCGAGGATTGAATCTAAGCCAAATCACGAAGATTAAAGCTTCATCTTCTTCGCTTAAAGTTCCTGGCCAAAGAACTAAGCTCGAATAGCCATGGATTGGGTTGTAGCTTAGTGTCAAAACCAATGATCTCGCCGGAGGTACACAACCGTCGTCGTGCTCAATCTCGTCCTTGTGTTGTCACTAGATGTCGGAGAGGCTAGGGTGCAGGTCCTGGAATGGCGGGTACCTGGAGCAAGGGGTGGTAATGGTGTATTTGAAGAAGAAGATGTGGAGGTTTCAAGTCAGTTCCGTGGTGGTTTCAACCACCACCATTGATTGGGTTGTTAGGGTTAGGGTGAGAATAGAGGTTAGCGAGGGTTAGGGTAGAATGGTGAAGGGATTGATGGCGCTTTCGAGAGAAGTTGTTTGATATGGTGTCTGGCATAATCGGGAGAAGTTGCAAGTGAATAAAAGGTCGTGTCATTTCGTCGAAGTGGCTGGAGGTTGAAGAGATAGGCGTCGTTGGATATAGGGATCCAACGGCTGTGAAAGAGGTGCGAATGAAATGCTCTGATCTGATCTTGCGATCGGATCGAGCGGCGGAGGAAAGCGTGGGAATGAAAGGTCGAGATTCATCTTATCAAAAGGATCCAACGACCAGAATTAAAGATGGATGCTAATGAAGAGCCGAGACACGTGGCACAATCTGAAGACGCCACATGGCCCAATCAGAATTGAAGAATTTAGATAAATTAAAGAATATTAGAAATGAAGTAGTTAGGAATTGAATAGGGAAAAATGTGATCATGAAAGTTGTAGATTTCGATGAGATCTACAACTTTCATGTAGATGTCAAATAGATCAGAGGTCATTTGTACATAGTTCAAAATTAAATACTAATGAAAACAATATGGAACAATTTCTTCTAGCTTTTCTTTTATTTATTTTTTTGTATTTTTATTTTATTATTGTTATTTTATTTATATGAAATTTTATTCTAATTTTTATGTGATTTTTAATAATAAATAAATACAAAAAATATTACACCATAATAGGATTATAATAATATAAGGTAATTAGTGTCATTTATATATAACACACAAATTAGTAATTAATGTTAATTAGTCAATGAATCTTGTGATAACCTGGAGCAAGAGAGACAAATGTATATAATTAAGCTGATAAATATGGGATTAATCACTAAGTAGAATACATCGAAAAACACGCATTACTCTTGTCGATAGTGACCTAACTTGGACACTTGCACTTTACTCTTTGCTCAACTCAGTTGAAGTGGTAGAGGGATGGATTTACTGACATGAGATACAAGCGAATGGATACATATGAAGTCACAATCCGTGGCCATTGTGCCCCAACTCGATCCAGCAATGACGAGATCCAAGGACAGAAGGTTGTGATTGCAACAATGCTTCAAAAGAGGGATAATCTACTGGTTCAAGAGGAAAAAGTCCATATGTAAATAGTATCCAAAAAATGCAAAATCAAAAATTTCAAAAATAATAGACAGACAAAAATCAAAGAAAAATCAATTCCCATTGGAGTTTGTATATATATTCAATAAGCAAGCGTGTGTTTCAAATTCAAAGATTCATGTGAGCCTGTAGTTGGATGACTTGACTACTGATAAATCTCGAATTCATCTTGTTAAAAGTCATAAATTAAACCCCTCGCTAAAATAATCCAATAAAATTCATCATTAATTTCTCATTTTTATCTTGTATTGTATTGTGTATAATTAATCCATAATTAATTGTATATAATAGCTATTATTTATTTTATTTTATTATCAAAAACCCAAAAAAATCAAGCTGAACAACTGTCTATAATATCACTAACCCTTAAAAAGACTAAAAATACAAAAACAATTCAAAACTCAAAAGCATGCATTTTTACCCCCTTAAAAATGCCCCCAAATTACTTTTTGTATAAATAACCTCTTTTGGCTTTTTGTCTAACATGAAACTTGTAGATCTCATCGAGACAAACAACTTTCATGTTTTGACTATTTCCTAATTTTGCCTCTAACTAGTTCTTTTGTATTTTCCTTTGTATTTATATTTCTGAATTTTCTGGAGCAGCCACGTGGTGCTCTCTGGAGCCACCATGCGGCCGCTCCTCCTTCTGCCACATGTCCCCCTCCTGGCCATCGAATTTGATCCTTCTCACCCATCGTCTGATCCTGCTTCTGATCAAATCTCAGTCACCCCCTAGCGCCTTAACCACTGTCGCCCGATTCACCTCCTATCCAACGGCTCCCCGCATGCCACGTCGCCCCGTTCCCAGAGCCGCTCGATCGTGCCTCATCCTACACCTCTCATCACTCCACGTCACCTCACTCTTCGCAACCGTTGGATTAAACCATCAGCACCGCACATCTCCGCACTCATCTCATCCACCCGATCCACTCTTCTAGATCTAATCCTAACCCTCCACTCGCGCCCTAATATTGACCGTTGGATCAGAGATCCAACGGTTAGATCATCATCGTCTACCTCAGAAACCCCTTCCTCTTCGACCGTTGCACCTTGCGACACAACTGCCCCCTTCCAATTTTGGAAGGCACCACAGCCCCTCCTTCCGCATCGTAACGCCTCCTCCACATAGCCCGATCTCCCACCTTCCTCGCGCAACCTCCACATCCCCCCTCCATTACTCCTCACCCATTAAACCTCGTTCAAAAACCCTCGATGACCTCATAACGTCTGGCCATCCTCGCCTATTAAAACCCCTCGCCCACCGCACTTCACCGCCGTCCACCACTTTGCCTCCCAGCTTCCTCTGCCCTCCGGTGACAACGGAGGGCGACCTTGTCAAGGCGACGATGGTCGCCACTCTCAGGTGTGATCCATGGCCTTCCCAGCCCTGTCACAGCACCTCCGGTGTCCGATGAGCTCCGTTCACGGCCGGGCATGCTGGGCGACGACCCCTGAGCTCCAATAGAGCTCGATTATAGGTCAATTCCTTCGACAATCGCCTGGCTCTGGTAAGGTACCTGCCACTGCGTTTATTCCCTTTTTCTCCTAAGTATCACATCACTTCAATTCACTCCTACCCTCCATTGATCATCCCACCATCTCCGCAAGTTCGTCCTCATTCCCGCGCACCCATTTCCTTCCTCCAGAACCCCCTCGCGCTCCGACCCAACTCCTCCGTCATCACGGCGGAGGACTCCCCTGAGCCGCCACCTTCTTCATCTCCGCCGGCTCCCATCTCACTCCACATCACACGCACTTGCTTCGGCTAGAAACTGACACAAGCAAGAACCTTGATTGGCCGGAGTTTGCATCGGAGCACCTTCACACATTTCTTCTCCGGCGAAGCTTCATCGACCGTCATCTCCGACCAGCTACGGAGCTTCGCTGCACCTCCAGGACCTCCGCCAGACCTCCAGCAAACTTCCCCGATCTTCAGACTATCCTACGGAGTACGACGGAGCAACCAGCAGGTCACCGGAGCCCCTCCTTCTCCGGTAACCTATGACGGAGAAGTAAGTTTAGGTGTCGTCCGATCATTTGGATCGGATAGCCATGTTGAAGACACGTGGACAACAGAGCCTCAATCTGACCCAGCAGCTTCGGGTCTGCCGAACCTCTCCCCAAGCCTGCACATGATGCCATGTGTCCCGAACCAGTGGGAGTCCCGAGGTAGGCCCCTCACGTGCATCATATGTGAGGGCTTGGGTATTTTACAGAGAAGACCCTGAAACTTCTGGTATTTACATTTTGGTCCCCAGGCACATGCCTTACGTACGTTCTTGGGTAATTTACAAGGTGACCCTTAAAACTTTGGAAATTGCAGAAATGTCCCTGCGCACATGGAAAAATTACAAGGGACCCCTACCGGTTTTTAAAAATTACATTTAGGTCCCTCCAGGGACCTTTTTATAATATTTATCTTTTTATTTCTTGCCTTTTATTTACAAATATGCCCATGCATTGTTTTCTTCATAACTTGAGCATCGTAGGTTCAAATTGCATGATTTTAGTGTCGTTTTGATCCTTGTTTCTTCATCTATATCATGGCTTGTTTAATTTTCTCATCTGCCACCATTTTAAACGAAGTGATTTTTTGTGTTAAATGATGAACTTGAACTACTTTTCCTTATCTTGAATAGATGTTTATTCATATTGTTGTGCTCAATTCAACCCTGATTTCAATTCCTATTCTTTTGCTCTTTTTAAGTAATCTTTTTAGGGCATCTTTGTAATCCTTTATTCTGCATGTAATTAATCTTTGCATTACTCTCTCACATCATTTTATAATTGCATAAAAATAAACTAAAATGCATGCATCATTTCATGGCATTGTAATCTGCACAATGCATTTTGTGCACCTGCATGAAGGCCTGTAATTGAGAAATGGTTCCCACATGATCTAAACTGATCAAAATTCTATAAATAGATAGAGTAGCTCGTGTCCCTGTGTTCGACCTTGGTAGAATTACCAAATATAAATACTCCACAACATTTAAAGGATTGCGGTTTTTGAAGGACGAAATTTGCCTCCTATACTACGATACTTATCTCATCTAAAAGAGGCAAATTTGACATTCATCAAATGGCATCGTTGCCGGGGACACGGCTCAACTTTATTTATTTATTTATTTATTTATTTATTTATTTTTGATTTATTTTTGTGTTGAATATTTTCAAGATTCACAGGTCTTCCTTTCGTGCGTTATTTTTGCATCATTTCAACTGATTTAATTCCTCTCTATTTTTCTAACATTTCTCTTTTATGGCAGGGCCCATGAAGATCGAGGACGTTTGATCTCCATGGAGGCGTGGAGTTGGAAGCTCCCGCTGAAGAGATCGCAAAAGACTTGGTGGAGAATTGTTAGGATTTATTATCAGTTCGCTTGCATTTTGCATCTTGTAAAAAATTGTTGCATATGCATGATTTTAACATTCCTCATTAGAGGGCTTGCATTCTGTAAAAAAATGTAGATCACTAGATGATCTACCCTCCCCTCCCCCCCCCGTACACACACTTGCACATATATACTCACCCCCCATCCCTCCCCTCTCCATATTTCACAATCTCTCTCTGCATATTTCACACCCCCCCCAATCCGCCTCCTAGCAATTTGTAAAAATACAACACCTCCACCCCCCTCCACCCTTGTATCGTAGTGTAATTAATCCTCCAAACACAGACCCCCCCCCACTCAGATATTTTTACTTAGGCTATTGTGTAGCCTAAGTATAGGGGGGACCCGCATATCATCCATCCCTCGCATTTTCTTCTTGTACTTAGGTCAATTTTTGATCTAGGTATAGGGGGACCCTCCTCCTCAATTCTGCTATATCACCCTAGATTTAATCGATCCATGGCTTCATATCACTTGTGCTATGAGGATATAGCAAAAATTAAGTATAGGGGGTATACCGTATATTACTGTATATTTACTTTAGCCATAGCTCGTTTTTTAAAACTTTTTGAAAATTCTTTTTCAGGCTTGGTTTTAGTATTACCTATGAACTGAGTTTTGTAAAACCCTGTAAAAATGTTTTCTTTAAACTAAGGGATTAATTTCTGTAAATAACCCTTTTTTCAAAAAAATCCATAAAAATTTGAAAAAAGTAAAACTCTTCTTTGAATTAGACTCTGACTACTAGGCTTAGTAGATACTTTCAGTGAGGGAACTTCGGTCTCCCTTAGCAGAGTGGGTCGTTTAGAGGACATTGTATAGGGCTTCGTCCTCAAGTAACACGAGTCCTTCTAACAACCCATACTTACACCCATACTGGTTGAGGGTAGATACTTTTATTCATTTGAGCATGGGCCAGTCATTGTCTCTCCAAAGAATTTAAAAAAAATTGAAAATTAAAATCCATAAAAATCTACAAAAACAAAAATCACACAAAAATCACTAACTATGGAGTTGGTGTATTCCTGACATAATCACATTCACTCAAGGCTTGAGGATTTTTTAAGACACTGGACTTCTATGATCTAAAGAGTCTGAGTTAACATGCCTTAGTCATTAGGATTTTTAAACTCGATTATCCACACTTCCCTAGTTTGAAAGATTTGAGTGCTATATTGTACTCTTTATCTCTACCTTCAAAGAATATGATCAGCACAATCACTTTCACAACTGCATGATTGATGAGATGAGTTGAGATATCACTTGTGGAACTAGGACTAGAGATTTGAGTTTAGACCAATCTAATGATATTTGAGTACAGGATAAAGTTAATGAAGGCTCCTGAAAACTTGAGTGTCAGCAAAACCCTAGCCAGTATGTGAACAAGATTCATATGCTATCTCTTTGATATCTACCTATGTGCCAGGGTGTGATGAAACTTAATGATAATTGTTGATCAATGTGCGCCAACTTTTGGTAAAAGCAGTGGAGCTAGCCAACAAAAGAAAAGAAATGTCAAAGAAAAGCTCTAAATGTCAAAGTCAAATTTCAAAAAGAGCTTCCACCAATGGCGAGCGCTCCTAAACATTTTCAAAGTGTCCACTTGGACCAAGCGCTAATAGGACCAAGGAGTCGGGCTGACACCATAAAAGGGCTCTACATCGTAAGCGATACAAGTCTTGGTGTCGAAGGTATCTTAGATACTCAGAAAAGACACATCTCGGTGTACTCCCAAAAAAATAAGTGCAGACGACTCCAAATTCTCTTGACGGACACATTGATCAACAAAATAAAAATACAAGTGTTGAGGAAAAAGGCACTCAAGAGGCTCCTTGTTCCAATGTAAGGGAGAGAAAAATAGACACAATCCTATGCCCTCCATCATCTGGCCGTCCATCTACATTTCAAGTCTGACGAACTAAAGAGACAGTTGACTGAAGCAAGAATAGACTTATTCCCTAGTATCGAGGATGAGGTCTAGAGGAGAGTCTCTTGGATTGGAACTTCGAGTGAAGCCTCGACTTGACTCTCATGAAATGCAGTACACTTAATATCATATCCTTATATTATATGTACAAAAAGAGAGTCTGATTGTTAGGGAAGTTGGATCCCTTATGACTACAGCTTGGTTAGGCCCAGAATTTTAGGATTGCTTAAATTAAGGGTCTTCGAAAGATTGAGCCTTGGAATCTTCACTTGCACTGTCAGGAATTAATCCAACTCCGTCATTCTTTAGATGCTCGAGGACGAGCATGGTTTAAATATAGGGGTATGATGAATCTTGAATTCATCTTGTTAAAAGTCATAAATTAAACCCCTTGCTTAAACAATACAATAAAATTCACCATTAATTTCTCATTTTTATCTTATATTGTATTGTGTATAATTAATCCATAATTAATTGTATATAATAGCTATTATTTATTTTATTTTATTATAAAAACCCATAAAAATCAAGTTGAACAACTATCTATAATATCACTAACCCTTAAAAAGACCAAAAATACAAAAATAATTCAAAACTCAAAAGCTGGTATTTTTACCCCCCTTAAAAATGCCCCAAAAATACTTTTTGTATAAATAACCTCTTTTGTCTTTTCGTCCAACAAGAAACTTGTAGATCTCATGAGACGAACAACTTTTATGTTTTGACTTTTTCCTAATTTTGCATCTAACTATTTCTTTTGTATTTTTCTTTGTATTTATATTTTTGAATTTTCTGGAGCAGCCGCGTGGCGGCTCCACCTCCTTCCGCCACCTGACCCCCTCCTAGCCGTCGGAACTGATCCTTCTCACCCACCGTCTGATCCTGCTTCTGATCAAATCTCAACCACCCCCTAGCGCCTTAACCACTGCCGCATGATTCACCTCCTATCCAATGGCTCCCCGTGTGCCACGTCACCCCTTTCCCAAAGCCACTCTATCGCGCCTCATCCTACACCTCTCATCACTCCACGTCACCTCACTCTTTGCCACCATTGGATTAAACCATCAACACCGCACATCTCCGCACTCATCTCATCCACTCGATCCACTCTTCCAGATCTAATCTTAACCCTCCACTCGTGCCCTAATCTTGACCGTTGGATTGGAGATCCAATGGTTAGATCATCATCGTCTACCTCAGAAACCCCTTCCTCTTTGACCGTTACACCTCGTGACACAACCGCCCCCTTCCAATTTCGGAAAGCACCACAACCCCTCCTTCCACATTGTAATGCCTCCTCCACATAGCCCGATCTCCCACCTTCCTCATGCAACCTCCATGTCCCCCCTCTATTACTCCTCACCCATTAAACCCTCGTTCAAAAACCCTCGACGACCTCATAACGTCCGGCCATCCTCGCATATAAAAACCCCTCTCCCACCGCACTTCACCGCCATCCACCACTTCGCGAGAGTGCCTCCTAGATTCCCCCGCCCTCCGGTGACAGCGGAGGGCAGTCTTGTCGAGGAGACGATGGTCGCCACTCTCAGGTGTGATCCATGGCCTTCCCGGCCATGTCGCGACACCTCCAGTGTCCGCTGAGCTCCATGCATGGCCGGGCATGCTAGGCGACGAACCCTGAGCTCCAATAGAGCTCGATGACAGGCCAATTCCTTCGCCAATCGCCTGGCTCTGGCTAGGTACCTGCCACCGTGTTTCTTCCCTTTTTCTCATAAGTATCGCATCACTTCCATTCACTCCTACCTTCCATTGATCATCCCACCATATTCCTAAGATCACCCTCATTCTCGCGCACCCATTTCCTTCCTCCAGAACCCCCTCGCGCTCCGACCCAACTCCTCCATCGTCACGACGGAGGACTCCCCTGAGCCGCCACCTTCTTCACCTCCGCCAGGCTCCCATCTCACTCCACATCATGTGCGCTTGCTTTGGCTAGAAACTAACACATGCAGGAACCTTGATTAGCCGGAGTTTGCATCGGAGCGCCTTCACGCATTTCTTCTTCGGTGAAGCTTCATTGACCATCATCTACGACCAGTTCCGGAGCTTTGCAGCAGCTCCAGGACCTCCGCCAGACCTCCAGCAAACTTCCCTGATCTTCAGACTATCATACGGAGCACGGCGGAGCAACCAATAGGTCGCCGGAGCCCCACCTTCTGCGGTGGCCTGTAGCGGAGAAGACAGTATAGGTGTCGTCCGATCATCTGGATCGGACAACCATGATGAAGACACGTGGACAATTGAGACTCAATCCGACCTAGCATCTTCGGGTCTGACGAACCTCTCCCCGAGCCTGCACATGATGCCACGTGTCCCGAACTAGTGGGAGTCCCGAGCCTAGGCCCCTCACGTGCATCGCACATGAGGGATTGGGTATTTTATAGAGAAGACACTGAAACTTTTGGTATTTACATTTTGGTCCCCAAGCGCATGCCTCTCGTACAAGCCTAGGTAATTTACAAGGTGACCCTTGAAACTTTCGGAAATTGCATAAATGTCCTTATGCGTATGGAAAAAATACAAGGGACCCCTGCCGGTTTTTTGAAATTACATTTAGATCCCTCTAGGGACCTTTTTGTAATATTTATCTTTTTATTTCTTGCATTTTATTACAATTATGCCCCTGCATTGTTTTTTCATAACTTGAGCATCGTACGTCCAAATTGCATGATTTTAGTGTCATTTTGATCCTTGTTTCTTCATCTATATCATGGCATGTTTAATTTTCTCATCTGCCACCATTTTAAATGAAGTGATTTGTTTATGTTAGATGATGAACTTGAACTACATGTCCTTGTCCTGAGTAGATGTTTATTCATAGTGTTGTGCTCAATTCGATCCTGACTTTAATTCATATTCTTTGCTCTTTTTAAGTAATCTTTTTAGGGCATCTTTGTAATCCTTTATTCTGCATGTAATTAATTTTTGCATTACTCTCTCACATCATTTTATAATTGCATAAAAATTAACTAAAAATGTATGCATCACTTCATGGCATTGTAATATGCATAATGCATCTTGTGCATCTGCATGAAGGCCTGTAATTGAGAAATGGTTCACACATGCTCTAAACTGATCGAAATTCAATAAATAGATAGAGTAGCTCATGTACCTGTGTTCGACCTTGGTAGACTTACCAAGTATAAATACTCCACAACATTTAAAGGATTGTGGTTTTTGAAGGACCAAATTTACCTCCTATACTACGACAATTATCTCATCTAAAAGAGGCAAATTTGACGTTCATCAACTACACTGGTCAAACATCCTAGGATAAGTATCTACACTGGCTACCATCCATTCTCTTATCCACCTCCTCTTCTTGAGCCGGTTGCACCTGAACATAGAAGGGAATACCTTACTTCTAGAGGAAAGAGTTGCTAGATTGGGGAATTAGGGTCACCATGTTGGAGAAGATTGTCTCTTTACTGCTTCAGTCGAGAGGGGCTACATATCACAGACACTGTATAAGATAGACTCATAGTCATAAGAGACTGTGTATGAATTAGATTTGTTCTGACCTGGCTTTTGAGTAGACTTAGATAGAGTTTTGTGGTTCTTAAAGGTTGTTGTGCATTAATTCTACTTCCCGATAAGGCTCTGATCAAATCTAAATTTCTAAGGTCTAACTGATCTCCAAACTTTGATTTTATGAAGATAAGTTTAAAAATTAAAATCAGTCCATTGTATTTCTTTTTCTCTTCTTTATTTTTTCTACACATTAGCATAAGTTTTTGCTAGGGACTAGCAAAGGCAAGTATATGGGTGTGATGAATCTCCACTTCATCACCTTTATTCTTTCATTTTATACTTAAATCCCTATTCAAATGCATTTATATAGTATTAATTCATACAAAATAACACTTAATTATTAATCAGTAAACATTATATAATATATTGTATTTTATTCCAAAATAAAAGAGTAAAGGAAGAAAAGAAAAAGAATGAAGTGTCAAAGACAATGAATGACCCTATATCCCAAGACCTAGTCATCATGATGACTTGTTGACAAGGAATAAAGTAGGGCGAATATGGCATCCAATTGTACACGAAACACGACCTAAAACCCCTAGTTTTATAGCCCAATAATTAAATTTTGGAAACTATTTTATTTTCTTATTTTTATACCTAAAATCAATAAACTTTGAACATGAAATTTGTACAAAAAAATAAAGAAAAATATGAAAAATCAATTTCATTCAAAAATAATGCACGGTGTGCTTGGGACATATAGAATAAAAAACGCAAAGAAAAGTTTGCAGACATGTATCTTCTCCATACACACTCAAAATTCACCAAACTCACCTTTATTGTTCAAAAAATTAACTTATCTATTTTATGAAGGAGGTTCATTCAATTTGGAGTTAAGCTGCAAAAGTTGGCTTTCGAGCCTTCATTATGCAATATACATGTATATAATATTCAATATACTTATTCTTTATAATTTCAGGCTTCTTATATTTTATATATTTGTAAATATTATTAAAAATACATGTAAATGATTAAATCAAAATAAAACTACGAAAATACATTAAAATAAATAAAGCTAAAAAATACAGATAAAACATACCTATAATATTCCCCTATAATATATGTACATAATTATTTAAGATAATAAATAACCTCTGAAAAACTAAATAAAAACATGTACATATGTATTTAAATAAGTCATAAATATATAAATTATATGTATAAAACAATAAAATATAAAATACAAATAAAATAAAAACATAAAATACATGTCAATATACATATATACATACATGTAAATATTATCATGTTATAAATTAACTTGTAAAAATAAATAAAAATCGGAATAAAATACTACATAAAATTACAAATATTTTTTTTAACCAAAAATTAATAAAATCATTTATTAATTTTAACTGAATTAATAAATAATATCTACCACCCTTTCCTAGTTGGTCCACGTGAACGAACCAGGATGCAAGCATCGTTGACCCTTGGGTCAACTGTCCTTCCCCAATGCCTCCTCTGTCAGAAATCGCGTGACTTATGACTTTCCCCATTTTCTACCCATTTGCCCACTCCTCCATCTTCCTCGAGGTCTCCCCCACTATGCAACCCTATCGTCCTTCTTCTTCACCCATACCAGGATATTCACCAACCTCCATCTTCCCGTACACCAACTCTCCTCGAAACTACCACCCTCATCATGTCTACAAGAACCACCCTTTGCCCCTTCTGATTTATTGATCCCCTTTCCACTATAGCAACCCCAAAAGAACCCTCCTGGGTTGAGTCATCGATGACAACTTCGAACTACATCCTTCAAGGCGAGGATAAGGTGGTGGATTGCGGTGATCCGAGCTTCGCCGGCCACCTCCAATGAGCTTCTTCTGCTCCCTATCTCCAGCAGGTTCGAGATGACAAATTAGGTTTTTCTTATTGCATTTTGTTTCAGTAGAGTATATTTAATCTTAGTTTGATTAATTATGTTATCTTGTAGTTTAATTTTAGGTTTTAAATTCACTGGAGCACTAGGCTCCAACCCCAAATCTGTCATACTTTGACTCGTTCTGCTCGCCATTTTAACCCCACTTCCTTGCCCTTGCACTTCTCCATCTTTCCCTCTTATTTTCCACTCGATCCTACATGGATTGAATTGGAGACGGAGCTTCATCCTTCGCCTTCACCAGAGCTCCACTGACCTACTTACCCCTTGCGCATCCAGCTTCAGTAGAGGGGCGAGGAGATAGCCCTCAGTCCCCTTAATGTTTTGTGCAGATGAGCAATCAAGAAAACACATAGAGCACCATCCCAAAGATCGAACAGAAGCTCCAAGGCCCCCTCAATGGGCCTCGAACCTCTTTGAAGGTACCTGCAATTACGGAAGGCTTCCAGGAAGACGAGGAGAGCAATTGACAAAATATATATCAAAATATATCATGTGTATTTAAGTGCCAAATCATAAAATAAAATATGTCATTGGATAGAGAATAAAATTAGCAACAAAATGATACTGAAATCAACCAATTCGGAGTTCATATGCGCAAGTTATTGAATAAAGAGTGTAAGGGTATAAATGCAATAAAAATATGAAAATAAATGAATAAATATTGTAAATTGGTCCTTTGTAGGGGTATAGATGTAATTTGTGAAAGCTGGTGGGGCTTCTCTACAAAATGCCCAAGTACGTAAGTGAGTAGCACATGCACCTAGGCTGGACCTGTTTGCAAAATGTGAAAGCTTGGAGGGACTCGATGCAAATAATCTATCTCGCACGCGTTCTGCGCGTGCGGGGGCTAGGCTTATGGGCGGGCAGAGGCTCGGGCCACGTGGGAGATTATGGTGCTTTGGTAGGCGGCTTGGTTCCGCCTGAGCCTGAAGGTTCGGTGGTGTGACGTGGCCTCATCTAGGTCGTTGGATGGTCGTTGAGGGATGGCCACATAATGGCATCTGCTTTTTGACCTCAGTTATAGGAGTGGCGGTGACAATGGACCTCCTGTGAAGAACACTATGTTGCTCTGTGGTTTCCCGCAATGCTTGAAGGATGCTGAAGCTTCCTAGGCCTTGCACAAAGCGGTCAGTGATCACTTGAGAGGTTGGCGATGGCTGGCGTGTTTTGGTGGTGGTGTCTCATCAGAGGAGGAGGGGGAGAACAGAACGAGGTTGCAAACTCCAACCATTAAAGGAAAGATGACCTGTTGGTGTTAGTAATGGCTGAAGCAACAATGTGCAAGTGTTTGTGAATGGAGAGGAGGTCCGCATCAGGTGGAGGAGTGGGGGACCTGGGCTCCATCTCCAGCGAATTGGAGAAGAAGGGGAGTGGAGGTGATCGGGGTCATGGAGAACAGGAGCCGGTGAGCGGAGGGATCGGTGAAGGTGCTGGTGGTGTTGTGGAAGTTGGAGGATGGTCAGGGTAGAAGAAAAACAGAGGGGAAGAAGGGAATAGTGGTTACCTGGTAGGAGCAGGTTTCGATAGTGGAGGGTGCTTGGGATGAGGTCCCTAGGGGACCTCCAGTCGTCGCTCGAGTGGGTAAGCAAGTCCTGCAAGATCTGCGACGGCGGAGCCACTGCTACTTGGTCATGGGGATCGAGGGTCGACACCTGGCTGGAGGTGCCATGATGGCCCCTCGTCACAGCCTCCGTCTGTCACAGGGAGGCGGAGAGGGGCTAGGGCTTAGGCCTGTAATGGTGGACGAGGGTGAAGTGAGGAGGAGGAGGGTGATTTATAAGTGGAGCTCCAGTGTTACGAGTGGTGGAGGCAGTGGTTTGAACGGTTACACGATGGAATGAACATGTGGTCGTGGGGTGTTGATGGGTGCGTAAAGGGGACAAAAGTAACGGCTTTGGAGGGGAAGCGTTGGATTGTGTGTGGATGCTTGGTCGTGGTCGTTAGAATTGGACGGGGGTGATGGGGTTCCGATGAATCTATGATTCATCACTCTAAAAGTTGAAAATAGAGCTTCTTTCCCGAGTAATTAGCTGCATTTCATTGTTTATATTGCACAATTAACATTCATGTATATTTAAATAATGTCTTCATTTTAGCATGCATATTTGCATTAAATATGGAGCCAAATTCACTTGTAATTATTCACTTGTATATTAGCCAAAATCACATATTTGTATCTACTTTATACTAACTCCAAATCTAATAAAATCAGCTCTATAGTGTATATATTACTAACACTGATAGGGGAAAATACAAAAAAATACAAACTTGTAAAATTGACCAATAAAACTCGAGCCCTAGCTTGAGATCAAGAACCTTAAAATTGTATATCTCTCTCATACAATGTCCAATTCAGGTCTACTCATTTTTAAAAATATACATTCAAAGACCTTCAAAAGAAGATCAATTTAATAAAAATCGGAATTCATATGTGAGACTTGGGTTTTGGGCCCCTATTGTATATTGTACATATTGACCAAAATACCATTCATTTTATCTTTTTATTTTCTTAATTATTAAAAATCCAAAAAAATATAGTAAGTTGTAAATATTCATTTCATATTTTTTTCTAATTTTATTTTAATTTTTCTCTTATTTAAAAATGACAAAAAATCTTCAAAAGATAAAAATGTGGTATTTTATACATATAAGATACCACATAAAATACTTTTTGTATAGATGACTTATTTTGATTTTTAATCCTTCACAAAAGTTGTAGATCTTGTCGAGACAAGGAACTTTCATGTTGACCACTTTTTGATTTTACTCCTTTTGTTATTTCTTTTTTTATACATTAATTTTTTTTGGGAGCAACACGTGGCAGATCGTGGAGCCGCCACGTGTCACCCTATTTTATGTTTTATTATTTACAATAATTATTTTATTTATTTTATTTATTTATTTATTTTATTATTATTAATCAATATTTATTTTTATTATTTATATTTTTAATTTAATTTTATTTAATTTTTTCCTTCACCACGTGGTCGTCTCTCTGCGTGCCACGTGGCACCCTCCCCTTCTTCATTTTCCCTCTCATTTCTCTCTCTCGTGCACTCACCCATGCACGTTCCTCCCCTCTCCATCTTTTTCTCTCTCCCTCTCCCATTTTCTCTCGCTCGCTTCTCGCGAAAACCGCCACGCGCGCCCAGCACCGCTCGCTCCTCCCAAGCCTCACCCCCTTCTCGCGCAACCGCATGCGCCTCTCGCCCACTCCCCTGCGCAACTGCCTCGCGCACAACCATCTCCTCAGATCGCCGCAAATCCCGCTCCTCCAACAATTACGATCATCCGTTGTTCTTGAAAGTGGGAGACACCATCCTCGATCCTTCTGCATGTGACAGACATAGGAGCCGATCTTGAGAGAGATGACGATGAAGTATCTATCCCAGGTGAGATCCAAGGTGTAAGGACCTGCTGCCCATCAAGCTGCATAGCTTCAGAGCATCCCTCGCTGAGCTCCTCGAGGCCACAACCGGAGGTGGCCTCACCCCTCCATCTTCTTCATCCAAACGACCTGGTATCGTAACCTTTCCATTCCTTCTTCTTCTCCTCCTATTTGTTCTTCCCATTCTACTTCTACCCTCTATTACTTCCAAATCAATTCCCCAACCTCCTTTTCTACCTCTGCACCCTTTCACCACTCACCACCTCTACCTTCACTCCTCACTACCAGCTCTCACCACTGCCTTGCCCGTGGCCGGCCTCCCCACTCGCGTGCCGTAGCCACCTACGGTTGGCCGCATCTTCCCGCGAGCTGCACCTCCCCCACGCAGCGTCGCCCTGCCTGCGCCCCCGTGCACTACCACTTGCAGCAGCTCTAGGACTATGCTTCTGCTCCATTTGCTCTCGCCTCCTCCCACGCACAAGGCGTCGACCATCACGTGCCCCTTCGCCTCGTCACACCTCCACCGCTCGATCGTGTGTCAGTCGAGCGTTCATACGCAGCAGCTTCCGCCCCCATCTTGCATCGCCTCAGAAGCATCGCCTATAGTGACCCACTTGCGCGGTCGCCCTCTGCCCTTGTGCTACTTTGCTTGCGGCGAGCCCATCCTAGTTCCCGACTACCTGCGAGCCATGCCTCGGTAGCGACGTCAGCCGCACCACCACGAAGCTGCCATACCTTGACTCAAGTGTCTCCTTCCTCACATACAGAGAAGTTCCAGCCACCACACCATCCTCTGCTCCTGCTATGAACGGCCATGCTCGGCCGTGCACCCACCATCTTCGTAAAGCTCCACTCCGCAGCAGCTCCTCACCAACCCATGCTCCGCTCCAAGCCGTCTCGAGCTCCTCCTCCCATAGCCAGCAGACGTACCTCTGCCTTTACCCTCCCCCCACATGAGGAGCATGTGGAGTGGGGGTTATTTGTAGAGAACCCCTTTCCCTTCTGGAGATTCTCAGACACGCCCCCAACCTTCTAGAATGCATGTGTTACACATGTGCACACAGGAAGAATTGCACCAACCCACCCCCTCCAGTTTCAGCAAATGACGCAAGCACCCCACTCCAGTAGGTCGTGTAAGGAGCATGCGCGTGAAGGAGAAAGTGCGCAAGAATACCCACAACTCTCGGTAATAACACTTAGGCCCTTGTCAACGTATTTTTTTATCATTTTTTTGTAATTGCATTTAGGCTTATGTGTTTGGACCTTAATTTGAACATCCTTTTCATCATTTCTTGACTCTAAAAATTGTTCATTGTAGAACAATATATTCTCTATCATTGTGAACAGTGGTATATTTTTACGAGTTGTGCTTTATTTAATAGAATTAATTTGGTGAAATATTGTATATTTTACTCATTTTTATTTTGAAATTAATATTAAATTATCATAGCTTTGAAAATTGCTAAAAATCACAGTATGTAGATTTTAGTGTATTCTACATTATTCCCAAATTTCACATCATTTACACGTATATCGAGGTCAAATAAGTGAAGTGGTCATTTTAATAATTGATTTTTAATTAATTTCTCACTTAGTATTTTTAGGAATTAAAAATTATTCTCGATACCTCACATATAGAACTATCTAAAATAATTTAAATTCTAGAAAATATTAACGTTTGGTATTTATTAAAATTATTTATCTCTGAATCACCTAGTTTGCATATTTTATTTATAGTTAATTCATTTTTCATAAAAAAAATCAAAAAAAATTACAATAGTCTATTTTCATAGTATTTTACATTTCGGCCAAGTTTGAGATTTTTTGGACATTGTTTGAATGTAATTTACATTTTGACCCCTGAAATTTGCCGAATTTGCATTTCACTCATTCATTGCATTTAAAAATTAAAAAATATCTCTATGAAAAACTAATCTCCTTATCGACTTTAAATAAACTTAAGGAGACAGTGGCCTCCCTTAGTTTGACCTTGGGCTTGCCCAAGTAAAAAAATTGATCGCTTGCGTTTAATTGAGAAATTAATTAAGTGGGTTTTTTATTAATCCATGATTATTTGCCTACAACGAACATATTTTAATCGTTAATACGAATAAACTAAAAGTTCAATTCTACGGTTTTTCAAATGGTGTCGTTGCTGGGGAGGCACAGCTTAGGTTAATTTTTAGAAAATCCAGATTTTAGGTTTTCCACCCTCGGGTAGTCTGACCCCTGGTGTTCTTGTGAGTATTTATCCATTTATTTTTATGTTTTTATTTATTTATTTGCATTATTTTGTGTCTATCTTTATGATCATAGTCTTGTTTTTGTGTGAGGGACCCGACGCGATGGAGCGACAACTAAGGAGGCCGAGCAACTCAGGAACTTCGGAGGCTGGCATTTTTTGGAAAAATAGTCGATTGAAAGAACACATAAAAATTAAGATCGAGTTGAGTCGTGAGAGAGTGTAGAGTCTAGGATTTGTTTTCTGCATTTTACTTTATTGCAAAATTTCCAGCGGATTCTGTTCTGAATATCGGGTGTGTAATCAGACTGGGACATTATTCTGTGGTGTGTCGGGCCTATTTCACTCTTCAGAGAGGGTGGGGCTCGTCTTGAGTGGTGAAATTAAGATAGGCACATGGTCGTTCAATTTCAAATTTGCTTGTGCTTGTACTCTATAGGATCATACATCACACTTAACGAGACACACTTAGACCGCAGAGCTATTTGTCAAAATCAATTTGTACATCACTCACTAATAGAATTGCCTGTCTAGGAGCAGTTTTCTCATTTGCATTTCATATAGCATAAAAATTTCAATTATGTATTGCATCCTGCATGTAGAGCGTGAGGACCACTGTAAGTCTTCTGAAATGGGCATGCATCGTTGATTTTTTCATTGCATCGGTTTTTCTCGACTCCCTTCTCCTTGGTTTTGAAACTTAAGTTAAAAGGAAATCGGGACCGATCGTTAGACGTGCCATGCTTGGAGGATTACTCAACTGAAAATCAAACTTAAAATTGGGACTACTAAATAAGAGTTGATCAAAAAAATTGACTAAAATTAACCCTTGTTTGCGGGAGAGTGACCCCGTCATTCTCTGAATGTACTGGCAAGTGAGAGAGGGACGACACTAGGATAGAGCCAAAGCCAGGATTTTCATATAAACTACTGGTTCAAAATGATTAGCCACTTTTCAGTGAGGATCTACTGGTAGCCGGTAAACGGTCCGGATTTCCTTAGTAGAGTGGGAGGTTTAGAGGATGCCATATAAGGTTTTGTTCTCAAAAAATAGGTAGTTGTATTTATACGGTCCGCACTTACTCATATACTTGTTGAAAGTGGGTTTCATAAGAATCGGGATAGTCTGTAAGGAAGTACAAGCACCTAGTAGCTCGTTAATCTTTTTAGACTTGCATTTATCACCAACTAAAACTGACAAGATAATTCGGCCGAACCTTTACGGCCCTCATGTTTTGAGTTGGTTAATTTGGGGTTTACTCTTGTGTTTGTTTTGTGTCTGTTCGTGTGCGTTATCTTGTGTACTTACACGTTTTCCACCGCGATCCGCTTACATACATTCATTCCTCTTCATGATGTCAGGATGTTGGTCATCATATCTGTGTCACTCCTCTTCGACCCCCATCTAGACCATGGAGTCAGACCTTCGACTGACTTCCCCACTTCTTCGTACTTCTTACCTACCCCACCTTCTTGCACACCTGACCCATTTCCAACCTGGGTCGCTTGCTGGAATCAATGATAAATTAGAAGAGCAAGTCACTGTTGAGACAAATTATTAGTAGACTTATGTGCCCCATAAGACCTCATTCTCATCTTAAGTTGGGACCAGACAACAATTTTTCCATATACACATCCAGACTTGACCTTAGGGCATAACTTTGTTGATCAAACAAACCGAATGGATAGGCTTGCATCATACGATCGTCCTGACTTGATTGAACCTATTTCTCAAGCCCTCATTGATAAGCCTTCATATCACACATTCGGAGAGCCTACACATGCATGGGCTTGGACTCATGAGCTAGACGTACCATCCCCCCTGTTCATTGACTCCATTATTCGAGGCTCCGACCAATATCTGTCATTCGTGTGGTCCATACTCAATCCAGTATAACATGACAGAGTTTAGGCATGTTGAGTATGAAACTTCAAGATCTCAGCAGTATCCTCCGAGTAGACAAATTGCTTCAATGATTTGCTATGAGGACTCTTTGGAGGATAACATTTCTAGGGTTGTGAAGAGTTATGAATTTATTAGGGATAAAATTAGAAATGTCATCGATCGAGTCGTTTCAATTTGTTCCAACTCAGGTATGGAAGTGGAGAATGGAGTAAGCGGATTCAATGTTGAAAACTTCGAGGATTCAAAGAGACCCACGCACTCTATACAGCTGGAGTCCATTCTACCTCCCTCTTCTACTACCACTTACATTCCCCTTCTTCACCTATTCAAAACAACAAAAAAATAAAAATCCCCAAAAGATCAAAATCATTGCAAAATCAGAAAAGTCATAAAAAAATAGAAAATGAAGAAGACTAAAAAAATTGGATCATGTCATAAGGGAAGCACCGATGAAGACTTGATTTTTAACCTTCCCTTAATAAAGGCCATAGATCACTTCCTTGACCTAAAGAATTTGTGAGAAGTAAATTGATGCTTAAAAGGTCAGGCAATAAGAGGACAAGGACTGAGAGACACATAGTGTCTATGGCCATCTCCTTGGTGATGGAGAGAAAAATCAAGAGCCGCAGAGTGAAGTGGTTTCCTAGGGTTGAATGTGAAGTCAAAGACACTACCTTTCACCCATGCTAGAATCGATGATGACTCACCGATAAATATCCTCCTGAACTCTGCGTTTGACAAGCTCAAACTCAGGATAATTAGAAAGTTGAGAGAGATTGTTCAGCTGGCTGATCGATCTATAAAACGGCCGAGAGGAACCATTTCAGTCATCATTACTTTCCAAGGTGCTCTACTCCAGGTAGACTCCACGGTCATTGATATTGAGCACCAAGGAGAGTTTATCAAGTCTCCTATTATTCTTTAGAAGCCATTCTTAGCCTCGGATAAGGCGACTATAGATTGTGAGACTCGAGAGATTGATTTTATAGCATTGGGAGCACTCTGACCGCATCCATTCTTTGACACACTCTACTCTAAGGAAATCAATAAGCTGCTGACAGTCGTGACCATCGAGACGAAGATGAGTCCCGCCTCTCTACTACATCTAAGATACCAGCTGTCGAGCTGACCATTGGATCAGAGACTCCCCACAAATCATTGACTCCCAATGCTTGCATCACTCCTAATTCTAAGCCTACTGAGATCACTAGCACCTCCTCGAGATGTATGCTGACCCTTCAGGAATATTACAATATATATGGTGACTCATCCGATGAGGAACCCATGTTCAGCACCATACCACATCCCGGGCCTTCGAAGGAGACAACCAAGACTAAATTGACCCCACCTAAAAACATGGTTTCTCCCTCCTATAATCGGTTATCTAGTGAGAGGAAATCGAGAATTGATTCCTCGAGGTGTTCCCCGAACCCCTAAGGTGCGTAGCTCTCCACTCCGTCTCAATGATTCAGGTTCTAGGAAACCGACTAAGATAGTGTCCTTCAACATACCGGAGAAGGAATTTTCAGAGGAATCCTCATTGGGATGGATGAGGTGGTTTATATGAGTGAGCTCAGTTCAGTTGTTCTTAAGCCATATCTGAACAAGCAACCGTGTGTCGACCCTCGTTGGATGATCCCTACACCTCACTATTATTAATCTGAGGATGATTCCGACTGTAACACATATGTATATTATCCACCTCCTTGATCCCGTAAGAAGGTTCATCACAAACCTTCTTGGTCCTTGTTTATTCTCACTCCTCCTTGTATATATTTTCTTTCCATCCCTCCCCATTGATTCGACTCACTCGTCCCGGCTCCATATCGTTTCATAATGGCTATACTTAGGATGACCAAATCCTAAGTATAGGGGGAGAGTGACCCGAGTCTCTTCATCATTATCTATACATTCTCCAGATCTCATCAGTTCTCACACTCATTCCTGTCCTAGACTTAGGCTGACCAAAGCCTATGTATAGGGGGACCGATACCCATCATGTATAGATACTCATCCATTTCCCCTCTTAACCTTGCCCGTCCCATCTTTGATCTTCTTCTACACTTAGGTTGCTAGAGCCTAAGTATAGGGGGCAGGGGACTTCTATACTTTTTGTTATTTTAGCTCTCCTACGCTTAGCAAGAGCTATGTCTTTTTCCTCGCTTCCCGTGCTCTGAGGACGTAGCACACGTTAAGTATAGGGGGCGTGTATATATTACATATATACTCTACCCATAGCTCGTATTTTTGCTTATTTTTGTATATATTATGCAATAATTACGAGGTGGGTAAAATTTGAAGAAGGAAAAAAACTTTTTGTAAAATTCATGTATACTTGTATAATATGTATATTGTATAACACTTGTATAATTTGTATATAAGCTTTGTAAATAATACTTTTGTAAAATTTCTTGTAAAACATGAGGTATACCAACAAAGAATAAAAAATAAGCTTCTTATTTACTCTTGCATATCATCCTTGCATTCAAAAAAATGTTTCTTGCACTTTATTCATCTACATTGCATGTCATCTGCATATATAGCATACACAAAGTGAAAAGTTAGTGGGTTCTGAACCAAGTTATGAATAAATGTCGAGGATGTATTTGATTTGACCTTAATCTACCTAATTTCAGAGGAACCTTATAGGAACTGGAGTTAATATTTTTCAGATTGAGCGACTTAATTCTGAGTCCACAAGTCTATGTTCACATGTCATGTTGATTGGTCTAAGTAGAATATTTCCTACATACGCACGATTCTTTTAGACACTGACATAACTTGGACAAGCACCATGCACATAGCTCTTCATTGATGAGGTGGTGATGAAGTAGAATCCTTTGCCTTAGAGTAGCACATGGGTATAAAAATGCATCCTCCTCTAGGAAGGGTAGTGCATCTTAACCTAGTCTAGTGGTGTTGACGTCTAACGACGGGATGCCGTGGGTTGAAATAATGCTTCAAAAGGGGGATAGTCTACTGGCTCAAGAAGAAAAATTCCTGATATACATGTTGTACCTCATATATAGTTCAAAAAAAAGAAAGAAAGAAAAAGAGAAAACTCATAAAAGTGGATAGGTCTGATTGAAAAGTAAAATGCTTGCCGAAGTGTATATACAAGTATAAAAAAATAAGAAGAGCTTCAAAGTTTGTGTAACCTTGTAGCTGGATGACTTGGCTACACTAGTCAAGCATCCTAGGATAGGTAGCTACACTGGCTACCGTCCATTCTTCTCTCTACCCCCTCTTCTTGAGTTGTTCGCACTTGAACTTAGAAGGGAATACCCCGCTCCTCGAGTAAAGAGTTGCTAGATCGAGGAATTAGAGTTATGTTGTTAGCTGAGGCTATTTCTTTGCCATTTCTGATGTGGAGAGCTAGCTTTCACTTACATTGTACTAGTAAGATTCATAGTCATCAGAATTTGCATATAAGGATCTATTCTGACCTGACTGTTGAGGCGAGTTGAATAACATTAGGTCTAAATTCAATTCCCAATAAGGTTCTGTCACACTGTTAATCCAAAGGTCGAGTCAAGCTCCATTTTCACCTTTTGTTCATGACCTTGGTATGGAACCCAAAATCATTTCACTTTTGCATTTCATTTTAGTTGCTCAGAGATGAGCAAGTTTAAGTATAGGGGATTGATGAATATGGGATTCGTCACTCTAAAAGTTGAATATAGAGCTTTGTTCCCGAGTAATTAGCTGTGTTTCATTGTTTATAATGCATAATTAACATTTATGCATATGTAAATAATGCCCGTATTTTAACATGCATATTTGCATTAAATAAGGAGCCAAGTTAACTTGTAAATATTCACATATATATTAGCCAAAATCACATATTTGTATCTATTTTATACTAACTCCAAATCTAATAAAATCTACTCTATAGTGTATATATTACTAAAACTAATAAGGGAAAATATCAAAAAAATACTATTATAAAAATGAACAATAAAACTCGAGCCCTAGTTTGAGACCAAGAACCTTAAAATGTGTATATCTTTCTCATTCAATGTCCAATTTAAGTCTACCCACTTTTAAAATAATAGCATTCAAAGACCTTCAAAACAAGACCAATTTCATAAAATCGGAGTTCGTATGTGAGACTTGGATTTCATGCCCCGATTGTATATTGTACATATTGACCAAAATACCATTCCTTTTATTTTTTATTTTTTTAATTATTAAACATCCAAAAACAAAATTAGAGTAAGTTGTAGATATACATTTCATATTTTTTTATAGTTTTATTTTAATTTTTCTCTTATTTAAAGATGATAAAAAAATCCATAAAAGATAAAAATGTGATATTTTATACCTATAAGATACCACCCAAAAATAATTTTTGTACACATACTTATTTTAATTTTCAGTCCATCACAAAAGTTGTACATCTCGTCGAGACGAGCAACTTTTATGTTGACCACTTTTTTATTTGACCTATTTTGTTATTTCTTTTTTATTTTTCTTTGTATTTAATTTTTGATTTTTTGGGAGCGACGTGTGGCAGCTCCTGGAGCCGCCACGTGTCACCCCTATTTTTATTTTTTATTATTTACTATAATTATTTTATTTACCTTTATTTTAATTATTTTATGTATTTTATTTTTTATTATTATTAATTTTTTATTTTTATTATTATATTTTTAATTTAATGTGATTTTTCCTTCGCCACGTGGTCGCCTCTCTGTGTGCCACGTGGCACCCTCCCCTTCTTTTTTCCCCTCTCATTTCTCTCTCTCACTCCCTCTCCCATTTTCTCTCGCCCGCTTCTCGTGCCAACCGCCATGCGTGCCCAGTGCTTGCTCGTCCCATGCCTCGTCCGCTTCTCACGCAACCGCTCCTACCTCTCGCCCACTACCCTGCGCAACAGCCTCGCGTACAGCCATCTCCTCACGTCGCTGCAAATCCTGCTCCTCCAACTGTCATAAAAAATGGACCCGATGTGATGTTCACGATCATCCGCCATTCTTGAAAGTGGGAGCCACCAGCCTCGGTCCTTCTGCTCGTGACAGATGTAGGAGCCGACCTTGAGAGCGACGACCGCGAAGTATCAATCCCAGGCGAGATCCAAGGTGTAAGCACCTTGTTGTAGTCATTGTCCCCTTCAAGCTGCATAGCTTCGGAGCATCCCTCACTGAGCTCCATGAGACCACAACTGGATGTGGCCTCCGCCCCTTCATCTTCATCAGCGAAACGACGAGATAATGTACCCTTTCCTTTCCTTCTTCTTCTCCTCCTATTCATTCTTCTGGTTCTACTTCTACTCTCTGTTACTTCCAAATTAATTCGCCAACCTCTTTTTCTACCTCTGCACCCTTTCACCACTCGCCACCTCCACCTTCACACCTCACACCGGCACTCACCACCGCCTCGCCCGCAGTCGGCCTCCCCCCATGTGCGCTGCCGCCACCTACGGCTGGCCGCACCTTCCCTCGAGCTGCACCTCCCCCCACGCAGCGCTGCCCTGCCTGTGCCCCCGCGCACTGCCACTCGCAGCAGCTCCAAGACTCCGTATGTGCTATGTTCACCATCGCCACCCCCACGCATAGAGAACCAACCACCATGTGCCCCTTCGCCTCATCGCACCTCCATCGCTCGGCCGTGTATCGGCCGAGCCTTCGTACTCAGCTGCTTCTGCCCCCTCCTGCATCGCCTCGGAAGCATCGCCTATCGTGACCCACCTGCACGGTCGCCCTATATCGCGCGCACCCTTCCGCTCCTCTGTTCGCGGCGAGCCCATACTCACGCTGACCTCTAGCGAGCCATGCCTCAGTTGCGACGTCAGCTGCACCACTGATGAATACCCATTCATCACTCTTTATTCTTATATTTTAGCTACAAAAACCTATGCAAATGCATGTAGATATGTGTAAATAGGACTATTTAGCAAAAGCATGCATGTTTGTAAAAATAAATAATTAGCATGTTTTTGTGCAAAAATAAAAGAATAAAGAAGAAAAAGAAAAAGAGGGAAATATTTAGAATAAATATTGAGCAACCTAACCCAAGGGAGGGCTCAGCATGGGCTTGACCGCATAAAAGCCACAAGTAGAGGGAGATAGGGGCTCTTGTGTAAATAATTATGTAAATAAATAAAATAATATTTTCCTCAACCAAAAATATACTTGTACATATTTTGTATATATTTAGGAACTATTAAAAACAAGATAAAAATCTAAAAAATCAAAAATACCAAAAAGAACCTTTCACCATGTACATAGACCACCTCCCTTACCTTATTTCACCTTGTAAATAAAGCTATTTGTTTTCAAAACTTTTTGTAAATATTCTCTTTTATGTTTTGTAAATAAAATAAATAAAAAGAAACAAAACAAAAATCAAATAAAAATTACAAAATTACAAAATACAAAAATACCTTGTATGTATACCATGTACATAGATGTATATAACTAATTATTTAACCTATGTATATAAACAAACAAAATAAAATAAAAATAGCCTTTTATTCCTAATTTTATCCTATAAATAAATAAAATATAAAATAGGAATAAAAATGTATAAAAATAACTAATTAAAAATCAAAAATAAAAAATCAGTATAATGTATATATTCCTTTGTATAGCTACTATGTATATACTTTATTTTAATTTCCGAAAATTAATTAAAAATCACAAAAAAATAGAAAAAAGTAAAACAAACATTTTTCATGTTTTAAGTTTTTGAAAATTCGGCCATTTAAGGCCCCAAAAAAATCAAGTAAAATTTCAATAATTGGCGGGCTCTGATTGGTCCACGGGGGATCGTTGACCCCCGGTCAACACCTCCCCCAGGACCACCAGAGCCCGGGTCTGTTCATTCGACCCGCCTTCTCGGATTTTTCTTTTGATGACCCGATTTCCATCCACCCCAAATCCGGGTCCGCAATGACCTTGTCACATCCGAGAAGCTCGCCGGAGCTTTGGCCTCGAGATCCGCGCATCAGCTCGCCCTACCCGCCACCTCCTTTCCGGACCTGCACGCATATATATTTCGAGCTCCGCCGCACTCTCACGCCATCTTTGGTTCCCCATTCTCTCTCCAGTGAGCTCCATCGCAACCAGCAAGGTGACAGCTTGCCCCCGCCGGTGTCGCAGCGAGGAGGAGGTGTCCGACCATCGATCCGGCCGCTTCTTGCAGCCGTGCTCCGACGACCACCCGGAGCTCGAGCCTCAGGCGTTGACGACCCTTGAGGCAAGGACCAGGAGCTAGCTGAGCTCCAGCATAGTCTACCGCGTCACCCAGGTATTCATTTCGCTTAGCCATTTAGAGTAATTTTGGATTTCGCCCAAATCGACCGTTCGACGTGCTTCCCTGATTCCGACCATCTCGCTTAATATCTCGATCATCGGAGCACCCCATCACCTCCGCCATCTCCTCACGCACGTTCTACGCCCACTCGTTCAACCCAGCTCGCCCCGGAGCTGGGAGTCGAGCTCCACCACCTGTCGCTCGCCGGAGCTCCTTCGCGCCGACCCACCAGCCACCTTCACCTCGCTTCTTTGGGTCGAGGCATTTTGCCCTCGACCCGCGAAGCTGTTGGTTTGC
This sequence comes from Ottelia alismoides, assembly GCA_037367405.1. Classification (NCBI taxonomy): domain Eukaryota; kingdom Viridiplantae; phylum Streptophyta; class Magnoliopsida; order Alismatales; family Hydrocharitaceae; genus Ottelia; species Ottelia alismoides. The sequence continues at coordinate 418,997 of JAZKJV010000994.1, forward strand.
TTTGCAGGTCCAAAGGGAGTCGTCTGAGACCCCCTTACATTCTAGACCGGAGCTTCGCGCCGCCAGCCTCGCCGGAGCCCCTCCAGGGCTCGGCTGGGCCATCGGCCACTACCACCAGCTGCGGAGCTTCACCGCGGATCTTCTCCGACCTTCAGGAGCAGCTGAGGAGGAGTGCAGCTCACGCAGGAGGCCGGCGAAGTTCGCCGGTGTCGAGTTCTTCCAGCATCCTCCAGGACCGTCCGATGACGCCTCTGCTCCAGTGTTGATCTCAGCCGTCCATTCTTCGAGGAGCCGTAGCCGTTGATCGATCCGAGGGACTCATCCGGACCGTTGCAGCAGAGGAGAGAGGCACCTGGGCCCAAAACCGCCCGATCTTCCACGTGTCCTCGTCTCCACCGTCGATCAGGCCCAAGAGAAGAAGAGGAAGAGCGCCCGCTGTCCCGAGCCGTTGGATCCACCACGTGGCGCGCATCTGGCCGTCGACCAATAAAGGGGTAAATTACTTAGGCGCCCCTCTTAGTTCGTCTTTTTATTTTTAGTCCTGTAAATATTTTTAGAACTTTATTTACGTAGGGTAAATTGCATTGTGGACCCTGTGTTTAGTTTTAATTGCATGTATGCCCCTGTGTGTATGTGACCACGTGCTTCGCCACGTGTTGTGTTGGGCTTTTTACATCTTTTATCCTGTAGATCTGGGTTGTTATGAAATGAAGAAATATTTTCTGGTAATTGCATTTATGCCCCTGTGAGTGTTGTTTATGCGCATGTGCGGATTTTAGTGGGCCTTTTGCAACCATACCCTCGGACTTTTTGGTACCAGTTACCAAAAGGTCCCAGGAGTAGGTTTTTATCACAAATAGGTCCCTGTGTGCCCCAGCCACGCGCCACGCGCGTGACTTGCTGGGTATTTTGCACCTGGGCCCCCAGATCCTCGGGTATTTGCACATTCGTCCCTGTGCACAGTGCCCCCTTTCTATTTTTGAATAAAATATCAAACCACCTCCAAATCCAATGAGATTTTGACACATGGCTCCTGCCATGGTGTAGGAATTTCAGTGATTTTTGAGGACATTTTTACTTTCATTTAGTATTTTTAAAAATCCAAAAACCTACTTTTTAGCTACTGTTTAGGTTCAAAAATACCAAAAAAATATAAAATCACCTCCAAAAATTCTAACAAAATTAGATACTGTTTCTTGCTTGTTGTTTGATTTTCTAGCCAATTTTGGCTATTTTTCATTGCTTAAAAACCCTAAAAATTGAAAAACCCCTAAAAACTCATAAAAATTATAATAAATAATCTAAAAATCCAAAAACAATAATTCTGGTGCCCAAATTTTCTTTATTTTATTTAGAATATAGGAAAATTACCTCCAGAACCTGTTGTGATCCTTAGATATTTTATTTGAGGGTTTTGGTTCTGGCTGGACAGTACCCAGCATTTTTAGCACTGTTTGATTTTTAGAAAATAATTTACCCATTAGAAAAATATCAAAAATTCACCAAAAACACCTAAAAACTTAAAAAACATAAAAATACTTTTTCCTGAATTTTTGCTTTATTTTTGGTGTGTTAAATAATTTGCCTAAGTGTGTTGATATTTGTTTCCTTTTATTTTCTTTATCCTTTAAAAATCCAAAAAAAAATATAAAAATTATTAAAAACCACTAAAAAACACTTTTCTTTTATTTTATTCTCTTTTTACTACTTCGTAGGCCCTAGGCCAATCCGTGCTCCTTGTGTTCGACCCTGGGAGCTATACCAGGTTAATCTTATAGCTAGACCGCTCTTCTTGTTTTGAGTGATTTGATCTATTCTGAGTGGTTATTTTTCTTGATACACCCTCTCTCTGAGATTCGGGTCGCAACGACCCTTGTTTCATTACCTTCACCCGGGTCTTGAGGTACTTTTGGGGGATATCAGAATGGCCCCGTTGCCGGGGAGCACGGCTTAGTAGTGTTTTTATTTTCGTTTTTGTTTTCGCGGTTTTTCGCGGCTCTTCGGAGCTCGCGGCTTTTCGCGGCTTTTGTATTTAGTTTCCTTTTTGTGATGCTTTGTTTTATTTTGATTTTTTTTCTTTTTATTTTCGTTTTATTTTTGTGTGGTTATTTTATTTCCATTTTTGCACATATATCCTCATTTTTTTTATTTTGATTATTTTATTGGTCTGACCACTCTTCCTGTTTTCTTGCGAGGGCCCGAGGACCGCGGAGGCGACTTTCGAGGAGCCGGTGCAGTCGCGGCACTTGGAGGCGGCTTTTCTCTCTACGAAGCCGCAGGAGAGAGCGAGAGGAGAGAGTTGAGTGGAGTGAGGCAGTAGGATAGTTTTATTCATTCATTTATTCTTAATTGTAATAATACAGGACTCTGAGACTGTTTGGACTCTTAGACTTAGACCGTAGCGGGTCTGTTTCGCCGAGCACCGGCGTGCTCGGGGGACCCATTAGGACCTGCGGCTTTTTCGCGGCGTTTATCGCGGTTTTCTTTTTCTTTTCTTACTGTCATTTTCCGGATTTTTCGCGGTTTTTGCTCGAGCCCCTAGACATAGGATTTTTGTTGATTGTGACGTAGGATCTCTAAGGCCCAACACTTAATAGAATATCTGTTCCTATAGAACGTAATTGGACCTTACTAAAATTCACTGAAAAAGTTAGTTTAATTGGATTCGAGACCACGTGCCGTTAGGAGTCACATACAGCGCTGGCAGGACCCGTTGTGGCGGGCACCGAGTGACTCCCAAGATCGGACTCCGGACTCGATTCGGTTGACTAACTATTGTTCTTCACGATCAATAGAAATTGCCTGTTTAGGACTCGGTTTTTACCGCTGCATCATATAGCTTAGTTTATTTTCTGTCTTTATTTTATGCGCGGATCATTTTGCATGTAGAGTGCTGGCGGCAGGTACGCATTTCTTACTCAGCATGCATCATTGATTTCACGTGCATCGGCTTTTTCGTCTTCTCCCCCCGTTTTTGGACTTAATAACCAGGAGAACCGAAAAATTCGTTAGGCGATTTTGTTTGCTTGAAAAATACCTAAAAAGAAAAACCATAAAATTGGGACTGTTTAAAATTATTGATCTTAAAACTCGCTCACCCTAAAACGTTTGTCTTGGGGAGAGTAACCCCCTCATTGTTTGGTTTGCTTGTGCGAGAGAGTGACCCCGAACACTAGGTAGAGCCCCCCGTTGCGAAACCCGACTGATTACCGACTCATCCGTGCGGGCCAGTCGGTTGGGTTAGCAGCGGATATCCTAACAGGTCACGTAATCGCTCTGCTATCTTGATTGTTCACCAAAATAAAAAAGACAAGATAATTTGACCGCACTTTCACGGTCTTCAGCTCGCGTTGCGTTGGTGAACCGGGGGTTTGTTTTCTGATCGTAATTTTTCCAGATCTCATCCGCCTACTCGTCAGATCAAGATGATGGGTAGACGATCTCTTAGGCAGCCTTTGGTTGCACCGCTTTCGGGCGCGTCTACCACATCATCTAGGTTGGCTCGCGAGAGCTCGGACCCGCTCTCCGAGCCCGAGTATGATTCCACCCTGTTCCCCCTCGGCCCCCTTTCTGATCTACCCGAGAGACATGAGCCCGAGGAGAGACTTATTCATTTGACAGCACCTGAGTTGGGCTCCTTCGATTTTGCAGACGTCGTGATGGCCGGCAGTTCTGACGATCACTCCCGCAGACCAGAGCACTTTGTACTAGACCAGGGAGCGATCAACTCCACCCTGATCGCACAGTTAGAGACAGTCCAGCAGCAGCTCCGCGATCAGGGAGCTTTTATGATAGAGATGAGGCGCGAGATGGAGAGGCTCAGAGCAGAGAGAGATGCACAGAGCGAGCCCGAGGAGCCCGATGAGGCACAGGCACGAGCCGCAGCAGCAGCAGCAGCCGCGGCCGCCGCCGCAGCGGCAGCAGCCGCAGGAGGAGCAGGACCACCTAGACCGATGAGGGATTTACACAATCCCGGCTCTACACTGATGCACCACTGGGTGGTGGTTCCGGCTATCGTGGGGGACTTCAAGTTCCCCCCGAACACCTTGCAGATGCTCCCGCGGTTCCATGGACTAGCTACAGAGGAGCCCCATCTCCACCTCCAGGAGTTTCTCATGATTTGCAGTACTGTCCACGACAGGCATGTGGACCAGGATACCATACGGATGATTGCCTTCCCCTTCTCCCTAGCAGACAGAGCAGCCACCTGGCTGAAGCATTTGGGGAGATTTGTGTACACCTGGGAGCAGCTCCGCACCGAGTACTTGAACAAGTACTATCCACTCGGGCGGACGAACGCAGCGAGGGCCCTGATCAGCAACTTCTCCATGTTCCCCAACGAGCAGTTCCACGAGGCTTGGGAGAGGTTCAGAGAGCTATTGGACAGATGCCCACACCATGATATCACGAAGCCGAACCTAGTTCAGAGCTTCTTCAGTGGGTTGACACCAGAGCTACAGGGCCTGGTGAACGCTTCTTGTGGTGGGTCCTACTTCGCCAAGGACCATGACCAGGTCTGGGCGATTTTTGAGGAAATGGCAGAGAACTACATGGTCATGTCCCAGACCTGGCTCTACACGCAGAAGACCCAGCCACTTCAGCCAGGACCCGTGCAGTACCAGAGGATCGCACGGGTAGATGCAGGTCCAGCCAGTTCGTCTGCAGCAGCAGCAGCACAGGCAGAGTCGTCAGCTGCGGACATGGGCATCATCAGCGAGAAGCTGGACCGCATGGAGTTGATCGAGAAGAAGCAGTGCCAGAGCATAGCACAGATGGATCAGATGGCACAGGTCTTGAGCGACTTGAAGACACAGATCATGTGTCTCCAGGAGGCACAGACGGCTTCTCAGCCCCGTCTTCAGTCGCGAGGCGACTCCGGCAGCAGCAGCAGCTCGTCCCAGCGCTCCAGCGTTCCAGCGCAGCCTAGACAGGTTCACCTTGTACAGGCGGAGCCGTACCAGCAGCCGCAGCACACCTACCAGTCCCCACCATCCCCAGAGATGCAGATGGTGGTCTACCAGCCGGGCCAGCCGTTGGCAGTACTACCCCCAGCCCCCTTGGATGCAGAGCCGTTGATGGATGTCAACGGGATCTGGTACGACCGTCCCCAGCCTGGGATCCGACGAGACCATCCCGGATTCAGGTGGGGGAGTGGTGGTGCCCAGCCCCAGCAGCAGCCGTCAGCACAGGGAGGGCAGTACTCCCAGCCGAGAGACCATCACCAGCAGCCGCAGCAGCAGCCCCCAGTCTACCAGCAGCAGTCGTCCTATGGTCCTCGTCCCTATCAGCAGGGACAGTCTTGGAGGCGTGAGCAGCAGGCTCACCCGGGATACCAGCACCAGCAGCACCCTCCGTCCTACCCCTCTCACCCACAGCAGTACCAGCAGCCTCACCCACAGAGAGGCTACCCGTCAGGCTCCCACGAGAGCCCCGCCTTGGATGACATCGCCCGCCTCCTCACGGACCAGCAGGCGACCTTCAGACGGGAGATGGATGAGTTCCGCCAGGAGTTGCGGGACTTGGTGAGAGGGAAGGCCGCTATACCTGCACAGATAGAGCCCAATCCGAACAACCTGAAGCGGAAGTCTGAGCAGGTAGTACATACTGAGTTAGCCACTCCTAGCGATCCATTTGATGATACTTCTTCAGATCTGTTTGATGTTGATTTTGCCACGCTTAGGAGCGGTAGGACCCCAGCAGGCGGCGGCGCCTCAGCTGAGCACCATCCAGAGGCGCCACAGGAGGAGGAGGAGAGTGGTACTGAGGCCACCAGAGATGCTGATCCCACCGGCGGTACTGAGGCCGCCACTTCACCAGATTCAGGAGGTGGTACTGATGCCACCCCAGCAGCAGCCGAGCCAGTGAGCGGTACTGATGCCGCTCGACGCCTACCCCTCTCACCCACAGCAGTACCAGCAGCCTCACCCACAGAGAGGCTACCCGTCAGGCTCCCACGAGAGCCCCGCCTTGGATGACATCGCCCGCCTCCTCACGGACCAGCAGGCGACCTTCAGACGGGAGATGGATGAGTTCCGCCAGGAGTTGCGGGACTTGGTGAGAGGGAAGGCCGCTATACCTGCACAGATAGAGCCCAATCCGAACAACCTGAAGCGGAAGTCTGAGCAGGTAGTACATACTGAGTTAGCCACTCCTAGCGATCCATTTGATGATACTTCTTCAGATCTGTTTGATGTTGATTTTGCCACGCTTAGGAGCGGTAGGACCCCAGCAGGCGGCGGCGCCTCAGCTGAGCACCATCCAGAGGCGCCACAGAAGGAGGAGGAGAGTGGTACTGAGGCCACCAGAGATGCTGATCCCACCGGCGGTACTGAGGCCGCCACTTCACCAGATTCAGGAGGTGGTACTGATGCCACCCCAGCAGCAGCCGAGCCAGTGAGCGGTACTGATGCCGCTCGACGTCTACCTTCACCAGCAGCAGCAGAGCAGCCCATCCGTGGTGGTACTGAGGCCACCGGTGTTTGTAGAGAGAGATCTGATGTTGTTTTTCCTCATGGTCATGTATCTCAGGATTCTGTGATGAATAAAGGAAAAGGTTTACATTCTTTTGGTCCCACTGTGGTGCATGATGTATGTGTGGATCCGGTCCTTGAACCGCGTAGATCTTTTCCTAGTCCTTCATCTGAGAAGGACCCAGTGATCCCCTTCCCTAGAGCCCTTCAGATGGGGAAGGGGAAGAAAAATGATTCAAAAAAGAGAGAGTTTGAGGAGTTCAGCCAGAGCATGATAGATCGCTTTCACATTCAGCTGACCCTCCAGGAGGCTTTGCAGCACATCCCCCTTCTCCAGAGATCTTTGAGAGAGAGGACTACAGTTAGGAGGAGGAGGAGGAACCACACTTCAGAGATCCATGTGCTGACCAAAGCCACGTGCTTTGCGATTCAAAACCGACTGCCAGCCAAGAGGCCAGATGCAGGGGCCCCGTATGTCAGATGCCAGATCAGAGAGCAGTGGTTCGACCGTACTCTTTTAGATAGCGGATCTTCGATCAACCTACTTCCGGCAGCCCTTCTCGACCGCTTCGAGTTGGGCACTCTTCGACAGAGCAGGATAGTCCTTCAGTTCGCTGATCGATCTGTCAAGAGGCCGAAGGGGTTGCTACGAGACGTTATCGTCACTATTCAGGGTCTGCAATTCCCCGTGGACTTCGTAGTGTTGGACATGGAGATCCCTGAATCCGTGGCCGATACCCCCATCATCCTTGGTCGTCCGTTCTTGGCCACAGCCGAGGCGGTGACTGATCATGATAGCGGGAAGGTGTACTTTCGCGTCCAGGGCGAGAGTATACAAATAGAGACGGTCGAGGACTACAGAGCCAGATCCAGATCCCGCTCAGATGCCAGTACCGATTCAGAGCAGCTGACAGACGCAGAGGCAGACATCCACCAGGACTGTGATTTTGTGATCACAGATGATGAGGCAGCTTGGGCAGACCTAGAGTCACAGACTACCCTCTCACTTTCAGACACAGCTGATGCAGAGATGATAGCAGAGGAGAGTCTGGAGAGCACAGACCTGGTTCAGGATACTATTGCGGCAGCAGGGCCGGTTCTCGATCGCAGCACAGCGATTAGTGATGGTGGTGCTGAGGCCACCTTGTTTTCCGGTGGTACTGATGCCACCGTTTCTGATGCAGATCCCTCGGATTCAGAGTCTGATTGGGCCGATTGTTATGATCAGATGCCAGACCTGAGTTCACCTGAGCCTACAGAGGAGGAGGTAGAGGCAGAGCAGAGCAGAGACAATGCAGTTGAGCCGCCTTCTCCCGACCCAATTTGCGAGAGTACACTTTCACTTTCCCAGGCAGATTTGGCCGATCTTGCAGCATTCACTCAGTTCCTTCCACAGCCAGATTTGCCGGCACCCAGCATTCCAGAGTTGAAGCCGCTCCCTACTTCGCTGAAGTATCGATTCCTTGCGGGCGATTCAGAGATGTACCCAGTCATCATCTCCGCCGAGTTGACTGGAGAGCAGGAATCCCGTCTGATGGGGGTTCTTGAAAAGAACCGCAAGGCGATCGGATGGAGCGTAGCAGATCTCCATGGGATTGATCCATCAGTTTGCTCCCACCACATCTATCTCGAGGATGGGGCAAAGCCGTCGCGTGAGTTCCAGCGGCGTCTTAACCCCAACCTGAGAGAGGTTGTCATGAAGGAAATATCGAAGTGGTGGGGTGCAGGTTTTATTTATCCCATTTCCGACTCTAAGTGGGTCAGCCCCTTGCATGTGGTGCCCAAGAAGACGGGCATCACGACTGTGATCAGTGAGTCGGGAGAGGAGATTGCTACACGAGTACCCACCTCTTGGAGGGTTTGTGTTGACTACAGGAGACTCAACCAAGCCACCAAGAAGGACCATTTCCCCCTGCCTTTTATTGACCAGATCATTGAGAGACTGGCAGGGAAGAGCCACTATTGCTTCCTTGATGGGTATTCGGGCTACAACCAAGTGGCCATCGCTCCTGAGGATCAGGAGAAGACCACCTTTACCTGTCCCTTTGGCACATACGCTTTTCGACACATGCCATTTGGGCTATGCAACGCCCCTGCGACTTTTCAGAGGTGCATGCTGTCGATCTTCTCGGACATGGTAGGGGAGTGCCTTGAGGTCTTCATGGACGACTTCTCGGTCTACGGTGACGGATTCGATTCCTGTCTTGACTGCCTAGACCGAGTACTCCAGCGATGTATTGAGTACAACTTGGTGCTATCTTGGGAGAAGAGTCACTTTATGGTGACTCAAGGGACGGTGCTTGGCCATATCATCTCCAACAGGGGCATGGAGGTGGATCCGGCCAAGGTTGATGTCATTAGAAAACTCACACCGCCGTCCAATTTGAGGCAGCTACGGTCATTCCTGGGGCATGTTGGATTCTACAGGAGATTCATTCAGCATTTTAGCAGGATTGCCCGACCGTTGACTGATCTCTTGACGAAAGACACCGAGTTCCTTGTCGATGACAAGTGTCTTTCGTCGTTTGCTACTCTCCAGAGATGTGTGATTGAGGCTCCTGTCCTTCAGCCGCCCGATTGGTCTCTCCCATTCGAGATCATGACGGACGCCTCCGACTTTGCCGTAGGGGCAGTGCTGGGACAGAGGAGGGATGGAGTGCCATTTGCTATACACTATGCTAGCCGCACATTGGATTCCGCCCAGCGGAATTACACGGTCACAGAGAAGGAGATGCTAGCAGTAGTGTTTGCCCTGGATAAATTCAGATCATATATCATTGGATCCCGAGTGACCTTGTACACAGATCACACTGCCATCCGGTACCTCATGGCAAAGAAGGATGCCAAGGCCAGACTGACTAGATGGATCCTTCTACTCCAGGAGTTCGACATTGAGATTAAGGATTAGCCTGGAGTCAAGAATGTGGTGGCGGATCACCTTTCCCGTTTAGAGCAGCCTGAGGAGTCAGAGCAGATTGATCCGATCAGAGATACCTTCCCAGATGAGGCGATCCTTGCTATCGCCTCACTTCCATGGTACGCCGATATTGTGAACTTTCTCGTTGCTGGGAAAGTACCACAAGATTGGCCCAGGCAGAGGCTTGAGACCTTCCTTGCGAAGTCCAAGTCTTACCATTGGGAGGATCCCATCCTTTACCACGAAGGAGGGGATAGCGTCTGGCGTCGGTGTATTCCTCAGGAGGAACACCATAGCGTCCTCACTTACTGCCACAAGCTTGAGGCAGGAGGACATCATTCTGGGAGGAGAACGGCACAGAAAGTGCTCCAATCCGGCTTGTGGTGGCCTACCCTCTTCAAGGACTCAGATGAGTTCGTGAAGAGGTGTACTGACTGTCAGAGGATGGGCACTTGTGGACAGCGTGATATGATGCCGATGCAGCCCATTCACTTCTGTGAGGTTTTTGACGCATGGGGCATCGATTTCATGGGTCCATTCCCTAAGAGTCAGGGATTTGAGTACATTCTGTTGGCCGTCGATTATGTGAGTCGTTGGGTGGAGGCTATCCCCGCCCGAGCCGCTGATGCGAGGACAGTTTGCAAATTTTTGAGGAAGCACATCATCACGCGGTTCGGGGTTCCACGAGTTCTTATTTCTGATGGGGGATCTCACTTCATCAACGACCAGGTGAAGGCACTTGCTAGCGAGTTCGGCATAGATCATCGCGTTGCTACACCATACCATCCACAGACGAATGGTCTATCCGAAGTGTCGAATAGGGAGATCAAAACTATTCTGCAGAAAGTCGTCCGCCCTGACCGAAAGGATTGGTCACAGCTATTGGACTCGGTCTTGTGGGCATATAGGACGTCTTTCAAGACACCTTTGGGCACATCTCCCTTTCGCCTCGTATATGGCAAGCCCTGTCACCTACCAGTTGAGCTGAGGCACAAGTCACTCTGGGCAGTTACAGACATTCTCATGGATCCAGATGGTATAGGAGACCAGAGGAGGGCAGAGCTAGCTGCCCTGGAAGAGCTTAGAGATGCAGCTTTCTCAAGCAGCCTACACTATAAGGAGAAAGTCAAGGAGTGGCATGATTCTCATATCAGCCACAAACATTTTGAGATTGGACAGAGAGTATGGCTGTTTGATGCGAGGCTTAGATTATTTCCAGGGAAGCTCCAAAGCAAATGGAAAGGACCTTATCTGGTTCGGAAGGTACACGACAACGGTAGCATCGACATATCTGAGTTGTCTTCTGAGAGTACCTTCCGAGTGAACGGCCAGCGGCTCAAGCCATTTCTAGATCATGAGCCGCGGGTCGTTGATCTTGCCCCTATTCATTTTGCGTGAGATGTGGTCTTTGACTCACATCTAATGCATCTCACGCCTGAGCTTTACTGATCCTCCGCTGTACATAGATCCAGATGTCCATATCAGCACATTCTTTAGTCCCACATCCCTTTCTGCATCTTGTGATTATGCTATACTTAGGGTACACTTTACCCTAAGTATAGGGGGGATGTGAGACATTCCGGGTATTTCTTTTGTTTCTGTCTACCCTTGTTTTGCTGCCTATACTTAGGGATATTTTACCCTAAGTATAGGGGGGGTAGACCCTGTACATTCTCCACTCGGTTTTCCCTTCGTGTACAGCCTGCTATACTTAGGATTACTTGATCCTAAGTATAGGGGGAAGACCCGAGTCCCTCTTCACTTGATAATTCATTCTCCTTTTGTATAGCCTTCCTTTTCACTTCCCTATACATAGCACGAGTTATGTCTTCTTCATCGCTCTTGACTCCGAGGACATCGTTCGAGCTAAGTATAGGGGGGTGTGTATATATTTCATATATACTTTAGCCATAACTCGTACTTTGTGTGAGTGTGTTAATAAATAAAAATGGCTAAAACCACAAAAATTAAAAATTTTCATGTACATAATCTTCTTTTATTTTGCACATAAATAGCTAGTGTACAAATTATTTTTGTAAAAATGATTTCAAAAATCTTTTGTGTGTAAAGCTTGTGTAAATATCTTCTGTATCAAAATTATGTATATAGTACAAAATTTTTCCAAAATGTTTTGAAAATCAAAAGTTTGCAAAAATCTTGTGTAAATGTGTGTAAATATCTTTTTGCAAAACTTGCACTTCATGCATCATCATTCATGATTTCAAAACATTTTTCAAAAATTTTGCATGATTGTAAAATTTGTGTAAATATGCATCTTTTTGTACATATGTATATAGTTTTTCTGGATGATAGTTGACATTTAAACTAGCCTGGAATTCAAATTGAGAAATGGAGCTTGATTAAGATCTTAATCCACCTAACTCTAAGAGGAACCTTATAGGGCTTAGGTTTAAGGCTTTTCAGGTCCATGGTGACTTAATTCTTTGAGTCCACTAGGCTATGATCACATGTCATCTCAATGAGCCTAAGTAGAGCACTTAACAACAACACATGACTCATATAGATTATGGCTTTACTTGGACAACCGCACTATGCACCGAGCTCTCTACGGATGAGGTGGTGAGGAGGCAGTTTTCCTTGACTTGGGGTAGCATATGAGGGTAGTACTTCTAGGCGGAACCTCTCTTCTTCATTTAGTGAAGGAAGTGCGTCTCAACTTGGTCTGGTTGCCATGAGGTCTAACGACGGGAGTTGTGGGTTGCAATAAAGCTTCAAAAGAGGGATAGTCTGCTGGCTCAAGAGGAAAAACTCCTTGTATATATGCTGCACATGTACATGTTGTATAGATGCACTCGAAAAAAAAATGTGTGAAAAAGATAAGAACTCCAAAAAAGTGGTGGGTCTGAGAGAAAATGATAATCCCACAGGAGTATGTATATAAGTGCAATAAGCAAAGCTTGGTTTCATGATCCACCTGTTGTAGCTTGCAGCAGGGAGACTTGGCTACACTGGTCAAGCTCCCAAGGGTACTTGGCTACACTGGCCTTGACCCATTCTCTTCTTCCCCCTCTTCTTGAGCCGGTTGTACTTGAACTTAGAAGGGAATACCCCGCTCCTCGAGGAAAGAGTGGCCAGATTGAGGTCATAGAGTTACCTTGTTGGGGAGGGTTGTCAAGTTGCCATTTCTGAGGTGGAGAGCTTAGACCTCACTTTCACAGGACAGGAAAAGATTCATGATCTTCAGGGTTTGTGATTGATGACTTGTTCTGACCTGGAGCATTGAGGAGTCTTGGGTATAGAATAGTGGAACTTGGAGGCTGTCAGGTTTTAAGCTTAAGTCTAAATAAGGTTCCGACACATCAATAATCCAAAGATCTGATTAAGCTCCATACCTCAATTTAATGAAGGCAAGTTTAATAATCAGCCTTGATCCATGTACATTCTCTTTTTCTTTTTCTTTTTCTTTCTTTTGCACTTCTTTTTCAAATAAGTGTTTGCTAAGGGACTAGCAAAGTATAGTATAGGGGGGTGATGAATACCCATTCATCACTCTTTATTCTTATATTTTAGCTACAAAAACCTATGCAAATGCATGTAGATATGTGTAAATAGGACTATTTAGCAAAAGCATGCATGTTTGTAAAAATAAATAATTAGCATGTTTTTGTGCAAAAATAAAAGAATAAAGAAGAAAAAGAAAAAGAGGGAAATATTTAGAATAAATATTGAGCAACCTAACCCAAGGGAGGGCTCAGCATGGGCCTGACCGCATAAAAGCCACAAGTAGAGGGAGATAGGGGCTCTTGTGTAAATAATTATGTAAATAAATAAAATAATATTTTCCTCAACCAAAAATATACTTGTACATATTTTGTATATATTTAGGAACTATTAAAAACAAGATAAAAATCTAAAAAATCAAAAATACCAAAAAGAACCTTTCACCATGTACATAGACCACCTCCCTTACCTTATTTCACCTTGTAAATAAAGCTATTTGTTTTCAAAACTTTTTGTAAATATTCTCTTTTATGTTTTGTAAATAAAATAAATAAAAAGAAACAAAACAAAAATCAAATAAAAATTACAAAATTACAAAATACAAAAATACCTTGTATGTATACCATGTATATAGATGTATATAACTAATTATTTAACCTATGTATATAAACAAACAAAATAAAATAAAAATAGCCTTTTATTCCTAATTTTATCCTATAAATAAATAAAATATAAAATAGGAATAAAAATGTATAAAAATAACTAATTAAAAATCAAAAATAAAAAATCAGTATAATGTATATATACCTATGTATAGCTACTATGTATATACTTTATTTTAATTTCCGAAAATTAATTAAAAATCACAAAAAAATAGAAAAAAGTAAAACAAACATTTTTCATGTTTTAAGTTTTTGAAAATTCGGCCATTTAAGGCCCCAAAAAAATCAAGTAAAATTTCAATAATTGGCGGGCTCTGATTGGTCCACGGGGGATCGTTGACCCCCGGTCAACACCTCCCCCAGGACCACCAGAGCCCGGGTCTGTTCATTCGACCCGCCTTCTCGGATTTTTCTTTTGATGACCCGATTTCCATCCACCCCAAATCCGGGTCCGCAATGACCTTGTCACATCCGAGAAGCTCGCCGGAGCTTTGGCCTCGAGATCCGCGCATCAGCTCGCCCTACCCGCCACCTCCTTTCCGGACCTGCACGCATATATATTTCGAGCTCCGCCGCACTCTCACGCCATCTTTGGTTCCCCATTCTCTCTCCAGTGAGCTCCATCGCAACCAGCAAGGTGACAGCTTGCCCCCGCCGGTGTCGCAGCGAGGAGGAGGTGTCCGACCATCGATCCGGCCGCTTCTTGCAGCCGTGCTCCGACGACCACCCGGAGCTCGAGCCTCGGGCGTTGACGACCCTTGAGGCAAGGACCGGGAGCTAGCTGAGCTCCAGCATAGTCTACCGCATCACCCAGGTATTCATTTCGCTTAGCCATTTAGAGTAATTTTGGATTTCGCCCAAATCGACCGTTCGACGTGCTTCCCTGATTCCGACCATCTCGCTTAATATCTCGATCATCGGAGCACCCCATCACCTCCGCCATCTCCTCACGCACGTTCTACGCCCACTCGTTCAACCCAGCTCGCCCCGGAGCTGGGAGTCGAGCTCCACCACCTGTCGCTCGCCGGAGCTCCTTCGCGCCGACCCACCAGCCACCTTCACCTCGCTTCTTTGGGTCGAGGCATTTTGCCCTCGACCCGCGAAGCTGTTGGTTTGCTTTGCAGGTCCAAAGGGAGTCGTCTGAGACCCCCTTACATTCTAGACCGGAGCTTCGCGCCGCCAGCCTCGCCGGAGCCCCTCCAGGGCTCGGCTGGGCCATCGGCCACTACCACCAGCTGCGGAGCTTCACCGCGGATCTTCTCCGACCTTCAGGAGCAGCTGAGGAGGAGTGCAGCTCACGCAGGAGGCCGGCGAAGTTCGCCGGTGTCGAGTTCTTCCAGCATCCTCCAGGACCGTCCGATGACGCCTCCGCTCCAGTCTTGATCTCAGCCGTCCATTCTTCGAGGAGCCGTAGCCGTTGATCGATCCGAGGGACTCATCCGGACCGTTGCAGCAGAGGAGAGAGGCACCTGGGCCCAGAACCGCCCGATCTTCCACGTGTCCTCGTCTCCACCGTCGATCAGGCCCAAGAGAAGAAGAGGAAGAGCGCCCGCTGTCCCGAGCCGTTGGATCCACCACGTGGCGCGCATCTGGCCGTCGACCAATAAAGGGGTAAATTACTTAGGCGCCCCTCTTAGTTCGTCTTTTTATTTTTAGTCCTGTAAATATTTTTAGAACTTTATTTACGTAGGGTAAATTGCATTGTGGACCCTGTGTTTAATTTTAATTGCATGTATGCCCCTGTGTGTATGTGACCACGTGCTTCGCCACGTGTTGTGTTGGGCTTTTTACATCTTTTATCCTGTAGATCTGGGTTGTTATGAAATGAAGAAATATTTTCTAGTAATTGCATTTATGCCCCTGTGAGTGTTGTTTATGCGCATGTGCGGATTTTAGTGGGCTTTTTGCAACCATACCCTCAGACTTTTTGGTACCAGTTACCAAAAGGTCCCAGGAGTAGGTTTTTATCACAAATAGGTCCCTGTGTGCCCCAGCCACGCGCCACGCGCGTGACTTGCTGGGTATTTTGCACCTGGGCCCCCAGATCCTCGGGTATTTGCACATTCGTCCCTGTGCACAGTGCCCCCTTTCTATCTTTGAATAAAATATCAAACCACCTCCAAATCCAATGAGATTTTGACACATGGCTCCTGCCATGGTGTAGGAATTTCAGTGATTTTTGAGGACATTTTTACTTTCATTTAGTATTTTTAAAAATCCAAAAACCTACTTTTTAGCTACTGTTTAGGTTCAAAAATACCAAAAAAATATAAAATCACCTCCCAAAATTCTAAAAAAATTAGATACTGTTTCTTGCTTGTTGTTTGATTTTCTAGCCAATTTTGGCTATTTTTCATTACTTAAAAACCCTAAAAATTGAAAAACCCCTAAAAACTCATAAAAATTATAATAAATAATCTAAAAATCCAAAAACAATAATTCTGGTGCCCAAATTTTCCTTATTTTATTTAGAATATAGGAAAATTACCTCCAGAACCTGTTGTGATCCTTAGATATTTTATTTGAGGGTTTTGGTTCTGGCTGGACAGTACCCAGCATTTTTAGCACTGTTTGATTTTTAGAAAATAATTTACCCATTAGAAAAATATCAAAAATTCACCAAAAACACCTAAAAACTTAAAAAACATAAAAATACTTTTTCCTGAATTTTTGCTTTATTTTTGGTGTGTTAAATAATTTGCCTAAGTGTGTTGATATTTGTTTCCTTTTATTTTCTTTATCCTTTAAAAATCCAAAAAAAAAATATAAAAATTATTAAAAACCACTAAAAAACACTTTTCTTTTATTTTATTCTCTTTTTACTACTTCGTAGGCCCTAGGCCAATCCGTGCTCCTTGTGTTCGACCCTGGGAGCTATACCAGGTTAATCTTATAGCTAGACCGCTCTTCTTGTTTTGAGTGATTTGATCTATTCTGAGTGGTTATTTTTCTTGATACACCCTCTCTCTGAGATCCGGGTCGCAACGACCCTTGTTTCATTACCTTCACCCGGGTCTTGAGGTACTTTTGGGGGATATCAACCACCACAAATCTGTCGTAACTCAACTCCAACGTCTCCTTCCTCATGTATAGAGAAGTTTCAGCCGCCTCACCGCCCCCTGCTCCAGCTACGAATGGTCGTGCACTCACCATCTTCGTCAAGTCCCACCTCCACAGGAGCTCCTCCCCGACCGGTGCTCCTCCTGCTCCAAGTCGTCTCGAGCTCCTCCTCCCGCATCCGATAGACGTGCTCGACCTTTATCCTTCCCCACGTGAGGAGCACGTGGGGCGGGGGTTATTTGTAGAGAACCCCTATCCCTTATGGAGATTCTCAAACATGCCCCAACCTTTTGGAATGCACGCGTTGCACATGCGCGCACTTGAAGAATTGCACCAACCCCCTCCTCCCCCCTCCAGTTTTAGCAAATGACGCAAGCACCCCACTCCATTAAGTCACTTCCGGAGCATGCACGTGAAGGAGAAATTACGTAAGAATACCCATAAGTCTCGGTAATAACACTTAGGCTTTTGTCAGCATATTTTCTTATCAATTTTGTTTCTGTAATTGCATTTAGGCCCTTGTTTTAGGATCTTAATTTGACCATCATTTTTCAGCATTTCTTGACACTAAAAATTGCTCATTGTAGAACAACATATTCTCTCTCGTTGTGAAAAATGGTTATATTTTTACGAGTTGTGCTTTATTTAATAGAATTAATTTGGTGAAATATTACATATTTTACCCATTTTTATTCTGAAATTAAAATTATATTAATCGTAGCTCTGAAAATTGCTAAAAAAATCACAATAGTAGATATTAGTGTATTCTACATTGTGCCCAAATTTCATATCATTTGCATGCATATCGAGGTCAAAATAAATGAAATGGTTATTTTAAAAATTGATTTTTAATTAATTCCTCACTTAGTATTTTTAGATAATAAAAAATATTTTGGATACCTCTCAATAGGACTATCTGAGATAATTTTAATTTTAGAAAATATTAGTGTTTCATATTTATTAAAACTAATTATCTCTAAATCACCTAGTCTACATATTTTATTCATAGTTAATTTATTTTTCATCGAAAAATTCCAAAAAAGTTATTGTAATCTAGTTTCATAGTATTTCACATTTTGGCCAAGTTTAAGATTTTTTGGACACTATTTGAATGTAATTTACATTTTAACCCCCGAACATTGCAAAATTTGCATTTCACTCATTTATTGCATTTAAAAATTAAAAAAATACCGCTATGAAAACCTAATCTCCAGATCAACTTTAAATAAACCTTAATAGACAGTGGCCTCCCTGAGTTCGACCTTGGGCTTGCCCAAGTAAAAAAAATTGACCACTTGCATTTAATTGATAAATTAATTAAGTGGTTTTTTATTAATCTAGGATTATCTGCCTACAATGAACATCTTTTAATCGCTAATACGATTAAACTAAAAGGACAATTCTGTGGTTTTTTAGGTTCGTCGAGTGTATTATCTGAGAAGGAGGCATTTGGAGGATGATGGTAGGTTTCTAGCTGTAGGATTGTGAGATCTAATGGTCGATGATGAGACGTGAAGGGGTTGTTCATATTAGATCAAAGAATCTAATCAATGACAAAAAGCGGGGTGCTGGGCAATAGTGGGGATGAAATGTGGGGGTTTATCCAACGATCAGAAGCAAGAGGGTGACATGGATGGTTCTAGGTCATTGAATGGGTGCCATCATCCAACGGTGATGGTGAAGGCGGGGGTGAGTGGTACGGATATGATTTGGAATAGGTCAGATGATGGAGAGAGAGAGATGGATGATCGAGCGAAAGCAGGAATGAGTGATCCAAGGGCAGCCGTAGGTTGCAGGTGGTGCAAGCAGAAGGGGCCACTTGGGCAGCTCGGAGGGCGCCACGTGGCCCAATCAGATTATCTAGAAAATAGGAAAAGGATAGAAATTCAGAAAGAAAGAAATAAAAAGGAAGCAAAATTAACAAAAAGTTAAAACATGAAAGTTGTATGTCTCGAGGAGATCTACAAGTTTCATGTCGGAAAAAAGTGAAAAGAGGTTTGGAAAATGAAGAAAAATTTTTGGAAGTATTTTTAAGTAATTAAAACCCTTATTTTAGTGGTTTTCATTTTTTTGTATATTTCTTTTGAAGAACAAAAAAATATACAGAATATTTAATCTATTTATTTGGGATTTTTGATAGGGAATAAAACAAAGGAAATAAAAGAAAATAAAAGAGTTAATTTTATAGACAAAAATTAGGGTTAATTACAGGGAGGAGGTTTATTGCTATAGATGCGGAATTAATGAAGATTTGGGATGAAATTCTTATTCTTCGAGAATAAAAAGAGAGAATGGTGATGATCAATCAGAGATTCACCACACCCCTATACTTAAACTATGCTCATCCTTGAGCATCTTAAAGAATGAAGGAGCTAGATTAATTCCTGATAGTGCATATGAATTTTCAAGGCCCAATTCATCGAAGACCCGTAATTTAAATGATCCTAAAATTATGGGCTCAACCATGCTTTAGTCAAAAGGAATCCAACTTCTCTAGTCTCATACTCTCTATTTGTACATATAATATAAGTATATGACAATTAGTGTATTGTGATCATAAGAGTCGAGTCAAGATGTCTCCCGAGGTTCTTGTCCAAGAGATTCTCCTCTAGACCTAATCCTCAACACTAGGGAATAAGTCGGTTCTTGCATTCAATCCACCGTATCATTAGTTTGTCAGACTTGAAAGTGTAAATGGAAGTCCAAATAATGGAGGGTATATGATTGTGTATTTTCTTCTCTTCCTCACATTGGTGCACTGATCCTCTTGAGTTCCTTATTACTCAACACATGTATATTTTTGTTTGTTTATCAATGTGTCCGTCAAGAGAGTTCAGAGTCGTCTGCACTTGTTTTCTTGGGAGTACACTGGGATGTGCGTCTTTTGAGTATCTAAGATACCTTCGACACCTAGACTTGTATCACTATGCAATGCAGAGCCCTTTTTGGGTGGTAACGTGACTCCTTGGTCCTAATAGCCTTGGTCTAAGTGGACACTTTGAAATGGTTGGGAGATCTTGCCTTTGGTGGAAGCTTTTTTGAATTTGTATTTGTAATAACAGAGCTTTTCCTTGTATGAGAGAACTTCTCTGGAATTTTATTGAATTGATGTTTGTCTAGCTCCACTGCTTTTACCAAGAGTTGGTGCACAATGATATACCATTATTTAATTTCATCACGCCTCTATCACATAGGTAAATATCAAATGGTAGCATCTGAACTTGTTCGCAAACTGGATAGGGTTTGTTGACACTCAGGTTTCTTGAAGCCTTCATTGACTTTATCACATCCTCTAGCATCATTAAATCGATTCAAACTCAAATCGCCAGTACCAGTCCCTCAAGTGATAACTCAACTCATCTCATCAATCATGCAGTTGTGAAAGTGATGTATTGATCATATTCTTTAGAAGGTAGAAATAAAAAGTGTAATATAGTGCTCAAATCTTTCAAACTAGGGAAATTTGGATTATTAAGTTTCAAAAACCCTAATGACTAAGGCTGGTTAACTCGGTCTCTAAAGATCTCAGAAACCAAGTGTCCTCAACTCCTTAAGCCTTGAGTGATAGTAAATGTGTTAGGAATACATTGCCCCAAAGTTAGTGAATTTTTATGATTTTTGAGTTTTGCAATTTTTATGGGAATTTTTTTAATCTTAAATCATAACTAGCCCAAGCCCATATGAATAGTTGCATCCATATCCAACCAGTATGGGTGTAAGTAAGGACCGTTAGACGACTACCTGTGTTACTTCAAGACAGTGTCGTTCACATTGTATTTTAACCATCCACTTTGCTAAGGGAGACCATAGTTCCCTCACTGAGAAATGGCTACTCATTTTTAAGCGCAATAGTTAGAATCATTGCTCTAGAAAAGATTTTATTTTTTTCCAGATTTTTATGAGATTTTTTTGGAAGAAGGGTAATTGTATTTACAAAAAAAAAGTTAGTCCCTCATTTTTGAAAAGATTTTTGAAAAGAATTTTCAAACCGTGTAACCTAATATATAGATATTTTCAAAACATTTTTCAAACGATTTCAAAATGAGTAAAACCCTATTTTTCAAACCAATGTCAAATGTTTTTCAAAATAGTGTAACACAGTTAGCAAATTTTCCAAAAGCATTTACAAACAATTCTTTTACAAAAATCAGTTCACAAGATACTTACACCCTAGCCCTGAAAATTTTCAAAAATTTTAAAATACAAGCTATGGAGAAAGTATATATACAATATATATGGTATACCCCCCTATACTTAACTTTTTCTATGTCCTCATAGCATAAAGTGAGATGAAACCATGGCTCAGGTCAAATACAAGGTGATATAGCAGAACTGACTTGAGCCCCCCTATACTCAGGCTGAAAATAGCCTAAGTATTGGATATACAATAAGGACGAAGGGACCCGCGATGAAAACTCAGTTATTATACAAAGTTCCCCCCTATACTTAGGATGGAGCGTAGCCTAAGTATTTGGATGTAGATTTCAGGCTGGGGAACCGGACATCAGTTAGGGTTAGAAGGTGGAGTGGATTTACACAAATGAATGGATGGAGATGGGGGGAGGGTGATGAGCTTCAAATTTGCCTCTTTAATAATGCTGAAATGTTGTAGTATAGGAGGCAAATTCGGTTCAGCAAAAACCACAATCCTTTGAATGTTGTGGAGTATTTATACTTGGCAAGTCTACCAAGGTCAAACACAGGGACACAAGCTACTCTATTTATTTATTTATTGTTGATCGGTTAAGAGCAGTGCAAATAAATTCTCAATTTCAGGTCTTCATGAAGATGCAGGATACACTCTGTAGATTACAATGCAATAAAATGGAGCATGTAATTTTTAGTGGATTTTTATGCAATTTATAGGATGATGCATGAGAGTAATAAAAGGGAACTTATATGCAGAACAAAATATTACAAGTATACCCTAAAAATTTCGTTGAAAATGAGCAACATAATAGAGTTTGAAATTAGGGTTAATTTGAAAAACAACATTAAGATCAGCCATCAAATCAGTGCAAGGACAAGTAGAGCACAGTCATCATCTAACACAAAAATTTACTTCATTTAAAATGGTGGCAGATGAGAAAATTAAATGTGCCATGATGTAGATGAGGAAACAAGGATCAAAACAACACTAAAATCATACAAATTGGACCTACGATGCTCAAGTTATGAAGAAAACAATGCATGGGCATAATTGTAAATAAATTGCAAGAAAATAAAAAGATAAATATTACATTTAGGTCCCTGGAGGGACCTAAATATAAATACCAAAAACTGTCTGGGGTCCTCTGTAATATTTCCATGTGCACGGGAACCTTTTTGCAATTTTGTAAAACCGGCGGGGCCTCCCTGTAAAATACCCAGGCACGCACGTGGGGCACGCGCATGGGGACCTGTATGTAATTCTCAAAAGATCCAGGGTCTATCGTGCAATTTACCCAAGCTCTCATGTGCCATGAACGCAAGGGGCCTTGGCTCGGGAGACGCGGCTGGCTCGGGGCTACGTGGCAGCATCTGGTAGCTCGGGTCTTGAGGTTCGGATGACCCGAGCCTGTAGGTTCGGTTGTAGGCTTGGTATGCCACGTGGCTTCTTCATGTCCATCCGATCGACGACATCTGCTACTCGTCCTCCGCCACGGGCCATCAGAGGAGACGAGGCTCTGGCGTGCTCGATGGAGCTCCTCCGCTTGTCGCTAGCTCGCCTGAAGGTCGGAAAGATGGTTGGGCGCCTGCCGGAGGTCCTGAAGGAGCGGCGAGGCTCCGAGGCTGATTGGAGGTGACGGTCAGTGAAGCCTCGCCGGAGGAGAAATGCTCAGAGGAGAATCGATGCCAACTCCGGCCATTGAAGCTTTGAACACCTGCAACTGTTAGATAGCCGAAGCGTGCATGCGAGAGTGTTTTGTGAGGTGAATGGAGGCACTGGGGTGACGGGAAATGGAGGCCGTATGCTTCTTCTCTAGCGAAGAGAAGAAGAAGGGGAGTCGGAGCGGGGATGCTTCTGGAGAAGGGAGGGGTGCTCAGCGAGGATGAAGGTGTTGTGATGAAGGTGATGGGATAGCTAGGTGGAAGTGGAAGATGGTGGAAATGACATGAAAATTAGGAGAAAGGTAGTGAAAGATAGATGGGATGCCTTGGAGGTCGAAGAGAAACCTGCGGGAGAGGTGGCTTGGGCTACGGGCCTAGAAGGTCCTCGGGTCGTCGCCCAGCTGGGCAGCCTATCCAGTGAGCTCGGCGGTGGCAGAGCCGACCGCAGCATGGACATGGCGGTCGTGGGTCGACACATGGGCCAAGGTCGTAGTCGCCTCGCTAATGTCTCCCTCCGCTATCATCGGAGGCTGGTCCTCAGCCCGTGGAATGGTGGACAAGGAGGATAGAGGGCTGAGGGTGGCTATTTGTAGGTGGAGGAGGTCGACGGTTATGGCAGTGGTGAGGCGCTTTTGAATGAGTGTCTTGATGCCTGGAAGTGAAGGCGATGTGTAGTGAAGATGGCGCGAGGAAGGCGGATCTGAGGGCTATGCGAGGGAGCCGTTAGGTCAATGGAAGAGGGTCGGAGGGAGTGGCTAGAAATGGAAGGGCGAGGCGGGGTGACGAGGCGTAACTGCTGGACATGAGGAAGATGATGAGCATTAGACGTTGGATCTAACGATCCAATGTCTTGGATGAAGGCGCTATTGGAGGGTAGCGATCAGATCCGAAGATCTGATCGAACGGTTGTGAGTTAGGCGCTAACGAACGGCTTTGATGGGGAAATGGCGGAGATCCAACGGTGAGAAAGAGTGGGGTGACGTGGCACGTGGACAGTCTTTGATGGGAGGTGAATCGGGCGGCTGAAGTGAAGGGGCGACTTGGAGCAATGATAGGCGTAGGATGAGAGATGGTTGTGCGATTGTGGTGGAAGCGCGAGTGTGCGGTTGGGATCAGATCTGGAAGTCAGATCTGACGGCTAAGGTGGAGCGGTTGATGAATGGTGGAGATGGAGGCGGGGTGAGCTCAATCCAAGAGTCAGGAGAGGTGATGGGTGGGGGAAGGAGGACGGGCCACGTGGGTGGGCCAGAGGGTGCCACGTGGCCCAATCAGAAAATTCAAAGAATAAAAACAAAGATAAATATGGAATAAATAGTTAGAGGTAGAATTAGGAAAAAGTCAAAACATGAAAGTTGTTCGTTTCGATGAGATCTACAAGTTTCGTGTTGGACAAAAAGTCAAAAGAGGTCATTTGTACAAAAATTATTTTGGGGGGTATTTTTAAGGGGGTAAAAACACCGAATTTTATCTTTTGATTTGTTTTTGTATTTTTAATCTTTTTAAGGGTTAGTGATGTTATGGAAAATTAATCTACCTAATTTTTAGGGCATTTTGATGAGAAAATAATTACAAAGAAAATAAAGAAAATTAAATGCAATTAATTAAGGTTAATTATACACAATATATAACAAGATAAAAATACAGAATTAATGGTGATTTTTATTGGATTAGTTAAGACAAGGGTTTAATATGTGGTTTTTAGCATGATGAATTCGAGATTCATCATTCCTCTATACTTAAACCATGCTCGTCCTCGAGCATCTAAAGAATGAAGGAGTCGGATTAATTCCGGACAGTGCAAGTGAAGATTTTAAGGCTCAATCTTTTGAAGACCCTTAATTTAAGTGATCTTAAAATTCTGGGTTTATCCAAGCTTTAGTCATAAGGAATTCAACTTCTCTAATTATCAGACTCTCTTTTTGTACTTATAATATAAGGATATGAAATTAAGTGTATTGCATTTCATGAGAGTCGAGTCAATGCATCACTCAAAGTTCCAGTCTCAAAGACTCTCCTCTAGACCTCATCCTCAGTACTAGGGAATAAGTATATTCTTGCTTCAGTCAACCGTCTCTTTAGTTTGTCAGACTTGAAATGTGGATGGATGGCCAGATGATGGAGGGCATGGGATTGTGTCTATTTTTCTCTCCCTCACATTGGAACAAGGGACCTCTCGAGTGCCTTTTTACTCAACACATGTAAATTTTTAGATTGTTGATCAATGTGTCCGTCAAGAGAGTTGGAGTCGTCTGCACTTGTTTTTCTGGGAGTACACCGGGGTGTGTCTTTTCTGAGTATCTAAGATACCTTTGACACCCAGACTTGTATTGCTTATGATGCAGATCCCTTTTTGTGGTGTCAGCCCGACTCCTTGGTCCTAATTAGCGCTTGGTCCAAGTGGACACTTTGAAAATGTTTGGGAGTGCTCGCTATTGGTGGAAGCTCATTTGTAATTTGACTTTGGATGATAGAGCTTTTCTATTTCTTTTTCTTTTCTTTTGTTGGATAGATCCACTACTTTTACCAAAAGTTGGCGCACACTGATCAACAATTTTCATTAAGTTTCATCACACCCTGGCACATAGGTAGATATCAAAGAGATAGCAAATGAATCTTGTTCACATACTGGCTAGGGTTTTGCTGACACTCAGGTTTTCTGAAGCCTTCATTAACTTTATCCCATCCTCGAATATCATTAGATCGGGTCTAAACTCAAATATCTAGTCCTAGTTCCTCAAGTGATATCTCAACTCATCTCATCAATCATGCAGTAGTGGAAGTAACTGTGATGATCATATTCTTTTGAAAGTAGAGATGAAGAGTGCAATATAGCGCTCAAATCATTCAAACTAGGGAAGTGTTGATAATTAATTTTAAAAACTCTAATGGCTAAGGCATGTTAACTCAGACTCCTTAGATCACAGAAATCCAGTGTCCTCAAAATCCTCAAGCCTTGAATAAATGTGATTGTGTCAGGAATACACCAACTCCTTAGTTATTGATTTTTGTGTGATTTTTTATTTTGCATATTTTTATGGATTTTAATTTTGAATTTTTTTTAATTCTCTGGAGAGACAATGACTGGCCCAGGCTCAAATGAATAAAAGTATCTACTCTCAGCCAGTATGGGTGTAAGTACGAGCCATTAGATGGACCGATGTTACTTGAGGACAGAGCCATATACAGTGTCCTGTAAACCACCCACTCTACTAAGTGAGACCGAAGTTCCCTCGCTAGAAGTGTCTACTAAGCCTAGTAGTCAGATTCTAATTCTAAGAAAGGTTTTTAATTTTTCAATTTTTTTTGAAAAAGGAGTATTTACACAAATTAATTCCTCAATTTTTAAGAAAACAATTTTACAAGGTTTTTACAAAACTCAGTTCACATGTTTACCAAAACCAAGCATGAAAAAGAAAATTTTTAAAAAGCTTTAAAAACACGAGCTATGGCTAAAGTAAATATACAGTAACATACGGTATACCCCCCTATACTTAAATTTTGTTATGTCCTCATAGCACAAGTGTCATGAAGCCATGGCTCGATCAAATATAGGGTGATATAGCAGAACTGAGGAGGAGGGTCCCTCTATACTTAGGCCGAAAATTGACCTAAGTATTAAGAAGACAACGTGAGGATGGATGATTAGGTGGGTTCCCCTATACTTAGGCTACAAATAGCCTAAGTAAGGTCCTGAGTTAGGAGGTCTGTATCTTGAGAAGTATTTAAACTACGATACAGGGGCGGAGGGGGGTGTTGTAATTTTACAAAATGCTGGGGGGTAGATGAGGAGGGGAAATGGTGAAATATACAGAGAGAGAGAGAGAGACAGAGAGAGATTGTGAAATATACAGAGGGAAGGGAGATGGGGAGTTGAGTGTGTATGTGCAAGTATGTGAGGGGGAGGTAGATCATCAAGTGATCTATTTTTTTCCTTTTTTTCTTTTTTTTTACAACATGCAAGCCCTCTAATGAGGACTGTTAAAATAAATATGCAGATGCAGCACATTTTTTTACAGTATGCAAATGCAGGCTGATTGATAAAAGATCCTAAAAATTCTTCACAAATTCTTTTGCAGCCTCTTCAGCGGATGCTCCTGACTTTACGCCTCCATGAAGATCAAGCGTTCTCGATTTTCATGGGCTCTACCACAAAAGAGAAAAGTTAGAAAAAAGTACAGAAGAAATTAATCACCAGACATTATGCAAAAAAATGATGCATGAAACGTTGACCTGTAATTCTTGAAAATATTCGACAAAGATAAATCAAAATTCAACAAATAAATTAAGGTAAGCCGTGTCCCTGGCAACGGTACCATTTGATGATGCAAAAAAATGAAAAAAAATGAAAAAAAAATATCACTTGATGATCTACGCCCCCCCACATACACTTGCACATACACACTCACCCCCCCATATCCCTTCCCTCTGTATATTTCACAATCTCTCTCTCTATATGTTTCACCATTTCCCCTCCTCATCTACCCCCCAGTATTTTGTAAAATTACAACACCCCCCTCCGCCCATGTATCGAAGTGTAAATACTTCTTCAGATACAGACCCCCCTAACTCAGGACCTTACTTAGGCTATTTGTAGCCTAAGTATAGGGGGGCCCACCTAATCATCCATCCCTCACGTTGTCTTCTTAATACTTAGGTCAATTTTCGGCCTAAGTATAGAGGGGCCCTCCTCCTCAGTTTCGCTATACCACCCTATATTTGATCGAGCCATGGCTTCATGACACTTGTGCTATGAGGACATAGCAAAATTTAAGTATAGGGGGGTATACTGTATATTACTGTATATTTACTTTAGCCATAGCTTGTGTTTTTAAAGCTTTTTGAAATTTTTTTTCGGGCTTGGTTTTGGTAAACCTGTGAACTGAGTTTTGTAAAAACCTTGTAAAATTATTTAATAATGCAAAAAGGTTCATGTGCACATGGAAAAGGTTTCTTGCAAAATCCCCGGCAACAGCACCATTTGATGAGCTTCAATTTGCCTCTTTAATAATGCTGAAATGTTGTAGTATAGGAGGCAAATTCGGTTCAACAAAAACCACAATCCTTTGAATGTTATGGAGTATTTATACTTGGCAAGTCTACCAAAGTCGAACACAGGAACACAAGCTACTCTATTTATTTATTGATTGTTGATCGGTTAAGAGCAGTGCGAATAAATTCTTAATTTCAGGTCTTCATGAAGATGCAGGATGCACTCTGTAGATTACAATGCAATAAAATGCAGCATGCAATTTTTAGTTGATTTTTATGCAATTTATAGGATGATGCATGAGAGTAATACAAGGGAACTTATATGCAGAACAAAAGATTACAAGTATACCCTAAAAATATCGTTGAAAATGAGCAACATCATAAAGATTGAAATCAGGGTCAATTTGATCATAACATTAAGATCAGTCATCAAATCTAAGCAAGGACAAGTAGAGCAGAGTCATCATCTAACACAAAAATTCACTTCATTTAAAATGGTGGCAGATGGGAAAATTAAATATGCCATGATGTAGATGAGGAAACAAGGATCAAAACGACACTAAAATCATGCAAATTGGACCTATAATGCTCAAGTTATGAAGAAAAAAATGTAGAGGTATAATTGTAAATAAAATGCAAGAAAAAAGATAAATATTACATTTAGGTCCCTAGAGGGACCTAAATGTAAATACCAAAAACTGCCTGAGGTCCTCTGTAATATTTCCATGTACGCAGGAACCTTTTTACAATTTTGTGATTCCGACGAGGCCTCCCTATAAAATACCCAAGCGCGCACGTGGGGCACGCGCCTGGGGACCTGTATGTAATTCTCAGAAGATCCAGGGTCTATTGTGCAATTTACCCAAGCCCTCACGTGCCATGCATGTGAGGGGCCTTGCTCGGGAGGTGCGGCTGGCTCGGGGCTACGTGGCAGCAGCTGGTAGCTCGGGTCTTGAGGTGCGGATGACCCGAGCCAGCAGGTTCGGCTGTAGGCTTGGTCTGCCACGTGGCTTCTTCATGGCCATCCGATCGATACAATTGGACGGCATCTGCTAATCGTCCTCCGCCTTGGGCCTACCGAAGGAGGCAGGGCTCCAACGTGCTCGATGGATCTCCTACGCTTGCCGCTAGCTCGCCTGAAGGTCGGAGAATATGGCTGGGCGCCTGGCGGAGGTCCTGAAGGAGCAACGAGGCTCCGAGGCTGATCGGAGGTGACAGCCGGTGATGCCTCGCCGTAGGAGAAAAGCTCGAAGGAGCACCGATGCCAACTCCGACCATTGAAGCTTTGAACACCTGCAACTATTAGATAGCCGAAGCGTGCGTGTGAGAGTGTTTTGTGAGGTAGACGGAGGCCCTGGGGTGACGGGAAATGGAGGTCGTATGCTTCTTGTCCGGCGAAGAGGAGAAGAAGGGGAGTCGGAGCGGGGAGGCTTCTAGAGAAGGGAGGGGTGGTCGGCGAGGATGAAGGTGATGGGATAGCTAGATGGAAGTGGAAGATGGTGGAAATGACATGAAAATTAGGAGAAAAGGTAATGAAAGATAGAGATGCCCTGGAGGTCGGAGAGAAACCGGCAGGGAAGGTGGCTTGGGCTGAGGGCCTAGAAGGTCCACGGGTCGTTGCCCAACTGGGCAGCCTATCCAACAAGCTCGGCGGTGGCGGAGCCGACCGCAGCACAGCCATGGCGACCGTAGGTCGACACCTGGGCCAAGGTCATTGTCGCCTCACTAATGTCGCCCTCAGTTGTCATCGGAAGGGCGACGGAGGTTGGTCCTCAGCCCGTGGAATGGTGGACGAGGAGGACAGAGGGCTGAGGGTGTCTATTTGTAGGTGGAGGAGGTCGACGGTTATGGCAGTGGTGAGGCACTTTTGAATGAGTGTCTTGATGCCTGGAAGTGAAGGCGAGGTGTAGTGAAGATGGCGCGAAGAAGGAAGATCTGAGGGCTATGCGAGGGAGTCATTAGGTCAATGGAAGAGGGTCAGAGGGAGTGGCTAGAAATGGAAGGGCGAGGCGGGGCGACGAGGCGTAACGGTTGGACATGAGGAAGACGATGAGCAGTAGCCATTGGATCTAACGATTCAATGACTTGGTGAAGGCGCTAGTGGAGGGTACCGATCAGATCCAAGGATGTTATCGAACGGCTGTGAGTTAGGCTCTAACGAGTAGCTTCGATGGGGAAACGACGGAGATCCAATGGTGAGAAAGAGCAGGTTGACGTGGCACATGGAGAGTCGTTTGATGGGAGGTGAATCGGGCGGCTGAAGTAAAGGGGCAACGTGGAGCAATGATAGGCATAGGATGAGAGATGGTTGGGCGGCTGTGATGGAGGCGCGAGTGTGCAGTTGGGATCAGATCTGGAAGTCAGATCTGACGACTAAGGTGGAGCGGTTGATGAATGGTGGAGATGGAGGCGGGACGAGCTCAATCCAAGGGTCAGGAGTGGTGATGGGTGGGGTGAAAAAGCGTCCCACCACCCTAGTTAATTCGATCAGATTAATGCTCAAATTAATTAAGAATGTTCGTTGCGGTCGGATAATGAGAGCAGTTCAAAAATCACTTTTAATTAAAACAAGTTAATCTCGAGCGGTAAAATTTTTTTTACTTGGGCAAGCCCAAGGTCGAACTCAGGGAGGCAGCTGTCTCCTTAGGTAAATTATTAGCAAAGTCCAAGATTTGATTTTCGGGGAAGAATTTTTTTTGGGTTTTTTCGGTTTTTTTATGCAAGACACATGCAAGATCTAGCCAGTTTACAAGTTAATTCAGAAAGGTGATCAAATCAAGTCAAAAAATTACGAAACTTGGCCAGATGATGATATGGGATGAAATAGGCTACACTAATTTTTTTGGAATTTTCTGACACTAATAAAATTACTGTGAATTAAAAATGAATGTAGATTGATTTTAACTAAATTAATTTTAATAAACATCAAATCACAAGATTTTTGGAAATAAAAATTATCCTAAATAAATCTGAAGGTGAGGAATCCAGGAAAATTTTCAAACCTTAATTCTGATGTGAAATGAACCTATTAAAAAGTAATTAAGCAAATCACTAATTGAATTATTTAGGCCTCGGGATGCGTGCAATTGAGATGAAATTTTTATGCAAGGTAAAGCTAATTATCCTAGATCTAATGTGATTCTTGGGGTTTTATTTGTCAATTTTACAAGTTAGTATTTTTTTGATATTTTTCCTTTATTAATGTTAGTCATATATACACAATAGAGTTGGTTTCATTGGATTTGGAGTTAGTATAAAATATATACAAATAGGGTATTTATGGTGAATATACAGGTGAATATTTACAAGTGAATTTGGCTTCTTATTTTATGCAAATATGAATGCTAAAATGCAGATATTATGCTTGTGCATGAATGCTAATTATGCAATATAAGTGGAAATATGCATCTAATTACTCGGGAACAAAGCTCTATTTTCAACTTTTAGAGTGATGAATCACATATTCATCAACCCATATACGTAAACCTTGCTCGTCCCCGAGCAACTAAAATGAAATACAAGAGTGAAATGATTTTGGGTTCCATACCAAGGTCATGAACAAAAGTTGAAAATGGAGCTTGACTCGACCTTTGGATTATGTATGTGGCAGAACCTTATTGGGATCTAAATTTAAGACCTAACAGACTTCAAGTTCCACAAGTCTTCTATTCAAGACTCCTCAATAGTCAGGTCAGAACAAATCCTCAAATGCAAATTTCTGATGACTATGATTCTTACTTGTACTGTGTAAGTGTAAAATACCTCTTCACATCAGAAATGGCTAAGAAGCAGCCTCCTCTAACAAGGTAACTTTAATTCCCCGGTTCAGTAACTCTTTCCTCGAGGAGCGGGGTATTCCCTTCAAAGTTCAAGTGCGACCAGCTCAAGAGGAGGGGGTAGAGAGAAGAATGGACGGTAGCCAGTGTAACTATCTATCCCGGGATGCATGACCAGTGTAGCCAAGTCATCCAGCTGCATTTTCTTTGCTAATATACATACTCTGACAGGTATTTCTTTTCTCTTGGACCTGTCTTATTTTTTGGAGTTCTTGCATTTTTTCTTTTTTTCCCTTCTTTTTTTTGAACTATATACAAGGTGCAGCATGTACATCAGGAGTTTTTCCTCTTGAGGCAGTAGACTATCCCTCTTTTGAAGCATTATTGCAACCCACAGTGTCCCGTCCTTAGATGTCAACACCACCAGACTAGGTTGAGATGCACTACCCTCCCTAGAGGAGGACGGATGTTTCTACCCGTGTGCTACTCCAAGCTAAAGGATTCTACCTCCTCACCGCCTCATCAATGAAGAGCTACGTGCATGGTGCTTGTCCAAGTTAGGTCACTGTCTATAAGAATCATGCGTGTGCACGAGATATTCTACTTAGACTGATTAAGATGACATGTGAACATAGACTTGTGGACTCAAAGAATTAAGTCACTTGACCTGAAAAATCTTAACTCCAGCTCCTATAAGGTTCCTCTTAAATTAGGTGGATTAAGGTCAAATCAAGTCCAGCCTCAATATCTACTCATAACTTGGTTCAGAACCCACTAGCTTTTCACTTTGCATATGCAAGATATGCAGATGAGATGCAGATGACATGCTATGTAGATGAATGTAAATGCAAGACTCTTTTTCTTTTTTCTTTTTTTTTGAATGCAAGGATGATATGCAAGAGTAAATAAGAAGCCTATTTTCTTTTGTTGTTTTTTTGTGTGTTTTTTTCAAAACTTTGGTATACCTCCTATGTTACAACAATTTATAAGAGTTTATAAGTATTATACAGATTATACAAGTGTTATACACAAGTATACATTTTTTTCAATTTTTACAAAAGTTACAAGTATTATACAACAATTATACAAAAAATTTCAATTTTCACCCACTCGTAATTTATACAAAAATACGCGAAAGTACATGAAAGTATGAGCTATGAGTAAAGTATATATGTAATATATACACACCCCCTATACTTAGCGTGTGCTATGTCCTCAGAGCACGAAAATCGAGGAAAAAGACATAGCTCGTGCTAAGCGTAGGAGAGCTAAAATAACAAAAAGGTATAGAAGTCGCTCCGCCCCACTACACTTTACAGTGCCTCTAGCTCTCTACAATGCGGGATGCAATACTGAATTGAATTTTTTACACTAAATGATTACAAACGAGAAAAGCCGCTCCTAGACAGGAAGTTCTATTAGCGAGTGAAGAACGAATTTAATTTGGCTAAATCCTGCAATCTAAGTGCGTCTTTTAAGTACGAAGTGTGGTCCTAGAATATTACGAGCACAAACAGTTCCTAAAATAGCTCTAAGATCCGCAAGTGTAGGTCCTAGTCTATGTAAAGCAACCACACAGCACAAGGGGACACGTTTTATTATGACTTACACGTACGAGAACCCAAACGGGAACCGCTGGAAATGCAACATTTTTTACAAGTTAATAAAAAATGAAAAATCCTTCTGGCGTGTCAACAACCGACTTGATCCACGAATCGTCGGCCTCTGATGCACTTCGAGATGCGTCGAGTTCAAGAAAGCCGCTCCAAGTCCACCGGGCACTCGCACAAAAAGATAAAAAAATATTAGAGAGAAAAAAATAAATTGAAAAATAATTGAAAAATGGAATAATTACAAGGTGGTTCGGGGATCAGACTACCCGAGTGACTGGAAAACGTAAATCTAATTTTCTAAAATGATCCTAAGCAGTTTGCCTCCCCGGCAACGGTGCCATTTGATGAAGCGTCCCACCACCCTAGTTAATTCGATCAGATTAATGCTCAAATTAATTAAGAATGTTCATTGCAGTCGAATAATGAGAGCAGTTCAAAAACCACTTTTAATTAAAACAAGTTAATCTCAAGCGACAAATTTTTTTTACTTGGGCAATCCTAAGGTCGAACTAAGGGAGCAGCTGTCTCCTTAGGTAAATTATTAGCAAAATCCAAGATATGATTTTCGGGGAAGAATTTTTTTGGTCTTTTTCGGTTCTTTTATGCAGGACACATGCAAGATCTAGCCAGTTTACAAGTTAATTCAGAAAGCTGATCAAATCAAGTCCAAAAATTACAAAACTTGGCCAGATGATGAAATGGGATGAAATTAGGCTACACTAAATTTTTTGGATTTTTCTGACACTAAATAAAATTACTGTGAATTAAAAATGAATGCAGATTGATTTTAACTAAATTACAACAACAACAAAGCCTTTTCCCACAATTAAGTAGGTCGGCTACATGGATTCTTCGCCTCCATTCAGATCTATCTTGGGTCAATCTCGGATTTATATCCAAAAAACTAAGATCCCTTCGTATAGTCTCTTTCCAACACTTCTTGGGCCGTCCTCGCCCTCTCTTAGCCGGCTCAACATCCCAACACTCGCATCTCCTAACCGGTGCATCAGTTGACCTTCTTTGCAAATGACCGAACCATCTTAAGCGGTTTTCTCGCATCTTATCCTCGATCGGAGCTACACCAACTTTCTTTCTAATTGCATCATTCCGAATCCGATCTTTACGTGTATGTCCACACATCCATCTTAGCATTTTCATTTCTGCTACAGCCATTCTCTGCACATGTCTATGGTTCACAGGCCAACATTCAGAACCATAAAGCAGAGCAGGTCTCACGGCTGCTTTGTAAAACTTTCCTTTAATTTTTAAAAGAATTTTGTTATCACAGAGAACAGTGGAGGCTCCTCTCCACTTTAGCCAGCCTGCATTTATTCTATTAGTAACATCTCCATCAATTTCCCCATCATGTTGCAAAATAGATCCCAGATATCTAATAGAATCTCTCTTCTGAATGTTATCGTCGCCAATCTTCACCTCGATTCCATCACCATTGCTTCCATCAAAGGTGCATTCCATATATTCCGTCTTAGCCCTACTTATATGAAAACCTTTAGTCTCCAATGCATGTCTCCAAACCTCAAGCTTCTCATTTACTCCATCTCTAGTCTCGTCAATCAACACAATTTCATCAGCAAATAACATACACCAAGGAAAATCATCCTGAATGTGACTTGTCAACTCGTTCATAATCAAAGTAAAAAAGAAATGGACTTAAAGCTGAACCTTGATGTAAACCAATGTTGATATCAAAATAGCCAGTCTTCCCCGTCGGGGTCCTTGCACAAGATAAAGCCCTATCATACATATCCTTTATGAGATTAATGTATAGGACAGGTACTTGTCTCTTCTCCAAAACTCTCCACAGTATCTCTCGTGGGACGGAATCATAAGCCTTCTCCAAATCAATAAAGATCATATGGAGATTTTTCCTTTTAGCTCTATAAATCTCCATTATTCTCCTCAGCAAATGGATGGCTTCAATAGTTGAGCGATCTGGCATGAATCCGAATTGGTTTTCTTTTACTTGGAAAACTTGCCTCAACCTTCTTTCGATCACACGTTCCCAAATTTTCATAGTGTGACTCATCAGCTTGATACCTCTGTAATTTGAACATTTTTAAATGTCTCCTTTGTTCTTATAAAGAGGCACCACGATACTCCTCCTCCAATCTTCAGGCATTTTCTTGCTTCGCCAAATAACATTGAATAGATTCGTAAGCCAAGTCAAACCATGCTCACCTAAGACTTTCCATACTTCTACAGGGATGTCATCCGGTCCAACACCTTTCTCAGGTCTCATAACCTTCAAAGCCGCCTCTACTTCTTTTCTTTGTATTCGTCTATAGCATGCACGATTCAAGTAACTTTCACTACTAGCTAGATCACCCAAAGCGATCTCTGTATTTCCTTCTCCAATGAGAAGTTTATGGAAGTACTGCTCCCATCTAGTCTCTATATCCTTCTGAGTAATAAGCACGTGACCTTCCTCGTCCTTAATGCATCTCACTTGAGAAAGGTCTTTGGTCTTTTTTTCTCTTGCTTTGGCCAACCTGAATATATCCTTCTAGCCCTCCTTAGAGTTGAGATTTTTATACAAAACTTCATAAGCTTTTGACTTAGCTTCGTTTACAGCCTTCTTTGCTTCCTTCTTCGCTATTTTATAGTCTGTGATAGTTTCCTTTGTTCTATCCTTAGACATAGCTTTAAAGCAAGCTCTTTTAATTTTTAGTTTCTCTTGCACCCCTTCACTCCACCACCAAGCCTCCTTTTGACCCGGAGCTCCTCCTTTTGACTCGCCTAGCATCTCTTTGGCTACCTTTCGGATACAAGATGCTACTGCTTCCCACATCTCATTTGCACTACCGCTACAATCCCAAGATAAGTCTTCTAAAACCTTCTCCCTGAAGCTTGATTGCTTCAGCGGAAGATTCCACCACATAGTTCTAGTGATCTTAGGAACCTTCCTTTTCTTTACCAGCCCTTTTATTTGTAAATCCAAGACTAACAAGTGATGTTGGGTTGTCAAACTCTCTCCAGGGATTACTTTGCAATCTTTGCAACACAACCGATCCCTTCTCCTCAACGCAAAGTAATCTATCTGTGTTCTAGTTGAGCCACTCTTATAAGTAATTAAATGCTCCTCCCTCTTCTTGAAAAGAGTGTTTGCTATGAAAAGATCATAAGCAGTTACAAAATCCAGAATGACTTTTCCCTCTTCGTTTCTATCCCCAAAACCATGTCCTCCATGTACACTTGCATACCCTGAAACATCTGTTCCCACATATCCATTAAGATCTCCACCTATGCAAACCATCTCTCTTTGTGGGATTGATATTCAGAATTTCTTCTTCAAGCACCAACTTTAGCAAAATAATCCGATCCCCAAATCTTTGCACCTCAACCACACAATCCTTCAAATCTTTATGAACAATCACTCCAACACCGTTTCTGCCCTTATCTTTACCTGAATACCAAAGTTTAAAGCATGTCTTCTCGATCTCCCTTGCTTTCTCTCCAACCCATTTAGTCTCTTGAAGACATAATATATGAATCTTCCTTCTTTCCATTGTATCCACTATCTCCATCAATTTTCCAGTTAAAGTACCGATATTCCAACTACCAATCCGTAACTTCCTTTGCAATGTCTTTTGGACTAACTTCTTTACTCACATGCATCCATTATGCGAGAACCCTTGCAAATTTTGGACTACATCCGGGCGGTGATGCAGCAGAACTAAATTAATTTTAACAAATATCAAATCACAAGATTTTTGGGAATAAAAATTATCCTAGATAAATCTGAAGGTGAGGAATCCAGGAAACTTATCAAACCTTAATTTTGATGTGAAACGAACCTATTAAAAATTAATTAAGAAAATCACTAATTGAATTATTTAGGCCTCGGGATGCATGCAATTGAGATGAAATTTTTATGCAAGGTAAAGCTAATTATCCTAGATCTAATGTGATTTTTGGAGTTTTATTGGTCAATTTTACAAGTTAGTATTTTTTTATTATTTTTCCTTTATTAGTGTTAGTCATATATACACAATAGAGTTGGTTTCATTGGATTTGGAGTTAGTGTAAAATATATACAAATAGTGTATTTATGGTGAATATACAGGTGTATATTTACAAGTGAATTTGGCTTCTTATTTTATGCAAATATGAATGTTAAAATGCAGATATTATGCTTGCATGCAAGAATTCTAATTATGCAATATAAGTGGAAATATGCATCTAATTACTCGGGAACAAAGCTCTATTTTCAACTTTTAGAGTGATGAATCACAGATTCATCATGGGGGAAGGAGGACGGGCCACGTGGGCATCCCAGAGGGCGCCACGTGGTCCAATCAGAAAATTCAAAGTATAAAAACAAAGATAAATATGGAATAAATAGTTAAATGCAGAATCAGGAAAAAGTCAAAACATGAAAGTTGTTCGTCTCGATAAGGTCTACAAGTTTCATGTTGGATAAAAAGTCAAAAGAGGTCATTTATACAAAAAAATATTTTTGAGGTATTTTTAAGGGGGTAAATCACCGAATTTTATCTTTTGATTTGTTTTTGTATTTTTAATCTTTTTAAGGGTTAGTGATGTTATGGACAATTAATCTACCAAAATTTTAGGGGTTTTTTTATGAGAAAATAGTTACAAAGAAAAAAAACTAAATACAATTAATTAAGGTTAATTATACACAATATATTACAAGATAAAAATAAAGAATTAATGGTGATTTTTATTGGATTAGTTATGCTAGGGGTTTAATATGTGGTTTTTAGCATGATGAATTCGAGATTCATCAGAGGAGGGGGGGGGTAGATCATCTCAGGTTACAAGAGGGTGTGGAGAAGACACATTGAGGCTCAACCAAGTAGACAAAACCCCTTGATTCACCAACACACACATGAAGACCAAAAAAGGTTGGTCATTTATCTTTTCATTTTTATTGGTGATCATTCACAATTCACGTTCATTATGCAGGTTTAAAGGCTAGGTTTTGGGCACTACCCTGGTGATACATCCTCACCTCTTAACAATCAAAAACACTATGCGTACAATGAAGGGGGTTGCTCTCCCATAATCCAATAGTTATTTTATTCCATTTTATTTCATCAACTTGCATTATCAATCCCAATTTTAGCTTTAGGTTATCACTGAAGTTATGTGTGTACAAGTCAAACAAGCATCGTCTAGATGCCAATCCCGATTCTATTAATATCTTAAGTTATAAATAAGGGGAAAATCAAGAAAAACCATTGTAGTGGTGAAAATCATGATGCATGCTGGAGAGAAGTACTTACAATGCCTCCAAAATTTTCCATGCATATGTAAGACTGAAATTGAATTTATCACTAAATGCATGCAAGTCGAAGAAACCGCATTATAAACATGCTTCTATTATCTTTAAAGAATTCGATTGATTTAGCTAAGTAAAGCTATGTACATGTGTCTCGTGAATAATGTGTGTCCTAACCTATGAAGCAAGCACAAGAGATATGGAAAAAAAGATCTCAGAGACTCGTGTGCCTAGCCCTAGGTCGACACTCAAGTGAAGCCTCATCCGGATTGGGGTGAGACTTCACAAGCCACATGCAATGTTCATTTTTTTAATACACGCGTGAGCCCTTGAACGAGGAACGCTAGAAATGCGATGATACACATATAGACAAAATGATAATGAAATTTCTTATTAATTAAAATCCTTGAACTCTCCTTCGTTTCTTCTGTGGCTCCTCTCAGTGGGAGCTCCCAACTCCACGCCTCCATGTTGATAGAGCTTCCTCCATCTCCATGGGCCCTGCCACAAAAGAAAAATGTCAAAGAAATAGCAAGAAAAATAATCAACAGAAATAATGCAGAAACACACACAATGTGAATACCTGAAGTTTTGAAAATATATTACCCAAAAATAATACAATAAAATCCAAAAATAAATAAGGGTGAGCCGTGTCCCAGAAAATGGCACCATTTAATGAGTTGTATTTTCACCAAGTTAATGATCGTATCTTATCGTGGTATAGGTGGTGAAAATGATTCAACAAAAACCAGAACTTTGAATATGTGAAAATTATTTTACTTGGCAAGATACCAAGGTCGAACATAGGGACACGAGCCTCTTCGTCTATTCATCGAAAATTATTGATCAAATAATGA
The DNA here is from genome assembly GCA_037367405.1 of Ottelia alismoides. Classification (NCBI taxonomy): domain Eukaryota; kingdom Viridiplantae; phylum Streptophyta; class Magnoliopsida; order Alismatales; family Hydrocharitaceae; genus Ottelia; species Ottelia alismoides. The sequence continues at coordinate 457,877 of JAZKJV010000994.1, forward strand.
GTGATTAAATTCATAGTCCTAGATCTTCATAATTTAGGTATGCGGATGTATAGACACACAATACACAATGCATAAATAATATTCAGAGAATGAATAATGCAAAGATTTATGCAGAGACAAAACAATATGATGCATGAATTTTTTATTTGATTTTATGTGATCAAAATGAAGTGACATGCAATGACATGCAAGAAGATACAAGATGTACACAAATGCCCCTACATTAAGCAGGCTCGTGAGCAATCAAATAAAGGTTAATTTCAGAGATAAATTGAGAAACAAAATAAATTAATAGAATCAATGAATGGAGAGAAATTGACACAATATATATATCAAAATATAGCATGTGTATTTAACTGTCAATTCATCAAATAAAATATGTTATTAGATAGAGAATAAAATTAACAAAGACTGGAGCTGAAATCAACCAATCTGGAGTTCATATACTCAAGTTATTGAGTAAAGAGTAAAAGGACAAAATGCAGTAAAACAAGAAAATAAAAAGATAAATATTGCAAATTAGTTCTTCAAAGGGGTATAGATGTAATTTGTGAAAACAGACGGGGCTTTTTTAAAAAATGCCCAAGTACGCACGTGAATAGCACGCACGCCTAGGATAACCTGTTTGCAAAATGTGAAAGCTTGGAAGACCTCGATGAAAATAACCCAGCGTGCACGCATTTTGCATGCCTGTGGGCTAGGCCTGTGGGCGGGCGGAGGCTCAAGCCATGTGGGAGATTCAGGTGCTTTGGAAGGTGATTTGGTTCTACAAGAGCCGGGAGGTTCGGTGGCGTGACGTGGACTCATCTGGGATGTTGGATGGCCATCGAGGGATGGCCATCCAATGGCATGTGCTCTTTGATCTCGACCGCAGGAGTGGCGGCGACAATGGACCTCCGACGAAGAACCCGTTATTGCTTCGTGCTTTCTCACAATTCCTGAAGGTAACTGAAGCTTCCTGGGCCTTGTGCGAAGCTGCTGGTGATCACTTGAGGCTGGCAATGGCAAGCGTGTGTTGGCGGTGGTATCTCATCGGAGAAGGAGGGGGAGAACGGAGTGGGGTTGCGAACTCCGACCATTGAAGGAAAGATGACCTGTAAGTGTTAGCAATAGTCAAGGGGACCAAGGGTCGACACGTGGCCAAAGGCGCCATAATGACCCCTCGTCACGACCTCTGTCTTTCACAGGGAGTCGGAGAGGGGCTATGGCTTAGGCTTGTAATGGTGGACGAGGGTGAAGTGAGGTGGAGGAGGGTGATTTATAAGTGGAGCTCCAACATTACAAGTGGTGGAGGCAGGGGTCTGAACGGCTGCACAATGGAATGAAGATGTGGTCGTGGGGGTGTTGATGGTTGCGTGAAGGGGATACAAGTAACGACTATAGAGAGGAAGCGTTGGATTGTGTAGGGATGGTTGATCATGGTTGTTAGAATAGAAAGGGGGTGATGGGGTTCATCGAGTGTAACGTCTGAGAAGGAGGCATTTCGAGGAGGAGGAGGACGAGTTTCTAACCATTGGATCGTGAGATCTAACGGTCGATGATGAGACACGAAGGGGTGGTTCATATTAGATCAAAGAATCCGATCAATGGCGAAGAGCGGGGCACTGGGCCTGGGGGGTTATCCAACGAGCGAAAGCAAGATGGTGATGTGGATGGTTCTAGGTAATTGAATGGGTGCCATCACCCAATAGTGATGGTGAAGGCGGGGGTGAGTAGTGTGGATTTGATCTAGGAATAGATCAGACGATGGAGAGAGTGATGGACGTTCAAGATGAAAGTCGGGATGAGTGATCCAAGGGTAGACATGGGTGGTAGGTGGAACAAGTAGATGGGGCCACGTAGGCGGCCCGGAGGGCACCACATGGCCCAATCAGATTATTCGTAAAACAGGAAAAGGATAGAAATTCAGAAAGAAATAAAAGGAAGAAAAATTAGCAAAAAATCAAAACATGATAGTTGTAGATCTATCTACAAGTTTCATGTTGAACAAAAAGTCAAAAGAGGTCAAGAAAACAAAGAAATATTTTTAGAAGTATTTTTAAGTAATTAAAAACACTTATTTTAGTGGTTTTGGTATTTTTCTATTTTTAATTCTTTTGAAGAACAAAATAAATATACACAATATTTAATCTTTTTTTTATTTTTAATAAGGAATAAAATAAAGAAAATTAAAGAAAATAAAAGAATTAATTTTATAGACAGAAATTAGGGTTAATTACATGGAGGAAGTTTATTGCTATAGATGCAGAATTAATGAAGATTTGTAATGAAGTTCTTATTCTTCGAGGATAAAAAGAGAGAATAGTAATGATCAATCAGAAAATCATCAGATATATCATCGATCAAAGCTCGTTGGAGCTTTATTCTTGAGGTAATCTTTGTGAACCCTCGAGGACCGTTAGATCAAGTCTTCGACCCAAATCTAATCTGGGTCGCTGAATCCAAAGTGAAGCAGTATAGCCTACCAGTTGTCCATCTCACCACGTGGAAGCTCGAGCGCCGCCCGATAGCATTCCATAAAGGGGTAAATTATTACTTAGCCCCTCTGCTTTTTTGTATTTACTATTTAGTCCTGTAAGTATTAAGTGTAATTTTAAAACTACTGTAAAATTGCAAGGACCCTCCCCCCCACCCACCCACACACACTTATTAAATATTACATATCAATCCGTGTTAGCTCAACTCACGTGGTCCGCCACATGAGTTGGGAAATTTTGAATGGTACCATGCCAGTTTGTATAATTTATGTTTAGCCTTAGAACTTTGTAATTAAGTGTTAAAATTTTGGGTCTTTTCATGTAAACCTTCACATACTATTTTTATTGCATATATATCCCTAGTAGGTCTTGTATTTATTTATTTACATTTTCATTTTGTTTAAATGGCTCATGTGTATGTAAAATCTTGGAAAAAGTACAATAAATGTCTAATATTGTGCTTGTTCATGCCATATTTTTAATTAAACATTTATGCACATTTTTTCGTTTATTAAAATTCATTTAGGAGCTATTATTCCTTATTTAGCTATAAAAATACAAAAAATAAATTACTTTTAAAATTCTAAAAAACATATATATCACTATATAATATAACTCCAGATCAAATATCAAAAATAAAAAGAAAACCTTAAAAATTGAAAAAACCATTTAACCCTATAAAAATTTGCAAAAAATATATAAAATCCAAAAAATAATTTTATATTATATATATTTATTTATATTACATAGTACATTAAATAGTTTTGGGATTTTTTGAGATATTTATCTATTTTTAAACCCCAAACAATTCAGTCTATTAACCTAAGTCATTGTTTTGACATTTTTAATCAATTAAAAATACCTAAAATTAGCAAAAATCACTAAACAAATCATAAAAATAGAGAAAAATATAGAAAAGATAAAAACATTTTATTTTATAATTTTTAGTATTTTGTACCTGTATTTATATATAACCCTATATTGACTATATAAACATATACTTATGCACTTATTAATATTACTACTATTATTATAAATACCTTAAATATATTTTAAAACCTTTTAAAAAAGACGGTTCTTATTTGTATTTCTTTATTTTTATATATTTATTATTTATATTATATAATACTTATATTATACATGTTAATATATATAGTTATATATATAGTTTTTATATATCTTAAAAAGAAAAAGAAATTAAACATCAGAAAAATATAAAAAGAAAATAAAATTATAAAATTAAAAAACAAAAATATATAAAATGTTAAAAAATTCATAAAAGTTAAATATAATTAAAAACCCACAAGAAATAAAAAAGCATATAAGTACAAAAATATTTGTTTATTTTTTTGACAATAAATACTCATTTTCATGTATTTGTTCTCTGTGGTTCAACACTCTACATTTATTCACTATACACATATTTCGTAGAGTTATAATAAAAATAAATTTTGGCTCATAAATTTTCATTGATTTATCATAGATTGTGGATTGATTGTTGATTCATTTGGTTGTTGATATTCGAGAGCCAATAGTGGTGTCGATACAACGATTGTCAGATTCGACTTGTAGGACACTGCATGCCTTCCAAGACTGGGCATTAGGGTCCTTCTCGACCAACTGATAATCACCTGGCTATGATATCATTTGAAAGTAGTGTCAGTTCGTTATTTGGGTATTACTAGTCCAAACAATTTGTTGTGATTGGACTCAACTGTAGCCACTAATCACAACCCAAAACACTTAAGTCCAAGTTGTCTAGTAGTACCCCTCACTACTTATAAGCTATAACCACACTTTTTAATTATTAGATATGGTATTATCTTAAAGTGCTAATATCAATGATAAACATCTATAGCCATGTTCGATTTTAAATTTTAAACTTAATTGCAATTCCTTTTACGACCTAAATTTAGCACAATGATTATAGGCTAGGATCCACATTCACGTATGTGTCTCTCTACTTTTGGCCAATGTACTTATAAAAATGCTATGAGGTTGATGTCCTAAACGGTGCTGTGTTACTAAATACGCAATAACGATGAATCGGGGATAAATGAGATTTATCCTATGTTCTCGTTCGGATGATTCGAGAGACACTGGTGGATGAATATTTTAAATAGATACATAATTGACGATTTAATCATGTTTTGCTATTTTCTTAGATGAAATCTCCTTATCCATTAAAGAGATCATATCCCTCGTACAAACCGATCCTTAATCCATGTTACGATGAATGATAACGAACAAAGAAGGATAAGGGGTAAGTGAGGTTTATCCATCTTTCTTGTCGTGTTGATTTCGAGGAAAAGGAATGGATAAGCGTAATGGATGATACAATATCTTGGGATAGCGTATCCTGAGATAATGATCTTTTATCCGGGGATAAGGGGATGTTATCCTGATGAGCTTGCCATATGATAGGGTCATGTACTTGAGTTGTGCACGTATGTGCTTTATTTAATTGTGCTCTTCGAGATCACATTGCTGGTTATAAAAAGGAGGAGCCATTAAATCTTCTTTTTCTACGAGGATAGATCCAATCCAAATTGGGGTCTAATATTATTGGTTAGATTCCGCTGGATAATGGCTTTATGAGAAAGAGGACAAATGCTCCTTATATGCCTGTGAGGTATCTTCATTGTCATGTATCTTTTTTAGAAACAAAAGTATTTTTTAGGTAAATTACAAAAAAGTTCCTGAATTATACACATGATTTCAATGTTATACTGAACTATGAAAGGTAACAATGTGGTACTCAAACTTAAGATTTGCCTCAATGTGATAATTGACTATAGAAATTTGGTGGATCATTTCATCTTTCCGATTTTAAATTTCAATAGTAAGGACAGCATTGAGACAAATTGTAAAGTTTATGTAATACATATTGCTACCTAATTTCAGGTATGACATTGGAATATGGCCTATAGTTCAGGGACTAATATGTAATATACTCTTAAATTTCGATAGTGAGGACCACATTGAGACAAATCATAAAGTTTGGTTACCACATTGTTACCTTTCAAAGTTCAGGTATGAACCCATCTTATAGTCCGGTGATAGACGCAATGAGATCCCAGTCTAAAGACCAGGGTTCAACCCCATCCTCCCCACTAATCGCTAAAATAAAGTTCGGGTATGACATTGAAATTGGATGTATAGTTCATGGACTAGTATGTAGTTTACTCTTAAATTTCAATAGTGAGGACCACATTGAGACAAATCATAAAGTTTGAGTACAACATTGTTACCTTTCAAAGTTCGGATATGACATTGAAATAGGGTATATAGTTCATGGACTAATATGCAATTTACTCTTAAATTTCAATAGTGAGGATCACATTGAGACAAATCGTAAAGTTTGAATACCTTTCAAAGTTCAGATATGACATTGAAATCGGTGTCTAGGTTATGGACTAATATGTAATTTAATCTTTTTTCTATACGGATATTGTTACACTTGTGCCCCTTTGAGATTATGCAATTATAATTATACTTCTACCTTTTTTCAATATTACTTGTGCCTCTGTATTCTTGCAAAATTCACAGTTGAGGCATACGTATAATTACGAAAGGGAAATACTATGAAGTTTGTAAGAATACATTGACACAAGAATTGTTGCAAAAAAGGTAGGGATAAAATTGTAATTGCAAAATCTCGGAGAAACCCAAATGCGAAAAAAAAACTTTTCTAAAACAAAATAAACCTTTATTTCAGCCCCAACATTTGGTACAAGTAGGGCAATGTATTTTTGGATAATGAGATATGAAATTTATGGAGTTGAGAGAGTATTTTTCACGGACCATCGGAGGTTGTAACAAATGCTCGGATAATGCTTATTTTACTGAGCAAAGTTTACATGTATCATATATGTTCAAAACTGGAAATTATTGAAAGTATTTGGATCATGTTTTCTAAATAAAGTTATTAGTTCCGAGTGATGATCTCTAGATTTTTAATAAAATTATATTTTAAATTTACATGAATTCATAAGTAAGATTTACTTTCTTAATCAGATTGATTATCTTTGAATGTTGATTTTAATCGTTTGATAAATTTATAATTTAATCTATCCAAATATTGCAAATTAAAGATGAAAGACGTAGTATTTATGGGTACAAGAGATGGGGAAAGTAAGAAATGGGTCGAAAATTTCATTTCCCATCAGTTTTTACAAAAAAATCTCAAAGTTGAGGAGAATTCAATTGATTAAAATTAATATAATGGTTTTAAGGTACGTGTATGTGTTTATTTCGTTAAGAAAGACATAAAAAAGGTGTAACACATCATACACATTACGACTACGAAAAATTACAAAACGTAAAATTGTGCTATAATAGTGGGGACTCTTACTTAAAAATTTGGATTTAAGCACATTGAGCGGTTATCAACGGGTCCAATTGAGCAAGAACTCAATAAGTTGTTATGATTGATTTTCCTTTGTAATGATCTGGGATCTAAACCTGCTATGTTACAACAAAAATGAATTGAGTCCTCAGCAAGGTTTTCAAAACTGAACCAAACATCAAACTGAGAAGGTATCAGCTTTTTATTTTTATGGTCGGATCAATGGAACCGAGAAGTCAAAACGGTGATGACACCATCAGTTAATGAGAACCGTAACAAATCCAATCTGTATTGTTGGTTTAGTTCGTATGGTTCAACAGGTTGCACCAAGTTAGATCGGTATATATAAATAAATATAAATAACGCTACATCATATATTTAAAGGACTTTTACCACTACAAAAAAATTGCGCTATAGTGACGGTTTTGAAAAAATCCGTCACTAAATTAGCCGTTGTTAAATATATAATGACGTTATTATTCGTTGCGAAATGAGTTTTCGTACTCGAAATTAGCAACGAATATCATATCTGTCGTTATATCATCACTAACGGTTCACATAGCGATGCTTATCTGTTACTATTTTTCAAAATATCAACTAATCGTCGCTATTTTTTTAGTTCAAAATTTAGCGACGATTAATTAAAATTTAAAAAAATAGCGACGGCTAAGCGTCGCTATGTGGACCGTTGCTAATGATATAACGACATATATGATATTCGTTGCTAATTTGAGTATGAAAACTCATTTCACAACAAATAATATCGTCATTATATATTTAACAACGGCTAATTTAGTGACGGATTTTTTCAAAACCGTCACTATAGCTCATTTTTTTGTAGTGTACACTTGTTCCTTTCATTTTTTTTCAATAGCGCTTATACTCATGATTTTTTACAATCACAAGTGTGCCCTCATATTTTTACAAAACTCATAGTAGTGGCCTTTCATTAGTTCACTCCTGCTCCTATATTATACCAACATGAGGACAACATTGTGATTTTTCATAATATAGAAGTACAAATGTAATTGCCAAAATGTTAGGGGATTAAATATTATTAGGAAAACTTGAAAGAGTATAATGAATATATTTTGTCAAATTCCTATAAATACATATAAGTGATATCTAAAATTAACAATTTTAAAATAATTCAAACTCTAATTTATGATAATTGTTGTTAACTTATCGTTTTTTGCAGTGTGATGGATAATTTCTTCTTTATGTCAGGCATTGTTTGTTATTGTTGGAAGGAGACAACCTCATGCACTATGAGGAAATGCTCACAAGGTGGGAAGGGAAAAGCAATATTAGGACATTGAGAAGGAGAAGAAATAAAGGAGTAACGTAGTATGGGTTAAAATGAAACTAAATTTTGAATGTTTTTAAAATTGTGCATATTAATAAATAATTAAAAAATACATTTTATCAAAAATAAATGATTTAATCAGTGATTTGATTAAATGAGTTCAACCAAGTTAGATGGTCCAACCGTATTTTGATTGGTTTTTATTTTATAAGTAAAATCGAGTGATTGAACCATTTTTGGTTCGTTTCTTGATTCGATCCATCCAGCCTGTCCTATTTTTTAAATCTTATCCTCGGAGCAAGCTTTCTTTACTTCCCACGGTGGCAGTTTTCTTCACTATAGACTCTGACGATGAAGACCGGTCCTCACGTGCATACAAAATCCTATTCACGTTCCTTGAGGTTACATTGGATATAAAAAATATATACGATGCTTTAGATGGGCTGTGACTCTGAGCACATCTCCTCGGGAAGGTGAAGGCAAACCCTTGTCTTCATGGGTTTTGTAGCTTTCTGTCTAATTTCTTGTCGAGCAAAGCTTTGGTGATGGCAACGTACGTGGATGGCGTGGGTTGTCATGTCCCCTAAAGAGGCGGCACATCAGCACTTACCCCCATCTTAGGTAATATTGGTGTTAGTATCGATTAGTGTCGATGTCATATCGTCTAAATCAGTTTGATTTTGTGAAGTTACAATAGGTAATGGGAATTAACAAAATCTTTGTATGTTCTGTCCACTTATGCATGCTCACATTCCTGCCTACTTCCGTAGATTCATGCATGCATATTTTATACACTTATATGTTAAATTTTTTTATCCAACTTTTAACGAATCAATTCTGTTCAGGTTTGGTTCATTTACATACATAAACTTTTAACGAATCAATTCAGTTCAGGTTTGGTTCATTTACATACATAAACGAATATAAACTCGTGTTCATGTTTGTTTGCTTATTTAATTATTTTCAACTGAATTTTACTCGTGTTTGTAAGGAATTAATCTTGAATGAATATTGAACGTGAGAATATTTCATCCTTGCATGGGGGTGTCTTGAATTTTAACATGCATGTTCAACTAGGGGGCGACTTGTCACCACCCTCGAGGAGCAGCTCAGTCAAAGGTGAAATCTCGTGTTGTGTTTGTTTCGTGCTTGTTTGTTGGATTTGTATTTATTTTTGCCAAGTGCAACAAACTTGATCCTTATTTTTAAGCCGATGTACTATCTTTCTTATAAGAGAAGGAGAAGATAGAGATCGAGAGTTGTTGTCGAGGAGCAATCTTGTTAAGCATGAATCTTGTAAGTTCTACATCATAGTTGTTTCATGCTTTTTTGTTTGATATTTATTTCCTCTACGTGCAACAAAACTTCGTTATTTTAGGATTGCAGTAATATTATAGATAATTATATGGAGATTAATTTGTTTTTTATACTTGAGAGGGTGCCTAACTTTAGGCATAAGTCTCCCTCTCCTTTCATCATTTAGTTTTTTTCGATTATAGACAATTATGATTTGTGAACAATACTAAATTGCATCATTTAACCGACGTGTAATATGACCTACAAAATGTTTGGAATTATATCAAAAAAAGGTACGAACTGCCAAAATATTGGTCGAAAGCTGTTATTTACACAAGACAGATTGCTTAACGTGGAAGGTATGTAAGGTGTTATTTTACACAAAGTATATGCCTTATCAAAAAAAAGTATATGCCTTGAAAGGCGGAGAGAGATTCTCAATTACTTGACCAATTTAAGGCATCTTCACCCAAAAACATGCCTTGAAAAATGGAATGTATGTTTTAAGGTATTTGTACACGACGACTCTGGTAAGTTTTGCGAATTACGTCAGAACCTTTGACATCTTAATATTTTACCTCAAAACTTTTGCAAGCTTGCTAACTCTTACACTGTAAATTATGCGAAATTGATTAGTTGGTGTCGGAATAGATTAACTTTGGTTGACTAATAAGTTATGGACGGAATCGGGAATTTTATCAAGGAGATGCCAAGTATACGGCGATTATGTATGCTCAAAATGGAAAAATCATTATATTTTCAAATGATATTTTTAAATAGAGTTAATATTTTTAAAATGAATCCTTTTCAATTTTGATAAACTTACAATTTAAATATGTTATTGAGGATAGTTTTTCAAATACATTATTGTTTTCAATGGTGATTTTTTAAAATTGATAATCTAATAATTTATCTCTCCAAATCTGTCCCAAAAAGACTAAATTATCAACTAAAATTTTGAAATAAAAAATTCATGATTAAAAGGAAATAATATTTTTATTTACAAGGAGTGATAGAAACTGTAGAAAAATAGAATGCGGAAGCGGAATCGGAAATAAAGATAGAACAATAAGAACAAAGATTTTAACGTGGAACCCTACTCCAGAAGGAGCGGGATAAAACCGCGGGAGAAGCTCCTGAATTGGGCATTTCTTCTATTGAAGTTCTCAATGAGTACAGGGGGTGTGGGGCTCCTTATATAGCCCCACGGACAGACCCAATAGTGTCTGCTCTTCCATGTGGTACTAAACACATGGGTGGGCTCTTTTCTTTTCCAACAGAAACAATTGCAGAGATAAATGAACTCAAACACAATTTTATATCAAATTATACTTATAATTTTGATACTTCGAAGTGATTGGATAAACTATATAAAAGAAATTAAAATTGAAAGAATTGAGTTGTTGAACCGTAGTCTCTAAAATAATAACCATATCATTGTATTACTTGACCATTAAATGACTTTACAACTTTTCTCTAACAGCATTATTTCTTATACAATAAAGGAGTGGTCATATTAAAAACTTAATATATTGCACAAGTGACATAATAGTCAAGGAGGAGTCATGACCCCTCCATGACATATACTAGTTATGTCCTTGTCAACCGACTAATGATAGATTATATTTTTGTTATTTTTATTTCAGTTTTTAAACTTTTTGTTTAAAGTAAAGTAAAAGTTAGATGTATATAATTTGATTATAATTTTTTATACTTATGTTTTGTTAATTAATGAACATAGAGGTATAAATATATAACATTATATGATATATATTAGACATAATTTTTATATTTAAAATAATTAATTGAAAAAATTTCGATTAGTTTCCTAAAATATCGTTTATCTTTTATTTAAAGGCCCTTATGACTCAGTGCGAACTACCGACTTTTCACCACCTATGTGATATATTCTGCTATTTGGCTGATAAATTTTTATAAAAAGATACCTTGCAATTACCATGAATCTATTATTTAGAAGTGGAAGTTTGATATAATGAAATGAAGGCACAACTTTTATAAAGACGCAAGGCATCCTACTAATTTTGTCAGAATGATCACTTAAGCGCCCCATGCCTCTACCAAAATCACTACAGGAGGTGATAACGACTAAAATGAAAATAGAAAAGCATCTCATCTTCATCCATCATTGTCAGATCCTACTTCGTCGTCGTCATCAAAAGGTTCTAAGTTCTTTCATTTTCCTATTGTGCAACCTTTGATACCATCTCCAACTCCAACATTCTAGTTGTTTATTCTTGCACATGGTAGACTACAAGGCCACGAACTAATATATGAAATGGGGGAATTGTTGTGAGTGTATAGTAACTAGGAGTCGGTGATGCAGCACGAGTGACGACAATGAATGAAATGTTATATGGATTCATCACGCTGATTTTGATTTGGGTTTTGATTGTCTCTTGATAAGATTTTATTTTCTTATTAAAGTGCATATCTACTTGTTTTTAGAACATGTATTATGAAACATGGACTCTGTAATTTCATTATTTGCTTTCCAATCTCTCTCAAAAGTAAACACTCTGCAAAAATCTTATGTATACGATATTATGACATGTACGATTTGATGTATGTCAATGGGTCGTGTATGCCTCAATTCTTCTTACAGAGAGTGAATTTGAATGTTAGTTCTTGTTTTTAAAACTAAGATGATCATAATTCATGTGAAAATTATTTATTTTTTTATCATTTTTGAACTTTTCACTGATATCATCAATACATCCTCAATATATCACTTTCTAGTCTTACCAATAATATAATATCAATGTCGATATTCAAATCCTGGAATAAAGAATAAGTTAGTAAAACCTATTCCTTGCTTTTGATCGGTCGATTTCAAGGTAGTAAATGATTAATTGTTTATTACAATGAGGATTGCAAGAGGCATTGGTTAATGTAGATAATGTTAGATCCGTTCACTATACTCTAAGAACAATTTCATGAAAGAGAAAAAAGAGAGTTTGTTGTGAGCAGTGGACGTAGGCACCATATCGAATCATTACAAATCCTCATTTAACGTAACATCCCAAACATAGTCACATACCTAAAACTCACAAATTTTGATAGCAGGTTACAAGAGTGATGGGTTGTTTTTGAAAATTTTGAGCTTAAACGTTTTGGATGGTCATCAACGGTTTCAATTAGGCTCGAGCTCAAAAAGTTGTCATGGTCCGTTTTCCTCGACAACAACCCGAAAACATGCATTTGGGTGGTATAAACAAGTTCCATTGAATTCAAATCCAACAAGTTGTCAGAATCAATATCTCTCGATAACAATATCTGAAAGCTAAGATTGTGGCATTACGATTACGTGCTTTGTGCATGGTTTCTTTCTTAATCATTTTCTAAAGTGTGTATTGTGGATCGGATCTGTTTCCAAGCATCATCCTTTTTTTGGATTTGGTTATTTCAAGCCAAGAAATCAATAGATCAAAAGGATAGTGTGGTTTTGGGATCAACCATCCTAATCATGGCCAAGAGGTTATTATTTTAATTATTTTTTGCTGCATTAAACTCGTAAAGATCTATGTCTGATACATCTGTCCTTGTCCTATTGGTGTACATGGGAAGACATTAGTGGTGGGTCGTGCAATAAGTTTAAGAGAGGGACCTTACATCTCTGTCGTTTCCTCCGTCTCTGCCACAAATAGTCCTAATTTGTCAATTTGGTTTCAATGAGAACCCCATAGGGTGTAAATTCATATAAATTTCCCAATCTCTAATAGGTCAAGAATCTTCTATATCAAGTTAATTTTAACTGCAAACTTAGTTGTTCTCTAAATGGACATAACATCGATTATGAAATTGCCATCTTTTAGGGTTTATCCTTGTTGGGTTTTACCATGTGAAGACTATTTCGCGACCTACACGCTTGAAATTGGTTTTTTTTCTATGCATCGGGGTTATGTTTGTAAATTTCAAGTGTGTCTTATATAAATTCTTGTGTGTGTGTGTGTGATTGTGTCTGTTTGTTTGCAGACCTTCTAAAATAAGTTATATTAATTCTAGTATATAACTGCGATAGCATGAGAGCAGTGAATCGGGACCACTAGATTCTGCTCTTCTCTCTCCTCCTCCAATTAATCATCAAGATGACAGAGTCTAGTGGTTCTGAATCACTGCTCTCATACTCTCATAGTTTTTAGCTCTCACAGGACCAGGCCTCTGTGTGTGTGTGTGTGTGTGTGGAGAAAATGAAGCTGCCCTTGATGGTTGTCCCCGTCCTATTTTCCGCATTTTTTAATTTTTTTTAAAAATAAAGTCATGCATTTTCATCATTATATCCATCTAATATGTCATTCCAATTTCGTCAGAAACAAATACTTATATGCCTTCCATCTAGAACATGTAATTTTAACGGTATTAGAATTGTTGTTATCAACATGTTCTAGATGAAGGGCATAAAAGTCCATGTTTCTGATGAAATTGAAATGACATAAAAGAGGTATATAGTGATGAAAATAAATGGTTTTATTTTCGAAAAAATTAAAAAAATGTTGGAAAATGGGGCAGGATTGCCATGTTGGCTGCCCCTAGGGGGTAGCCCCATTGAACCCTATATATATGCGTATATATATAAATATATATATAGAGAGAGAGAAGATATCTTTCAAATAGGACTTGGTCCTTCCATACCTAAGGAAGGCCAATTGTATGGGTCGTTGGATGATATTATCTTTTCCATCTACGGCTATCATGAAAACCACCATCTATTCCCAAAAACACTTATATTCCAAACATCGTCACTCCAGAAATAGTAAAAAATTTATGTTTTTCATGCAATTTATTATTTTCCTAATTGAGCTTTATCATCGTTACCATTTTACAACACAGTGGCATCATTAAATAATTGTATTTTGTGTTTCTTTTTTGCATGCCAAAATCACCGAAATTTCAATAACAATCCTCTCTAAAAATAGGGGTAGAGTGATGTGTGAATATTATATTTGTACAATATATTACTAATAAACTGAAAATTAAATTGTGATTTGTATTCTAGTTTTTGAGTTTGTGTAATATATACCTTCTTTTGTATACCAAAATCTATCGAGGATATAACATCTTAACATAATTGCATCTTCATCTCTCCTCAAAATTTTCGTATTTGACATCCCTAAAAATTAAGAGCAGATGGTTATTGCAAATCTTCAACGGAGAGATAGGCCAAAAATTTAAATTTATGTAGTATGTTTAGTTGAAATTTCCATAACAATCCTCCTAAAAATTGGGCAGAGAGATGCGTGAATATTTGTATAATACAATACTAGTTAACTGAAAATTATCTTTATTTTGTATTTTAGTTTATTGAGTTTGTATAATATGTACATTTTTTTTACACAGAAACCACTAGAGGATATACCATTTTAACATGGTTGCGCCTTTCTCTTTCTTTAAAATTTCCTTATCTGACCTCCCTAAAAATTAGGAACATATGGTTATTGCAAATCTGATTTTATATAATGAAGTGGTTTTGATCACATCCGTTGAAAGTACATCTAATGACCAAATTGGTTAGCCTTCCGTAGAGATGGAAGGTCCATGTCCTATTTGAAAGACCCCTTATATATACACGTATGTATATGTATGTATGTATCTATGTATGTATGTATGTATGTATGTATGTATGTATATTGAGAGCTGATCCTGTGAGATAGGATTTTTATGAGATGGTAAGATGTGAAATTCAGGACCGCTAGATTCTGACTTCCCTCTCCCGATTTTCTCTCTCCTGGTTGAAACTAGTGGTCCAGAATTTCCCATCTCACCATCTTACAAGATTCCATTTCACAGGATCCGTCATCTATATATATATAGGACCGATCATGTGAGATGAGATTTTTGTGAGATGGTAAGACGGAAAATTCTGGACCACTAGATTATGTCTTCTCTCTCCTGATTTTCTCTTTCCTAGTTGAAACTAGTGGTTTAGAATTTCCCATCTCACCATCTCATAAAATATCATCTCATAGGATCAGTCCTATATATATAGAGAGAGGGATGATCCCGTGAGATGAGATTTTTGTGAGATGGTGAGATGGGAAATTCTGGACCACTAGATTTCAACTAGGAGAGAGAAAATCAGGAGAGAGAAGACATAATCTAGTGGTCCAGAATTTCTCATCTCACCATCTCACAAAATCGCATCTCACAGGATCAGTCATATATATATATATATATATATATATATATATATATATATATATATATATGTGTATAGAGAGAGAGAGGGTCGATCTTGTGAGATGGGATTTTTGTGAGATGGTGAAATGGAAAATTCTAGACTACTAGATACTTTCTTCTCTCTCCTGATTTTCTCTCTCCTGATTTTCTCTCTCCTGATTGAAACTAGTGGTCCAGAATTTCCCATCTCACCATCTCACAAAATCTCATCTCACTGGATCAGTCATCTTTCTATATATATATATATATATAGGACCGATCTTATAGATGAGATTTTTGTGAGATGGTAAGATAGGAAATTCTGGACCACTAGATTATGTCTTCTCTCTCCTGATTTTCTCTCTCCTAGTTGGAACTAATGGTTTAGAATTTTCCATCTCACCACCTCACAAAATATCATCTCACAAGATCAGTCCTATATATATATAGAGAGAGAGGGATAATCCTCCGAGATGAGATTTTTTGTGAAATGGTGAGATGAGAAATTCTGGACCACTAGATTTCAACTAGGAGAGAGAAAATTAGGAGAGAGAAGACAGAATCTAGTGGTCCATAATTTCCCATCTCACTATCTCACAAAATCGCATCTCACAGGATCAGTCCTATATATATTTATAGAGAGAGAGGGTCGATCCTATGAGATGGAATTTTTGTGAGATGGTGAGATGGAAAATTCTGGACCACTAGATTCTTTCTTCTCTCTCATGATTTTCTCTCTCCTGATTGAAACTATTGGTCCAGAATTTCCCATCTCACCATCTCACAAAAGCTCAGCTCACAGGATCAGTCCTCTCTCTCTCTCTCTCTCTTTGTATATATATAGGACATGTCCAATGAGCCATGTGTTGAGCCCCTAATCACAACCATTTGATCTTAATCCGACGATCATTAACTCCAATAACTTTTTGTATTGCCATTAATAACTGAACTCAGTAATACTAAACGCACCGGTAACTTTCATATTGTCATCAATAACTTTGAATCAAATGTTAGTAAAGGAAGTAATTTAATCACTAACTTTGGTTCGCACTTACTTGTAACTTTATTTAAGTTATTAGAGCTATGATACCACTTACTAAAGCTTCGATATATATTACTGAAGCATGGATATATATTAGTTACTGGAGCTTATATTTCTATTATTGGAGATGGAGTATGCTCTTACTGGAGCTTGTATTTTTATTACTGGAGTTGTTGGAGATGAAGCAGACTCATTTCATCTCTAATGGGCACATGACACATTGGATAAAAATCCGATGTGTGTGTGTGGGGGGGGGGGGGCTGGGGAAGCTGCACGCATTAATTTCTTGTGTTTTTTAAATGATACCTAGGGGGATTTAAATCACCATATATCATCATGGTCTCATGTCAAATTCAACTAAATTCGATACTTCTATCATGTCCATCAAGATTATCACATTTTCACAGTCTTAGAATTGTTGAAATTGACCCTATCAAGATGGGCATGTTACGAATGTTTATTTTGCATGAAATTTGAAATACGTATTCTCCTCAATAAATTAAGTAAATCCCCATATGTTTCCTTCAAAAAATCAAAAACCAATAAGAAAAATGGTCAGGTGTAGCTAATTGGTTGAACCCCCCGGTGTAGATTCCTTTTTCCTTATTTTTTTCATTATTTTTTTATTTTTTTGAAATGAAACCTTGGGAGAATTAGATCAGTATAACCACGGTGTCATTCAAAATTCAACTTAATTCGAGACTCCTATCATCTCCATCAATATTACCAAATTTTAATGGTATCAGAATTACTGAAAATGACCTCTTCTAAATGAATATATTAGGAATGTTTATTTGAATGAAACTTGAAACACATATTCTACTCAACATATTAAGTAAACCTCCTCAAGTTTTCAATAAAAAAGTAAACAATAATAGAAAAATAGATCGGGTGCAGGAGTTACCTACATCCTAGGGTGCAGGCTCCCTGTCTCATATATATATATATATATATATATATATATATGTATGTATATATGTATATATGTATATATGTATATATATATGTATGTATATATGTATATATATGTATATATATGTATATGTATAGGTATATATATGTATGTATGTATATATATACCCTTTCAAGTGAGGTGGGGTCTCATAGAGATTATATTGAGCCGACCATAATTACGGTTGGATTAAGAATGGATGGATGAGATCAAAACCACTATCATTATATGAAATGGTTTTGATGAAAAACTATTACTATATTTAGAGGATACGAACCTGTAATTTTCAGGGGAGAGTAGAGGAAAACACGGGTCTACAAATTAGGCATAACTAATTTATTAAAAACAGATTTATGGCCGGGTATTTTATATATTAAATACCCAATAGTTCAAAAAAGGTTACTTTTTAAGGATACTTTATTGAATAAGGTTTGAACGAATTGCTATTGTAAGTTATTTTTTTGAAATAGAGTTAATAAATTTACAAAATTTATTGATATTTTGTTGGTTTTAATAGCAGCAAATGTACTATATTTATGTCATGATGATTAGTTAAATAATTTAGGAGAAAATATAAAGGTATCCAAAAGTTAGTGAGGATCCATTACGAATAATTTCAATTATTGAACACTGTAAATATGTTATGGTTTTAAAATAACAAAAGTATTTTACAAAAAAATCAACAACAATTAATTTAGAGTTTTCACAATTAATTTTTATGTCAAAATTTGAATAGATTGGATCAAATTTGAAATTTGAAAGCTTAATAATACAAACACTTGGTTGGTATTCGAAATAGCATATATTACTGAAATTTAAATTTTAAGCAAATTTAATATAAATTGCCGGTCTCAACAATGTATACTACGATGTTTGAAAATAATATTAAGATTAAAATATTTGTAATTTAATAATTACATAAAATTGAATTCTAATTAATTTTTTCTTAAATTTGATTTGATTTATACAAATATATGCTGAAGTTTTGAAATAAAATGATACTTTATTACAAAAATCATTGGATTAAACAATATATTTCCTATTGGATGGTTCAGACTTTACAATTAAAAATTAACATTGAGTTATAAATGGAAAAAAATTAATTTAGTAATCATGAGAATGTATCTACGGGTGCTTATGATAATAATAAAGAAGGAAAGTATTAATTTACTTCCGTAAAGGGGAGCTCACGGTCAGCTCCGATATTTCCGCCCAAAAAAATGACAGACTGTTATGGCTGGAGGAGGCGAAACAACGATTAGGTCTGGCGATCAACTCAAAACAAAGAAGATGAACAGAAGGAAAAGGTACAGCGACGGCATTGAGTGAGGAGGGCAAGGATTCCTCTTCTCGTGTTGCTGGTAGAAGGATGATGCGAAGAAGGTAACGATGTAGACTTTATACATTACAATACGATTTTTTTAGTTTAGGGTTACCATATGATTTCGTATAAAAAAATATATAATGGAAAACAGGATTAGTGAAGGTATTATATTGTTTTACAGAATATATCTTTTTAAAAAAAACATTAGTTTAAAAGGAGTTTTGTAATGGATTTGGACGAAATAATGAGCGATACAATAACTTTGTGTTATATTACTGTACAATGCAATCGTAATATTGTGTTAAATTTGTATATTATGATGGACAAATTTTGATTATTAATTTCTTGAATGCATTGAGAATCAATATAAGAGAGGAATGCATGGTAGAAAGGACTTTAAGTATTTGTGAAATCTGCATGTGAAGATTGATACTAAACTACGCAGATAATAAAAATAAAAAAATGATACATAGAAATTTAGAAAAAATTAGAGGTATGATAAAAATAAAAAAGTTTTCCTTGTGATGCAGGTTAGAAATGTCATCGTCTGAATCAGACTATGATGATTTTGACATAGGATCAAATGCTGGGTTACCTGTATTCACTAGATCACCTGAAGGAAAGGATATGCAAGTTCTTGATTTGAAGAAACAAAGAGGTATTTAAAGAACAGAAACATTTGATTTATTCAAATTCCTTATGAACTCTTTTATTTTTTGGATATGAAACATGTTACTGTGGTGAATAAATTACAGAGATGAAACACACACGAGATGAATTGAATATCAAGACCACACAAAACTCAGAGCAGTGTAGAGAAGAAGAGATATTTCAAAAATATGGATGTATGGTTTAAAATCTAATAACCTTATATTGACTTTGGACAACATATTAGATATAATACATATTTCATGATATAATTTTTATTTTAGGCAAAGGATACGTGCAGCATAGATGTTTCATTGAACACTTCGTCCATTACATAGATGGACATAGACCTACTCCAAAACAACAATCTCTTATATCAAAGACGGCTTTTTCAAGACTTGTCAACATAGGAAATATTGATATAGAGAGAAAAAACTTGCAATGGCTAGTAGAGAAATACCAAGGAGGGAGGGATTTTCGATTTGGTAATAAGGTGGGGACATTCAGCGATTATGATATTGGTATCATTCTTGGATTACCAAGTACAGGATTTCCAGTTACATTTAGGGGGAAGCATTTACCTTGGAAAAGTTTGATATCAACAGAGCTTTTTGACAATGGGATGGTTTTCAACAGGAGGAAGTTGATTCATATTTTGATTGACTACTATGAACATGATGATGATAACTCTGTAACAATATATGTTACTTGTTTAATTCTGATCATGTTTGTCGCGTTCCTTTTTCCAGATTGTGCGTATTCGTTTCCAAAAGAATTATTGCACTATGTTGAGTCATTAGAGGACACAAGATACTTCAATTGATCAGATACAGTTGCTAAGATGATCTTGTTCAATATGGACGATGTGTTTCATAGGATTCAATAGAGAAGAAATGGAGCAGCACGCATAACACTAGGATATCTAACAGGATGCGTAGCTTGTTTATATGTAAGATATTTTAGAATTTTAAACTATAAAAGATTTTAATATATATTATTCTAACATTGGATTATTTTCAGGTATGGATGCTTGAATACTGTTGCAAGGAGCTAGTTGTAAGTCGTGATTTGAGACCTACAATAAGGAAGTGGAGTGGAACAATAAAAGGGCTGTCAAGGAGATTAGTATCATTAAGCAATGACCAGGTATTTATATTAGATAAAAGTATTTGGTCATATTGTAAACAGATGAATTGAAAAAAAAATAATAAATCAAATCATATGTAAATACTATGCATTGCTTTAGAATAAATAATTTACTGTACTCTTTAAAAAAATTGTTTGATTGATTTACACTAGATCTTGTTGAACATTCATCCAATGAAAAATGAGATAGTGAAGATAGCACCTGATGAATATATCTTCCCTTATGAAAAGTTCCTCTTGAGTGGATTTTCTGTGAGGAGACCAGAATTGATAATTGAAGAGGTCATCCATGTTCTATTGGATGGTCCACTTAGAAGAGGACGGTTCAAGAAGGGAGTGTTTCATGTAATCATGAATGATGATGGGAAGGAAATTGAGGTTGAAAAGAAAATAAAAAAAAGGTCAGACTGCCACTGTGAAACTTTGCAAATAGAAGTAAACGAGTTAGAAATTTGGTTAAACAGCTTAAGGGGGATTCAAACAACAAAGACACTGATGGTAAAATGGTTCGGCATGAAGCTGAGATAAGGAATTTGAAGCAGGAAAATAAAGAGCTTAAAGAAGAAATTCTAAGGTTGTTGAATCATATAGAATGTGTACTTCATGAACCAATAACAGAAAATGTGGACAAGCATTTTTCAGACATGACAGTTACTGAAAGCATGGTTGAGACATGCGATCAACAAACTATGGATGAGAAAGATGCTTGTGAAGAAAATTCCGAAAAAGTTGTGCTTGAAAAAGAACAAGATGACAGATTTTTGAAGGAAAGCATGCAGATGTGGAAAACATTGAAACTAATCAAGTGGGTGACAGATGTTTGGAAATGGTTGGCGAAGAGTTGCCCAACATTGATGTTGAGAAAGCAGTTGATATGCCTTCATTTGAACTTGTGTTTAATGAAGGAAAAAATCAAGTTTGTTAATTTGTGAAACACCGAACAAAAGAAAAATGGAAAAGGCACAAATTAATCCAAGCTCATTAGCAAAAAGAGTCAAGGAGAGGAGGGAGGCAACAAGATCAAGAACAGAAAATGCATACAAGGATCAAATGAAGAACAACGATCAGAAGAATAGGTCAACAAAGAAGTCATCAAAGAATACATCGAAGCCTTCAGAACTTTATGCTCATGCTGACTCAGAATCAAAGGTAAGAAAATAACTATAATAATATAAAAAATATATAATGATATAAATTATTCCTGTGCAGTATCTATGCGACGCTCCAACAGATTTCATAGGATATGAATTCATAACAATAGAAGAAAAGGAGATAATACAGAGCTTCCTGAGAGATCCAGCTGACAAGTACATTTCTTTTTATGATCTTACTACTGATTGAATGCCTAATTGATATTATGAAACTAATGGTTAACATTAAAAATGCAGGTTAAATGCAACTTATCATTCGTCGTACAAGAGTTACTGCAAAGGTAGGGAAATACATAATTTCTTGTACGAAAGAATGATTGAAGACTCGGTATGTTTATAACTTTTTTTAAACAATTAAAGATATCATGAACAACTATAATTGTGAGTAAGTCACCTAATTAAATTATCGTATGAACCTTTGTAGATAATCGAGATGTATCTGGAAATCGTTTGTCATAAACACTGGAAGGAGGAAGGCATCATTCCATTCATATTCACTTCAATTTACAAAATGATAAGTCAGTGTAGAACTTTATATATAAATATATAGACTGCTAACTAACATATTAAATCTAAAACTGCACAGCAATACTTCATTAACAATGTTGAAGCTGGAACAGACGAAGAGTTCGCCAACTTGGAGCAGTTATATGATGACCCTGAAGACCTTATTGGATTATCAAAAGTATTCACGGTCATTCATACGAGAAACCATTGGCACTTGCTTGTTGCAGATTTGGAAACAAGGAATTTTTACTCGTACAACTCTATGAAAGGCAACAAATTCCACAAGAAAGATCTTTACAAATGGGTATTGATAATATACATACATATAAAATTTTAATTGTATCATTGTATTAAATGTACTTAACTAACTATGATCTTAATTTCAGATGGGATGGATCAAAGAATACTTCAGCACAACATAATTGGGAGATAGCGTTTTCAATTGGGGTCTAATCTGTGTTGAAGACTGCCCCCAGCAACCTGCACAAAGCTTGGACTGTGGAATTTATGTCATGAAGATGATCGAGTACTTGTGCAAAGGAAAAGCACTAGACTTCAGTTACAACGACATTCCACGCTTTAGAGCCGAAATAGCTTGCAAACTGTTACGCAGTAGCAGGGTGGAAATTCAAGTTTCAGTTGATGCAGTTGTTTAATTTAGTATTTATGATAGTATAGCTATATGTTATCTGTAGTTGAACAATGGTTACAAACAATGTAACTTTATTTGTTTTTGAGTCTAAATTAACATGTAGAACTAATTATATAATTTGGGTAATTTTTGAGCTGTATGTTGAAAATGATTCTTGATTTCTACAAATTTAATGTGATTGTGATATAGGAACTTGAAATGGATTATAGTCTGAAATGCATATATCATTATGAATTATTGCAATGTTATATATCATTATGAATTATAACCTGTTAAAATAAAAATATTTATAACTCCTTCATTTTTTAAAGTAATTCATTCGAAGGACCAATGAATTCATTTGTTGTAGTGTTGTTGATAATTTATAGCATCGATTAAAAATTTTGAGTAAATTATTAAAATTTGATGTCAGTTTTTACAAATAAGGAAGAAATATTACTTACTCGATGTTAATGGCAGCGTAGATCTGTTTAGCGCTTAGCATTGGTATATTGAAATTATATATGAATGTTGACATGTTTCATACACTAATCACTTATAAGAATATCACATATTAAAAGTGTTTGAAATTTAAAATATAATGAATGATATACATTGATTGCATAAACAAGCAGATGCACGGAAGATATAAAAAACAGTTGATTAGGTATAAAACAAAACATTAAAATATAAACATTGTGTTATACAATAATATTTTAAAAATCGAATACATGGTGTTCCATTATAAACAATGGTACCATCTTATAAAATCAAATCTGAGGTTGCTTGTTGTAGATGCATAGAGCTGGAAATTCCTGATAACAGTATCTTCCCGGAAATTGATGCTACCTCACGTGTCTTTAGACATTGGCTGAAAAAAACAAGAACAATCTATGAGAATAAAATTAAATCTGACTCAGGATAAGTGTATAAAAGTGAAATGCAATGATAAAAAAATATACAATAAAACGTACCTTATTAGATTCTTGTGAAAATAAAAATAAAATGTAGACTAAAATTTAGGAATCACTGTGTCCAGAGCTCAAAGATAAATCACTGAGAAGAATGTCATAAAACAAAACAATTAGCTTATTAATGAAAATTATAATAAACAAAAAAATAAAATAATTGAACAAATAAAATATCACCTATTAGATGTTTGCAATTTGTTTGAAGGACAGTTACGAGAGTCGTGCCCAGCATTGTACTTGCCACATGCTTTGCATTGCCTCCCTTTGTTTCTCCTGAGTTCATTGGTTGGCCTTTGCCGATTACCACTACCCTTTGGCCTGCCACTATGACCACTTCCTTTCGTTCTCGCAATGTTGGGATTCACGTATAATTGAAGCATTGGCATTAGAATTTATATTACTGGAGTTGTTGTTATCATTCAAATTATTTTGTTGTGATAAGTTAATATTTTGGAGTTGTGAAATAAGACTTTGAAATTTCTTTTGAGCAAGATCGAATGTAGAAGAATCATCAACAGACAAGCAACTACATTGGAGCATAATCTATTCAACTCACCAGCCCTTTCAAGTTGAACATTCCTATTGTATAGTGGGTAATTTCCAGATTTCTTAACATTCTTTGTCCATCTTTTTAATATGTAGGCACTATCCAGAATCTCAATATTTCTTGTCTTGAAAACAACAAACAAATGTCTACATGGTATACTGATGAATACCCATTCATCATTCTTTATTCTTTTATTTTTAGCTACAAAACTATGCAAAACACTTTGTATATTCATGTAAATAGCATAAATTATCAATTAGCATGCATTGTGTAATGTACAATAATTAGCATGTTTTTGTGCATAAATAAAAGAATAAAGAAATAAATAAAAAGAGGGAAATATTTAGAATAAATATTGAGTGACCTAATCCCAAGGGAGGGCTCAGCATGGGCCTGACCGCAAAAGAATCCAAGTATAGGGAGATAGGGTCAATCTCATGTGTGTACATATGCCTATATATGTAAATAAATAAAAATTATTTTCCTCTTATTAAAAATAAAAATGTGTGCTTATTTATCTGTACATATTTGTAAATATAGAATTACAATAAAATGGGAAAAATAAGAGAAAAATAAAAAGAAATAAAATTCTCTCATCTTTGTACATGGACCATGTATATAGAATCACCCATCTATTTATTTGCTTTTTGGAAATAACTAATTAAAACACAACAAAAATATTTCCATATTCCTCATTTCATGGATTAAATAAATAAAATAAAATTTTAAAAAACTAAAAATAAAATAAAAAGAAACAAAATAAAATCAATTCCCACCTTGTATATATACCATGTAAATATGTGTATATACCTATTTATTTCACCTATGTAAATAAATAATAAAAATAAAATAAAAATACCCTTTTATTCCAAATTTTATTCTATAAATAAATAAAATATAAAATTGGAATAAATGTATAAAAATAAATAATTAAAAATAAAAATAAAAAATACATATATGTATATACCTATATATAATAATATAATGTAAATACATAATTTATTTTTCAAAAAAATAAATAAAAACCACTAAAAAATAATTTGAAAATAAATAAACATTTTTCATGTTTTAATTTTTTTGAAATAAGATCATTTATTATTTTTTTATTGAATTTCTAAAACTTTAATAAAAGTTGAATTCTGATTGGTCCACGGAGGGATTGTTGACCCCCGGTCAACTCTCCCCCCTGGACCAGTCAACTCGGATCTGTGCGCCCGACCCGTTTTTCTCCAAATTATCCCCGCATGATCCGAGCTCCATTCTCCTAAACCCCGGGTCCTAATCATACTTCCTACATCCGAGATCCACGCCCGATGGTTTTTCCTCGGGATCCGAGCTCCGACAACCATGCCCGACCCCTTCTTCTCGGATCCCTAGCCGTATAAAGCTTCGCCTCCGGCCAACTTTTCACGCATCCTTTGCTGTGCCCCTTCGTCCTAGGACCTCCACCTTACTCCCCAGAGTGACAGCTACACGAGGAGGGTGTCGAAGAGAGGAGAGAGAGCCTCCATCTATCGATCAGGCGACCCCTGTCGCCGTGCACCGCCGCGAGGTGTGCTGAGCCTCGGAACCCGACACTTCCTAGAGGCAAGGACCACTAGAGCTCCGCGAGCTCGTCCCCAGTCGACTCCAGCCATCAGGTAGACCCGATTCTTTTTTAGTTTTCTTTAATTTCTCATTACGCCCAATTCGCTTCGCCGCTGTCGCCGATCGATTCCGTTCACTCCGCTCATCCAATCGATCATCTGACCCGACTGTCACACTCGTGCGACTCCTACCCACCTTATGCACCCACTCACTCCCCTTGGTTCGTGCCGGAACCAAGTTCCGACCTCCACTATCGTCGCCTCGCCGGAGGTCCTCCATCCGACACACCCAACCACCGTTTCCAACCCCTGACGGGTCGAGGCAATTTGCCCTCGACCCAAGATGCTTCTAGTGCCTCTTTGAAGGACAATGCGACCCATCTGAGGGTCTTCTCGTTCGAGTACAGAGGCTCAGCTCCGCCTTCTTCGCCAGAGTTCCTCAGAGCTTCCCGGCCTCATCAGAGGGGCTCATTAGCTGCGGAGCACCTTGGCGATCACGTTCCACCTTCCAGCAGCCGAAGAGGAGGTCTCCACCGCGCGCACGGAGCCGGCGAAGCTCGCCGGCGAGTTGTTCATCCAGGACCCTCCTACGCAGTCCGTTCTGCCTCAATGCTCCAGATCTGATCCTAGCCATATATTTGAGGAGCAACCAGCCACTGTCCGATCCTTCTGAGGCCTGATCAGATCGTCCATCCAGACGAAGGGCTCCACTCACTTCTCAGTCGTCCGATTCACATGTGGCGGCCCCTCGTCCATTGGATCCAAGCGCTGATCTTCGAAGAAACGCCAGCTGCACCTTCACCGTCCGATCAGCCACGTGGCGCTTCTTCGGTCGTCCGCTTTTAATTAGGGGTAAATATCCCTTAGGCCCTTCTCTGTTTTTTTAGTAGTTAGTCCTGTAAATATTGAATACAGTTGTTTTTATTTTTGGATATTTGCACTCTAGACCTTCATGTTCTTGCTATTTGCATTTTAGTCCTTATATATGTGGCCACGTGCTTCGACACGTGAGGTTCTGGTTTATTTGCATTTTTATACCATGTGCTTCCTGTGCTTTGTTGTTCGATCTTTTAGAAATAGGAATTGCAAATAGGTCCCTCCGTGCCTGATTCGCGTGCGTAGCATGTGATTACTGGGACATTTTGCACGAGGGGCCCCTGAGTTTTATTTGCTTGTTATCGTTTGGCCCTGGAAGTAGTTTTTATTGCATTTAGGTCCCTTTGCACTGTGAGCCTTTATTTTAATTAAATAAAATAGCAAATTCAACCCAAAAACAACAGTTTTTTAATTTTTAAAAATATATAAACTATTTTAAAAATTCTAAAGAAATTAGGTTTTGTTAGTTTTCGTGTGTTTTATTTTCTGTGTAATTTTGGTTATTTTGTACATATAAAAATCTTAAAAATTAAAAACATCTAAAAAACTCATAAAAATTCTAAAAAATTATAGAAAAACCAAAAAATATAAACTCTTTTTCTAATTTTTCCTTGTTATTTATACTTCTCATAAAAATTACTTCCAGGCTTTTATAGATCAATTTGCTATTTTAAATTGATCTTTCAAGCCTGGCTGGACAGTAGCTTACTGTTTTTGCCCTTTTTGATTTTTAGAAAATCAGAAAAAATTAGAAAAATCTGAAAAATTAACCAAAAACATTAAAGAACCTAAAAAACATAAAAATAATTTTGTTTGAATTTTTGGAGTGTTTTTTAGTGATTAAATAATTTGTTGAAGTTGCTTGTATTTGCCTTTTTCCTCTTTTTCCTTATTGTTAAAAATTCAAAAAATATAAAAAGAATTAAAAATCCATCAAAAATACTTGTTTTTATTTTATCTTATTTTTAGACTACTTCGTAGGCCGCAAGGCCAACTCGTGCTCCCTGAGTCCAACCCTTGGTGCTATGCCAGACTAATCACATAGCCAAGACCGCTATTTTTTATTTTATTGTTTTATCTATGATATTGGTGGTCTGATCTTACATTTTTCTTGATCGAGCTGATTCTCCGAGTGACTGAGGTCGCAACGACCTTAGCTATCTGATTTACCTTAGTCTATCGGGGAATTTTTGGCTCATCAGAATGGCGCTGTTGCCGGGGAGCACGGCTTAGTAGTCGATTTTTGTTTTCTTTTTATTTTGTTTTGATTTTCGTGGTTTTCCGCGACTTTTTCTTCGTCCGCGGCTTTTCACGGCTTTTTGTTTTTCTTTTATTTTCATTTTCTTTTAGTTTATTTTTTTTGTTTTTATTTTCCTTGGGTGTTTATTTTCATTTTTGTGCATATACCCTGTTTCAGTTTATTTTTATAATAATCTGGTCTATGACACTCTATTTGTTTTCTTGCGAGGACCCGAGGACCGAGGCGACTTCTTTGGAAGCCGATGCAACCGCAGGAGTTGGAGGCAGCTTCCTTCTCTACGAAGCCGCAGGAGAGCGCGAGGAGCCGAGCAGGAGTGCGGGAGCTGCGGAATAGCCGCGGAGTTTAGTTAGCTTAGTTTAGATTTTATTTTAGCACATTTTATTATTGTAATAATACAGGGACCAGAGACAGAGACTTAGACTTTCGGGGTCTGTTTCGCCGAGCACCGGTGTGCTCGGGGCACCCCACCGGATTTTCGCAGTTTTTACACGGTTTTTCTATCGTTTATTTCATGACTTATTGATTCACGCGGATTTCAGCCCTAGTTTAGGATTTTTGCTTGATTGTGCTGTAATAAGTAGGGTCCACACACCTAATAATTTGACTGTACCTATAGACCGTAATTGAACCAACATAAAAATTAATAAAAAAGACTATCTGGTCACTTGAGGGGTCCCGCACCGCTAGAGGTCGTATACAGTCCTGGCAGGACCCGTTGTGGCGGGCACCGATCGGCATCCGAGATCGGACACTGACCCCTCCTATTGATCATTTAGCCATTGTTCTTTCGAGTAGAACTGCTTCGTTTAGGGTCGGTTTTCCGCTTGCATCATATAGATAGTTTTTATTCAGTCTTTTAATAATGCGCGGATCATATTGCATGTAGACTGTTGGAGTCAGGTACGCCTTCTAGCTCGTGCATGCATCATTGATTTCCCGTGCATCAGCTTTTTCGTCTTCTCCCCCCCGATTTTTGGACTTAAATAACCAGGAGAACCGAAAAATTCGTTAAGCGATTGTTTGGTTTGAAAAATACATAAAAAACAAAAACTATAAAATTGGGACTGCTAAACCAACTTGACCCTAAAAGACACATCATCATAAAAATTTGTCTTGGGGAGAGCAACCCCCTCATTGTCTAGTTTGTATGCGCGAGAGAGTGACCCGTATACTAGGCTAGAGCCACTTCCGAGCCCCGATCAGACTACCGGCCTTTTATACGGGACAGTCTGGTTAGCGGATTGGATTCCTACCAGGTCACGTAACCGCTCTTATATCCCGACATGATCACCTAAATAAAATCGACAAGATAATTGACCGAGCTCTTACGGTCTTCAACTCAACATGGAGTAGGTGAATCCAGGGTTTGTTTGCTCATCATAGTTGTTTCCAGATCCCATCTGCCCGACTCGCCAGATCAAGATGATGGGCAGGAGGTCTCTTAGGCAGCCTCTGGCTGCACCCTTTTTAGCTCTCCAGCCCGTTCATCTAGGTTGGTTTGTGAGAGCTCAGACCCGCTCTCACCCGAGTTCGATTCCGCCCTGTTCCCCCTTGACCACCCTTCTACCAGTCCAAAGATACCAGTGCCAGATGCTAGACAGCAGACAGATGATTTATCAGCACCTGAGTTTGGGTCTTTTGCCTTTGCAGAGACCATGGCAGGCAGCAGCGATGACCGCACCTGAGGTCCCCGAGCAGAGCAGACATTTATCATGGACTAGGGTGTGATCAACACCACCCTGATCGCCTCTCTCGAGACAGTGCAGCAGCAGCTTAGGGATTAGGGTGCGTTCATGATTGGGATGAGGAGAGAGATGGAGCAGATGAGAGCCGACCGCAACCAACGCGGACCCGGAGACGGACTGAGGAGACCCGACGATGCGGCAGCAGCAGCCGCAGTAGCAGCAGCAGCCGCAGCAGTACCACCAGATCAGCCGAGACCGATGCGAGAGTTGCACAACCCTGGGTCGACTTTGACGCACCGTTGGGTGGTACTACCAGCCATAATGGGGGACTTCAAGTTCCCCCCGAAAACCCTTCAACTCCTCCCCCAGTTCCATGGGCTCGCCATTGAGGAGCCTTGTCTATATCTCCAAGAGTTCTTGATGATCTGCAGCACAGTCCACGACCGTCAGGTGGATGAGGACACCAATCGCATGATTGCCTTCCCCTTTTCACTGGCAGATAGAGCAGCCACCTGGCTGAAGCATCTGGGGAAGTTCGTGTACACCTGGGAGCAGCTCCGCACCGAGTACTTGAACAAGTACTATCCACTCGGGCAGACGAATGCAGCGAGGGCCCTGATTAGTAACTTCTCCATGCTCCCCAATGAGCAGTTTCACGAGGCATGGGAGAGGTTCAGAGAGTTGACAGACAGATGCCTGCACCACGGCATCACGAAGCTGAACCTAGTTCAGAGCTTCTTTTACGGGTTGACACCAGAGCTGCAGGGCCTGGTGAATGCTTCTTTTGGCGGTTCCTACTTTGCCAGAGATGAGGATCAGGTCTGGGCCATCTACGAGGAGATGGCCGAGAACTATACAGTGATGTCCCAGACCCGACTCTACGCTCAGGGACGCCCCCAACCCCAGTCCGTACAGTACCAGAGGATAGCACGGGTCGATGTCGGTCCTTCTACTTCATCTGTGCCAGCCGCACAGTCTGAGTTTACAGTCGCAGACATGGGGATCATCAGCGAGAAGCTGGACCGGATCGAGTTGATCGAGAAGAAGCAGTGCCAGGGCATATCTCAGATGGATCAGATGGCACAGACACTGAGTGACTTGAAGACACAGCTCATGTGTCTCCACGAGGCACAGACGGCTTCTCAGCCCCGTCTTCAGTCACGAGGAGATCCGAGTGGCAGTGACAGCTCGTCCCAGCGCTCCAGCTTCAATCAACCTAGATAGGTCCACCTTGTACAGGCGGAACCGTACCAGCAGCCGCAGCCTTACTACTAGTCACCACCATCCCAAGACACTCAGATGGTGGTTTACCAGCCGGATCAGCCTCTAGCAGTACTCCCTCCACCCACCTACGAGCAGGAGCCGTTGATGGATGTCAACGGGATTTGGTACGACCGACCCCAGCCCGGTATCCAACGAGACCATCCCGGATTCCGTTGATCAGCCGGAGGTGCCAGTTCCCAGCAGCAGTCTCCCGTTCAAGGTGGCCAGTACGGCCATCAGTGAGATCACCAGCAGCCCCAACCCCCAGTACACCAGCAGCAGCAGCAGTCATTCCAGCCCCATCACCAGCAGTATGGTCCTCGTCCCTATCAGCAAGGACAGTCTTGGAGGCGAGAGCAGCCTCAGCCGCAGTATCATCCCCAGCAGTACCCCTCTCACCCGCACCAGCCACAGCACTACCAGCGAGGCCACCCATCGGGTTCTCATGGGCCAGCCTATGAGAACCATGCCTTAGACGATCTAGCCCGCCTCATGACTGAGCAGCAGGCCACTTTCAGATGGGAGATGGATGAGTTCCGCCAGGAGATGCGGGAGATTGTGAGAGGGAAGGCCGTCATCCCTGCCCGGATTGTGCCGAACCCGAACAACCTGAAGAGAAAGTCTGAGCAGGTAGATTTCACAGAGTATGCCACTCCTAAAAGTCCAGGGGCGAAGTTGCAAAATACCCAAAATATTCAACACATGTCAAATTAAACCATTCACAGGGGCATAAGTGCAAATATCAAGTAATATTTTTCATTCAATAACACTTCCAAACATCAGCCCAAAATATGCAAATTCACCAACAAACCACGTAACGAAGCACGTGTCTCACATATACAGGGGTAAAAATGCAAAAAGTGTAAACAACCAGGTCCTAAGTGCAATTCACCAACAAACTATCTAAAATATTTACAAGACTGAATAATAAAGACAAAAGGAGAGAGGGCCTAAGGGTAAATTACGCTTTATTATCCGAGGGCTGAGAGTGCGCCACGTGGGGTATCCAACGGTTGTAGGGCGCTGCTCTTCAACGAAGAGACCTCGATTCTGATCTGACGGCGGAGAGGGAGCCACGTGGATGATCGAACGGCTATGGAATGGGCTCGCCTCTCCTCTGCGACGGACGCTCCAGATGAGGTCCGATCTCTGATCTGACGGCTGCTATCCCCTCGCCAATGGACGGTCGTGATTAAAACTAGGCGAGGGGGCTCGATGGAGGGCTGAGGAAGGTCCTCCAAGAACAGGTGGCCGGCGAACTTCGCCGGCCCGATACTCGCGTTGGATGCCTCCTCCGCTGCTGCTAAGGTGCGGAATGGATCTGCCTTGACGTTCCGCAGCTGATGCGCCTCTCCGATGAGGCCGGCGACCACCGGAGTGGCCCGGCGACGGCGGTGACCTGGAGCTCCTGTGCTCGAAAGCTTCGACCCTCAGATGGGCCTCTTCGGACCTGGAAAACACCATAGGAAGACTCCTGGGTCATGGGCAAACTGCCTCGACCCTGTGAGGGGTGAAATGGGTGGCTGGTGCATCGGGGCGGATGATCTCCGGCGATGTGACGGCGAGGGAGATCGACTCCCACTTCCGGGGCTAACTGGGTTGGATGGATGGGTGAAGAACGTGCAGGGGAGGATGGAGATTATGAAGGTCGATTCGGATGGTCGGAACGATGGTCGGAATGGGACTAATCGATGAACGACGGTAAAGAATGGATTTGGGCGAAATCAGAAATTCGAGCAAGATAGAAAGAACTAGGCTCACCAGGTGAGTGTGGTCGACTAGGAATGAGCTCCTAGAGCTCTTGGTCTTCGCCTCGAGGGACGTCGATGGCCCGAGGCTCAGGCGCAGCTTTGGGCGGTGCACGGTGGCGAAATGCTGCCGGATCACTTTAGGGTATCGGGTGGAGGTCCTCCGCCTCTCTGCAACACTTCGACGGCTAGCTGTCACTCTAGGGTATCGGGTGGAGGTCCTTGGTGGAAGGGGCGACGCCAAAGATGGCTGGAAAAATGCGGCGGAGCTGAAGCTTTATACACATGCCGATCTGAGAAGAGAGGGTCGGGCAGGGTTCCGTGAAGCGCGGATCCCAATGTGGATGTGTCGGCGTGGATCTCGGATGCAGGAGGAAGGAAGAGGACCCTGGGTTTAGTCGAATGGGTCTCGGATCACTCGGGGAAAAATCGGAGAAAAGCGGGTCGCGCGAGTGGATCCGGGTCGACTGGTCCAGGGGGGGAGTTGACCGGGGGTCAACAATCCCCCGTGGACCAATCAGGTGCGATCATGTATTAAAGATTTGGAAATTAAATATAAAATAGTAAATGGCCGAATTTTGAAAAAGTTAAAACATGAAAAATGATTCTTTATTTTAAAATTAATTTTTTGTGATTTTATTTATTTTTTTGAAATAAAAATAGGTATTTACAAAATAGTATTATTATATATATGTATATACAATATATATTTTTAATTTTTGATTTTTAATTATTTATTTTTGTACATTTTATTCCAAATTTATATTTTATTTATTTAGAAAATAAAACTTGGAATAATTTGGTATTTTTATTTTATTTTTATTATTTATTTACAAGGTCTAAATAAATACTTTTATTTATATACATACATGGTATATGTACAATGAGGGAACTTGATTTTATTTTAGCTCTTTTTATTTTATTTTTATTTTTGTAATTTTTATTTTATTTATTCACATTGTGAAACATGGAATATGTACATATTTTTATGAGATTTTATTTATTTACTTATAGGGAAAAAATAATTATATAAGGGGTTTTATGTACATGGTGTATGTACAATGGGGAAGGGTATTTTATTTTCTTTTTAATTTTCTTTTATTTTTCTTATTTTTATTTTAATTTAATATTTACAAATATTTACATATACATACACACCCATTTAAATAAGAGGAAAATATTTTTATTTATAGGTCTATGTATAAGTGTGAGCTTCCTTATCTCTCTCTACTTGGGTTTTTATGCGGTCAGGCCCATGCTAAGCCCTCCCTTGGGATTAGACCGCTCAATATTTATTCTAAATATCTCCCTCTTTTTCTTTTATTTCTTTATTCTTTTATTTATGCACAAAAACATGCTAATTATTCATAATTACACAATGCATGATATTTGACCATTATTGATATTTATAGGAATATACATGTGTTTTGCATGGGTTTTGTAGCTAAAATAAAAGAATAAAGAGTGATGAATGGGTATTCATCACCCAACAGGTAGAGTTCAACCAGCAGATAATAGATCGATTTCATATCTAGCTGACTCTCCAGGAGGCCTTGGAGCACATCCCTCTACTCCAGAGATCACTCAGAGATAGGACCACAGTTAGGAGGAAGAGGAGGAACCACTAGTCTGAGATCTATGTGCTTACCAGAGCCACGTGTTTCGTGATTCAGAACTGTCTGCCGACCAAGAGGCCAGATTCAGGAGCCCCGTATGTCAGATGCCATATCCGTCAGCAGAGGTTCGACCGCACTCTATTAGACAGCGGTTCTTCGATCAACCTACTTCCGGCAGCCCTTCTCAACCGCTTAGAGTTGGGCACTCTTCGACAGAGCAGGACAGTCCTTCAGTTTGCTGATCGATCTGTCAAGAGGCCGAAGGGGTTGCTGAGGGACGTTATCGTCACAATTCAGGGCCTGCAATTCCCCGTGGACTTCGTTGTGTTGGACATGGAGATCCCTGAGTCTGTGACCGATACCCTCATCATTCTAGCTCGCTCGTTCTTGGCCACAGCCAAGGCAGTGACCGACCATGATAGCAGGAAGGTATACTTTCGCATCGAGGGCGAGAGTGTACAAATAGAGACGGTCGCGGACATCATAGCCAGAGATTCAGTTTGCTCGGAGCAGACCACTGATTCAGAGCAGATGACAGAGTCAGGGCGAGACATCCACCAGGACTGCGACTTTGTGATTACAGATGATGAGGCAGTTTGGGCAGATCCAGTCGCACAGGCCATCCTCTCATCTTTAGAGTCTACTGATGCAGAGACGCCAGCAGAGGAGAGCTTGGAGAGAGCATTCCTGGTCCAGGATACTTGTCAGTCAGCAGAGCCGGTTCTTGACCGTGAGACAGATTTATGTGAGTCTGATACAAATCCCTCGGAGTCAGATGTTGATTGGGTAGAGTTTGATGATTTTCTACCATGTCTGACTTCCACTGAGCCTGCAGCAAGGGAGGAGGTTGATTCCATGCAGAGCAGGGACAGTCCAGTAGAGAAGCCTTCTCCAGATACTGATAGTGAGCGAGAGTTTCCGTTCTCCCATGCAGATTTGGCAGCATTCACTAAGAGCTTTTAGAGGCCAGATCCGCCAGCACCTACTTGTCCA
The DNA here is from genome assembly GCA_037367405.1 of Ottelia alismoides. Classification (NCBI taxonomy): domain Eukaryota; kingdom Viridiplantae; phylum Streptophyta; class Magnoliopsida; order Alismatales; family Hydrocharitaceae; genus Ottelia; species Ottelia alismoides. The sequence goes on from JAZKJV010000994.1 coordinate 493,425, forward strand.
GGGCTGAAGCCACTTCCTGCGTCGCTGAAGTATAGGTTCCCTGCGGGTGAGCATGAGATGTACCCAGTCATTATCTCAGCAGATTTGACTGGAGAGCAGAAATCCTGTCTGATGGGGGTTCTTGAAAAGAACCGCAAGTCGATAGGATGGAGCGTAGCCGATCTCCAAGGAATAAGTCCGGCCCTGTTCTCCCACCATATCTATCTCGAGGATGAGGTGAAGCCGTCGCGTGAGTTCCAGCGGCGGCTGAACCCAAATCTGAGAGAGGTTGTAATGAAGAAGACCTCGAAATGGTGGAGCGCCGATTTTATCTACCCCATCTCCGACTCCAAGTGGGTCAGTCCGTTACATGTTGTGCCCAAGAAGACGGGCATCACTACAGTTGTCAGCGAGTCTGGAGAGGAGATCGCTACCCAGGTACCCACTTCTTGATGGGTCTGCATGGATTACAGACGACTCAACCAGGCCACCAAGAAGGATCATTTCCCCCTATCCTTTATTGATCAGATCATTGAGAGACTGGCAGGGAAGAGTCACTACTGCTTCTTGGATGGGTATTAAGGCTACAATCAGGTGGCCATCGCGCCCAAGGACCAGGACAAGACCACGTTCACCTGTCCCTTCGGTACTTATGCTTTTAGACGCATGCCATTTGGGCTATGCAACGCCCCTGCGACTTTTCAGAGGTGCATGCTGTCTATATTTTCGGACATGGTGGGGGAGTGCTTGGAGGTCTCATGGATGACTTCTCGGTCTACGGCGACGGATTTGATTCATGTCTTGACTGCCTAGACCGAGTCCTTCAGCGATGCTTTGAGGTTCACCTGGTGTTGTCTTGGGAGAAGAGTCACTTCATGGTGACTCAGGGGATGGTGCTTGGCCATATCATCTCCAACAGGGGCATGGAGGTTGATCCAGCCAAGGTCGATGTCATTAGAAAACTCGCACCACCGTCCAACTTGCAGCAGTTACAGTCTTTTCTGGGGCACGTCGGTTTCTACCAGCGCTTCATTCATGATTTCAGTAGGATTTCCCGACCATTGACTGATCTGCTGACAAAAGACACTGAATTCCTTGTCAATGAAAAGTGTCTTTCGTTGTTTGAGACTCTAAAGAGCTGTGTTGTAGAGGCTCCTGTTCTCCAGCCGCCTGATTGGTCTCTCCCATTCGAGATCATGACGGATGCCTCCGATTTTGCCGTAGGGGCCGTGCTGGGACAGAGGAGGGATGAAGTCCCATTTGCTATTTACTACGCTAGCAGTACATTGGATGCCGCGCAACGGAACTATACAGTCACTGAGAAGGAGATGCTAGTTGTAGTTTTTGCCCTAGATAAGTTCAGATCTTACATCATTGGATCTAGAGTGACCATATACACTGATCATACCGCCATCAGGTACCTCATGGCAAAGAAGGATGCCAAAGCCAGATTGACCAGATGGATCCTTCTACTCCAGGAGTTTGACATAGAGATTAAGGATAAGCTTGGAGTCAAGAATGTGGTGGCGGATCATCTCTCCCGATTAGAGCATCTTGAGGATTCTGAGCAGACTGAGCCTATTTATGAGACCTTCCCAGATGAGGCGATCCTTGCTATCGCCTCTCTCCCGTGGAACGCCTATATTGTGAACTTTCTTGTTGCTAAGAAAGTTCCACAAGATTGGCCCAGGCAGCGACTTGAGACCTTCCTCGCGAAGGCCAAGTTCTACCACTGGGAGGATCCCATCCTTTACCATGAAGGAGGGGATAGCGTCTAGCGTAGGTGCATTCCTCAGGAGGAGCACCAGAGAGTCCTCACTTACTGCCACAAGCTTGAGGCAAGGGGACATCACTCTGGGAGGAGAACGACACAGAAAGTGCTCCAATCCAGCCTATGGTGGCCTACCCTCTTCAAGGACTCTGATGAGTTCGTGAAGAGGTGTACTAACCGTCAGAGGATGGGCACTTGTGGATAGCGTGATATGATGCCGATGCAGCCCATTCACTTCTGTGAGGTTTTTGACGCATGGGGCATCGATTTCATGGGTCCATTCCCTAGGAGTCAGGGATTCAACTACATTCTGTTGGCCGTGGATTATGTTAGTCATTGGGTTGAGTCCATCCCCGCCCAAACCGCAGATGCTAGGACTGTTTGCCGATTTTTGAGGAAGCATATCATTTCACGGTTCGGGGTATCTCGAGTGTTGATATCTGATGGGGGGTATCATTTCGTCAACGATAAGGTAAAGGCCCTTGCTAGCGAGTTCGGCATAGACCATCAATTTGCCACTCCATACCACCCTCAGACGAATGGTCTTGCTAAAGTGTCGAACAGGGAGATCAAGACTATATTGCAAAAAGTCGTCCGCCCTGACCGAAAGGAATGGTCACAGCTTTTGGACTTGGTCTTGTAGGCATATAGGATATCTTTCAAGACACCATTGGGCACATCTCCCTTTTGCCTCGTTTATGGCAAGCTGTGCCATTTACCTGTAGAGCTGAGACATAGGTCACTTTGGGTTGTCACTGATATACTTTTGAATCCATATAGTGTAGGAGATCAGAGGAGGGTAGAGTTAGCAGCCTTGGAGGAACTTCGTGATACCGCCTTCTCAAACAGCCTACACTACAAGGAGAGAGTGAAGGAGTGGCATGATTCTCATATCAGTCACAAGCATTTTGAGCCTGGACAGAGATTATGGTTGTTTGATGCTAGGCTTCGTCTATTTCCAGGGAAGCTACAGAGCAAATGGAAGGGACCGTATTTAGTGAGAAAGGTACATGACAATGGGAGTATCGATATATCTGAGTTATCATCTGAGAGTACCTTTCGAGTGAACGGCCAGCGGCTCAAGCCATTTCTAGATCATGAGCTGCGGGTCGTTGATGTTGCCCCAATTCACTTTGCTTGAGATGTGGTCTCTTGACTCACATCTATTGCATCTCACGCTTGATTATCACTGTTCTTCCGATTTGTATAGATCCAGATGTCTATATCACTCTATTCTTTAGTCCCACATCCCTTTCCTCATTTTATGATTATGCTATACTTAGGGTGTACTTTACCCTAAGTATAGGGGGGATGTAGGACTCTCAGGTATTCTTTTGATTCTTTTTACCCTTGTTTTTGCTGCCTATACTTAGGGATATTTTACCCTAAGTATGGGGGGGTAGACCCTGTACATTCGCACTCGGCTCTCCCTTCGTGTACAACCTGCTATACTTAGGATTATTTGATCCTAAGTATAGGGGGAATTGCCGAGATCCTCTTGATTTCTATTCTTTCATTCGTCTTTCTATATAGCCTTTCTTTTCACTTCCCTATACTAAGCACGAGTTATGTCTTCTTCATCGCTCTTGACTCTGAGGACATCGTTCGAGCTAAGTATAGGGGGGTGTGTATATATTTCATATATACTTTAGCCATAACTCGTACTTTGTGTGAGTGTGTTAATAAATAAAAATGGCTAAAAATCCAAAAATCCATAAAAATTAAAAAGTTTTCCTTGTAAATACACACTCTTTTATTTGCACTTACATAGCTATTTTACAAAATTATTTTTGTAAAAAAGTTTGTAAAAACTTTTTGTGTAAATAGTGTGTAAATATGTTCATATCAAAATTATGTATATAGTACAAAATTTTTCCAAAATGTTTTGAAAATCAAAAGTTTGCAAAAACCTTGTCTAAATTTGTGTAAATATTTGGCAAAACTTGCATTCATGCATACATCCATGTTTTCAAAACATTTTTCAAAAATTTTGCACATGTGTAAATAGTTTGTAAAATAGCATCTTTGTAAATATTTGTATAGTTTTTCCTGGATTATAGTTGACATTTAAACTAGCCTGGAATTATATTGGAAAATGGAGCTTGGTTAAGATCTTAATCCACCTAATTATAAGACGAACCTTATAGGGCTTAGGGTTAAGGCTTTTCAGGTCCATGGTGACTTAATTCTTTGAGTCCACTAGGCTATGATCACATGTCATCTCAATGAGCCTAAGTAGAGCACTTAACAACACACACATGACTCATATAGACAATAGCTTGACTTGGACCCGCACTTTACATCGAGCTCTCTATGGATGAGGTGGTGAGGAGGCAGTCTTCCTTGACTTGGGGTAGCATATGAGGGTAGTACTTCTAGGCGGAATCTCTCTTCTTCTTATAGTGAAGGAAGTGTGTCTCAACTTGGTCTGGTTGCCATGAGGTCTAACGACAGGAGTTGTGGGTTGCAATAATGCTTCAAAGGAGGGATAGTCTACTGGCTCAAGAGGAAAAACTCCTTATGTATATATGCTGCACCTTGTAAATATGTTGTACAGATGCACTTGAAAAAAATGCAAAAAGAAAATAACTCCAAAAAAGTGGTGGGTCTGATAGAAAATGATAATCCCACCGGAGTATGTATATAGTGCAATAAGCAAAGCTTGAGACTCGTTTTCCATCTTATGTAGCTTGCAGCAGGGAGACTTAGCTACACTGGTTGAGCTCCCAAGGATACATGGCTACACTGGCCATGGTCCATTCTCTTCTTCCACCTCTTCTTGAGCCGGTTGAACTTGAACTTAGAAGGGAATACCCCGCTCCTCGAGGAAAGAGTGACCAGACTAGGGTCATAGAGTTACCTTGTTGGGGAGGGTTGTCAAGTTGCTACTTCTGAGGTGGAGAGCTATACATCACATATACTGTACAAGGAAAGATTCATGGTCTTCAGGGTTTGTGTATGTAGACTTGTTCTGATCTGGATTATTGAGGAGTCTTGACTATATATTAGTGGATCTTAGAGGCTGTTAAGTTTTAAACCTAAGTCCAAATAAGGTTCTGACACATTAATAATCCAAAGATCTGACCGAGCTCCATATTTCAATTTAGTGAAGGCAAGTTTAATAATCAACATTGATCCATGCATTTTCTCCTCTTTTTCTTTTTCCTTTTCTTTTTCACTTCTTTTTCAAATAAGTTTTTGCTAAGGGACTAGCAAAGTTAAGTATAGGGGGTGATGAATACCCATTCATCACTCTTTATTCTTTTATTTTAGCTACAAAACCTATGTAAAACACATTGTATATTCATGTAAATAGCATAAATTATCAATAAGCATGCATTGTGTAAATTACAATAATTAGCATGTTTTTGTGCATAAATAAAAGAATAAATAAATAAATAAAAGAAAAAGAGGGAAATATTTAGAATAAATATTGAGTGATCTAATCCCAAGGGAGGGCTCAGCATGGGCCTGACCGCAAAAGAATCCAAGTAGAGGGAGATAGGGTCAATCTCATGTGTGTACATATGCCTATATATGTAAATAAATAAAAATTATTTTCCTCTTATTAAAAATAAAAATGTGTGCTTATTTATCTATACATATTTGTAAATATAAAATTACAATAAAATGGGAAAAATAAGAGAAAAATAAAAACAAATAAAATTCTCTCATCTTTGTACATGGACCATGTATATAGAATCACCCATCTATTTATTTGCTTTTTGTAAATAAATAATTAAAATACAACAATAATATTTCCATATTCCTCATTTCATGGTGTAAATAAATAAAATAAATTTACAAAAACTAAAAATAAAATAAAAAGAAATAAAATAAAATCAATTCCCACCTTGTATATATACCATGTAAATATGTGTATATACCTATTTATTTCACCTATGTAAATAAATAATAAAAATAAAATAAAAATACCCTTTTATTCCAAATTTTATTCTATAAATAAATAAAATATAAAATTGGAATAAATGTATAAAATTAAAAAATTAAAAATAAAAATAAAAAATACATATATGTATATACCTATATATAATAATATAATGTAAATACATAATTTATTTTTCAAAAAAATAAATAAAAATCACTAAAAAATAATTTGAAAATAAATAAACATTTTTCATGTTTTAAATTATTGAAATAAGGTCATTTATTATTTTTTATTGAATTTCTAAAACTTTAATAAAAGCTGAATTCTGATTGGTCCTCGGGGGATTGTTGTCCCGCGGTCAACTCTCCCCCCTGGACCAGTCAACTCGGATCTGTGCGCCCGACCCATTTTTCTCCAAATTATCCCCGCATGATCCGAGCTCCATTCTCCTAAACCTCGGGTCCTAATCATACTTCCTACATCCGAGATCCACGCCTGGTGGTTTTTCCTCAGGATCCGAGCTCCGACAACCATGCCCGACCCCTTCTTCTCGGACCCCTAGCCGTATAAAGCTTCGCCTCCAGCCAACTTTTCACGCATCCTTGTCTGTGCCCCTTCATCTCAGGACCTCCACCTTACTCCCCAGAGTGACATCTACGCGAGGAGGGTGTCGAAGAGAGGAGAGAGAGCCTCCAGCTATCGATCCGATGACCCCTGTCGCCGTGCGCCGTCGCGAGGTGCGCTGAGCCTCGGAACCTGATGCTTCCTAGAGGCAAGGACCCCCAGAGATCGCAAGCTCGTCCCCAGTCGACTCCAGCCATCAGGTAGACCTGATTCTTTCTAGTTTCCTTTAATTTCTCATTACGCCCAATTCACTTCGCCGCCGTCACCGATCGATTCCGTTCACTCCGCTCATCCAATCGATCATCCGACCCGACCGTCACACTCGTGTGACTCCTACCCACCTTCTGTACCCACTCACTCCCCTTCGTTCGCCCCAGAACCAAGGTCCGACCTCCACCTTCGTCGCCTCGCCGGAGGTCCTCCATCCGACGCGCCCGACGACCGTTTCCACCCCCTGACGGGTCGAGGCAATTTGCCCTCGACCCAAGATGCTTCTGGTGCTTCTTTGTAGGACAATGCGACCCATCTGAGGGTCTTCTCATTCGAGCACAGACGCTGAGCTCCGCCTTCGTCGCCGGAGTTCCTCGGAGCTTCCCGGCCTCATCAGAGGGGCCCATTAGCTGCGGAGCACCTTGGCGATCACGTTCCACCTTCGAGCAGCCTAAGAGGAGGTCTCCATCGTGCGCACGGAGCCGGTGAAGCTCGCCGGTGAGTTGTTCATCCAGGACCCTCCTACGTCGTCCGTTCTACCTCGACGCTCCAGATCTGATCCTAGCCATCTATTTGAGGAGCAACTAGCCACCATCCGATCCTTCTGAGGCCTGATCGGATCGTCCATCCAGATGAAGGGCTCCCCTCACTTCTCAGTCGTCTGATTCACACATGGCGGCCCCTCGTCCGTTGGATCCAAGCACCAGTCTTCGAAGAAACGCCAGCTGCACCTTCACCGTCCGATCAGCCACGTGGCGCTTCTTCGGCCGTCCGCTTTTAATAAGGGGTAAATATCCCTTAGACCCTTCTCTGTTTTGTTTTTAGTAGTTAGTCCTGTAAATATTGAATACAGTTGTTTTTATTTTTGGATATTTGCACTATGGACCTTCATATTCTTGCTATTTGCATTTTAGTTCTTATATATGTGGCCACGTGCTTCGACACATGAGGTTCTGGTTTATTTACATTTTATACCCTGTGCTTCATGTGCTTTGTTGTTCGATCTTTTAGAAATAGGAATTGCAAATAGGTCCCTCCGTGCCTGATTCACGTGCGTAGCACGTGATTACTTGGACATTTTGCACGAGGGGCCCTAGGTTTTATTTGCTTGTTATCGTTTGGCCCCTGGAAGTAGTTTTTATTGCATTTAGGTCCCTGTGCACTATTAGCCTTTATTTTAATTAAATAAAATAGCAAATTCAACCCAAATTATGTGAAATTTGGACACATGGCTCCTGCCACTGTATAAAAATTTCCCTAAATTTTGGGTACATTTTTTAGGCTTTTTCATATTTTTTAAAGTTCAAAAACTGTTGTTTTTGCTTCTGTTCAATTTAGAAAATCATAAAAATATAAAAACTATTTTAAAAATTTTAAAAAAATAAGTTTTGTTAGTTTTCGTGTGTTTTATTTTCTATGCAATTTTGGTTATTTTTGGACATATAAAAATCTTAAAAATTTAAAAACTCTAAAAAACTCATAAAAATTCTAAAAATTTGTAGAAAAACCAAAAAAATATGAACTCTTTTTCTAAATTTTCCTTGTTGTTTATACTTCCCATAAAATTACCTCCAGGCTTTTACAGATCAATTTGCTATTTTAAATTGATCTTTCAAGCCTGGCTGGATAGTAGCTTACTATTTTTGCCCCTTTTGATTTTTAAAAAATCGGATAAAAATTAGAAAAATCTGAAAAATTAACCAAAAACATTAAAAAACCTAAAAACATAAAAATATTTTTGTTTGAATTTTTGGAGTGTTTTAAGTGATTAAATAATTTGTTGAAGTTGCTTGTATTTGCCTTTTTCCTCTTTTTCCTTATTATTAAAAATCCAAAAAATATAAAAAGAATTAAAAATCCACCAAAAATACTCGTTTTTATTTTATCTTGTTTATGTATTACTTCGTAGGATGCAAGGCCAACTCGTGCTCCCTGAGTTCGACACTGGGTGCTATGCCAGGCTAATCACATAGCCAGGACCGCTATTTTTGATTTTATTGTTTTATCATTGGTATTGGTGGTCTGATCTTACATTTTTCTTGATCGAGCTGATTCTTCGAGTGACTGAGGTCGCAACGACCTTAGCTATCTGATTTACCTTAGTCTATCGGGGAATTTTCGGCTCATCATATACCTTCGTATTCCATCTTGCTGCATGAACAAACAACTAAATTTGAGTCAGTATAAAATGAAACCTCCCTGCGTTTTTCAGTTCGACCAATCTTGTTGACATGATAGATTATTCTACTGCTAGAGCTCTCAGATATTACAACATTCATCTCAATACCTTTCTTTAGCTGCTTACGAACGACATAGAACATAGTCTTTGTATATATTTTCCATAATTGATCTTCCATGTGGTGTCCGAAATTGGTCTCTTCTGATCTGAATCATTATCCAAGTCATTGCCACGTTCTCTAAGCCTCTGAAGTGAAGTTGAAATCTGAAAATGAATTCAAGTAGAGAATTTTGCTTAGTTATGTGGCTTTAGAGAAAAGTATTCATACTCTCGCTACGTTGGGTGCTCCGCATTCCTGCAAAAAATTTATCCCTCATGTATATATCAAGCCACTTATGTATTATGCTGAACTTTTCGGCCAACCATCTATTATGTGATAAATCAAACTAATCAATTGCATTTAGCCATCCATTTTCAAAAAGCTCAATAAAGTGAGTACGTAATACAAGGACAGAAATGTTTGTAATGCTTTATCAATATCCTGTATAGGACCAAGCTTTATCTTTAGCTTAGGCATTATGTGCCATGCACATAGCTTATGAATAGTATTTGGAAAGGATACAAGAATAGCTGCATGTATAGTAGGGTCTTCATCTGTAACAATAGATATAGGATGTTTTCCCATTGCCTCAATGAATTTTCGAACAACCAAACAAAAGATTCAGTATTTTCTCTGTGTAAAAATGCATTGTCAAAAAAATAAGGTCATGTTATGATGATTGACCCCACAAAATGATCCAAAAACAAGCTTGTATTCGTTAGTCCTATAGGTGGTGTCAAATGTAATTGCATCACCAAAAAGTTTATAGTCGGCAATAGACTCAGAATCAATCCAAATGCACTGAGTAAGCCTGTTTTTCTCGTCAGATTGGTAGGAATAGAAGAACTCAGGAGTCTTCCTTTGACAATTGCGTAAGTGTTCAAGGAGTAGATGAGCATCCAATCCATCTTTGTTTTTTTCATTTCTATTTAGATTATATATATTACGAACTATACCACCAGCTTGACTATTAGTGATAAAATCATTTTCGATGAAAGCTGATTGTTTGGAAGTAGAAATATTAACATCAGTCATTGATTTCACAAGCAACTTCGTAGCCCTTGAAAACCTTCTATTAGGTCTCAAATAACATCATTTAGAAGGCGTTACAAGATTGTGGTTATGATCTTCAATGAATTTAACAACAATCCAATCACCTTCTTCACGTCTATGATGAATAGCAAGCATTGCATTGCATCCAGTTCTGACTAAATCAACTCTACGTTCTTCTATGTAAAATTCAATATCATCACTGTAATCACTATCCACTGAAACACGTACTTTCCTATTGCTCTTGAGAGTAGAGAAACATTGTTTCCAGCAAACAAATTTCTTAAAAATGACCATCTTTTCCTTTGTTACTATGTTAACACCATGACGTGCACTACTCTTTCTAACATTAAAGCCATCAATAGTAGCATAAGATTCATATAACTGGTATGCTTGTTCAATAGATCCAAAAATCATTCCAATGATTGGGGTATACGGATTTGCATATTCATCGAACCTTTGTGGAGTGCTGCAGTTTTCTGTAAATATATAGAATTTAATAAGCATATTATTGAATAATATGTGATGATATAATGTATTTGAAATGAGATATTACAGAACCCCAGCTATTGGAAAAGGTATATTAAATTTAAAATGTTGAGAACTTACTAATATAAAATTCTGATTTTTAAATATATAACAAAAATTAGTAAAACAATGGGAATAATTTTAAAAAATTTATTTTCTTTGTAAATGTAAGATTAAAAATGAAATATATAATCTATTATTTGTAAAAATATATAAGAAAAAGTTAATATAGAATAATTCACAGATTTTTTCTATATAGTTGTCCGGTGCGAAAAAGTAAAATGAAACATCTAAAAGATATTATATTTTGTGATATTACTAAATGTAAATAAAATTCAATAATTAAATAAATAATGTCTTTTATTAAAATATTAACTGCATAAATTAAAATAAGAGTTGTTAATATTAAAAAAATAATTGATTATATCAAAATATTCTATGCTAATATAAATATGCTTAATAATTTGTAAAATTATATCTTAAATTTTCAAATAAATATCGAATGTTAGTAAAATAAAGTTTAGTTAATTAGATTAAAGGATTTTATTTAAATATTCGTAACAGCATGTACAAAGGTATATTATGCTTGGAATAAGGTATCAGGAATATTAAACGCATTGGTTACTATCAGAATACCTACATTGAAAAAGCAAAGAAAATGTTAAATTTCTACGACATGTATACATGAAAATGTAAAATTGTATTAAATAACTAAGAAATAGATATGGAAATAGTCAAATATGTACGAATCTTCGGATTCAGGATTTCCATTACTTCGTTGGGAAGGACCATCAAGTAGAAGTTGCGGTTGTTAAGAACATAAAGAAATCAAACTCAGAAATTACAAAAAAACATGGATAATAATAATAAGGCATTGATACGGATGTAAAAAATTGAAACCTGATGCTGGATGAGATTCGGATCAGGGTATTTGACTAAAGTTTCCGAAGAACCGAGAAGAAGAAGTTGCTGGTATCAGAATGAGATTTGATTAAATAAACAGAATGATGTATTCATCAGTAAAAAAAATTTACAAATTCTTTGTATAAGATAATATGGAAGAAACAGATTTGACTGCATTAAAAATACTAAAATGAAAATATGAAATAAATACCTGGAACCCGCCAATATTTGGATTTTCGGTCGACATCTACAGATGAAACAGATCTAATACTGGAGAAAAATTCGAAAACATAGAACAATGAGATAACTTTGAATCAGAAATAAAAAATAAAAGGAATGTTTACCTCAATAAATCAGGATAGAAAAATTGATGGAAAGAAATCTTTCCAAAAATAACGAAATACTCGGAATTATGGTTAATAGGTTAAGAATTTCCACAAAAATGGGATAGAGGGCGGTTTTGATGGTGGTTTTCTATTGCAAATCCGATTTTTATCATGTCCATCGATCAGAATCCAACGGCTGGATATTGCGGCTCATCAAAAACACAATGAGACCCCGTCTCATTTGAAGTTTCTCCTATATGTATGTATGTATGTATGTATATATATATATATATATATATTCTTGTTCGAGTAATTACTAAAAGAGGTCCCAATTATGCATCGGTTCTGGGTTCATTTGGTTGCAGGGTTGGGCAGGGTTAGGTTGGGTTGGGTACTATTCACAAGGGTACCCCCTCCTCACAGTTTACTATTCACCCAGCCCTGTGAATAGTACTCAACCCTGCCCAACCCTGCAACCAAACGAACCCTAGCAAAAAGGGGTGGGAACTGAAGGGCCGCGGAAGCTCACGAGGGAATGCATTTGAGATTAGAAAATAAAGCCAAAGCCCTCTACGTTACTTTTGAAAGATGATACATCTAATTGTGAATTGATGTATAATTGAGGTATTTTTTGTAATTTACCTTTTTAGCCCACCATAGCACCGAATTCGATGGTCTCTTCGCCACCTTTCAAGATGATGAGTATAAATATCTTATCAGCATTTTTTTTATCCTTAGAGATAACGTGCTCTGATTCTCAAAAAAGAGGCGTGCAATTTAAGTTTGAGCCTAAAAACAAACTTATCTGGACAACCCTCTATCTTTTATGATGAATTACACATGTGCATTCGGTTGGACTTTGATCATTGAGTGCTAGTGATTGATAGAAAGTGAAGGTTCAAATCTTCTGTTATTCTCTTGTCTCTTTGTCACCAGCCTCTTGGCTAGTTGGAAGCTAATTTGGTTGAGATTCATTCACTCATTGATGCACCTTGAGGGCCTACGTGCTCCTCATATGGGCTCCGTCTCTTTGCTTTTATTTCTCCACCTCATTCCTTATCGTCTATCATCTGTAATAGACTGAGCCAGCGCTCCCTGCATATCATGTATTCCATGTCGTCGTGAGGGAATGAAAAAACATTTGAGGGACCATGCACATTCATTTGTCTCATATGCTACATTGTAGGATTGTCGTTCAAGAAGAAGGATTCATACAATCGCGCGTATGATACTCGTGTATGTCTTTCCTCGTCGAAGTCGAGCTTCGATCTTCCCAATTGAAAAATGATAACATCAAAAGGAAATGAAAAACAAAAGGAAAAAATAAAAGTAAAGAGATTTTTGCATTTTTCTCGTCCAAAAACTTTTAATAACACTTATGCTTATGCTGTCAACTTTTTTTAATTACACTTCTGCTGCAAAAAAATTAGGAGTACTAAGTGTTATTGGAAAATTCAAAATTGAAAATTTTCAAAATGTTATGTGTAGATTATAGTGGCACAAGTGTGATTGCAAAATATTAATGTGCAAGTGTTATTGAAAAAAATTAGAAGGTTTTAAGTGCAGAGTATGCCCCTTGAAATAGTATCCGATTGTCCTATAGTTTCTATAGTTACACCATGACCTCGTAGATTACAACACAATCAATGTAATCTTACTATAACATACACATAGGGACGCAAGCGATCAGATATGAATACATACATACGTGTGTATGAAGCCATATCCTTATCCATTTTAAATACAAATACGGACATTGATACAATAGATAGATATGAAAACTACGTTATCATATTTAAAAACACATGATATGAACCAGAAACAGATAATATTAACAATATCTTACAGATTAACTTAAATATACGTCCATTGAATGGATTGCACATGATATAAGTATATTAAATATAATTATCTTCAAAAGATTACATCACTATAGAATTAAGGTATAAAATTATGTTTGATATGGTTAAAACAAACCATTGTTGTAAAAGTCAGTCGACTAGGTTGATTAGTCCGTATGACTAGTTGAGTGGGGAGGGAGGGAGAAGGTAACCGACTCGACTAGGCCTAGTCGGCCATTAGTCGATCAACCCAACTAATCAGGTCGATTACTCGATCGGCTTTTAAATATATATTTTTTTAATTTTTCTAGTTTTCTGATTTTTTTAAAAGCAAACTTATTCTAATGCTTAATGTATATTTAAAGAGAATTGCTTCTTTTTTTTTCATTATGTAGTATAGAAAATGTACAAATCAATATAAATATATAAGAATATGTGTATAAAAATTGATTTATGCATTTAAAATAATTTAAAAGTTCAAAACTGTCTAATGACCGACTAAATCCGATTAGTCACCCGACTGCCGATTAATCCTTAGTCAGTGACCTCGCCGACCGAGTACCGACTACTGCTTTCTACAATCTTGAAATAAACTTACAACTATATTTGTACAAAAATGTTGATATATATGGGTAAAATGTATATGCCCCCTAGGGGGAGCTAAGTTTCACGTATTTTTTTATTTATTTGAAAATAGAAATCATGTAAATTCATTATTATATCCTTCTATTATGTCATTCAAATTTCATGCGAAACAGAGACTCCTACGACCTCCATCCAGACATGATCGATTTAAAAAATCCTGGAACCGTTAAAAAATGACTATCTAGATGAAGGTCGTAGGAGTCTCAGTTTCACATGAAATTTGAATGATATAATATAGGGATATAGTGATAAATATTCACGGAAAAATTTTCAAAAAAACAAAAAAATAAAGAAAATAGGACATGGGTTAGCTCCCCTTAGGGGACAACCCCATTTATCTCTCTCGTCAACATTCATTTTAAATCGATATGATATCCACATCTATATAAAACGGATACGATGACAAATCACATACGGCTATTGTCTCTGTCCCTTTGCATCCATACATACACAACCTTTGGACGTGGGGCACATTTGTTAAACATAATTAAGATCACAAGAGTCATGGTATAATTACAATGAGTTCAAAGATTGTTCTGTTTTGAGACATAGGTTCAAGGACTTTAAAGTAAATATCCCAGATTTAAAAAGCAGCATAAAAAACAAGAACAACTCTCCTGCCCTCAGGCGGCGGTGCCTCCGCTTCCCGCCAAAAAGCACACCCCCCTCTCCCCTCAGCTCACCCACATCCACCCTATATATATACAACTAGAAACTCCACGCCACACCTCTCACTCCTCTCCTACACCCCCACACACACACCTCTCTCCTACACAACTCAGTCTCCTCCATCTCGACTTGTGCCGGTTACTTTGACACCGGAAAAGGACTCTCCGGCGAATCCGAACGTCCGATTCTTCCAATTCGCTTGAGAAGATGCGAACATATCCCTCCGCCGCAGAGGCGAACTTCAATTCCACCGCATCGCAACCGTCCCCATCGCCACCGCCGAAATCATCCTTCCGACCGAGTGTGGCGATCGCGGTGGGCGTCGCTGCCACGCTCTTCTCCCTCACCTTCCTCCTCCTCTACTCCAACCGCTGCCGCCGTCGACGCCTCCTCCTCCTCTCTCCCCACTCCTCCTACCGACCCAATTACCCATCCTCGCCCCGCCGCAACTCCGGCCTCCACCGTGGCGTCGTCTCGGCGCTTCCCCTCTTCCGGTTCTCGTCACTCCACAAACGCCCCTCCCTCGACTGTGCCGTCTGCCTCTCGCCTTTCCTCCCCGCCGACCTCCTCCGCCTCCTCCCCCGCTGCCGCCACGCCTTCCACCTCGACTGCGTCGACACCTGGCTCGACTCCCACTCCACCTGCCCCCTCTGCCGCTGCCGCGTCAACCCCGACGACGTCTTCCTCCTCTCCGATGACGACCCCCCTCCACCAGCCACCCACAATTGCGGCTTCCTCCGCCCGGCTCGCGTCTCCGGCCGCCACTCCTCCGCCGGAGAACGGTCCACCTCGCAGCCGCCGCCTCCGGCCAAGCGCAATTCCATCGACGACGGGCTCCTCCGCTTCGCCCCTGCGCCGCCGCGGAAGGACCGGCTTCTCCCCACGTCGGAGGCGGCGGAGGCGATTGCCAGCAAGCGATTCGAGCATTGCATAGTGGTTTCCGGCGGAATCGGCGATGTGGGTCGCGGAGGCGTGAGGTGGAGCGATCTCCACCCGTCGGATCTGCTCTTCCTCCGCTCCGAGATGCTCCTTCCCCCGCGGTGCGAGTCCGAGATCACGGCCGTCGCACGGCGGCCGCAAGCGGAGGAGGAGCGGCTCGCGCTGCGGCGGCTGCTCGCCTCCGCCGCATCACGGTGGCTACGCCCTGCTGCTGACGGCCGGAATTCTGCTGATCCGGCGACAGGGGTAACAAGGTAAATCCACGTTCGAAAACATATGTCGGCATGGCGGATTTGCCCCTCGCATGGCGTCGAATTTCCGGACGGTGCCACCGTAGTAATTTCGGGGGGAGTGGGGAAGCACGTGAGGGCCCATCGGAGGACGAGAAGGTGGGAGCTTCGGGAGCCTCGAGATGTGATATCGACCGTCGGTATGGGATCCTGCGGTGCCGGGGCGCGGGAGGAGGTGGGGATTCGGGCTCCAGCTGTTGGGGGCCCTCAGCGGTTGGGCAAGCACGTGAGGTATGATGCGGGGGGGAGATGGGAAGTAAATGGGCTTTTTGGCCTTTGATTTGCAGATGTGTGAGTTGGGGGTTTCCCGATGTGGTTTGTGTGAGCGTGTGATGAGGCCCACTCTGACCTATTTACTTTTACTCCTCCCTGTTCTGTTTATTATTGGAGCTTTGCCCTCTTTTGTTTCATGTATTTATTGTTTTTTCCTTGTTTTTCTCTAGAGAAATGTAAGAAAATATCGTACAAGCTCAAATGTGATAGTAGACTTTTGAATGGGAACGTTTTTCCTTTTCCGTATATGGAGCCAGTGCTGCTGCTTTTGGCAAATTACAATCTTTTCTGTACATTGGAGCTTCGGGTTTCAGATTAAGAAAGGCTGTTTGTGGTGTTGATAGTATACGAATCAAAACATCCTCTTCACGTGACGGCTTTTAAGACCAAAGCCAACTCTTGAACATGCTGCTTAACTCAAATGGTACGGTATTCTGAATGAGGGATAGGGACCGGGATAAGGTACATGGTAGTCGGGATGGTTTTGTGTTCTGAAGTTTTTGCTTTTGAATTCAGTATGGAGGGAGGTGGATATCTTCTTTATGGTTTACTTAAATTTACTGATTGCGTGTTGGGTTCAACTGTGGACCATAACTGCAAAAGGTTGCTGTTGAACTAGCAGCTATATCTGGAATGGATTCCATTCCACCTGTTTTCTCAGGGAGGTGAACATTTGTTTTTAGGTAGTAGAACTTCTGCTATATCTGGAATGGATTCCATTCCACCTGTGTGTGCGCGTGCGTGCGGGCACGTGGGCGTGTGCGGGTGCTGTGCAGGTGTGCGTACGCGTGCGTGGGCGTGTGTATGCACGTGTGCATGTGCGTGGCGTGTGGGCGTGTGCGTGTGAGTGAGGGTGTGTACATGTGCGTGTGTGTGCATGTGTGTGCGCGCGTGCGCATGACGTGTGTGCATGCGTGCGTGTGTGCGTGAGTGAGTGAGTGAGTGCGTGTGTGAGTGAGTGAGTGAGTGCGTGTGTGTGCATGTGCGTGTGCGTGTGCATGGCGGGCAGGCAGGTGCGTGCGTGCGTGTGTCTATGTGTGTGTACATGTATGTATGTACCGTATGTATGTATGTATATATGTATGTATGTAGTATGTATGCATGCATGTATGTATGCACATGTATGTATGTATGTACCATATGTATGTATGTATGTACCATACCACATACGTATGGATGGAACGGTGGATGAAGTATGGGTAGATGGGGGAAAGACAAGAAGTTTGTATGTAGTTTTAGCTTGGGGGGTGATTGTCGGAGGAGTCTGACATTCAATGGATTCCAATAAGTGTGACATTGTGATATGTTTGCTAGGAGGCTCAACTTGCAATGAATCTAAAGGGTAAACTTTACTTTTGAGAGCTCGTGCTCATTTGAAACCAGTCGATTGAGTTCTTACGACTTTGCGCAAAAAAACACTTTTATTTGAAGTTAATTTGTCCTTCAGTGTGGTGTACAACTGACATATCACTTAAATGGTCCGATGATAGTGCAATGTGTCTATCACTCAAAAGATAAGGATTCAAATCTCTCATTGTGGGGGTTGTGTTAGGTATTCGATAGTCAACGTGAAAAATAGTTGAATCTTTTAACATAAATTTCAGCAAGAATCCATGTAGCTGATCTTACCTATAGCTATCTATTATCCAAAAAGATGAAAGAATATTTGTATTTGAACTTGTAAAAAATAAATGAAACTCCACTATTTTTTCCATATCAATATTCATCAAATTAAAATTATATAATTTTAATGCCAAATAAAGGATGTATCCATATCTGCTTAAAAACGCATACTATAACTGACAAATACCTATTATCATGTTGCATAGATATGATATGGGTTAACAGTATAAACAACCCCAAAATTAATACTGTATATATCCATATCAAAAGAATGAAAACTGTAATTGTTTTTACATATGTATCCATAAATTGAAACATTACATTATTATATATATCCGTATTTGTCAAAATAAATTACATATTCACATCTGTCAAAATAAAATAAATATCCACATTTGCTTAGAATGGAATTGATAGCGGACAAATATATATCCATATCCGCAAAAAATGAAGATGGATGGATATGAGTACATATTACTCGATTGCATCCCTATGATAACACACACACACATATGTCTATATTTGAAGCATTAATTTCACTTATTGTAATCATGAAATTAACAATTATTTATTTTCCATTGTTATTGTGAAAGTCAATGCATCAAGAAAATCTACGATAAAATATGCATCTCTTTGATAATATAGAAGAGAGGACTATTTATATACTTACTTTTTCATATTGATACATATGCAAAATACTAGGGCATATGTACAACTCTCTCCTCCCAAATCGACACTTGAGGTGTCGTTTTGGACTTTCTCCCCAATTCGACACCTCATGTGCCGATAGATACCTAAAATTTTAAATGTTAATTTTTGTGGCTAGTTATTTAATTAAGGTTAAACTAGTCATTATTTTTGAAAAAAGTCCAGAGAAGGTTTTACCATTTTTTAATTTGTATGCTAGTTGAAAATATTGAAGAGAAAGATGAGTTGTCGTAAAATCCTAAGCGATCGTTTGGATTGAGGATTATCTTGTAGAAGATAACCATCTTTAAAAAGTATTTGGTGGATAACTCTTTTATGTGTTTTGATATTTGGATGGGAGATTTGTTGTTGAGAAGGTCTATTGTGATCTGATTTAATGAAGTTTGGAAAAATACTAGATATTAAGTATTTTATGATTTTTTAAAATGATAAGATGTTATACTATAAAAAAAGTTTTAAATAGAAGAGAACTGAGTGATTTAATATATTAAATTAGAGAAATAATGGTTGCCGAGTGGGTTCCACAAAAGAGAGGTAAAATGGGTTTAATGGAAAACCTGGGGAAAATCAAGGGATTTTGGGTGGGGGCAGGGAGGGACCCAAAATCCCTCATGTTTTCCCCAATTTGAAGGCACCCTATTAGTTTGCGAAGATAACTATGATTTATGTAAGTTTGCTTCCCTTCATTACCCCTTCTTATAGCACCCCAAACATAGTACAACATCTAGTAATCACAAAAGTGTGGTAGTAGCTTGTAAGTAGTGGTTGCTACTACTAGTCAACCGGCTTAAGCATTTTGAGTGTTGTTAAGGACTCCAGTTGGACCCAAGCCCAACAGGTTGTCTGAGCCAGTAATCCCCAACAATGGACTGTGTTTAGGACTTGAGACGTTACATATGGTATTAGAGCAGATTCCCTCTGATAGAGGAAAGAATTGTCCAAGAGATAGAGCCAATCCTACCATAGAGTTAGGAGGAAAGAGCTACCCAAGAGGTGAAGCCGCAATTGTTAATGGAATAGGCCATGGGTCATTGTCCAACAAGAATGTTACGAATATAAGTAAAGGTGATTATAGCACCCCAAACATAATAATGCATAGAGTAATCACAAAGTATGGTAGTAGCTTCTAAGTAGTGGATGCTACTGCTAGTCAACCTGGGTTTAAGTATTTTGGGTTGTGATTAAGGGTTCCAGTTGAGATCAAACTCAAAACAGTGTGCGGGCCAATAATCCTCAATAACGGATCGGACTTAGGGCCTAGGAAGTTACACCTCTTGTTAGTATAATCGGATGCAACTATTTTTATTTTTGTCTACAACTATATGTCATGAGAGGTGAGAAGAATTGATGGTCCACATCCTCCATCATTTCTATATATACCATTAGTCTCATCCAAGTTAACGTTCCATTTACTTTTACAACCTTTCCTTGCCAACCTATCCATCAATACCGAAGCACATAGATGCTCCTCTATCTTCTAAATCACGCAAGAAAAACTAAGGTAAACACGAGATCGATGTCTTGGGGATGATCCCTTGTAGCATGTTGAGATGTCTTGAATCATGATCCATATGTTCAACTCAATACATTGCAGAGCTTGTTGTATGACTTTCCTGCATTGGACAGAGCCCATTGTCTTAAACTGATATCTCAATGTATGACGCGGCATATGTTTGATTTTGCATATATGTTTACCAAGGTGGACTTGTTTGTATGGTGTGACATATAAACCCTTGGGATAATGTCTTCTTTCTTTATCTTCTTTATCTCAACTCTCTAACCAATGAAGAAAGAGAGAGTCATTGCAGCTGTTGAGGTGTAGTCCAATTAAAAGTGAACCTCGTACACCATGTGTTGTGGTTCTTTCTTTCTTGCTTGTTCATTTTTCTTGATCCACATTTATTTCTTTTATGCACAACTGAATCTCTTTAGTCAGATTGTATCCTTATTGTTAGAGAATGTAATAGATGGGTAATTGGGTCGCTCCAAGATCTAGTTACCCCCTCATGTTAGTTCAACATCGTCCATAAGTGGAACTCTAGTTTGTTTGTGAGACGATATAAGGAGTCATAAACCCCCTGTAATCATTGATAGATTTAAATAGAAAATCGACCCTTAGAGATCTTTTTTCCGTGATTTCATTCCGCTTTCACGAAGTAGGGTTCCACGTAAATCAAGATATTTATATTTTCATGTTTGAGATTTGTTTTTGTTTTCTCATTTTAAACATGGTATTAGAGCAGTCGATTTTACGATTTATTTTGAAGTTTTTTTATGTTCATATCAGAGCAATTCGATTCTGCAATCAGTTTTTTGAGTTTAGATGATGATTTTATTCTTTAATATTCAATTTGATTTTTATTAAAGTTCGCGTTGCAATATTTTATCGAGATCATTATCAAAGATCTCAAAGACTGTGTATTGCATGATCAAATGGTTCCCTTTAGAACCCTAGAAATAGCTTGTGTTCTCAGTGATTTTAGCATCAAAGCTATTTTCCTCCAAGGATAATCATTATCGATGACAAGGTTTTGGAAATTAAGGCATATGTTGGTCAATGGCATAACAACAACAACCCTAGCAACTGCATCACATGCGGTGTGGCTACCTGAAGTGGTGGCAACACTCAAGACATCGACGTCGAAGGAGAGGCACCACCAAAAATATCAATGATGTTGTGAAGGGTTCCCATCATGGAACCCTACTTTTCAAGAGAAAAAAGTTGTTGAAGAGCTTCACAAGGGTGACATGGATCGCAGGAACCACCATCCTCATCTTCACCTTATGCCACTCATCGTCGTTGTCACGCCCTATTTTCTTCTCCGCATGGCATTGCTCCATAACACTAGATCACGTGCTTCTTGACGAGTGATTTGTAAGCTCTAGATCACTACCTCTCTGTATACATCCATGCGCTCATGTAGTCAACACTTCTTGCAGCACCACCTTTGTCTTTAGCCGCAGCAACACAATGCCAACCATAGCAAGGGGAGTCCGCTCCTTGCCGCCAACCACACCACCAGCAATGCAAGTCAAGCGGTGACAACATCAGGGGGCGATGGGTTTCCTCTAGGAAACCCTGGCAGGGCTTTCGTTCGAAGAGATAGAAGGGGGTGATACCCCTTCATAAATAGCACACACCCCTCCTTATACTGCATATTTCTATTAAGGCCCAATGGCCTTGTATTCAGAAAAAAAGAAAAGGGAAAAGGAAGAAAAAAGGCTCACGTGGGCCACCGTTCTATAGAAAAAATGATGCTTTTTAAGGAGCCGAATGAAAGGCAGCTTAAAAAAAGAGAGAAAAATGTATGGTTGCAAAAGAGGGAGGGGGCAGAGAAAAGACGAGAAAAAATAAAAAATGTATGTTTTATATTGATTCTTCCAACTTGATTACCCATGTTTATATTCCAACAAGTATGACTACATGATTTCTAGTGTGTCTATCATCGTCTACTTGTGTCTCCTCAATAAAAGCAATCTTTACTCCAAGGTCCCGAATCGATTTCATGTCCCGATAAGAGAAACGAGAGGTCATTCTCAAGGTTCATATATAGGAGAGGCCAACTTTTGGGATCTGCATTGGGGACTAAACATTCCGCTTCTGATGTTTGACATCAACTACTCTGAATGGGCTTCTCTACCCAGGATCATCTAGACTACTACTGCCTATCACGATATGAAGACCGACACTTCAGACTACTACTGCTATCAGTCGTTTTCACTGTGCATCAACTACTTCTGCACATTCTATTGTGTGAATACTCTCCGTGCTGGACTTCTTGTAGCGACCCGCTTCAGGAATGATCTGATTGTTGCAGAGACTCTACTGCATCACATCATGATCGTTGCATACCCATCCTCGTGCAAGGTATTCTTCCAATAACGATTACTCCGAGCAGGTCTCCTCCTGTCTCTCTCAGATGCATCGAATGAAGATGAGTTGTGTATATTTTCCTTTTGTTGCAAGCTGCAGCTTTCTCAACTCCAGCTTGATGAGGAATGTTGAAGAATCTAATAGATGAGTAATTGGGTCTCTCCATCTCCAAGATCCAGTTAGCCCCTCTATTATTTAATCCCACACCATATATAAGTGAGGCGTTGGTCTGTTTGTGGCGCTATATAAGGAACCCCACATCCTTTATATTTGAGAGATTTCAATAGAAAATCGAGCCCTTAGAATTATCCCACAGTTTCATTCCGCTTCTCGCAGAGTAAAGTTCTACTTGAATCATGTTGAGTTTTGTATTATAATTGGGCGGGTAAATGGATCTTTGGGTGAGGGACCATTTACCCCTGCGATCCTATTTATGTACTCACCCTCCTCGCTTTGAATTGTGTGTGAGTGAAGAGAACCCTAATCTCGTGTAGAGATTAGGGTTATTGTGCCCCCGTGGTTTTTCGCTGATCGAAGGGTTTTTCACGTAAATCGTTGTCGCGTGCTTGATCTTCTTGCTTGATCGTCTTGGTTTTTCTACATGGTATCAGAGCCTCCCCTTCTGCTGCTTCATGCTTGCCTGCCCTAGACGATCTGAACGTGCTTTTCCCTGGCGCAAATACCTGCTTACCTAAGCGTGCACATCCCCTCTGCCGGAATCACCCCTCGCCGGAATCACCCCGCGCCCTTTGGCGATTCGCATCTGCCTGACTAGGCCACCTGTGTGCAAATACCTGCCTAGGTGTGCGTGACTTCCTGTGTGACCTCTCCGGCAGTCTCCTGTGACCTCCTGTGCGCCCCTTGGCGATTCGTCCCTTAGCGCCCCCTGGCGATTCGCCCTTAGGTGTGTGCGACCTCCTGTGCCGAGGCCTGTCTTCCTGCCTCTCAGGCGGTCTCCTGCGACCTCCTGCAACCTCCTGTGCGCCACTAGTCCATTCGCCCCTGGCGTCCCTTTGGCGATTCACCCCTTGGCGTGTGTGACCTCCAGTGCTGCCTCTGCGTGCGAGCATGCGTGCTCTGGAGGTGCTCTGCCTGTGCGATTTGCCCCTCAGCGTGCGTGCTCTAGAGGTCCTCTCAGTGCGTGCGGTGGTATTTTCCTGGGTCGCTGTGGTGTTCGTGCCTTGCCCTGTTCGTGCCCTGTTCGTGTTGCCTGTATTTGCAGAGGCCTCTCTGGCTTCCTGTGAGTTATGTCTTTCCGACGCCCTTTGCCTGTTGCAGATTTTTTGCTCTCTATGGCTCAAGAAGATATTGGGGAGTCTATGACCTTCAAGTTTGAAAATATCCCTGCAAATATTACAATAATAAAATTAACAAAAAATAGCTATTTGATTTGGTCTGCGGCTATGGAAGTTGTGTTAGCCTCGAGAGGTCGCGGAGGCTACATTGCTGGGCGAAAAAAGACCCTTGCTGTCACTGATAAGTTGTATGATCAGTGGTACATCGAGGATAGCCAGTGCAGAAATTGGATCATAAATGCTATTTCTTCTAAAATTCAACCTTTGGTGCTAAGGAAGGAGAGCAATGGCTCACCCTTGAGAGTATGTATGGTCAGAAAAAACATGATATAAGAATGTACCAGTTGAGCAGGGAAGTCTACAATATGAAACAAGGGATATATCTATTGCAGGGTATTATGCTGCGTTAAAATCAAAGTGGGAGGAGATTGACTACTATTGTGATGACACGTGGACTAGTGCAACAGATCAAAAGAAGTTTTGGGAGGAGATATGGAAACAGAGGATATTCATTTTCCTGGGTGATCTTAACGGTGATTTTAAATCCAGAAGGAGTCAACTTCTCACAACAGGGGTAGGATCTGACATTGATGAGATCTACCATGCAGTTGAATCTGAGGAGCAACGGTGTATCACAATGAGAGACGAACATGTCTTGTCGTTTGAGAAATCTGCTTTACTTAGTAAAGGGGGCAAAAGTGGCTACTGGAAAGACAAAAATGTGCTCATTGCAAGAATACTGGTCATGGAATCGAGTATTGCTGGGAACTTCATCCAGAAAGGAAGGAGAACAGAGGGAAGAAACCCATTGCTATGACTGCTGACAGCAAGAGGTTGACCAAGGAGCAAATTAAAGACCTTCACACTTATGTGCAAAAAATATCTAAGAGTACTAATGATGCTAATATTGTGAATATTGCATTGACCGTGAAGAAAACTGAAGGTAATCATTTATTTAACAATGAATGGATTATCGATAGTGACGCTTCTGATCATATGACGGGGAATGCTAGAATGTTTCTTAATTATAAACTTGCTTCGGGGAGAGAACGTGTAAATTTGGCAGACGGATCTTCTGTTACTGTTGCTGAAAAAGGGAGTATATCTATCATAGATAAATTTATGCTAAAAGATGCTCTTCATGTTCCTGATTTTCCAATTAGCTTACTCTCTATGTATAGAATTGCCAAAGATCTGCATTGTCGACTAATTTTTTATGAGACATCGTGTGTGTTGCAGGACTTGGTGACGAGGAAGCAGATTGAGATTGGTTTGGCTGTTGATGATCTATATCGCCTTCCTGCACGTGTGGTTTCTGCCTGGGTTGTTGCTACTTGTGCAAAAGAATCTGATGATAGGTTGGCCCTGAAGCGATGGCATGAGCGTCTTGGACATCGTGGTTATCATGTTCTATCGTTTTTATTTCCCGAGTTATGCAATAAAGTCGGAACAAATATTCGTTTTTGTGAAGTGTGTGAGTTCTCAAAGCACACTAGAACTGTTTATCCTATATCTAATAGTAAAAGCAAGTCTGTTTTTGATATTGTTCATTCGGATGTTTGGGGACCGTCTAATCTGCAGAGTTTGGGAGGTCATCGCTACTTTATTACTTTTATTGATGATTATTCTCGATTCACCTTTGTATACTTAATGAAGAACAGAAGTGAGGTTCATAGTATAATCCGAAGCTTTGTCAACATGATAAAAACCCAGTATGACACAACTGTAAAGGTATTACGATCTGACAATGCTAAGGAATATTTGGCGGGACCTCTTAGTGTATCTTGACGATAATGGAATTATTCATGAAACATCTTGTAAGTACACACCCCAACATAACGGCATTGCTGAGCGGAAAAATCGTCACATATTGGAAGTTACACGAGCTCTTCTTTTCCAAAGAAATACTCCAAAAAGGTATTGGGGAGAAGCTGTCCTCACTGCTGCTTATCTGATAAATAGGCGTCCGACTAATGTAGTTGGAAAAAATACTCCTTTTCTAATGTTACATCCTGATAAAGTTCCTTTCAACTTAATTCCTAGGGTTTTTGGGAGTGTTTGCTATGTCCACATTTCTGGTCCTGGTATGGGGAAATTGGACCTTCGATCTCGGAAATGTATCTTTCTTGGATACTCTAGTACAAAAAAGGGGTACAAATGCTATGACCCGATTGAAAGGAAACTTCATGTTACCAGGGATGTTACTTTTCTTGAGCATGATTCCTATTATACAGAGAATTTTTCTCAGGGGGAGTACAGTAAAATGGCTGTTGAGAAAAATAAAGATGAACTTCACTTTATGAATGAAGGATGCGATGTGATCAATGACGACATGGTTATTCCTTGTAGTCACAATACTGACAGACATGAGGTTGTTGATAACGATGCTGAGAGGATGGACGATGATGACAGACAAGAGACTATGGATGACAATATGATGCCAAACCACAATCCCAATCTCTCCTCGGATGATCTAAGTCATGATCACAGTGTAAGTAATTCTTCTTCCCCTTATGATTTGGTTGAGAACACTAACAATTGCTTGAATGACCTGGTTAGTGATACTGAAGATGTAGAGGAGGAAATTCCTATTGCTTTGAGGAAAGCTGCAAGAACAACCAGGCCTCCTCCTCGTTATCCTATGGAAAATTATGTTTCTTACTCTCGGGTAAGCTCGAACTATAAAATATTTATAACTGTGCTTGATTCTCATGATTTTCCCAAAAGTTCTGTTGAAGCCCAGTGTGACCCCAGATGGGCAAAAGCGATGAAGGAGGAAATGGAGGCTCTAAAAAATGATACTTGGGATGTTGTGACAATTCCAAAAGACGCTCATTTGGTCGGGTTCCAAATGGGTCTACACAATCAAGTATAGGGCTGATGGTAAAATTGACAGATTCAAAGCCCGATTGGTTGCAAGAGGTTACAGTCAGAAATATGGTATTGACTACCTTGAGACCTTTGCGCCTGTTGCAAAAATGAATACCGTCAGAGTTATTATTTGTCTTTCTGTTCAATTTTCCTGGAATGTATCAACTGGACGTAAAGAATGCCTTCCTAAATGGAAATCTCAAAGAGGAAGTTTACATGAAAATGCCCCAGGATATAATCAAATGGGTAAATGTTGCAAGCTAAAAAGGGCTTTGTATGGTCTAAAACAGTCGTTAAGAGCTTGGTTTGAATGACTCAGAATTGTGATGATAAAAAATGTGCTACAAACAGGCTAATGGAGATCATACTCTATTCATCAAGAGGAAGGACCATAAGAAATCTATCCTTCCGGTATATGTTGATGATATGATCCTTACTAGAGATGACGAAGAGGAATTGTCTAGTATAAAAGGAATTCTGTCAGCAGAATTTGAATTGAAAGACATGGGACAACTGAAGTACTTCCTCGGTATTGAGATGGCTAGATCCCCACAAGGTATGTGTTTGAATCATCGAAATTATGCCCTTAATCTTCTTCGTGACTCAGGAATGGTTGATTGCAAACCTGCTTCTTACCCTGTGGAGGCTAACCATAAAATGAGTAAGAAGGATGGGAAACTTCTCGATGATGAGGGGAAAGGTAGATATCAGAGGTTGGTTGGAAAATTAATCTACCTTACTCTCAAAAGACCTGATATCACCTATGCAGTGAATATAGTCAGTCAGTTTATGAACGCTCCGACTACCGTCCATGTGAACGTTGTTAACAGGATCCTGAGCTACATAAAGAAGTTCCCTGGCAGAGGGCTTATGTTCAAAAAACAAAGTAATGTTACTATTGAAGGATATACCGATGCTGATTGGGCTGGATCTGTTGATGATATGAGGTCCACTTCGTGTACT
The DNA here is from genome assembly GCA_037367405.1 of Ottelia alismoides. Lineage (NCBI taxonomy): Eukaryota > Viridiplantae > Streptophyta > Magnoliopsida > Alismatales > Hydrocharitaceae > Ottelia > Ottelia alismoides. Next base: position 520,975 of record JAZKJV010000994.1, read on the forward strand.
TATGTGGAAACCTTGTCATTTGGAGAAGCAAAAAGCAGCATGTTGATTCAAGGTCAAGTGCAGAAGCTGAATACAGGGCACTGGCTAATGGCATGACATAAGTTTTATGGTTACAATTGCTATTAAAAGAATTAGGGACGGAAGCTGCTATGCCTATGAAGATGTTCTGTGACAATAAAGCTGCTATAAATTTAGCAAACAATCCGGTGATGCATGATAGAACCAAACATGTGGAGATCGATCAACATTTTATTCATGAAAAAAATGATGATGGGCAGTTGTGTCTGCCCTGCCTGAAATCTGAAGATCAGATTGCTGACCTCTTCACAAAGGAGCTGCCTACAGCGCAATACGAGTTGAATGTAGGCAAGTTGGGTATGATTGACATGTATGCCCAACTTGAGGGGGAGTGTTGAGTTTTGTATTATAATTGAACGGGTAAATGGATCTTTGGGTGAGAGACCATTTACCCCCGGGCTCCTATTTATGTACTCAACCCCCCCCCCTCGCTTTGAATTGTGTGTGAGTGAAGAGAACCCTAATCTCGTGTACCCGTGGTTTTTCCCTGATGAAGGGTTTTTGACGTAAACCGTTGTCGCGTGCTTGATCTTCTTGCTTGATTGTCTTGGTTTTTCTACAAATCAAAATATTTATCTTTTTTTTTGAGATTTGCTTCCGAGTTCTTATTTTCAACACATAACTTATACAACATGAGCAGATGATTGCGCAGAAACCATGTTTGCATGCTTAAGCATATCAAACCCTTCGTACTATCAATGAACTTCTCTGCATATTTTGAATTGGTGCGACAGATATCAAGTCCTTAAGCAGTCGAATTGGAATGAACTCTCATTTATTATCTGGCAATTATCAGACCTAATAGCTGCACTCACTGGGAGTTGGTTTGAATTATTTAGAAATCCCATCATCGTCGTTGGAAATTGATACACACTCTGCTCGAGAGCCTCATAAGTTCAAAATCCAGATATATCGTTTTCTTTTTCAGTTGGGATTGCTGCATAAATCTTAGAGCTTTACGGGGAACAGAGCTCATTTATGAAGCTTTTTATTTATATAATCCTGTTGTTGGTAGTGTTTGTAGGCGTCAACTCCTAAGCTCTGCTGTTTATAGCCCTCGAGATCTTTACTGCCACAGCACATCTCTTGCCAGAGAAACCAGCAGATAAACTCTTTCCAATTTCCTGCAATGTTTTCACCCATTTGTTTATTGCAATGATAGGATCTCTGTTGACATAATTACAGATGAAAACGGAGTCAGATCTTTGATTGTAAATCTGGATTCGGAAATTTTGAATATTATGCATGCATAGCGCCCATCCATATTTGAAAGCTACTGGACTACGGCTATTAGATGCTAAAATCCTTACCCGTAAACGTCCGATTCTTATTTTTATATTAAATAGTGTAAATAATGGCACAATATGTGATGAAGAAAATGAATTGATAAAGCTGAGCGACATCGGTTTTATTATTCTCTCGGCAAATCTGATGAGTATTCCGTTCTTCATCTGCTCCAAAAAATCCATGGTAAATGTATGTTGAATTTGATCATGTTCCCGAGGCATTTCCTGACGGTATAATACTTTCAGAGATTATATGAGATGACTTTTTCCTATAACAAGGCAAAACATGTCTTTAAGCATTGCTAGGTTGCTAATTGAATTTTATCATTCGAATTCAATTATGATTAACTCAATAAATACGAATAAAATTGGTTCAGAATAGAGGGACCGAACATAAATTTGACTTGTGATTTGCTTCCCAAACAAATTGTAGTTGAAATTAATGTGAATTCTTTCGAAAGTGATGCGATTCAATTTGACGCACACACCAGATACATTACAAACCCCCCTCAGTGTATTCGTGTGCGTGTGCGCACACATACACACATATAATCCCATTAGTTAAATGTTAAAGTATCAAGACACTACAACAAATTAGAGCTATAGCGATAATTAAATAACAATGATTGCTTATATCTATTATAATATTTGAATATATCCATTCATAGCTAATTAAGCTAAAAATAGAGATGATTATATTTATTCATCACTAATTATATTGGTAATGGTGACATATTATTGCAATCGTTGTTATTTCAAATATAACAACGAATAAATCGTTGCTAAAGAAAAATGAGTTGTATATGCAAAGTTGCAGCTACAGATTTTTTTGACTATGATTTGTTCGTGGCTAGAAATGAAAATAACATAGTTACCATTACCTTTAACCTCATATTAAAAATACCCCTTTCTGACATAAGAAATCTTAAAATTGATATTTTCAAAAACCCTACGCGTGTGTTTGGTTGGGGGTTACCTCCCACTTTGGGTGGGTTATCCCCCAAAACCCATATTCCCAACCCACTAGTGGGGCTCACTCTCTTTCCAACCAAAAAAATATATATTATACCATCATATCATCTAAAAATCATAAAATACTCAACTTCTACTCACTATTCCAAACTTTAATACAATCACATCACAACAACCACCCACTTTTTCAAATTTCAATACAATCATACTATAATAACTACCAACTTTTTCAAATTCCAATACAATCACATCACACAAACCCTCTCAACCCTTAACCCACCAACCAAACACACAATCACAAAACTGGGTTACCCACCCCTGGATAACCCACGAACCAAACGCACCCTTACGAGTCATTCCTCCCCTCACAACAAACCCCAGGACAGACATCAGAGGCGGCCCATGGAAAGTGCGGAGGGAGAGAGTGAAGGCAATGATCAATGTTCGGACGGCCGATGTCGGTGGACGCCATAGGGATCACGGTGGCGACGAACGTAGGGCTGATCGTGATGGCAACGGGCATCGGGCGGATCATGGTAGCAATGAGCATTAGACGGATCACGGTGGCAGCAGGCGCATGGCTGATCGTGATGGCGATGGGCGGATCACGACGGCAAGTCAGCAAGTGTAGGGCTGATCGCAATGGGGATGGGTATTGGGCGGATCACGACGGCAACGAGCATTGAGCGGATCACGACAACGGCGAGCGTGGTGCAGATCACAATTGCATTGGGTAGATCATAGCGGTGACTAGATCGTGCTAGAGGTGGACGGAAATCGAGGGTGGTGTTGGAGAGCGATTATCCATGGGCAGATCATAGCGGTTGTAAGCAATTGGTTGAAGAGGAGAGTGTATAGTGACGCAGGAAAAGGGCCAAGTCTATGGCAGAACGGAAGGCCGGATTCGGAAGGGCAAACACCATTGACGATGCACCTTTTCATATTTCATGATGCAAAATATCTGATCTATCTCTACGTCATCATGGAGCTAATTTTTCTTGATCAAAATTATTTATCTCTTTTCAAGATAGATTTATCTAAGTCCGACCGTCGTGAAAGTGATGCTCGACCTCTCAATCCTTTTCGAAGTGTGGATGATGGGTCTAATTCTGGACGAATCTAGTGTTTTTTAAGAAGTTGAGAATTATATATCTTTCTAATTGTGTTGTTGTATCTTGTTTTTCTGTCACATAGCCAAATGCTTTTGTCTCTTCTATTTCACTCATGAATTGCTGGAAGGCAATATAGATGGGTGCCGATCAGAGGTGGCATGGATACTGGGATTGCATACATCTCTCTGATGGATGCACAATTAGCTAAGTACCTCTAACTACAACTTGGATTAAATTTAATTTTATGAATTTATTGATACATGATTCTGGGATACTTGAGCATTTGTAGATATTATGGTTGCATGTCCATCTTCTAATTGGTGCTGGAATGTGTATACCATGACCACTGATGGAATTATTCTTACCTTTTATTACATATTTCATGAATTCACTAATACATCAAATTCTGGGATATCTTAGTATTTGCAGATGCGATGGTGATGAGTCTGCATTTCAACATCTTTATTCATTTATTTTAGCTTAAAATCCCTTTTAAAACACATGTTTATAATACTAATCCCTTATATGTAATAGATACAGGCTGACCCGAAGCCTGAGACAAGAGCAAGAGTTGACATGATCGGTCAGGAATAAAGTAGGGGGAGATAGGATCCTTAATCAGAAAATCCAAAAAAATGTGTTGTAAATATTTTTCTGTGTATATTTATATACTTACACTATTTTATTTCTACATAAATTGACCTTAAATTAAATAATTTTCAAAAAAATTGTAAATAAAAATGTTTCCAAAATAATAAAAATATTTTTAAAATAAAATCAAGTGCAAAATAAAAGTAACCACATCCAGGAAAAGCCATTAAGCGATAATTGAAAGATCAATTCCGGCTTCATATGAACTCAAATTGACTCAAACTCACTTCCATTATATTTTAAATTAAATTATTTTTAAAATAACTATGGTTTCATAAATTTTGGAATTACGATTTGAAAGATGATTTTCTGGGGTGGTTTATGCAATTTTACCATTTATTTGTACATATTGTATTTGTAAATATTTTTACTAATTATTTCTAATAAAAAGAAAAAAATTAGAAAATTAAAATATAAAAAATTAATTCCTTATTTAACTATGTATATAATGTACCATATATATAGTATATGTATATAATCAATTCCTTTAAATAACCACCACAAAAAAATAAAAAAAGATTAACATTTTATTATTCAATTTAATAAAGTGAAGAAAATAAAAAAAATAAAAAAAAATATTTTTTGTAAATAATTTTAACATTAATTTTCTTTCTTATCTCTATCTCATTTCAATTTTTTCCTTATCTTTATCTCATTTCAAATTTTGAATTTCAAATTCTTTTCTTTTCTATTTATATGGCTCCTCCTCACTCATTTCAATTTGATCAATCTTTGGTGAGATAAGCCTATTCTCCGAGAGTAATCTTGTCGCAGAAGGGTGCCTAGCCTCCGAGTCGTCCGGTGACAACGAGTCGACCTTCGTCGAGGTGATTACAGTCTTTTCCGCTCCTAATGTGAGATCCATTTGCTCATTTTTAACTTAAGTTAATCGTAGTTTAATTTTCGTATTTTTATTCCGTTATCATTTTTTCTAGATCTTAGAATCACACATCATGATTTGATCCGAATCTGATCCGATTTTCACCTTCACATCTCGATCTATTTGCGTTCTTGTTCTACCTTACGTAATCTTCCAACTCCGACCACGTACGGTGGTTGGAGACACATATCCATTCCTCATTTTTCGCTGGATCCCCGTTTGCGTATTCTGTTTTGATTATGGGATTGAGTTGTCGTGCTTGAGTCCTAATTTTTTTATAAATAAAAAAATAAAAAATATATACTTTTTCTTTCTAATATTTGTTTTGCAAGAATAAAGAAAAAGATTACAAAAATATAAAATATAAAAATATTTCTACAGTTTATGTTTAAAAAATAAAAAAAGTTATTTTATCCCTCTATTTCTATTTTTAAAAAAATAAAAAAATAAAAAAAATCACGATAGGCGCCACCCCTCTAGCCCACAGGTAGCGCCTACGTCCGTCTCCGCCAGAAGAAGAACATTGACCACCTGCGGTTGTGGCCCGTGCCGCTCCCAACTCCTGCAGCCATCTATAGCTTGCTCGCCGACCGCGTACTCCTGCTGCGGCCACTGCCATCACCTCCCTTCCTGACCCTCTCCACCATCAGCATCACCGCGACCATGATGCAAGGAGTCTCCACCGCGACCACGCCACCAAGCGCGCGCCACATACAACCGCCACTCCTCCGCCTTGGTGTCGATCGTGGCCTGCCGCCTTGCAGTCCTTCGTCGGCAACCCTTCCTGGTTGAAGAACAAAGGGTGGCGCCCCCTTTTGCCCCCCTTTCGCGTGAAGACAGTAGGCACCCACTCCCCATCGCCGCCGATCGTCGCCCACCTCCTGAAGCTCCCCCGATCACCCGCGCGAGAGTGCGACGCCGATCCATCGACCCGCCACTCTTGCTTGGAGAAGAAGGCAAGGGGCGGCGGCTCCCCATTGCCCTTTTTCTTGCTTTGGAATGAAAAGCTCCACAATAACTTAAGGGGATTAAAAAAATTAGGCAAATTACGAAGACATCCCCGGAATTTTCTGATATTCCAAGAAGATCCCCACCAGCATCAAGTCACGTGCACTGCACATTTATCTTAGGCAAATTGCAATTTCTATCCTCTTATTTCTTTCTTATTAATTTTAGGTTGTAAAACTTTGAATAATTGCCTTTTAGTCCATGTTTTTAAGACTCTAAATTGCATGCTCTTTTTATTAAATAAATATTTTTCATGGTCAATAAATGCTAGAAAAATCATGTTATGTTCCCGTCACTTGTCTCTTCATAGTATAAAAATTTCAATGAATTTTCTTGTGATTTGATATTATTAAAAAATGAAAAATATGTCATTTTTCCCTGTTTGAACTCTGAAAAATCCTAAAAATCCGAATATTACTTAAAAATTCTAGAAAGATTAGAGTTGTTTATTTTTTTATCTTTTATTTTCTGTCCAAATTTTGTGCATTAATTATTTATAAAAATTAAAAAATTGCAAAATACTAAAAATATTAAATATATATATAATTGTAAAAAAATCTAAAAAATGTGATTTAAGTTCCTGTTTGTAGATAACACATTCTAGTTTTTAAGAAAAATAATTGCTCAATTTTTTTCATTTTATATTTTTAATTTGCAAAATAATCCTGGTTGCTCATTGTTTGCATTGTCCCTGTCTTTATTCATTTTAAAAATCCTAAAAATCTAAATATCTTTAGAAAAATTACAAAAACAGTAAAAATATTCATAAAACACAAAATAATTTCCTTTGGATATTTTTTAGCATTATTGTTACATTTGAAAAATAAAAAAATATTTTACCTTTCTTTTATGCATGAATTTGTTTTGAAAATCATATTTTTGAAAATAAAAATTGCATAAAATCAAAATCATTAAAAAATTTGAAAATCAGAAAATAAAAAAACTAGAAATTAAAAAATTAAAAAGGTAAAAAATTCACAAAAAAACCAAGATAGTTTGCATTTGAGATTCCATGTTTCTTTTAATTGATTTTTTAATATTATTTGAATTACCTCGGGAATTGTAGCCTCCCTGAGTTCGATCATGTTATCTATACAGGTAAATAAGTAGCAAAAATTTCTCTCGTTTCATTATTCTTGTAATTATTGGCTTGAGAAAAAAATAAATTTGTTTGTTTGAGCCGGGAATTTTGGGGATCGCAACGATAACTTTATATCATTAATACCCAATCATCGAGATACCCGTCTCAACAAAATGGTGTCGTTGTCGGGGAGGCACAACGAGGGTAGTTAAGTTTCTCTTTTGACCTGCTATTCTTGGTTGTACATTTTTGTCTACATTTTTTGATATTTATTCATTGCTCGTCTTCATTGTATTTAATTTATTCATTTTTGCTTATATTTTCATATAATTGTGTTTCTTACATGTTCTTTCTTTCATTTTTCTTGAGAGGGCCCACGGAGCAAAGAGAGGTGATCCTAGGAAAGCCGAAGCACCCAAACGAAGCGGAGGCGGCTTGATTCATCTCGAAGCTGTAAGAGTGCGCAAGAAGAGGAGAACAAATATAATAGAGCGTAATTTGGACTTAGTCAAATTAAATTGTTTATGCCTGCTAATAGAAGCTATTGTTAGGACGGTTCACGTGCATCATATAGGTTAGTTTATTTTTTCTGTATTTAAATTCAATATGTATCACCTTGCATATAGAGTGCTGGCGATAAGGTATGCATCTCTAACCTCTGCATGCATCATTGTATTTAATCGCACATTGATGTTTCTGATCTCTTTCTTTGTTTTCACTCACATAAGTTAAAAAGGAAATCAGACACTCGATAGGTGATTTATTGAAAATATTTAAATGAAGTGACAACTGCCAAAAATTGAAACTGATAATATCACTTGACCCTAAAATAAACGTAAGGAAAAATCATTATTTTGAGGAGAGTAACCCCCGCCTTATTTGATTTATCTACAGCGAGAGAGTGACACACACACTAGGATAGAACCATGCCCGAACTCTCTTCAGACTACTGTCTTGTGATTAGTTGTTCTCCAGTGAGGACTTCACCGGGTAGCCAGTAATCGTCCGGGATTTCCTTATAAGAGTGGGCAGATCGGGTAGCCGGTAACGGTCCACACCCATACTTGCTGGGAAAAACTAGTTGTGAGATTGGGACAGTCTCCTGTTCCTAACAACTTTCTTAAACCGCTCTGATAGATTGTATTATTACTAAACTCTAAAAATTGACAAGATAATTGAGCGAACCTTCACGGTCTTCACATTGCATTGATTTGGTGAATTGGGGCTTTTTACTTGATTGCTTGTGTACATACTAGATCCTTCTGCGCATTTGCGCCTTTTTCTTCACATCTTTTGACTTACCTATCGTGTTCTCCCAATCCTCGTCTTTTATTTCGAAGATGGTCGACTGGAGTTATTTTAATCCGATCTTCGTGGATCCCTCGCACCCTCCAGCCGATCCACCTTCCTTTCTAGGAGGACTTTCCTCTTGATTTTTTGTGCATATCAGCCTAACCTATTATTTTAGGAGTCGGACTTTAATTCTCAACCATCCTCATTCCACTCACCCGATCCTGGGATTTTGGATTCACCTTTCATGATATCCACACTTGAGACCCTGAACCAGATGATGGAGCATATGAATTCGAGGATTATCAATCTATTTGACATAAATAAGAGCCATAATGCTGCTCTACTATTTGAGGATATGGATTTACTTGAGGATAATCATGAGAGCTTACAATCGTCCAAAACACAAAAAATTAAAAAATTTTAAAAATCCAAAAGATTTTGGGAGATACATTGTTGATTCATTTTGTGAGGAGAGGGCACCCATGCCAAATCATTTTCCCACACAGTCATTCACCACATATCCGACTTTGACCCCTTCGATGCCACTGTACAGACTGCTCTTGGCAATCCTTGTGTAAATGTTGATTCCGATCTTCTATCTTGTATGGAGGAGATCCAAAAATTCAAAAAATGTTGACTTAACCTGAAGTGATGGCCACCATTCATGAGATCATTAAGGTCCCACTTCACCAGGCCATGACCCATTTATCTGCTCCTCAACACAGGAAGAGAAAGCAGAGGAGCAGATCTGAGCGTCACATCTTAACCATGGCTATTGTCTACATCATCTCTCACCGTCCACATTCTAAGAAATGGAACACTGCCACACCTCTTGTGAGTTGCTTCATCTCTGACTATTCTTGTGATAATATCCTTGGTTGTGGTGCTTCAATTAATATAGTACCCTTCTCTATGGTACAATCTCTTCATCTTGGGCCTCTCAAGAAAACCACGATGATAGTTCAATTTGTTGATGGATCTATTAAGAGGTCGAAGGGTATTCTAGAAAATGTTGTCATTTTCATTCATGGCATGAACTTCACTTCTGATTTTTTCGTATTGCCATGGTGTCGTGACCCTAATTCCGGACCGTCGGATCCTCCCATATCCGGATCTGGTTACTCAGCAATAATTTATTCAGCAATCACAACGAACATTCAGAAACAGACTACAAGTAAAAATACCTAGAAGAAAGTATTTCAACATTTTTCCATTCACAAAATAAGGTTTACATAATACATTATTCCACTATAACCATTTACATGTACATCACCTTGAAAGGAAAAATACACAAAAGATAACTAACTACCTTATAGAGAAAAGCTATTGTGGTTGGTTGGATGACTATGTTAACTGGCTGGATTACTAAAGTCCTTACTTGCTGGATTACTTGCTCACCGACACCTGTTGGATTTTCCATAAATCATAGGATAAAAAAATTAGCGAATGCTAAGTAACAAAGAAGAGAAAAGCAAAAAAATTGTGTAATTTTTTCTAAACTTGTTATCACAAAGGTTTCTTTCCTTCTCGTTAATTTAAGTCCTATTCTTTTCTATTCCACGTCAGGGATTAGTACAGGGGAACCCCACCATTCTTGGACTCCGAAGCGTGGACACTTCAGGATTGAAGATTGTGTTGATCTTGGTAAGCTTATGCCGCCGCACGTCGCCTCAGCCAATCCTCCAATACTACCCTGACAATATACTACCCAGATAATTTCTTTTTCTTTTATTAATCAGGGTCTCAAACCCTCAGCCTAAAAAACAAATGAGTACACCATCCTCGAGGATTCAGTTGCTGAAAACCTCAGGCTAACAATATAACCTAGCGGCTTAAATACATGTTGTCGTAACTCAGCCGCTATTGAACAACCCGTTCCTCCACATGGTACGACCACATCTTTTGTCGTTCAACCCGAATATATTGGCTCCCAGTACCACGCATTGCAAATCATTCATTTCGTGTGTACTTATCATAACAGGGCAACCGTATACCACCCAGGTAGGTAAACGCCAATACAGGTTCCTTCCGACAAACCTACAGGTTGCATGGCCGACCTGTAGTTCTACTCCCAGTCATCCTTAACTTGACTTACGACCCTTTTAAGATCCAACTTAAACACATCAATTCTAATGATGTAATTCCTCTGTCAAGTCGTAGATTAGTGTAACCATAAATACTTAGTATAGACTTACACATATATTAGTTCATATATTTATATACTCAATTTATACTCTTTTAACTCCTAAACCCTATCTTTCCAAGTCACTGCATCAATTTGATGCTTAAACCTTATTTTAGTGGGAATCACAAAACAACTTTTCATACTTCCTAAAAATAGCCAAATTATAGCGTAGAACATAAAATCAGGAATTTCAATAATCTCGTATGAAAATCCAACAGCAAAGGAAATATTTCATTATCTAATCGAGTTCTCTCTCGCGTATGCAGTGCCTTATCGTGTTTTATTTTCAGAAAGGATGATTTAAGGCTCCTAGAACAATCGAATTTTATTTTTATATCAAAAATGCTAAGAACGTGTCAAGAACGCGAAGAACGAACGAAGAACACGAAGAACGCGAAGAACACACGAAAACATGAAGAACATATTTTCTCTTAAAATTTCAGCAGAGCTTCCCTTTATACTGGGTGATATTTCTAAGAAAATTTTGACGAGTTCCCCCTTATATCGAGACATGTTTCTCGGAAATTTTCGACAGAGTTTCCTATTATATCGGGACATATTTCTCGGAAAATTTTGGCAGAATTTCCCCTTATATCGGGACATATTTCAAAATAAAAATGAAAAGAGTTTCCTCTATAAAATCACTTTAGAGGAAAACAACAACGAAACTGAAAGAATATAATCAAATTTCAAGCGATGTAGAATCGGTAGACACCACACGTCTTAGGCGAGTGAATGTGCGACGAATCACAGGGTTCACTGATGTGCATAACCACCCTCACCTAAGTAGGGTATTATACAGATTTCTCCATCAAAATAACTATAAAAGTGGAAAATAAAGAACAATAAGTAATGGAGAATCGGTAGACACCATGCATCTTAGGTGAGTGAATATGTGACGAATCACAGGGTTCACTAACGTGCATAGTCGCCCGTACCTAAGTAAGATGTTACACAGATTTCTCCTCAAACCACAACAGGAAACGAATCAGAAAAAAAGATGAATCAAGAACAAAACTTGGAAGAAAAGAGGATGAATTGAAGGCCAAGTTTACGAAAGAACTAAGAGAGAATCATACATTCCTCCTCCTCGTTCTCCTGACAGCGCTTCGATAACGCTCTTTCCCCGCCTCCCACTCCTCCTCCCGACCTCTCAATCCTAGCCCTTGTGTGCTGGTGGTAGTGGAAATTGTAGAGAATGAATGGGTATGGGGTATTTATCGTCTCCAGAAAACCACTAACTATGTTAGAAAATCACGGTTAACCCTTAACCACGGTTAGCGGCCCATAGTTTTGATCAAAACTTATCTGAAACATAGGCCTTAAGTTAGAACATTCTAGAGGATTCTAGATTTGCTAATGACACTTAATTAACACTAATCGTGATTAATTTTCACTAATCACAATTTAACTTTCGCAACTTATGCTTATCTTTGCTAACTATTGATTAGTGTTTGCTAATGATCATTAACAGTTTTCAATCCGTCATTAGTTTCTTTAATCATGCTTAATTAGTCTTAATGATAGTCATTATGGTTAATGATGTCTTAACCCTCCTTACTTCTTTTTCTTCCGAAAATCATAACAAATCGAAACGAAGTCCGATTCACACGAAATAAATTCCGTTTGGTTTACTTTTGACGAGCCGATCTTATGATATTGGATCCAAGAGATACCATGTTCATGACTTTACAATTATTACCATATTAAGGAAGTCTCTTCCTCAAGACTTATCCCAACCTCTTGCCAACACAAAGGAGTAGTACACCTTCATCCATATAGTGTTTCAAATGGTGTCATGCAATAATTGTATGTAACTATTGTTGTAGGTGAATTCTGCAAGAGGCAAATGTTTAATCCATGATCCCTTCCATTCTAAGGCACACGCTCGTAGCATATCCTCTAGTGTCTGAATCGTACGTTCTGACTGACCGTCTGTTTGTGGATGATATGTTATGCTCAAGCATAACTGTGTACCTAGGTTTCACGAAGTTCTCCCAATAGTGTGAGGTGAATCGTGAATCTCGATCGGAAACTACTTTAGATACCATGGAGACGGATCACATGTGTAATATATAACTCAGCAAGTTGGTCTGGAGTGAAAGATAAGCTTATTAGAATAAAGTGTGCTACCTTGATCGGACGATCTATTATTACCCAGATACTATCTTTACCACCAGTCGTCTGAGGTAAATCAGTAACGAAGTCCATGGAAATGCTTTCCCATTTCCACTCAGGTATAGGGAGAGGTTGCAATAATCATGGTGGCTTTTGGTGTGAAGCCTTTACCTACTGGAAAGTAAAACATGAATTCACGAACTCAGCAGCATCCTTCTTCATTCCTGACCACCAAAAGTTTAAACTAAGATCCTTATACATGTTCGTAATTCTTGGATGAATAGATAATCTTGAGCAGTGCGCTTCGCGTAAGATATCTTTCCTCAATTCAGGTGTATTTGGTACACAAACTCTATGATGGTTATACAATATCCCAGCTTGTATATGGAATCCCTCTATCTTATTATGCTCAAGTTGTTGTCTCAAGTCTTTAAGGACTGGATCATCCTCTTGTCCTTTCTTTATTCTATCCCAGATGTCTGGTTTGTATTGGTGAGGAATAATTATACTATCGGCACTACTAGCAAATGGTTTCCATTCGCTTAACGTTGAAAGTATACCCTAGAAGTCGATAGCACTCACCAACCCATGTGAATAAGTTCTTCTACTGAGGGCATCTGCTACGACGTTCCCCTTACCGGAGTGGTATGAAATGGTGCAATCATAGTCTTTAAACAGCTCCAGCCACCGTCTCTGTCTCATATTGAGATCCTTATGATCAAATAGATATTTCAAACTTTTATGATCAGTGAAGATTTCAAAAATAATACCATAGAGGTAGTGTCTCCATATCTTTAAAGCGTAAATTACGGCAGCTAATTGAAGGTCATGTGTTGGGTAGTTCTTCTCATGTGTCCTCAGCTGTCGTGATGCATACACAACTACCTTACCATGTTGCATAAGAACCTCCCCAAGTCCTTCTTTAGATGCATCAGTGTACACTGTAAACCCTTCACTCCCGGAGGGTAGAGTAAGAATGGATTCAGATGTTAGGAATTCTTTCAGTGTTTGGAAACTAATTTCGCATGCATCTGACCATATGAATGGAACTTCCTTCTGGGTCAACTTAGTCATTAGCAATGCTATTCGTGAAAAGTCCTTCAAAAATCTTCTATAATATCCAGCTAATCCCAGAAAAGATCGTATTTCTGTTACAGTCTTCGGGCGTTCCCAACTCATCACTGCACTAACCTTTGTAGGATCAACTGATATACCTTTCCCCAGAAATAACATGGCCTAAGAAAGATACTTCAGATAGCCAGAAGTCATATTTGCTACATTTAGCATATAGTTTGTTCTTCCTTAGAGTTTCAAGTGCCTGCCTGAGATGATGTTCATGCAGATACTTATCCTTGGAGTAAATAAGCACATCATCAATAAAGACTACTACAAAGTGATATAAGAACTCCTTGAATACTCTATTCATGAGATCCATGAAGGCTGCTTGGACATTTGTCAGTCCAAAAGGCATAACTAAGAATTCATAGTGCCTGTATATAGTTCAAAAAGACGTCTTGGGAATATCTGTATCTTTAATTTTTAACTGATGGTATCCAGATCTTAAATCAATCTTGGAATACACAATTGAACCATGTAGCTGATCAAAGAGATTATCTATTCTTGGCAGAGGGATACTTGTTCTTTACAGTCTTCTTATTTAGTTATCTATAGTCAATGCACAACCGTATTGACCCATCCTTTTTCCTGACGAATAAGACAGGTGCACCCCATGGTGAAGTACGAGGACGAATGGATCCTTTATGTAATAGTTCTTGCACTGTACCTTTAACTCTCGTAACTCAGCTGGTCTCATCCTATACGGAGGGATAGAGATAGGCTGAGTATCAAGTATGAGAGATATTTCAAATTCAATCTCTCACTCAGGTGGTAATCCAGGTAGTTCCTCTAGAAATACATCAGGAAATTCACATACTACAGGTATATCTTCCATCATTCTGTTTGGCCCTGATGTAGTGGTTACATAGGCTAAATAACCTTGGCACCCTTGCTCTAACAACTGTTGTGCCTTCAATGTAGAGATATATTCGATATTATCATTGGATGTCCTTTTCAATGAACTGGATCTATCGAGTTAGGAAGGTGAAACGTTACTGTCTTCTAAAAATAGTCAAGACATGCATGATGCCTTTCTAACCAATCCATTTCTAGGTTAAGATTAAAGTCCTCCATTTTGATTAGTAGTAGCAAAACAGGTAACTGATGTCTCGCTATCATTACTATACAATTATCCATGATTTCTTAGATTATAAATACGTATCCTCCTGGTTCCTTGATCAGATAGGACTGTTGTACTTCTACTGGTATCTTACCCAAAGTGGGTACTAATCGTCGAGCAATAAATGAATGTGAAGCACCATAATCAAATAAGGCATGTACTGAAAAGCCATGAATAGTAATGGTACCTCGTACGACTGTGCCTGAGTTGTAGGCTTGTTCCTCAGTAATTACATTGAGCTGGCCATTAGGAATAGGCAAGCTAGAACCCGCAACACTTTGTGGTGGTTGCTGTGTAGGAGACGCTCCTTGTGAGCCACGACCTCTACCATGTCTTCCTCAGCGTGTTGCTCCATTGCTCGAGGTGGATGTTATACTGTTAAATGGGGTTGGTTTAAACCCTGACCCTCTCAACTTTGGACAATCTTTCTTGATGTGGCCTTCCTGATGACAATAAAACACACACGTGCTCCTGTTTGAGCTGAAGACCCAGCCACAGAGGTGCTAGATCCTGCTGCTGAGTCGTGAGGATATAATAGAGGTCTAGAGAAACATCTTCTTCCAGATAATTCCTGGCCCAAACTCTGTGGCGAGCTTATATTAGACCCGACTGGATGATAACGACTGTCTCTTCGGTTATAATTCGCCTTACATTTGGATGGTCCACCAGTAAAGTGGAAGCTTCTTCTTTGCAGTGTTCATCCCTCCCTATCTAAATACGAGAGGTGATGTCCATGGCTTCATCTACAGTGATGGCTCTAAAACCTGCAAGCTTCTCTCTCAAATCTCCCTGAAGATCGCTAACAAATTTGGTAAGACACTCTTCTGGTGAAGCTTCTAAAGCTGGGAAGTAATGTAGCAGTTCCGTAAAGTGAATATGATAATCTCGTACATTCTTGGATTCTTGGATCAAAGAAGCTAACTCATTTCTCTTCAATTCTTCCCAATGGGAGGGACATAAGTGAGCTCAGAACCTTTCTTTAAAAACACTCCATAGAACATGATCTACTAATTTCTTTGAAATTGCTCTCCACCATCGTCTTGCATAGTCTGCTAAGGAGTAATCATCGAAGTGCATCCAAGTATCTGTTGGTACGTGTATTATTCTCAACTCTCAACATCCTGCTGACATAATCAAGCCATAGTTCTGCCTCAGCAGGTGTCTCTATGCCTTTAAATCGAGGAATCTTTCCTTTCGGTAATTGTCTAGTAATGTTTGATGTCTAAGAAGGGCCTTCTCCATTGCTCCTTCAATCGGGGTAGAGCAGATTTAGTTAAAGGATGGTAACTAGATTCTTCCTCAGAAAGATGGACAGAACCTTCAATCCTAGCATCCGCAGGCTTAGATGCCTCGGGTCTCTCAGCTTATGCATTGAGCCTCTCCTCCAATGCTTGTTGTCTTTGCCCCATGTCTTGGAGCATTGTCATCATAGCCGCTATTTGCCTAGACACATTTTGGTCTGCCATGATCATGGGACAAGTCAAGGTCAAAGGTTAGGTCCTATATGTCTTAGCATGATGTACGTAAGGGACAATGACTTGTGAATGGTATTGCAGTCATATATTAAGATCAAAGGATCTTACTACAACCTTAGTTTCTGAATACCGTTCATAGTTGTCAATTACTAAATAAATTATTGGAATAACCGGGCTCTGATACCAATCTGTCGCATCCCTAATTCCAGGTCGTCGGATCCTCTCATATCGGGATCTGGTTACTCAATAATAATTTATTCAGCAATCACAACTAACATTCAGAAACAGACTGCAAGTAAAAATACTCAGAAGAAAATATTTAAACATTTTTCTATTCACAAAATAAGGTTCACATAATACATTTTTCCACTAACAATTTACATGTACATCAGCTTGGAAGGAAAATACACAAACGATTACTAACTACCTTACAAAGAAAAGCTACTGTGACTGGTTGGATGACTATGTTAAGTAGCTGGATTAGTAAAGTCCTTGCGATTGCTCACCGACACCTGTTGGATTTTCCATAAATCATAAAATAAAAAATTAGCGAATGCTAAGTAACAAAGAAGAGAAAAGCAAACAAATTGTGTAATTTTTTCTAAACTTGTTATCACAAAAGGTTTCTTTCCTTATTGTTAATTTATGTCCTATTCCTTTCTATTCCACATCAGAGATTAGTCCAGGGGAACCCCACCATTCTGGGACTCCGAAGCTGTGGACACTTCGGGATTGGAGATTGTGTTGATCTTGGTAAGCTTATGCCACTGCACGTCGCCTCAACCAATCCTCCAATACTACCCTGACAATATACTACACTGATAATTTCCTTTTCTTTTATTACTTAGGGTCTCAAACCCTCAGTCTGGAAAACAAATGAGTACACCGTCCTCGAGAACTCGGTTGCTTAAAACCCCAGGCCAACATTATAACCTAGCGGCTTAAATACATGTTGTCGTGACCCAACCGCTATTGAGCAAGTCGTGCCTCCACATGGCACAACCATATCTTCCGTCGTTCAACCCGAATATATTGACTCTCGGTACCACGTGTTGTGAAACATTCATTTCGTACGCACTTATCATAACAGGGCAACCATGTACCACCAAGGTAGGGAAACACCAATACGTGTTCTTCCGACAAATCTACAGGTTGCATGCCCGACCTGTAGTTCTACTCCCAGTCATCCTTAACGTGACTCACGACCCTTTCAGGATCCAACTTAAAACACATCAATTCCAATGATGTAATTCCTCTGTCAAGTCGTACATTAGTGTAACCATAAATACTGAGTATAGACTTACACATATATTAGATCATATATTTATATACTCAATTTATGCTCTTTTAACTCCCAAACCATGGCTTTCCAAGCCACTGCATCAATTCGATGCTTAAACCTTATTTTAGTGGGAATCACAAAGCAACTTTTCATACTTCCTAAAAATAGATAAATTAGGGTTATTTATAGCGGAGAACATAAAATCAGGAATTTCAATAATCTCGTATGAAAACTCAACAGCAAAAGGAAATATTTTGTTACCTAATCGAGCTCTCTCTCGCATATGTAGTGCCTTATCGTGTTTCATTTTCATAAAGGACGATTTAAGGCTCCTGAAATAATTGAATTTTATTTTCATATCAAAAACGCTAAGAACGTGTCAAGAACGCGAATAACGAACGAAGAACATAAAGAATGCGAAGAACACACGAAGAACGTGAAGAACATATTTTTTTTGAAATTTCAGCAGAGCTTCCCCTTATACGGGGTGTGATGAATCTCCATTTCATCACCTTTATTCTATCATTTTGGTCTTAAAAACCCCAGCAAATGCATGTAAATGGCAGAATTTATTCATAATAGCATTCATTATTTATTGTACTTATTGTACATAAAATAAGGTTTTTAATGCCAAAAGTATAGAATAAAGAAAAGAAAAGAAAAAGGAATAAAATATTGCAAATATTTTATGACCCAAACCCTGAGACCAAGGCCAGAATGGAATTGGTCGACAAGGAATAAAGTAGGGGAGATAAGGGCCAATAATACAATAAATTCTTCATTCATATATGCATTTTTGACACCTATTTTGTATTTAATTATTTATTCATCAAATCAAGAAACTTTGTACACAAAAGTTGTATACAATAATGTAAATAAAAATACAAAATTGAGTTTGTGTAAAAATAATACACGGTGTACATTTTTGACACAGAATAAAAAGCCAGAATCTCAACTTCACAGACCCATATCTTGCAAATAAAAACTTAAAATCATCCAAAATCACCTTTAATTGTATATAGCTCTTCAAGAAATATTTAATAAAATTGGTTTCATAATTTTTGGAGTTCATTTATGAAAGTTGGGTTTTTGGCCCTCATTATACATAGTATTGATTAAAATATTCATTTTATTCATTATTTATTATTTTTACAAACTTATATTTGTATAATTTTGTAAATAATATATATAATACATGTACATATTGAAATTAAAATAAAACCAAAAGAATTCATAAAATAAAATAAGTTTATGGAATACATAGACCAAGAATACCTATATTACATATGTACAGAAATAAAAAGGAAATTCATTCTTTAATAATTTTATTCTTTCATATTTTTACAATATTGTAAACATTACATATAATTTATTAAAAATACAAATCCAAAATAAAATCCTACAAAATTAATTAAATAAATAAAATGTATATAAAATACGGGTAAAATACCTATAAGTACACCTACATAATCTATATACCTATTTATTTAAATATACAAATAAACTCACAAAAATTAAATAAAAATATATTTATATCCACAAAAATAAGTTATAAATATATAAAATAATATAAGAAAATAATAAAATAAAATATGCAAAATAAAAATAAAATATACAAAATACATATAAATACACTTATAAATACACTATTAAAATAAACTCATAATAGAATACATCAAAAAAATTAAATAAAAATCATAAATAAATACTACATTAATTAATACACATTTCTTATTTTATAAGCAAAGTGTAATAAAATCATTTATTGGGTCTAATAAATAGGTCAAAATTTGTGCTGAGATGGACCAATCAGAAGCCAAGGAGTGTTGACCCCCAATCAACTCCCCCCTGAGCCTCTGACTCCCGTCAGAACTATCATTTCCCGTGTATTCTTGCATTTTTCTCGCTCGATCCTTCACTCGATCGCTTTCGATCCCTTCACGGGAATTTCTCCCAGAACCATGATGATTCACGCCGACACCTGAGATTGCGTGTACATAGACCAGATTTATCGATAATCGCCAGGCAATAAGGGTGCCCAGGGATGTGTATAAATAAGTACCTCCTCTTCCTTGATCGAATTTAGCCAATTTCACTTCCCTCAAAAAGCTCGAATCGGTTCCTGGATGAGCCCTTGTGACAGGAGGCACTTCTCAGCACCTCGATTCGGCCGGAGGAGGAAGACATTTTTGTCGCGACGGAGCTCCAGCGTCCGTCCTGCTCACTGGAGGCTCCCAGGTATAAGAGCTGCTCGTTCACTTTATTAGGTAGACTTTACTTCCAGCATTTTATTTATGCGTTTAGTTTAGTTCTTCGCACCTTAGTTTAGCCTAGATTAGGCTCATCGTAGTTAACCGGAGCTCAGCTCCGGCGAGCTTTTCACTGACCTTTCATGATCTTCCGCTCCCCCTTTCACATCCATATCACTCCTGTACGCATTCTCCATCTTCCGACCATCTTTGTTCAACCAGAGCATCATCGGCTCTGCGAATCGAAGCTCCTCCACCGCCTTCCACCGGAGCTTCTCCGCCCATTGTGATCCCCTTGCTTCCAGCTTCAAACCCTGGGTCGAGGAGAAAGCCCTCGAGCTCCTCTACCTTCCTGTGCAGGTCAGGCGCTCTAAAACGTGCCTGGGGATGAATCACAAGCAGGCAGAGGTACCTGGAGCCGCGTTTCTTCCTCGAGCTCACGGTGGCGCTCCAGCGTACCTCGGCCTGATCCGACACCTCCGTACGATAGAGGAACCTCCCAGGAAGGGTTTGAGACCCTCAGGAGCAATAAGGACCGTCGGGGAGGAAAGATCTCGCTGGGAGAAACTCACCAGCGACGAGTTCTTCCCCTGTTCTTCCTCGTGCCCTCCCTGTCGTCGGATGAGGAGCAAGCTTCCAGATGTGACAGTAGCCGTCGAATCACACATGCATCAACCGTCAGATCTCACTCGGAGATCTAATCTACGCTGTGGATCCGCGAACCGGTACCAACCGCTGGATGGTCTCCACGTGTTTAAGTGAACCAGATCGAGCCGTCCACGCGCGTGCCTTTGGGGGTAAATTTCACATATAACCCCCGCTCTTTTTGTATTTAATTTTTAATTTTGTAAAATAAATATCGTGTTGTAAATAAATTGGTAATTTTGCAAGAAGGCCCCCGTAGTTCTTGTATTTACAAAATGGCCCTTCCGCGCCTCACATGCAGTCCCACGTAAGGCGCGTGAAAATTGCAGTTCACCCCTGGCGGTTTTTGTATATTGTGAAATAGTTCAAAAATAATAAATAAATGTTTATTTCAGTTGGCTAAATTGCACGATGCCCCCTAACGTTTATTTTTATTGCATTTATGCCCCTACTAGGCTGATTGATTTTTACTTAATTTGTGTATTTATCAAAAATGCATAGCTAGCTCCTAAAAATTCACAAAAATTAGAGTAGATGCCTTGTACCTTGTAGATGAACGTTGTATTTTTGTTTGGTATTTTTGAGAATTTTATCCCTTTATTTAAAATGAAAAAGGAGCTAATTTTGCACTGTTTAAATGAGAAAATAAAAAAAGTTATAAAATGTTTTTGGAAAATTACAAAAAAATTATATATGATATATTTATATATTTAATGAGTCCAAAAAGTGAAAAACCCTGAAAACAAGAAAAAGAAAAATAAAAAAATTAGAAAACTTCAAAATCAAACAAAAAATTATAAAAATGCAACAAAAATGGCAAAAATATATTTTCTTATGCTATAATTATCTAGATATTATTATTTGTGTATTAAAATTAATTTGGGTAATTTATGGATTTATTTTATATTTTTAGAACCCAAATTAGTGTCGGCCTATTTATTTAGTCCATATTAGGGATATTTTTTGGAATTACAAATACATAAAAAATAGAAATGTATCAGAAAATAAAAAATATATATTATATTTAATATATATATTGAGTATTTATAAAAATATGTATATAAATATATCCATATATCATATTTCTCTTTCTTCTTATATATATATCTTTATATGCATATGTATATATATCTATATTATATAAATAATATAAAAAGAAAAAAATATAAAATACAAAAACAAAATAAAAATTATAAAAGCAAAAATAAAATAAAAAATATAAAACCCCCAAAACCCACAAAAATAGGATTCGTTCAAGGATGACCTGGATGTACATGAACACCATAGGCTACCCAATTTTTATTGCTCTTCATGGTTCGATCTCTACATGCTTATACACTATGCATTTTATGGTAGAGTTAATAAATGTTAATTCACAGTTTTGGGACTTAATTGGTTTATTCTTTGATGTGGGTTAATCTCTGATCAACCAGCGTTTTGTGAGTGGTCGCCTCAGTGACACTATCGTCCCCGCCTAGTGTGCGGGGCGTATTTTGACCCTTGCAAAATGCTCGTTATCAGATGACGCCGTTACCGGGGACTCATCAAGAAGAAACAGATACCAGCAAGAAGAAACAGACACCAGCAAGTTGAGAAGCACGTCCTCACCTTGGCCACTGTTGCAGCTATCAGCAGCCTCCCATAG
Organism: Ottelia alismoides; assembly: GCA_037367405.1. Lineage (NCBI taxonomy): Eukaryota > Viridiplantae > Streptophyta > Magnoliopsida > Alismatales > Hydrocharitaceae > Ottelia > Ottelia alismoides. Next base: position 543,171 of record JAZKJV010000994.1, read on the forward strand.
AAGAAACAAGACACAGGAGCACCTCTTATCAATTGTGAGATTTTCGATCAAGTCTTCGAGCGCACTCTCCTCGACAGTGGGTCTTCCATCAACCTTTTGCCATCATCAATAATGCAAGAATTTGGGCTGGGTCCGCTCAAGCAGACACGAATGATCCTTCAGTTCGCTGACCGATCCATCAAGCGGCCCTGGGGTCTGTTGGAAGACGTTGTAGTTAAAGTACGGGAGATGCAATTTCAAGCTGATTTTGTAGTCCTTGATATGGACTCATCCACACCTCTACTCCAGACCCCTATCATCCTTGGCCGACCATTCCTATGTACCTCGGGTGTTGTGGTTGATTACGGGTCTGGCAAGATCACTTTTAGCTCGAACAACAAGCAGATCACTATAAACATAATCAGAGAGCCGAACGCCATGACTGATGAGAGCCATGCAGCATCAGAAGCAAACTATGACTTTGTTGCAGAGATCAGAAACTCATCACTGTCATTGAATGATTCATGGACCCGAGAAATCCTCACTCTTGAGGAGGACTTGGAAAGCATAGTTACCTTATGCTCCGATGATTTTTGGGAGACAGATTCTCAGATGCAGGCGCATCTTCACTCAAGACCAAACACAATGAGCCTAGTGCAGAACCGTTCGATACCGCACCAGGATCTCAACAGAATGTTGAGGATGGCAGCTCCATCAAAGAAGTACATCCTACCACCAGTATAGTGTCTGAAGTGACCAACGAGTTGGACAAATCAAAACCAGAACTCAAGACACTTCCTGCAGGGCTGAAATATGCTTTCCTTGCGGGTGAAGAACACATGTATCCGGTCATCATCAATAGCAGGCTGAACCCGAATCAGGAATCTCGTCTTCTCGAGGTTCTAGAAAAGAACCGCAAGGCACTTGGTTGGTGTGTATCAGATCTCCGTGGGATAAATCCAGCATTGTGTTCACACCACATTTATCTGGAAGAAGATGCCAAGCCATCCTGCTAATTCCAAATAAGGCTGAACCCAACCCTCCGGGACGTCGTCATGAAAGAAATAACTAAATGGTGTGATGCAGGCTTCATTTATCCTATCTCCGATTCAAAATGGGTAAGCCCACTGCATGTAGTTCCAAAGAAATCCAGGCTTACCATGGTTACCAATGACAAAGGAGAGGAAATATCCACTCGGGTACCAACATCCTGGCGGGTGTGTGTTGACTACCGTTGTCTTAATGCAACAACTAAGAAGGACCACTTCCCCTTGCCATTCATTGATCAAGTTCTTGAAAGACTAGCAGGCAAGGAGTTCTTCTGCTTTTTGTATGGGTATTCCGGGTACAACCAAGTGGCAATCGCCCCCGAAGATCAAGAAAAGACTACCTTCACTTGCCCGTTTGGCACCTACGCCTTCAAGAGGATGCCTTTTGGATTATGTAACACACCTGCAACTTCACAAAGATGCATGCTAGCAGTCTTTGCCGAGATGGTAGGCAGTTTTCTCGAGGTGTTCATGGAAGACTTCTCTGTCTATGGTGATAGCTTCGATTCTTGTCTTGAGCACCTGGACAGAGTGCTTCAGAAATGCAGTGAAGTCAATTTAGTACTTTCATGGGAAAAGAGCCACTTCATGGTCACCGAAAGGCATTGTGCTAGGTCACGTCGTTTCCAAACGTGGCATGGAAGTCGGCCCAGCGAAGGTGGATGTCATTGCAAATCTAGAGCCACCTCAGTCAGTAAAAAATGTAAGGTCATTTCTGGGGCATGTGGGATTTTACAGACGATTCATCAAGGATTTTAGCCGCATTGCCCAACCTTTGACAGAACTGCTATGCAAGGAAACTGAGTTCAATATAGATCAGCAGGTTCTCCTTGCTTTCAATCAGCTGAAGGAGCTTATCACTCATGCTCCAGTTCTCCAGCCGCCGAACTGGTCTCTTCCCTTTGAGATCATGACCGATGTGTCAGACTTTGCAGTTGGGCTATTCTTGGACAGAGGAAAGAGAGAGCAGCCTATGCCATTCACTACGCCAGCAGAACATTAGATGAGGCGCAAAGAACTTACACCGTGACAGAGAAAGAGTTGTTGGCTATGGTTTTTGCCCTTGAGAAGTTCAGATCCTATTTGCTTGGATCGAAAGTCACCGTTTTTACAGGCCACACTGCTATCAGGTACCTCCAGCAGAAGAAGGATGCCAAGCCGAGACTGATTCGATGGATCCTTCTCCTCTAGGAATTTGATTTGGAAATCAAGGACAAGCCTGGAGTTCAGAATGTGGTAGCAGACCATCTCTCCAGAATTGAGCAGCATGAGCCTCCTCTGAACAGTGCACCCATTACAGAAACCTTTCCTGACGAATCAATCATAGCAGTGGATTCTCTTCCTTGGTATGCTGACATAGTCGATTACCTCACCTCGGGGGTAATACCATTGGATTGGACCAAGAATCAAAAGAATAAATTTATGTCGACCATCCGGTTCTATCAATGGGAGGATCCTCTCTTAATCAGGGAAGGAGCGGATTGCATTTGACGCAGGTGCATTCTTCAGGAGGAGCATTATAGTGTCCTCAAGCATTGTCACTCGCTCGAATCCGGTGGACATCACTCTGGAGATTGTACGACAGCTAAAGTACTTTAGTGTGGCTTCTGATGGCCCACATTATTTAAGGATGCAACAGAATTTGTCAAACAATGCATTGACTGTCATAGATTGAAGGGTACACTCACTGCCAAAGATTCAATGCCCCTGAAAATCATTCAGATAGCAGATGTTTTCGATGCATGGGGCATTGACTTCATGGGACCTTTCCCTAACAGTCAAGGTTTTGAGCATATCCTTCTTGCCGTCGATTACGTGAGTCGTTGGGTTGAAGCTATTCCCGCTCGAGCTGCCGACAGTCGAACAGTGTGTCAGTTCTTGAAGAAGAACATCATTTCGCGGTTCGGGATATCGAAAATTCTCATATCAGACAAGGGTAGCCATTTTATTAACAAAGAGGTCAAGAAATTAACAAAGGAGTACGACATCGATCATCGCGTCGCGTCCCCTTATCATCCTTAGATCAATGGCATGGCAGAATTATCGAACATAGAAATCAAGACTATCCTGCAGAAACTTGTCAGGTCAAACAGAAAAGATTGGTCCCAACTCTTGGACTCGGTCTTATGGGCTTACCGAACCGCCTACAAGTCTCCCTTGGACAAGTCACCCTATCGTCTTGTATATGGGAAGCCGTGCCATCTGCCCGTCGAATTAATTCACAAGTCTTTATGGGCAATTAACATGTGCAATTTGGACTCACAAAAAAGTGGTCAGAAAAGAAAGGATGATCTGAACAGACTCTTAGAGTTCCGAGACTATGCATACGATAACACATTAATGTACAAGGAAAAGGTGAAACGCTGGCATGACCGGCACATCAGACGAAAAACCTTTGAAGTTGGATAGAAGGTGTGGCTATTTGATGCAAAGTTACGGATATTCCCGGACAAATTAAAGAGTAGGTGGACAGGGCCATTCCAAGTTCGTGAAGTGCGTGACAATGGAAGTATCGCCATATCAGAATTGTCTCCTGACGCACATCCATTCGTTGTCAACGGTCAACTCCTGAAGCCTTACCTCAAACAAGATACATTCTTGGCCGTTGTCGACTCCATTCAGCTCGCGCACCATGATGACATATCCACAACAGTGACTGCATCAGAAGATTCAGACACTGCATCACAAAAACTGTTTATCTGATTTTCTTCTTTTCTTCTTTTTCTATTCTATCTTCGTTTTTGTATCAAGAAGTGTTGCCCCGTGTTGTCAGTCTTCTATACTTAGGACGCACTTTGTCCTAAGTACAGGGGGTATGCACCACGAGTGTTCTATTCTTTGCGATCCTCTCCATTGTCTCCTCTTCTTGTCTATACTTAGGGATATTTTACCCTAAGTATAGGGGGAGACAATCTGAGTACGATCTGTTTATTCCCACCCTTCACCCTCCCTGCTTTGTGTACAGTCTGCGTTACTTAGGATTCCTTGATCCTAAGTATAGGGGGACGATCAACTTCTCGTGTGTTCGTTCTTTCCTATATTTATTTATTCATTCATTCATTCCTAGACTTGTCTATACTCAGTACGAGTTATGTCTTCTCTTTTCTTTTCGATCTATGAGGACATGACTCAAGCTAAGTATAGGGGGTCGTATATACGATGTATATACTATAAGCCATAACTCATACTGTAAATAAAATATCACCTCAAGCTAAAAAAAACAAAAAAAAAGTAGTAGTTCTATTATAATAATAAAAGACGATTGTGAGCTCCTCAGACTATTTCTATCTACACTGATTAATAAGTCAGGAAAAAGGCTTTGTGCAAAATGTGCTCTTTGAAAAATCTTTTGAAAATTGCTTAAAAAAATAGTGTGTACAAGTATTCAAACTTTGTAAATAGTTTTGCTTGTAAAATTCATTTTCTTTGAGTGAAATAAAAATATGTGAAAAATAGCTTGCAAATGATTGGAAAATCTGGTTGTCAAATTGTCTTGAAAAATCTACTTATACTGTTTTGAAAAAACTTTGCAAAAATCATTTCCAAATGAGTGTACATGTGTGTAAAATTATTTTGGATTATAGTCTTCAAAATCTTTTGAAAACGATTCTCGAATAAGTTGAGGAGTCTGCACAAAAATCTCTCATACAAAAAAAATAATAATAAGCAAATAAAACTTACAAGAGCCTAAACCATGTTGTATATAAAATTTAGTTCTTTTGTATATACTGATTAATAAATCAGGCTAAATACCTTTACAGTATGATTTGAAAAATAGTGTGAACTGTTTGGAAAACTTGCTGTGAAATGTTTTCAACCTGTGTAAAATTGCTTTGTTTGAAAATTTTCTTCTTTGTGTGAAACAAAGGATTTGAAAACCTATGTGCAAATGTTTTGAAAAATGTTTGTAAAAACTATTGTGGAATATATATATAGTGTGACAAAGCTTTGCAAAATAGTTTTCAAATATTTGTAAATGCTTGCAAAAATTATCGTGTACTATAGTTTTCAAAATTATTTTCAAATAAACCTAAGGAATAAAAGCATCATTACAAATACATGTAAATCATAAATAAAATACATAAAATTCTTTATTTGTATAACTTGAATAAATTACTTTATTAAAACCTGTAAAATCTTTTAAAAGTCCTTAAATTTTGTAAAACAACGTGACACGCCCGTGTAAATAATTGTATGTACTTTTTGTATGTAACAAGCTTTTTATTTTGCAAAAAAAAATTTCTTTGTGTGAAAAGATTCTTTGATTTTAAATTCTTTGTGAAAAAGTGCATCATTCATTGTGCACAGCATGAGCATACCATTCATATTCTTTTTGAGTGAGCTTGATGATTGAACCAGTCCAATAAAGTCTAAAATTAGAGCTTGGTTGGACCTTACCGCACCTAACTGCACTGGAACCTTATGGGAACTAGGTTTAAGGTACTTCAGGTCTATGCAGACTTAATTCTTTGAGAAATCAGGGCTAGGTTCAAGTCACCTCAACTGACTAACTAGAACTTTTCGAGACAGACACATGACTCTTGTCGGTCGTGACCTAACTTGGACACTTTGCACCTTTCACTTGGCTCAACTCAGTCGGAGTGGTGAGGGGTTTGGATTTGCAAGTCCGAGACGCACACGGGTGGAAACATTCGTCCTCGTCTAGGGAGGGAAGTGCACCCCAACCTGGTCCAGTAGCCATGAGGTCTAACGACAGAAGAGTGTGGGTTGCGATAATGCTTCAAAAGAGGGATAGTCTACTGGCTCGAGAGGAAAAACTCCTTATGTAAATGCTGTTGTGAATAGTATTTCAAAAAAATGGTCAGACCTGTACAAAAATAAAATGCCTGCAAAGTATGTATATATGTTGTAAAGCCAATAAGCAAGCTTGAGTTCCAAAGTCAAATATGTGAGCCTACAGCTGGATGACTCGACTACACTGGTCTTGCATCCTAGGATAGGTAGCTACACTGGCTACCGTCCATTCTTCTCTTCACCCCCTCCTCTTGAGCTGGTTACCACTTGAACTTAGAAGAGAATACCCCGCTCCTCGAGGATGGAGTTGTTGGATTGGGGAATCATTGGGTTGTCATTCTGGAGAAGTCAGTTCCTTTGTCATTTCAGTTGGGGAGAGCCACTATCACTTACACTGTACAAGTCAGCTTCATAGTCATAAGGGTTTGCGTATGATGTAGGCTAGTTCTGACCAGGCTATTGAGGTGGGTTGAACCGAATTTTGTGACTCTCGAAGGCTGTTGTGTTTTAAAGCTGGTTCCCGACTAGGTTCTACACACATCCACGCCCGAGGTCTAGCAGAAGTTCCAACTTCTGATTTTGTAAGGACATATATTGCACTGAAAGCAACCCTATTCACTCTATCCTTCTTCAATTCTCTTTTTCTTTTCTTCTGATTCTTTATTCTTTTTGTACTTATTTCATAAGTATTTGCTAGGGACTAGCAAAGGCAAGTATAGGGGGTGATGAATCTCTATTTCATCACCTTTATTCTATCATTTTGGCCTTAAAAACCCTAGTAAATGCATGTAAATGGCATCAACTTATCCATAATAGCATTCATTATTTATTGTACTTATTGTACATAAAATAAGGTTTTTAATGCCAAAAGTATAGAATAAACAGAAGGAAAGAAAAAGGAATAAAATATTGCAAATATTTTATGACCCAAACCCCGAGAACAAGGCCAGAATGGAATTGGTCGACAAGGAATAAAGTAGGGGGAGATAAGGGCCAATAATACAATAAATTCTTCATTCATATATGGATTTTTTACACCTATTTTGTATTGAATTATTTATTCATCAAATCAAGAAACTTTGTACACGAAAGTTGTAGACAATAATATAAATAAAAATACAAAATTGAGTTTGTGTAAAAATAATACACAGTGTACATTTTCGACACAGAATAAAAAGCCAGAATCTCAACTTCACTGACCCATATCTTGCAAAAAAACTCAAAATCATCCAAAATCACCTTTAATTGTATATAGCTCTTCAAGAACTATTTAATAAAATTGGTTTCATAATTTTTGGAGTTCATCTGTGAAAGTTAGGTTTTTGGCCCTCATTGTACATAGTACTGATTAAAATAATCATTTTATTCATTATTCATTATTTTTACAAACTTATATTTTTAGAATTTTGTAAATAATATATAATACATGTACATATTGAAATTAAAATAAAACCAAAAGAATTCATAAAATAAAATAAGTCTATGGAATACATAGACCAAGAATACATATATTACCTATGTACAGAAATAAAAAGGAAATTCATTCTTTAATAATTTTATTCTTTCATATTTTTACAATATTATAAACATTACATATAATTTAATAAAAATACAAATCCAAAATAAAATCCAACAAAATTAATTACATGAATAAAATGTATATAAAATACGGGTAAAATACCTATAAGTACACCTACATAATCTATATACCTATTTATTTAAATATACAAATAAACTCACAAAAATTAAATAAAAATATTTTTTTACCCACAAAATAAGTTATAAATATATAAAATAATATAAGAAAATAATAAAATAAAATATGCAAAATAAAAATAAAATATACAAAATACATATAAATACACTATTAAAATAAACTCATAATAAATATATCAAAAAATTAAATAAAAATCATAAATAAATACTACATTAATTAATACACATTTCTTTTTTATAAGCAAAGTGTAATAAAATCATTTATTGGGTCTAATAAATAGGTCAAAATTTGTGTTGAGGTGGACCAATCAGAAGCTAGGGAGTGTTGACCCCCAGTCAACTCCCCCCTGAGCCTTTGACTCCCGTCAGAACTGTCTTTTCCTGTGTATTCTTGCATTTTTCCCGCTCGATCCTTCACTCGATCACTTTCGATCCCTTCACAGGAATTTCTCCCAGAACCATGGTGATTCACGCCGACACCTGAGATTGCGTGTACATAGACCAGATTCATCGATAATCGCCAGGCAATAAGGGTGCCCAGGGATGTGTATAAATAAGTACCTCCTCTTCCTTGGTCGAATTCGGCCAATTTCACTTCCCCCAAAAAGCTCGAATCGATTCCTGGATGAGCCCTTGTGACAGGAGGCGCTTCCCAGCACCTCGATTCAGCCGGAGGAGGAAGACATTTTTGTCGCGACGGAGCTCCGACGTCCGTCCTGCTCCCTGGAGGCCCCCAGGTATAAGAGTTGCTCGTTCACTTTATTAGGTAGACTTTACTTCCAGCGTTTCATTTATGCGTTTAGTTTAGTTCTTCGTACCTTAGTTTAGCCTAGATTAGGCTCATCGTAGTTCACCGGAGCTCAGCTCCGGCGAGCTTTTCACCGACCTTTCGTGATCTTCCGCTCCCCCTTTCACCTCCATATCACTCATGTATGCATTCTCCATCTTTCGGCCATCTTTGTTCAACCAGAGCATCAACGGCTCTGCGAATCGAAGCTCCTCCACCACCTTTCGCCGGAGCTTCTCCGCCCATTGTCATCCCCTTGCTTCCAGCTTCAAACCCCGGGTCGAGGAGAAAGCCCTCGAGCCCCTCTACCTTCCTGTGCAGGTCAGACACGCTAAAACTTGCTGGGGGACGAATCACAAGCGGGCGGAGGTACCTGGAGCTGCATTTCTTCCTCGAGCTCACGGTGGCGCTCCAGCGTACCTCGGCCCGATCCGACACCTCCGGACGATAGAGGAACCTACCGGAAGGGTTCGATACCCTCAGGAGCAACAAGGACCATCGGGGAGGAAAGATCTCGCCAGGAGAAACTTGCCAGCGGCGAGTTCTTCCCCTTTCTTCCTCGTGCCCTCCTTGCCGTCGGATGAGAAGCAAGCTTCAGATGTGACAGTAGCCGTCGGATCACGCACGCATCAGCCGTCAGATCTCGCTCGGAGATCTAATCTACGCCGTGGATCCGTGAATCGGTACCAGCCACTGGATGGTCGCCACGTGTTTAAGTGAACCAGATCGAGCCGTCCACGCGCATGCCTCTGGGGGTAAATTTCACATATAACCCCTGCTCTTTTTGTATTTAATTTTTAATTTTGTAAAATAAATATCGCGTTGTAAATAAATTGGTAATTTTGCAAGAAGGCCCTCGTAGTTCTTATATTTACAAAATGGTCCTTCAACGCCTCACGTGCATTCCCACGTGAGGCGCGTGAAAATTGTAGTTCAACCCTGGCAGTTTTTGTATATTGTGAAATAGTTCAAAAACAATAAATAAATGTTTATTTCAGTTGGCTAAATTGCACGGTGCCCCCTGACATTTATTTTTATTGCATTTATGCCCCTGCCAGGCTAATTGATTTTTACTTGCTTTATGTCTTTATTAAAAATGCCTATCTAGCTCCTAAAAATTCACAACAATTAGGGTAGATGCCTTGTACCTTGTAGATGCACGCTGTATTTTTGTTTGGTATTTTTGATCATTTTATCCATTTATTAAAAATGAAAATGGAGCTAATTTGGCACTATTTAAATGAGAAATTACAAAAAAATTATAAAATGTTTTTGGAAAATTTAAAAAAAATATATGTTATATTTATATATTTAATGAGTCTAGAAAGAGAAAAACCCTAAAAACAAGAAAAATAAAAATAAAAAAATTAAAAAACTTCAAAATCAAATAAAAAATTATAAAAATGCAATAAAAATGTCAAAAATATATTTTCCTATGCTATAATTATCTAGATATTATTATTTGTCCATTAAAATAAATTTGGGTAATTTTTGGATTTATTTTATATTTTTAGAACCCAAATTAGTGTCGGCCTATTTAATTAGTCCATATTAGGGAATTTTTTGGAATTACAAATACATAAAAATTAGAAATTTCAGAAAAATAAAAAATATATATTATATCTATTATATATATATATTGAGTATTTATAAAATTATGTATATAAATATATCCATATATTATATTTCTCTTTCTTCTTATATATATATATATCTTTATATGCATATGTATATATTTCTATATTATATAAATAATATAAAAAGAAAAAAATATAAAATACAAAAACAAAATAAAAATTATAAAAGCAACAATAAAATAAAAAAATAAAACCCAAAAAAACCCGCAAAAAATAGGATTCGTTCAAGGATGACGTGGATGTACATGAACACCATAGGCTACCCAATTTTTATTGCTCTCTGTGGTTCGGCCTCTACATGCTTATACACTATGCATTTTATGGTAGAGTTAATAAATGTTAATTCACAGTTTTGGGACTTAATTGGTTTATTCTTTGTTGTGGGTTAATCTCTGATCAACCAGCATTTTGTGAGCGGTCGCCTCAGCGACATTAGCGTCCCCGCCTAGTGTGCGGGGCGTATTTTGACCCTCGCAAAATGCTTGTTATCATGGTGATATTTCTAAGAAAATTTTGATAGAGTTTCCCCTTATATCGGGACATATTTCTCGAAAAATTTTGACAGAGTTTCCCCTTATATCGGTACATATTTCTCGGAAAATTTTGGCAGAGTTTCCCTTTATATCGAGACATATTTCAAAATAAAAATAAAAAGAGTTTCTTCTATAAAATCACTCGAGAGAAAAACAACAGCGAAAATGAAAGAATATAATCAAACTGCAAGCGATGGAGAATCGATAGATATCACGCGTCTTAGGTGAGTGAATGTGTGACAAATCACAGGGTTCACTGACGTGCATAGCCGCCCGCACCTAAGTAGGGTATTACAAGGATTTCTCCATCAAAATAATTATAAAAGCGGAAAAGAAAGAATAATAAGTAATGGAGAATCAGTATACACCACACGTCTTAGGTGAATGAATGTGTGACGAATAACAAGGTTCACTGACGTGCATAGCCGCACGCACCTAAGTAGGATGTTACACAGATTTCTCCTCAAACCACAACAGGAAACGAATCAGAATGAAAGATGAATTAAGAATAAAACTTGGAAGAAAAGGGGATGAATTGAAGGCCTAGTTTACGAAAGAACTAAGAGAGGATCATACCTTCCTCCTTCTCGTTCTCCCGGCAGCGCTTCGCTAGCGCTTTTTCCCCGCCTCCCACTCCTCCTCCCGACCTTTCAACCCTAGCCCTTGGGTGGTGGTGATAGTGGAAATTGTAGAGAATGAATGGGTAGGAGGGTATTTATAGGCTCTAGAAAACCACTAACTATGGTTAGAAAACCATGGTTTAACCCTTAACCACGGTTAGCGGCCCATGGTTTTGGCCCATGGTTTTGGTCAAAACTTATCTGAAACTTAGGCCTTAAGTTGAACATTCCGGAGGATTCTAGATTCGCTAATGACGCTTAATTAACACTAATCGTGATTAATTTTCACTAATCGTGATTTAACTTTCGCAGCTTAGGCTTATCTTTTGCTAACTATTGATTAGTATTTGCTAATGATCATTAGCGGTTTTCAATCCATCATTAGTTTCTTTAATCATGCTTAATTAGTCTAAATGATAGTCATTTATAGGTTGATGACGTCTTAACCTTCTTTACTTCTTTTTCTTCCAAAATCATAAAAACGAAGTCTGATTCACACGAAACAAATTCTGTTGGTTTCCTTTTGATGAGCCGAATCTTATGATATTGGATCCGAGAGATGCCAAGTTCATGGCTTTACACATGGAGACCTCCACCTTTGTGTAGCACCCTCCAATCATCTTGGGAAGGTCTTTCCTCACCTTTGCGAGAACCGTTATTGATTATGGATCGGGAGAGATTCGCTGCCGTTCTGATGTAGGAAGCGATGTGTTGATCATTACACCCATTACTGACCATAGAACCATATCCCATGAGAGTGTGCCCGTATTAGCCAAATCCAAGGACCTTGACCTTGATGATAATATTAGATATTCTTCATGTATGTTGGATGATACTGAGACCCAAGAATTCCTCTTCAAGGAGAAAGAATTGGAAAGCATAGACCTTGGAGTTTCCCCTTCTAGTACGTGGTGATGCATTAATGACATCCGCGGGATTTACACAATAGACACCCTAGAGCGAAAGGCATACTCTGAGACTAGACATGACAGACATGATTTGACTACTTTTGTTGATGAGTCTGTTCCTATTCACCTTGATTTAGATGAGATTAATAAGGTCGGATTTAATTTAATTTCTTTTATAAAGGAACTCATGTCTTTTGATGAAGATGGTGATCCAGTATAGCTCGCATGGTTGGAATTGATCTTCTGATAATGAATTCGAGCTTTTTTACTTTGATATTTGCGAGACTTCCTAGGCAGGACATGACCACACTACCTCCACTGACCGGTTCGTGCCTGAACACTCTAAGACTGCTGAAGATACATTCTTGGTCAATCCTGATCACTTTATGTCTAATGATGACCCAACTATCGACCTATACTTTGTTAGATTCACTCCTCAGCGATCTCGCAAGAAGGTCTGCTTTTGACCTTCTTGACCTTTGTACATCCACTCCTCTTGTATATACTTTCGTTTCATTCTTTCTTCTCCCATTTTATCGTTCACCCCTTTTCCGTGGGTATATATGCTATACTTAGGATGTGCTTTATCCTGAGTATAGGGGGTGAATGATTTGTGTTGTTCATATTTACCCTGTTCATCACTCCTGTTGTTGCCTATACTTAGGGATATTCTATCCTAAGTATATGGGTAGTGATATTGTTCATATCATCTCTTTTGTGTTTTACTCTCCTGTTCTCTCGATTGTCCACCAACTTGTTGATATTCTATACTTAGGGCTATTCTACCCTAAGTATAGGGGGACAAGTCAAGCTGTTGAGTCCGTACATTCTCTTCATCGATTTTTCCCTTTTGTACAGTCTTCTATACTTACGATTACTTGATCCTAAGTATAGGAGGGATCACCGACTTCTATTCTTTTCATCTTTTCTTTAAGTCCTTGTAGCATAGGAGTCTTTTCACTTTTCTATACTTAGAACGAGTTATGTCTTCCTTTGCTGCTCTCCGATCACTATGAAGACAGTTTGAGCTAAGCATAGGGGGTGTCGTATATATTGTATATATACTTTAGACATAACTCATACTTTTAATTATGATTATTTTTGGGATATGTATATAAATTCGTAAAATCTATGTGTGTATATAGACTTGAGTCACCTTTAAAAAGAAAAGAAAAGAAAAAACAAACAAGCAACAAAAAAACAAACAAACCAAAACAACAAAATTGTATATATTTTACCAACCCTTTTCCTTTAAAAATCCCTAAAAACTATAAAACCCAAAAGTCTATAAAAATTAGCATTTCAAAAAAATCTCTTTTCACATGTGCGTCATTTTTTCTAAAAAAATCCATAAAAATTTTAAAATTAGAAATTTGTTTCAAAAAAAGGGATTTTGCTTTCTTTTTGCGTTGTAAATATTTCTTGCATTTGCATGTACATTTTCCAGGATAGTATTGACATTTAAACTAAGTCTGGAATAAAATTGAAGAATAGAGCTTAGTTGGACCTTAATCCACTTAATTTAGAGGAACCTTATAAGAAATAGAGTTAAGACTTTTCAGGTCCCAATGACTTAATTCTTTAAGTTCATAAGACTATGTTCACATGTCATCTTGATTAGTCTAAGTAGGATATTTAACAACACACGCATGATTCTTTCAGACCGTGGCTTATCTTGGACAAGCACTCTATACGCAGCTCTTCATGGAGGAGGTAGTGAGGAGGCATAATCTTTTATCTTGGAGTAGCATAAGAGGGTAGTACATCTAGGCAGAACCTCTCGTCTTCCTCTAGGGAGGGTTGTGCATCTCAACATGATCTAGTAGCATTGAGGTCTAAAGACAGGATGCTGTGGGGTTGCAATAATGCTTCAAAAGAGGGATAGTCTACTAGCTCAAGAAGAAAAACTCCTTATATACATGCACTACTAAAACATAGTTTATTAGCCACACAATCGGATCACGGTAAATTTTTCCGAGACAGAAAATAATTGACCATAATAAATTACCGTGGCCATGCTCTATTAGCTACGTTATTTTTTGTAGCCATTACTCTTAGGTGACTATAATGTTACCGTGGTTGAAAAGTTGAAGCATGATTACTTTAGCGTGGCCCAAGAGACTACTGCTATGGTGAAACAAAAAATCCTATCCCCCGCCCAAATTTCGTTCTTCCCGCTTTCCCTCTTTCGCCTAAAACTATTTCCTGTGAGATCCCCTCCATTCCAAAATCATGTTTTCCCAAACCCTATTTGCCGTCTCTCCCCTCCTCCCTCGTCGGCTTGCCGGCTCACCGCATCTTGATGTTTTTCTTGAGTGTGCATGCCACCAGCAACATTTACCACCTCCTCTGGATCATCACATGCATTTCTACACACTCCATCTCAGAGACGTCGTCGTGATTCCTCACCGCCAGTGCCAGGAGTTCGGGCTTGTCTTCTTCTCCCTTTATTTTCACTATTTTCCACTAATAGTGATATTGGGTTGCATTTTTTCCCCATTACCAAAACAGATGAGACGTTCCAATTCATATTGAGAAAAAATCATATTGGGTGCGTTTGGTACGTGGGTTACCCCGAGGTGTTTTGGTATTTGGATAAAGGGTTAAACTGGGGGTGGGTTTATTGTGATATTATTGTATTGAAGTTTGGAAAAGTGAGTAGTTATTGCGATGTGATTGTATTGGAGTTTGCAAAAATAAGTAGAAATTGAGTAATTTATATTTTTTAGATGATATGATGATATACTATATTTTTTTAGAATAGATAAAAGAAAAATGATTTATTTAATGTATTAAAAGAGAGAGAAAGAGTGGACCCCACATGAAAGCAAAAAAAAAGAGATTTGTGGGGGTTAACCCCCTAGCCGAACATGCACATTGAGTAGCCTTCTACTGGATTTTGGAAAAATAAGGTAATTAACTTGCATGGATTATTTTCTTTGTATTTATCATGAAGCTTCGGATTTGGGTGTATTGGACCTTCGTCAGTTTTTCCACACAAGCACTTTTTGCTTTGATGCATGGTGTGCAAGGTGGAAGATTTAGATTTCTCTATTCCAAAATCATCCTCTTCAATGTTAAGTAGTGAATCAAGTAATATTTTTTGTTAAAGCTTTATGAAGAAAGGATGATGATTTAGGATCCAGTGCTAAGTTGGATGTATATACTAAGCACTAAATGTAATACACATTGTTCATGAAGCTCGATACACGACTCTTACGAAACACACATTGTAATGTTTTTTATCTAAGGAGAGAATAATGGATCCAAATGTTTTACTTTCGAAATTAGAAGTAGTTTCCCCTTCGTAGGAGTCCTTACATCTATCTTATTATCACACTCAGTTTCATATCTAGTAATAGTTCCCTCTTTACAACAATACTTTTTTCTCTATCCCATGATTTATTCGGTGTTTTATTATGCTTTCCCTTTATCTCATGATCTAATTAGTTTTTTATGTAAAACTCTGTGCTTTACCTCTATCGCATGATTTATTTAGTGTTTTTATTATGCAAATGTTTATGCTGTCTGTTTCAGTTTTTTTCTTTGATTCATACATGAATGGAACTTCCATTCCTAATCAGAGATAATAATATGCTCTACAATGACAATAATAATTTGGCATTGAAACTAAACCAAGAGAGAGTTGGGCATTTGTCTTGATAACTGGATATACGAAGTCCTTCTCAAAATCTATTCATCCTTTATCATAACAATGATCAAATGTTAAAAACATAACACAAGCACCCAGGTTATATTGCTGTAGCTTTTTTGGCTGAGAAGTTGTACATCATATTTGAGAGAGTCCTGATCAATAGATTTAGTTCGTTTCTTTGTTTATCGAATGAGCATATGTAGAACTGGCTTTCTCCAAATGATGTATATGTGGGTTTTGAAAGTTTGTGGTGGTGATTGATTGATTACTTAAGTTGTAATTTAACGAAAATAAGATAACAAATAAAAAGATAGACATTTATATGGTCCTTCAATTTTCATAGATAGTTGATGACTCGATGATGGATGACAATTGTTGTTCATTCTACAGTTGAATGGAAAAATAGTCATGTTTGCAGTCAATTATATGCCAAGAATTAGAGGGTCAATGAGGGCATTCTCTTCATTAGATCCGCAACTAATCAAGAGGCATTCTTGAGAGTTAGAGGGCTTTACAATTGTATGCCATTTTTATAGTTAGGTAAGGATCATTCAAATGTCCAAGAAAGTTGTTTTCAAGTTGAGGAAGTCTGTGAATACACTAATAGGAACATTTTTAGGGGTTCTTTTATAGATGGTAGTATGTTTTATTTTTTTTAACGACAGAAAATTATTGCAGAAAAAACTGTGGATTTTTAAAGACGGAGTGTTTCTTAGTTTAGATCTATTAAAGTGCAAAGTTTTCCAAACTCCTGATCATCTTCCAAATAATTGTTGATGAACTTTGCTCTTTCTTAGTTAGTTTGTGATCATTTTATAGTTTGACTTTTCTCTTCATCGTATGACATGCATGAGTACTTGCATAAAGAAGATCTAATTTCCAGGAGAATTACAAAAGGGTTGTTTTTTGCTCACAAAATAAGGATTTTAATTTTTGAACAAGCTAAGGAAATACTCATCTGGGATCGCACAAGGGCTTAGCCCTTTGCTATATATTTCCCCTCGTTATATATTCTATCTAGATTCTCATCGTTGCTTCTTTTTTATAGGCAATCATGCTTCTTTCGGTCAAGAAGAGTTTACCCATTATCAGTTCCATGTGCAAGTGCAATGGTAATCTGGATATTTCCATTAGATTAGTGAGATTCTTCTTAGAAGTTAACACCAATATTATTACACATAGTTGGGCAAGTTCCACGTATCACAACAAATTTTTTTTTGAAATTGTGTTAATGTTACATATATAATAGTTGGAGAGAGATTCCTTTAAATTTATTTCCATCATATATGTTTACTCAATGAAAG
This sequence comes from Ottelia alismoides, assembly GCA_037367405.1. NCBI lineage: Eukaryota > Viridiplantae > Streptophyta > Magnoliopsida > Alismatales > Hydrocharitaceae > Ottelia > Ottelia alismoides. Next base: position 560,114 of record JAZKJV010000994.1, read on the forward strand.
TAAGCATACTCTAATTTGATGTTGAGAGTTTAGTTTATTCATATGTCAATTTAAGTTGTTTATTCATCATAAAAAGATTTTGGAAAGTTGTTAGAGTAATGGTACCAATCTCAATGATTGACACATTAGGCTTTTAAAACTTAGGTTGAGATATAATCTTTCAGGGAATTGCCTAACACATCTTTAAGTTGCGATCAATAATATTTATGTACTGCTTGGAGTATACATTGTTTTTATTTTGAGCTTGTTTAGTGTGTCGTACACTGCTTATCCATGTGAATGAGACTGTTACTTATAATTTGATCAAGCCAATTTTAGTCTTTCAACTTAACTGAAATTTGATACAACCTCATTCTGTATTTTATCCCAAATGAGTTTTTGTATCTATTTCAGTGGCTAAGGAGATTAGTGATACAACTTCTTCGGAGCACATGTAAGATCAATAACTCATAATGATGCTTCCTATTCATACTTATATATACTTTCTACTAGTAGGATTAACTATAATGATATGTCTTGGTAAATTTTATTATGAGTTATGTGAGATTACTATAATATTGACCTTATTTATAGTTTTTTTGTCAAAGTTGGATTTTTAGTAGACTCTATTTGAGTGAAGCACTATCTCTATGTATTATTGCATTGAAAGCATGAAAAGAATTTCCTGTAGTTTCTATATTCAACCTAACATTTTCATGAAGATTGATTGGTAACATCGAATTACACTCTTAGTTAAATGTGTTGCTCAAATCTAGGTGAAAATGCATCCATCTAATAAACGAGGCAGAGAAAGAGATGAAATAAAGGATAATCAAAGGCGATGATGCAGATTTTGATGACTTCCCTCATCTTGAGAAGGAAGACAGACACAACGAGAATGCTCTCTATCTAAAGTATGGGGTGGAGGAAGAGATGGAATAAAGGATACCCAAAGGCAGTGATGCAGAGTTTGATGATTAGCATTAGATGAATAATAGTTTTTTCTTATTTTTGTTGTTTGTTAATTTTAAGTTCTAAACTTGTAAGACATTGTCACTTAGATATAGTTTTTTATTAAGTTTTTTTTGCTTATTGGACATCAACTTTAAATGTATCTTTGTAAACATTTGTATTCATTCTATTATGAATGTCTTATGTTTTATGGTGATGTAGGTGTTTGAACGTCAATATATGCAAGTTAGATTGATAGTGATATTTGAGTGATGGAATATTTATGCAAGGATAGAGAGGATTGTAAAATATGAGTAGCATATTTTTTTAATCTCTTTATTTTTTTGTCACGATAATCTATTGTGGCTAAAGATGTTAGGCTATGCAAATGTACTGTGGATTATAGTTTTATGTCACCATAATTTAATGTGGTCAATGATTTTCAACTACGTTAATTTATCATGGCCAATAATTTTATCTCACGAGAACTTTATCATGGCTTGTTAGATCGGGCCACTGTATATTTACCGTCATCACTAATGCTAGGCTAGGTATATTACCGTTGATAAAGAATTTATGCCACGGTAACTTACCATGGCCATAAATTTTAAGTCACGGTAATTTATCGTGGCGTTTGAATGGAAGCTTTAGCTATGGTAAACTTTTTGACACGGAGGTTTAAGCCACGGTATTTTTACGGCGGCCTATGATATTTGGTCACGGTAATTGCCCTTTTAGAGATGGTATCATACCGTGGCCTGTTGTATGATTTCTACTAGTGATGTTGCACCTTGTATATATTTCTAAAAAAAGAGAAAATGCAGAATCTCCAAAAGTGGACATGCCTGATTGAAAGTAAAATGATTGTCGAAGTGTATATACAAGGATAAAGAAAAAAGAAAAGAAAATAATAAGAGCTTCAAAGTCAAATTTTTGTAAGCTTGCAGCTGGATGACTTGGCTATACTGGTCATGCATCCAAGGATAGACAACTACACTGGTTACCGTCCATTCTTTTCTCTGGCTCCTCTTCTTAAGTTGGTTGTACTTGAACTTAGAAGGGAATATCCCTGCTCCTCGAGGAAAGAGTTGCTAGACCGGGGGATTAGAGTTACCTTGTTGAGGGAGGTTTCTTTGCTACTTTTGAGATGTGGAGCTATATTTTACTTACAACGTACAAGTAAAGATTCATAGTCATAAGAATTTGTGTATGTAGACTTGTTCTGACCTGACTGTTGAGGAGACTTGAATATGAGTCTTGTAGAACATAGAGGCTGTTAGGTTTTAAATCCATTTCTTATTAAGGTTCCGCCACAATAATAATCCAAAGGTCCAACAGAGCTCCATACTACAATTTTATGAAGATAAGTTTAATAATAAATATTGTCCTAATTTCTTTATTTTTCCTCTCTTTTCTTTTATTCACTTATTCTTTCAAAACAAAAGTTGTAAATAAAAATGTTTCCTAAATAATAAAAATATTTGCAAAATAAAATCATGTACAAAATAAAAGTAACCACATCCACGAAAAGACATTAAGCAATAATGGAAAGACCAATTCCAGCTCCATATGAACTTAAATTTAATCAAACTCATTTCTATTGTATTTTAAATTAAATTATCTTTAAAATGGTTATTGTTTCATAATTTTTGGAGTTACAGTTTGAAAGACAATTTTCTGGGGTAGTTTGTGCAAATTTACCATTTATTTGTACAAATTGTATTTGTAAATATTTTTACTAATTATTTGAAATAAAAAAATTAAAACAGAAAAAAACTCCTTATTTAACTATGTATATAATGTACCATATGTATATGGTATATGTATATAATCAATTCCCTTAAATAACTACCACAAAAAATAAGGGATTTTTACTCGGCAGACCCTATAAACTTTGTCAATTACCTCCACGACCTTTGAAACATCATAATTCCCCCATCGACCCCGTAAACTTGCCAACTCTTATCCCATGAACCATGCGGTTAATATGTTTGAAACCCGTGAGGGTTCTTGGGGTAATTTATAGGGTCGATGGGGTAATTACTTTGTGCAAAAGGTCGTAGAGGTATTTGACAAAGTTTATAGGGTCTGTCGGGTAAAATCCAAAAAAATAGAAATTTAACAATTATTATTCAATTTAATAAAGTGATGAAAATTTTATAAAATAAAAAAAATTAATTTTTGTAAATTATTTTAGAACTAATTTCCTTTCATATCTCTATCTCATTTCAATTTTATCCTTATCTTTATCTCATTTCAATTTTTGAATTTCAAATTCTTTTCTTTTCTATTTATATGGCTCCTCCCTCATTTCAATTTGATCAATCTTTGATGAGAGGAGTCCATTCTCCGAGAGTCATCTTGTCGCAGAAGGATTCCTAGCCTCTGAACCGTCCGGTGACAGTGAGTCGACCTTCATCGAGGCGATTACGGCCTTTTACGCTCCTAAGGTGAGATCCATTTTCTCATTTTTAACCTAGGTTAATCGTAGTTTAATTTTCGCATTTTTATTCTGTTATCATTTTTTTCTAGATCTTAGAATCACACATCACGATTTTATCCGAATCCGATCCGATTTTTCACCTTCATATCTCGATATATTTGTGTTCTTATTCTACCTCAGCAATCATCTAACGTCGGTTGCGTACGATGGTCGGAGACATGGATCCATTCCTCATTTTTCATTGGATCCTCATTCACATATTCCGTTGTGATTTTGGGATTGATCTGTCATGCTCGTGTCCTAATTTGTTTATAAATAAAAAATAAAAAAAATATAGTTTTTCTTTCTAACATTTATTTTACAGGAATAAAGAAAAAGATTACAAAAAATAAAAAAAATATAAATATTTCTGCACTTTCTGTTTAAAAAAATAAAAGTTATTTTCCCTCTGTTTCTGTTTTAAAAAAATAATAAAAATTTAAAAAGTCAGGACAGGAACCGCCCCTCCAGCCCGCAGGGGCGCCCGCCGCCCGTCTCCGCCTGGAGAAGACTACGGCCGTTTGCGGTTGTGGCTCGCATCGCTCCCAAGTCCCGTGCCACCTACGACTTGCCTGCAAGCCGCCTGCACCTACCGCAACCGCCTGCACCTGTCGCGACCGCCGCCATCACCTCCCTTCCTGACCTGCTCCATTGTCAGCACCGCCGCGACCACGACGCAAGGAGTCTCCACCGTGACCACGCCTCCTAGCACGCCGCAGACCACTGCCACTCCTCCGCCTTGGTCCGACCGTGACTCGTTACCTTGTAGTCCTTTGTCGGTGACCCTTCCTAGTTGAAGAATAAAGGGCGGCGCCCCCTTTTTCCCCACTTTCACGTGAAGACAGCATGCACCCACTCCCCATCACCATCGATCGTCGCCCAGCTCCTGAAGCTCCCCAGGTTGCCTGCACGCGAGTGCGTCGTCGATCCACTGACCCACCGCCCTTGCTTGGAGAAGAAGGCACGGGGGGGGGGCTCCCCATTGCCCTTTTTTTCCCTTTGGAATGAAGAGCTCCACAATAACCTAAGGGGATTAAATAATTTAGGCAAATTGCAAAGACATCCCCAGGATTTTCTGATATTGCAAGATAATCCCCACTAGCATCAAGTCATGCGCATTGTATGTTTATCTTGGGTAAATTGCAATTTATATCCTCTTATTTCTTTCTTGTTAATTTTAGGCTGTAAAACTTTGACTAATTTCCTTTTAGTTCGTATTTTCCAAACACTAAATTGCATACTCTTTTTGTTAAAATAAATGTTTTTTATGGTCAATAAATGCTAGAAAAATCATGTTATGTTCTTGTCACTTGCCTCTTCATAGTTTAAAAATTTCATCGCATTTTCTCGTGATTTGATATTATTAAAAAATCAAAAACATGTCTTTTTTTCTGTTTGAACTTTGAAAATTTCTAAAAATTTGAATATTACTTCAAAAATTCTAGAAATATCAGAGTAGTTTATTTTTTGTGTCTTTTATTTTCTATACAAATTTTATGCATTAATTATTTATAAAACCCAAAAACATTATAAAATACTAAAAATATTAAAAAATCATATATAATTGTAGAAAAATCCAAAAAATGTGATTTCAGTTCTTGTTTGTAGATAATGCATTCTAGTTTTTAGGAAAAATAATTACTGAAATTTTTTATTTCATTTTATATTTTTAATTTGCAAAATAATCTTGATTTCTCACTATTTGCATTTCCCTTGTCTTTATTCATTTTAATAATCCTAAAAAATCTAAAAATCTTTAAAATTACAAAAATAGCAAAAAATTCATGAAAACACAAAATGATTTTCTTTAGATATTTTTGAGCATTATTGTTATAATTGAACAATCAAAAAAATATTTCACCTTTCTTTTGTGCATGAATTTGTTATGAAAAACATATTTTTGAAAATAAAAATTGTAAAAATCAAAATCATTAAAAAATTGAAAATCAGAAAATAAAAAAACTAGAAATAGAAAAAAATTAAAAAGGTAAAAATTGCACAAAAAAACCAAGATAGTTTATACTTGAGATTCCATGTTTCGTTTAATTGATTTTTTTGATTATTTGAATAACCCTCGAGAATTGTAGCCTCCTTAAATAAGTAGCAAAAATTTCTCTCGCTTCGTTATTCTTGTAATTATTGGCTTGAGAAAAAAATAAATTTGTTTGTTTGAGCTGGGAATTTTGGGGATCACAACGACAACTTTATATCATTAATAACTAATCCTCGAGATACTCGTCTCAATAGATGGTCACATGGTCTATCTTGTAATTGGTGCTAGAACATGGATGCCATCACTGTTATTGGAACTATTCTTACCCTTTTATTTACATACTTCTGTAATTTGCTAATAAATGGGAGTTGGGATGTTTGAGCATTTGTTGGTCTTATTTTGCTACATGGATACCATAACTAATGTTGGGAACTATTCCCACCTTATGTAGCTAAACAACCTTGGCGAATAAAAAAGGAAGTGCATACATCTTCAAAAGTTAGGTGCTTTACTTGTGTTGAAATTCTTTTGATTTTTGAAAATGCATAGTATGATGTGCATATTATATGTTGTTGTAGTGTTATGCCCAATCAATCATAGTAAGCATGTGTTATAATATAATAATTTCAGGTTAGCTATTACATGAATCTTTCTTAATATAATAATTTCATGTAAGATATTTCATGCATACTATGATGCTCCTTAGTCATTTTGTGAATCTTTCAGGTTAACCTTCACAACTTGTCTAAATTATTTTTTTGTTTCCTTTAAAATCTGCAGGAAGCTACTAGAGTTTATTACAGATGAGGTTAATACAAAGAAATCATCAGTGGCTATCTAAATGAAAAATTTATTACCTATTATCCTAAAGATGATTGGATGGGCATATCTCAAGTATCACCTAACGTGAAGATAGACCACCTCGTGTAATACAAAAGGACAATGTCTCCATCAAGCATATTGTTATTCTTCTGATACATTTAGATGGTTAAACAAGCTTGTCTATTGACATAGATTTATATATCTTTCATCTTTTAACTCACTTATACCCCTTTATAATTTTATTATGTCATAAAGAGCATGTCTTTACAAAAGAAAGTAATCACATCTAAGTAGATTGCTCATCATTAGTAAAGATCATCTTCCATATTGCTCATCTATCCAAGTTGGGCTTGAATATATATGCTTCATCTTGATGAGAAGCGTTATAAATGTAGGCATTTATCCTCTCTTCTTGTTGTACTTGTATTTCCTTTCTGCTTGCAATGTTTGATTATACAAACAGAGCATATCCTCTCAATCTGCACATTGTGTCAATCTAAATATTCACGTCTAATTATAAACATATACAAAATAACATGTGAATTCAAAACCCATGACAGTAAGATATGCGGACTATTGTGATGGACATGTAAACTATGATTCTATCAGATGTGACACCGACATACCATTTCTTCCTCTACATATTTATATTTACCATTTCTTCCTCTACATATTTATATTTAGTTATATTAATCAAAATATCGGTTAGTAAAATTTATTAAATATGTCGACTAAAACATTGATGTTCAGTGGGCACACTCTGAAGGTTTTCAATTTTTCGGTGATCAATGTTGATGAATGTGTTGAGATTAGTATCTGATTTGATCCGAAGATGTTTCGGAAGATGTTATCTGTATGAATGTGTTGAGAAACTGGGCTTTGATTATAACAAACTTTTTAGAAGGCAGAATCATAGTTTTTAAGGGCTCTTTCTATTGTCAGTTCTGAGAAAGATATGCACAACTCAGGTTAATTTCTCAGACTGGTCTTTAAATAAAGATAGATATCTTGGTGTACATGATGAACTCGACTAAGACGGTCTTCGTATACATCTTGTCCACTGTGTTGAACTTCAGCAATTGAATGTACTCATAATTTAAGAAAGTACTTTTAACATTGTGCTCTTGATGAGTTTTATTGCAGGTTTAGTTGCTATACAAGTGAAAAACCTCTTAATTTCGACATTCATAGAATTGGAGACATTGCGCTCTTTGTTAAATTTCCTAGCTTGCAATTTTCTTTATGTTTTCTCCATTTCTTATCATTTGTTATCTTACAGCAGGTTGGGATGTCAATGAGAAAGCTGTCGTGATATCATTTATGAGGATTCTTACAAATGTAAGCATCTTGCTTCAATAAAATAGTCTAATATGAAAGTTTTCAAATCTATTAATGCCAAATATGTCATATTTACATGCAATGGTGTAAGTGGGGATACACGAAGAATTCATTCCAAGCCATATATTCTTCTTCACGTCAGGGAGATGCAACACCATGTGGAAAATTCATATGTCCAGAGGAGAACCACAAGTTGACTTGTCCTGACCTCAGCATCCTAGACACAAAATCGTTCCACCTCTTCACAGGCCCACACTACATGTCTTGTAAGAAGAAAACTAGATCCTATGAAAACAGATATGCACATTGGGCCATATATCCACGAGCCACTCACTATGATCATGGATATCGTATAGTTCATGTTTTACATAGATATACCCCTCAATAGCCCTGAGCTCGCAGGGATCATTTCACTTGAGGACTCCCATCTGCAGTCTTTTATTGAGCCTTTAAGGATGGATCGTCCTTCTTCCAATGGCTAAATATTATCATAGTGAAGGTAATTGGCATATGATATTTGGTCACAGTAATTGGCCTTTTAGAGATGATATCATACCATGGCCTGTTGTATGATTTCTACTAGTGAAGGTATATTTAGTATATGTTTCTAACGATGACATAGCAATCTCATCGCCTTTCATTCTTTTGAATTCAATATAAATAATGATATCATTTGAGTTGCAGACAATAGCTAGAGATACATACGGACTATAGATAACGATATGGTACAACTACTTGAGAAGTGGAAGAAAGATCTTTTACCTTTCCATATAAGGAACAAAGCAGCAAGACAGGTTTGATATATATATATATATATATATATATATATATATATATATATATATATATATATATGGCTTCAATAAAATAGTGTTAATTTTGCTTCTATTTTATTTATTGTCTTATAAAAACAATTATGCCACCTCATTCTTTGATTTTATATTTCTTGCTAGAAAGCTTATAATATATTTTCTTTGGAGGGAGTCGAGTGCCAGTATGCAATATATAGACAAGAACTGCTAACATATTCAAGCCCTACTTGTTGATGATAAAGAGACTGCAGATATCTGATAAATGTACCACAACATATAGACAAGAACTGGAGATAGATTCAAGCCCTACTTGTTTTGAACAATATCGGAAATTTAGCATTTTTGTAGAAGAGCTAAAGGATGTTTAAGAATACAAGACAGTGCTCAGAGAACTAGAAACCTCCGAGGTAAATTCACCTGATGTATTTTTAAATTTTATAGTTAAATGGGCAATCTATGGAAGTACTAAATAAATCAATGATAATATTGTGTGGTTCATGTTATTATTAATTTATATAATGATGAATAAATCATCTATTTTAGTTTAATGACAAATTATTCATTGGTATTGCAGAAAATAGTAACAGAAAAAAGCGTTGTTATATATAAAGAGTCAAATAATAAGCTTTATATAGTGACACATCGTTGACATATCCAGATGGTAACGGTTTTTATTCATTGTTAAATTTAATCTCGTGACGATTTTTATTTGTCGTGGTTTTGAATTTCTCAACGGTTAATAAATCATGAATGTGTCACGAGATGATTTAGTGACGTTTTATTTGTTGCGCTCTTAACAAAAAAATGTCACCATAGATTTAGATTATTGTAGTGAGATTATGAAGATAAAATGTAATATTAGTCATAAAATCTAGCAGGAAACAACACGTCTAAGATTTTCTTCTTGATTTCTAAATATACGTTTATTTTCTCATTCCCCATCAAGATTTTTATCGTGTTGAGTTATCAGTAACCTTATTGTTTCAAATAATATAATAAGTTTGTATTACCTTTACATGAGCTTGACATTGTCTTATCAATATGTAATAGTAATCATAATGTGTTCAATTTTTTATCAATATCTCTTTAGTATGATCCATATAATTATTTCTTTTCTATGCAGATCTTTTATCATAGGAAAAAAGGAAAAATTTATGTTGTGAAAGACATGCTATAATTTCAAAGATTACATATTTTTTATGCAATATATACTATCAATTTAGAATTTTCCTCGATTGAGGTCTTTTTCACTTAGCTTAGTTTTTATATTAGAAAACAAAGTCATAAAATAGAATCTTCCAGATTGTAATATTTTTATATAAATAATTTAGAGTTTTTATCAGTTGTGCCCCTATGATATATTGCAATTTTAGTTATACCCCTCTATGTTTTGAAATATCAGTTGTCCCCCTACATTCTTGCAAAATTCACAGTTCTGCCCTTTTGTAATATCAGTTATGCCCCTACTTTACCTTAATAGAAGGGCAAAATTGTGAATTTTGCAAGAAGATAGGGGCATAACTGGTATTCCAAAAAAGGGAGGGGTATAACTGAAATTGCAATATCTTTGAGGGGCACGACTGATAAAAACCAAATAATTTATATAAGCTTTAAAGCATCAACTAACATTATAAATTAGAAATAAAATGAACTGAAATTGATTATTTAAAATAAAAAAATATTTGAATTTGAATTCAAATTAACAAATTCGATTAAATTTTGATCAAGTTAGGAGTTAGAACCTTTTGAATAAATATAATATAAGTCCAAGTGATTTCGAAAGATATTTGATTTGATTAGCATTCATAAACCTTGCAATTAAATGAGGTATTGAAGGACTTGTTATTGAGAGGTATAGTTAGAATGGGTCCGATCTCGATTTATTAATTTTGGATCGAAATTGGACTTGGATTGGAGTTTGATATATTTTCTCGATCATTGGCTTATAAACACGCTTTCTCATGGGCAGGTACCAATCCCAATAGAAATATTTTTTATATTTATATAATATTTAAAACATCAATTAACATTACAAATTAAAAATAAATTGAATTGAAATTGATTATTTAAAATTAAAAATAATTGAATTTGAATTCGAATCAGAAAATTTGATTAAAATTTGATTAACATTGGATATAGAATCTTTAGAAAGAGTTAACTCTAAGTTCAAGTGAATTTGAAGATATTTGATCTGACTATCATTCGTAAACTTTGCAATTAAATGAGGAACTGAATCACTTACTGAGAGTTATTGCTAGTCTGGTTCAATCCAAGATTCATTTATCTTGGATCGAACTTGGACTTGGATCAGAGTTTGATGTATTTTTTCTATCCTTGATCTGACCTGAAGTCTATAACGTTAAATGAGATTCGAGCGCTATATGGCTCGTAAACATGGTCGTTCGTGGGGCGAGCACTAATCCCATTCACATACAACTCAAATCGAATTGTATTATAAGGTCAACAGGTTGATCCGCTCTGATTAGAATGGTTGTGTATTCATTTTGTGTAATGTCCCGGGCTTAGGTCTCCGGTCTGTTATTGGAGCATTACTGGCCCTGACAACATCTTGAGATCGAACCCATACGAACCCGATTAACCACCCCCAAAATGCTTAAGCCGGGTTGTTTGGTAGTAAGCTCCTCACTATTTATCCCACCCGGAAATTTTTGTGTTCCACGGTGTGGGATCTTTGTTTGGGGTTTTACAACCTCCCCCACTTATATTCGCAACGTCCTCGTTGCGACATGGCACATCACTTCTTCCCAGTGACAGTGGCGGCTGCACGCTTGGGGTAGCCATTTCCTCCAACCTCTTGTAGGGGTGGCTCCACCTCTCGGGTAGCTCTTTCCACTGTCAGATGGTGTTCGGCTCTGATATCATTTGTAACATCCCGGGCTTAGGTCCCCGGTCCGTTATCGAGGAAGACTGGCCGTGACAACTTGTTGGGTTCGGGCCCAATTGGACCCGTTGACAACCACCCAAAATGCTTAAGCCCAAGTTGTCAAGTAGTAATCCCTAATAATAATAAGTTTGGGTGGTTGTCAACGGGTCCAATTGGACCCGAACCCAATAAGTTGTCAGGGTCAGTTTTTCTCGATAACGGACCGGGGACTTAATCCCGGGACGTTACATTTTGTGAAACTGATTAGGGATTATCCGTAAGTACACGTGAATGAAGAATGTTTTATGCTAGTCCACTAGTAATAAATATTATTTTAATAACCGATAAAACTAAAGATAATAATAAATCAACTTAATTTAAAAATATATGATTTTGACATCATTTAGTTGTCATAAAAATCGCAATTTCCAAAATAATTTCGTGTGAAATTGTGAACTAAAATTAGAAAGAAATTGTGTTCGAATTTCCGACCTCTTTAAGCACGAGATCAATATACTCAAAGCTCTCGATACAGTAGTTGTTGATTATTGGCGAAATAGACGTCGCATAGTTCTATCGAAAGGAAAAACTATCACCTTCGTAGGATGAGCGTATTTTTGGGCTGACCCAGCATGACGAAGCTTGACCCCGGCTCGAGCCCGAACCATAAACGGGCAGGCATGTATCATTATTTTTGGCCCGTTATAATTTTCAAGCCAGGTTCGAGCTAGTTCGGGCTTGAGCTCGAAGCCCGTGGGCCGGTCTGAGTGGGATCAAGTCCGACTCGGGTAAAACTCGACTCGAGGACTCGAGGACTCGACTCGAGGACCCAACAACTCCAAAACTTCCTCTCCTCGCCTGCCCTAGCCCTAGCACTGTGGCACCATACACCCCCATCCTCAACCCTCCTCCTCACCCTCCCGTCCTCCCACAGAAGTGGTGATCACGAGGTCGGTCGACGGGTCGAATCTCGCCTCCAAATTTAATTGTAAACTGCGACGCCTATTCCGTATTGCTGAGTTTGTTGTCCGATATGGCTCCATTGATTTTTCCTACCGTGGACGTGTAAATTGCATATGGTGCGCATCTGAATCTTGTTGCTTTATCATTTTTCTGTTGCTGCTATATTTAATCTAATTGAGCTTATGCCTTTAAACTTTTTATAAGTCGACTGAGATAGTAAGAATGAATTCCAAAAAAATACATTTATTTTTTTAACTCATGGTGTATTCATATCTTTTAATAAAATTACATTAAGCAACTCTTTTTTAAAATATAGCGGGTCGGTTCGACCTGGCCTGACCCATTTACTTGTGGGTCGGGCTTAGGCTTGAGTCGCATTTTCAGAAATTTGGCGAGCTTAGATCCGGTCTGCAGACTCGCAAATCGGAACCAAGCTCGGGCTGAGCAATCCAGCCTAATGATCATCCCTACACCTCGATTATCGATTGATGTAATCAGATGAAATCGTGATTTTGTAGTTGCATAATTTTCAAAAGAGGATGTTGAAAATTAGAGGGAGAAGAGGCATCGGAGGACTGGCTCGATGCATTGGCACAACTTCCGTAGTTTACAAAATCTCACGAGGCATTAGTATAACCACATGAAATTTCGCGCAGAACAGGAGGATGGGCTCGAGCCCTTGGCATAACAACCACCGACAGTTCGCGGCATCGGAGGAGGAGCTTGAGGTGTTGGCTGCCTGATAGTTCACGGCAACTGAGGAGGGGCTTGAAGTGTTGACATAATAACACCAGAGTTTGCGTTATTAGAAGAAGGGTTCAAGATGTCGAGTGGAGATGATAACATATTGGTAAATCGATCATGGGAGGAGGTGTCGAGTGAGTTGGACAGATTTCGATGAGCCAAGGAAGAGGTGTTGGATTACTGAATTGTGATTGAAAGATCGGTAACTAAGAAAAGTAAGGTAAATAATATTTTCATAAAATTGGATAAACCATGCCTCCATCTAGATCGATTGGCTGTTGGTATTCGCGGAAGTCCAAATGTATAATTTAGCACAATAATGGATATTTTTAAAAGGATGGTACTCTATTTTCACATTGGCTTAAATAGAAAAAAAGACCATTTCAAAAAGGCTTTCATAATCTGTGAATTGTTCCTAAAAAAAGGCCTTAATCAATGCAAAAATTTCTATGAAATGAAGACTATCAAATCGAACATTTGACGAACTGAATTTAAGCTCCGGAAATCAGACCCAGCTGAACCCAACTTAGATATTATTTTCATCTAACTATATTTGTATCTGTATTAATAAGGATGTGTATACTGTATCATTTCGATATCTACATCTGTATATCCGTTTTAATATGTAAATATAATTGTAGATTTATTTCTAAATATACGTAACAAAATTTTGCGCGTCTTTCATTATTTGGCAGAACTATTGTGAATAAGAAATATTCAATGTATTTGTAAAATGTATAAACCATCCAATAATGTATTTACGTTAATTTATGAAAATATTTCGCTATTATATGCATCTGCTTCATCCGTATTTATTTTTGCTAGGGCATTTTAGCAATATCAATTTTACACAAACCATTGACTTTTTCTATAATTACACTTGTTCCCCTGTATTTTTACAAAATTAATATTATGAGCATTTTGTTAATGGCGATATAAGAGGACAAGTGTAGAAACGGATATTCTTAGCCTTTTTATATATCATCATCAATCCATCGACTTCAAAGCCACGATTTAATTTTTCAATAGGACAAAAGATACGCAACATTTCAATTTATCTGCAATTAGACATCCCTATCCATACCACTATCCCAGCTCTTTTTTAAAAAATGGACTTTTACAGTAAGACCCCTAAATCTTGTCCAGTTACACTACAACCCCTATAATCTCTGTAATTACTAAACTCATACCCAAAACTTGGACATTTCCATAGGTGCTAAATAGAATAAAATTATAATTACAAAGATTGTTGTATGTTTGTAATTGGACAAGTTTTAGGAGTTTTAAATCATTACCTTTAAAACTTTGCCAATTGTAATTACATCACAAGTTCACGACCCTTGTACCCCTCGCCCGGTGTCGTTAAAGTCCATCGGACATCAAACAACCGTTTGTTCGATGAACTTTAACGGCAGACAGGGTCTATAGTCAAATGGAGCGAAGTTACATTGGTTGCAAAAATGCAATAAAAATATTGTAAGGGTTGGCGTTTAATTGGCAAAAAAGTATAGATCTTGGTGTAAAAATTCCTATAATTTTTTTATGGACTCTCCTCTTGCCGACAACTTATTGTACACGTTATTTCGCGCATCACATTAAGTATATAATATTACAAAGTGATGCTCCATGATCTCCCTCACAATACACCACATCATCCATAAGTTAAAGGAAATTTTGGATAGGGATGTTTACATCAACACCCTTTAAATCATATCCAACTACGTCATTATTCACCTTTGTAATTGCACCACACACTCCTGTTATCTTACTAACTCTTACACCACAACCCCAGACTAGAGCGTCGGTATTAAATAGAGTAAGATTATATTGATCATGGTGTAATCACAATGATTCTTGGGGTCGTGGTGTAATTGGACACGATTTAAGGGGTCATGATATAAAAATGACGTTCAGATAATATTTGCCATGAAGAGAAATCCATAATACAATTGTATGAAAAGATACTCATGAACAAGCTATGAAAAGCTCAGGCTCGACGAACTCGTCTCAGGTTGATACATGTTTGCAAGCCGAGTTCATTAAGCTAATTGGCTCGAGATCGCAGACATACTCGACAAACAATAACAAATCAAGTTCAAGTTGAATCCTGCTCAACGTGCTACATCGACTTGGAGAAATATTACAAGTCGATTTCGAGTTGAATTCAAGTCGATTAACTCGATCGCAATCGCTTTGTGATTTCTGATGTTTTTCCTTTATGTAACGTCAATATTATTATCTTTTATGAGCCTCCTCGAGCTCAACGAGTTCAAGCCCAAGTCAAATGTTCTAAATTCGTTCAAATTCGAGTCTGAGTTGAGGTGGACTTAACATGTTCACCTGATCGCCTTCCAACTCCGCCACTGATCACCAGATCAAGAGTTGTCCGAAGCAGGTGAACAATGATACAAAGACCCTCGTAAGTCGCACCTCGACCAACACGATCAAACTTTCAAAATCATTGATGTGTTACAATTTCATCATGAACGTAAACACTTTCAAACTTTGAGGAGCCCAAGGACAATTTCATCCATATTTGAGAAATACCTCCAAAGTTGAGGGGTAGAAGTAGCAAATTCACCCACCAACTTAACTATATAAAGGCACAAACCCGCGGTGACCAATGGCCACATAGGAGCTCAGATCTGCAATACCCAATTCCTGTTCACGAGATCTCCACTGATCTCATCACTCTCCCCTCTCGATTTCACCGGCATTTCACCGATCTCGTAAGTTTCCTCCTGTTTATTGATGTTAATCTCAAATAGTTTGGTTTTTCTTTTGGAATCGATGCACTTCTGCTGTAATACCATCCAGATTCTTCTAAAAATCCATTTTTTGGCATCTGTATTCTGATCACAGTTAGCATACGATCAACTGTTGATTTCCTGGATCGTGTTCATAATCATCGAAATTTGAGCCCAAATTCATATTGGAACAATCGAGCAAAGCATATCGATTAGTGTTTCCTACAGTAATCAGCAGTACATATATCACTACTGTTTGGGGAACATAAGACATTTGAATGGTGTGGGACTAAACCAGAATGACGAACACTTTGCTCGCACTCTTATTTCTAATTTCAGATATTATCTGGTTACAGAGACCTGATCAAATTCGGCTCAGGAGAGGCCTCTGATTGTAGATCGATGACGACAGAAGTCGATTCCGCCTTTCTCGGAGCTGGGAAGCAACCGTATCCTTGTGTCGAGAATCACCAAGTGCCATTGCTTGGTATTATTTTTGTTGTGATTGTCACCTCTTTTCTGGATTAAATCGATTAGGAACTTGAACTTCTATCAGTAATTCGCCTGACCATTCGTGCGGATCGCCAACTTCTTCAATTCGATGGATATCGTGAAATGAATTGACCCATAACTTGTATTTTTAAGAGAGCTTTGATTGCTAAATATTTGACCTGAATCTCTCAATTCAGTATAATTACAGATTTAAATCAATGTTAACTTTCAGTCTCTCTGCAAACCACTGTATGAATCATCTGCATAAGATGTCGTAACACTATCGACCCGAGTTTGTATTACCGTGTATTTTTTTGCGATTTTCTTGACTGTTTGCAGCGGGTTGGAGATATGGCGCATCGAGAATTTTCGCCCAGTGCCCGTTCCCAAGGCATCTTATGGGAAGTTCTTCACCGGAGATTCATACATTGTTCTGAAGGTAAAGTTGCATCCTGAGATGTCGATAAATCCAGTGATCGTCACAAAGAATTTACTGTCTTCTGTTGTGCAGACAACTGAATTAGAAGGTGGTGCGTATCAGCGTGATATCCATTACTGGCTTGGAAAGGATACTAGCCAGGTAGATCTCAAATTTGTCCATTCAATTCCGATGTCGGCACAGCTATCGAAACGATGCTCTATTCATATGACCAAGCTAACATTGTTTCAACTACTGAACTTCTCTCTTTAAGGATGAGGCGGGTACGGTGGCAGTTAAGACGGTTGAACTGGATGATGCTCTTGGTGGCGGTGCGGTTCAGCACCGTGAATTGCAAGGCGAGGAATCCGACCGGTTCCTCTCCTACTTCTCTCACTGCATCATCCCTCAGAAGGGAGGCGTCGCCTCCGGATTCAAGCACACTGAAATAAATGCGTCGGAGCACGAGACTCAGCTGTTCCATTGCTGGGGCAAGAATGTTGTACATGTGAAGGAGGTAAATAACCGATTCCCACGCATTGTTCACATCGAGACATCGATCTATTGTGAACATAATCGATGTCGATCATCGCGTCGCAGGTACCAGTGGCGGTGTCCTCACTGAGTCATGGCGACATATTCGTGCTGGACACCAAGTTCAAGATATTCCAGTTCAATGGATCGAAGTCTTCCATCCAGGAGAGGGGGAAGGCGATGGAGGTTGTGCAGTACATCAAGGAAACATATCATGAAGGATCGTGCGATCACGTGATCGTCGCGGACGGTGAGTCCACTCTTGCTCCGACGACCCGTAGATTGATTAGCATCTAATTCAAAATTAAATAGTTTTTAATCGATGTAATTGCTTAGATGGAGAGGCGGCGACTGAAGGCGATGCTGCCGAGTTCTGGAGCTTCTTCGGCGGATTCGCTCCCATTTCGGATGGTAACTAGCACCGACGAACGGATCTTACACAAGGAAGATGTTGGCTATGTGAAAGAATAAGTGTGATCGATTTGATATGATCCGATCCAATCTGATTCGTGTGCACCCTGAGGCTTTGAATCGACTAAGTTTGATTTAACAGTATTGTTGTTTGTATGTTTCTAACATTGAGTCTCTCAATCGTGTGTTTCAATTGTGTTTCAACTGGGAGTTGATTTGCCTTTATATTTCAATGAGCAAGTAGGTTGAGAGCCCATATGCAGCCCAACCCACCTTTGGGCCCACGGTGATAAATGCTTTACAAAATTAATTTATTAAATATCGTTCACAAAATGAAAAATGCTCACTTAATACAGTTTTATTTATTTTTCCCAAAAGGAGACATTTTGATGAGTTTTTTTCCGAGTAAAAATAAAGCAAATAATTTATTCTATGTGAAAATATTGTTTTATAAATATGAAATACGGTAAAAATTGCACCGTATGGATGTAACATGATGGTTCACGGACTTACAAGGTTCACCAATAAGCGAAATTGGATTGCATCATGTAGCGATGGTATATTAGAAAGAGAGGAGTACCGACGATGATCGTGATGGTCTGAATCTTTGGCTTCGATATGTTTACTGACTGGACAATGAGATCCCCGTCTTTAAGGCATTAGGGTCAT
This sequence comes from Ottelia alismoides, assembly GCA_037367405.1. NCBI lineage: Eukaryota > Viridiplantae > Streptophyta > Magnoliopsida > Alismatales > Hydrocharitaceae > Ottelia > Ottelia alismoides. The sequence goes on from JAZKJV010000994.1 coordinate 578,353, forward strand.
AGAGAAACACAATTCATCGAGCTAACTAGCTCAATGAAATCAATAGCTACGCCTTTAGTCAAATCTGTGTTTCTGTAATCTGATTTCTACGGGGAATCTATATATCATAGCAATTTTCTGTCATTTTAGACATAAAACCCTTCCATTAATGAATATTATGTTTATTCTACTTCTTCGTCCCTTTCCATTGTTTTGGGGCCCTGCATGCAAATTACCCCCAAAGCAATGGAAAGGTGTGATAAGGAAAAAAAACAGAATATTCCCACCGAAAGTTGTGGTTGAAACAAAGAAGGTTACGTGTACTTTTGCAATTTCTTCGTCTCTATTCCAACTACTACTATTCCTGTTCCCATTTCTTTCCATTATCCATTATTAGGAACATCATAACGTTAGGAAATGAAAACAAATTAATACAAAGGTCCCCCACAAATATTGGTATGATGTTCCCCAACCTCATTGGCTGTCTCTTTCACCATAGTACCACTTTATTTGATTAGTTATTGAGCCAAGTAAATTATTATTGTGTGTGAAAAGACTTTATTGTTGTTGTTCAATTTGCAAAATTCACTTAAAGGTTAAAATGGTTTCAATTCATGAGACTTTCCTGTCAAAATCAGGAGTCAAGATCATTTGATCTGAGGGATAGAGGTAAGCCGCATTGATCTTCTTGAGAGAGAACAAGAGAGAGAAGGTTATTTAGGGTACAGGCTCCCGACGATGAGGGTGGAATCCGATGATCTATTCTCCTCCTCAGAGAGGTCAATATATATGCGTGAAACACTCGCTTAGTCTGTCCCTTTCCCCCACGTCCGACGGTTATGTTCTTCTGCAAGACCCAGCTTTGTCGCAACCGCCGGCCTCCGTAACAGCCGACGACGGTTCTTGACCACTTGGTAAGAGGCCGTTCTACATCTCTCACTTGACCAAGGTGGTCAAGGCTTTTACACTCCCATTATTCGTGTAGTGTATTCCATAGATTATTATTATTTTACGAGGATCATTATTAATGAACATCTTCCTTAACTCATGTATTCTTAAGTCACATCAAACCAACATGTTTAATGTAGATGGTAGCTACTATTCCCTTGGTTAGGGAATCAACTATATATTACTTGTAGGTGTATAGGTTACAGTAATTTCTTGTTTTGCCACTATATCTTGTATATAGTGATATTGAATTTCAATATGTATTAGTTAGAATATTAGCCCAACTACTGATCAAGCTTATTGCAGCTTGATTATCATAATATATTTTAATTGGATCTTTAACCAATTCAAGGCATAAGTTTTCTAGAAAATGTTTGATCCAAACCGCATGAGTGGTGACCATGCTATATGCAATGTATTATGTCTCCTGTGTATGTCTAGATACACATCCTTGTTTCTTGCTACCCAATTTTCTTTCCCTTGTCCATAATCTATTGAAGCTTGGAGGATTGCTTAATTGACTATAACAACCCTAAGTTCTAATGACCAATTGAGTCCAAGATGATGTATTATTAGGGAGCTTGATTGGGTTTTGAAAGTTGAGAAGTTAATTTGGATTAAGTATGGGAGATTGAGATGCCATTAGTGGCAAATTATGGAATTATAGCTAAGATGTAATTAAGTGGCTAAGTCTGATTAGTGTAAGATTACTATTCATAGGTGGGCCTTAGGTGTAAATAAGAGGAGTTGGTGGGGGTTTATGGTGCACAATTCCCTAGGGTATAAGCACCCTTGGCGTCACCCCTAAACCCCACTCACCATCTTCCATCTTCTTCTTCCCTTAGCCATGGCCAACCACCCTTCTCCCTCTACCTTCTCTCTTTGATCCCCTTCCCCTTTCTCACCCAAATTTGAGTTTCAATAGCTCAAAACAAAGCTGGGAAGGAGAGGATCTTGGATCTTACATTGCATGTAAGATCAAGGGCCAAAGAAGAAGAGGAATCCTAGCTTGATTCTCAAGGTGTGGACAACCCAACCTTGTTCTTGGAAAGTTCTTCTTCAAACTTTTGAAGCTTGATTTTATGTACAAATTTAACCTTCCTCTTGCTGCCATTTGTAGAGTTTTTACCACTTATATTCAAGATCTAAAATCAAGTGTTTGTTTTGGGGATTTTTGTTGTAAAAATTTGGGAAAATGGGGCTTAGAGGGGACGGTTTTTCATGGTGTCCAGATCTGATTGTCTTCTTTTTAATCCAAGTTAGATATGTATTTCTTGATCTTTATTGAGTTCTCTTGGGTAGAAATACATGTGGATTAATACTACATCAAGTTAACCTTAAATCCGTGGAGTTAGATACGAAATTGCATGTGTTTATAACATCTTAAAGAGAACATATATGAACGGCCATATTGAAATTCTCAGATTTTTGTTGTTGAATGTTGGTTAATAATTTGCATGGTTTAGGGATTTTCTTTGGGTTCTCTTGTGTAGATTGCTTACTAATTATGACCCCACTAAATTTGCCTATAATTCTTGGCTTTTAATTTGGAAATTTAGGTGATTTAGAAATGATTTGGATGTTGTAATATACAAATATATGCATGTGTCCAGATCTGTCCATGCACTTTAAATTAGAGTTGTAGGATGCATTTGGGGAGTTTCTTCATGTCTCCTTGAGTGAAATTACTTGTTGATATATAATCTTTCATTTTAAACTTCAGTCCATGGAGTTGTTTTAGAAAAATGAGGAGTTTTGAGGAGTTATTGACTACCTATATCATACTTGTCACTGAATGTCCAGATCTGTCCATGCACTTTAAATTAGAGTTTTAAGATGCATTTGGGGAGTTTCTTCATGTCTCCTTGAGTGAAATTACTTGTTGATATATACTCTTTCATATTAACCTTCAGTTCATGGAGTTGTTTTAGAAAAATGAGGAGTTTTGAGGAGTTATTGACTACCTATATCATACTTATCACTGAATGTCCAGATCTGTCCATGCACTTTAAATTAGAGTTTTAAGATGCATTTGGGGAGTTTCTTCATGTCTCCTTGAGTGAAATTACTTGTTGATATATACTCTTTCATATTAACCTTCAGTCCATGGAGCTGTTTCAGAAAAATGAGGAGTTTTGAGGAGTTATTAACTACCTATATCATACTGTCACTGAATGTTCAGATTTGAGATTGTTACTTATAGAGGTGGGTTTGAAACACCTATTATGAAATTTAGAAATTTGGGGATGATCTTAAGGATACCTATATATATGTATTACCATATAGGAAACAAGACTATATGAACTTGCCATGAAGAAAGTCTTCCTCTAAGGAGTAGCCCGATCCTTGTAGGTGTTTGTGAATCTTTTGGGGGCGTAGGAAAGAAAGACGTTTTTCGTTAAGATGGCCAAGATCATAAGATAGATGTTCTTCAGTAGGAATTTAGAGAGAGACTATCGTAATAGGTCAGTATCCCTGACCTAGGATCAATTGAGGTTCTTATAGAACAAGTTCAGATCTGGGATTGACAGCTTGTGGATGGGAAATAAATCAAAGAAATCTTAGACACTTAGGGTGAAACATGAAAATATCAGAAATGATGATGTCACATTTGGCCAGTAATGGGGATTTATACTTCGACTATGCGAGGGCACGGTGACCCTCACCTGAGCAGGAGATGAGGTCGCTCAAGCTTGGGTAGCGGACACTGAGAGCATGGGTCTAGGATCCCAGTCTTTTTCACGTGTTTTCTTCGAGCCAGCTCGATTTTTACGCTTCGTTGGGATCCACGAGTTGTCTAGACCATTCCGCTGACCCGTTGGTTTTTCTTTGAGAGCCTAGGTTGGGGGTTCTCCACAGTTAGTTACGAGCTTGTCTGGTTTTTCTTAGCTTTCCTCCTTCGGGAGTTGAGCATCGAGAGAGGAAGTCGGGTCCGGCAGGCTTACCTCTTCTCTTTCCTGCCTCTAGTGGCGTAGTAGTCGTACTACCACTGCCTTTCCCTTGGACCACACTTCCATTGGGATTGTCGAGACAGACGAATCCCTTTAGGGGTTTCCTCACCGCAGAGATTATTACCTTTCCGCCAGGCTTGTGACCTGATGATGGGGTAGTGATCAATTGACATGTGACAGTTCACCAATTACCCAGTAAAGATTCCCCATTAAACATTGATGACCTGTTTAATTACCTTTCCACCAGACTGGTGTCCTGGTGATGGGATAATGGTTAGTAGACACGGAGGATTTAATTACCTTTCCGCCAGGCTGGTGTCCTGGTGATGGGGTAATGGTTTGTAGACACTAAGGATTTAAATACCTTTCTGCCAGGTTTGCCACCTGGTGATGGGGTAGCGATTAGAAGACACTAATGATTCCCTTAATTACCTTTCCATGAGGCTGTGACCTCGTGATGGGGTAAAAGACGTATAGCTTTCCGCTATCTGCCTAGTGACGACTATTCCACTAAGAGACTAGTGACGATAGTACCGTTAGTAGAGACTAACGAGGGTTGGGTGTTGAGAGAGTTGTGAGTACGTTTCCTCTTGTACACCTTCGTGAGCGCGCTATCACACGTGTCGACCGAAGATCAATGAGAGTTGAGAGAACAAGCTAGAAGGAGTGTTGGGAACTTAGTTACGATGCAAGATACCATCGCATGCCTACAGAGGCACCCCAACCCTGAGGCGTACACCATACCTCAGAGTCATAGTGTGAGGTTCAACCTGGACTTTGAAGTCCTACCCGGATATCAAGGTCCTAACCGGACCAAGACCATAGACTTACTTCTAGGCTTGAGTTGTTGTTTGGTTAGTTCCATTGATCGAGGGAGACACGGTGTGGTAGTGAGCGAGTGTTTTCTTGTTAGTTTCCGAAAGCAAGTAAATAACTTAAAAGAATCAATTAACCACTTTTACTTGCTAGTTTCTCTTTTGTCCACTACAGTTACCTTACCATTTTTCTAGTTGTTCTAGTCTGTTTACTACTACTTTCCTTAGTAGAACTGTGTAGAATTTGTACTTGACAACTTTGTGACAGATACTTATTTGTCCCTTTTCTACTTGTGGTGGGCAAGGGTCCGGCGACCGAGTAGCTGGCGTAGTTGGTGCTGCAGTCATTTCTTTTTGGAGGATATACTTCCAGAGCAGGTATACCTTTTGGAGTCCATTGTACAGTTGTTTGTTGTATTCTCCTCTGTAGCCTCAATTTGGGATATATATATATATATATGTATGTATGTATTTATGTATGTATATGTATGTATATTGAATGTTGTGGAACCTCATCATGTTATATGAATGAAATTAAAATGAATGGATATTCTTGTTGTTCAGTTCTGGTGTACTACTTACTTCCACTTTTAGTTTTCTTGTGGTTGCTTGTTTAACTTAAATAAATCTTGTGAATGTCATGATTAAAAAGCGAAAAATTTCCCCATGTTTTTATAACAACGGATTAACTCTAAGGTAGTTAAGTAGGTGAATGACGTGTTTGACGAGTAACCTAAGGTCATCGGGAGGAGGTTGTGACATTGACCATGGAAGTGGAGGACATCTCATTGGTAAGAGGCTTGTTAGAGAGAGAGATCCTTGAATCCACGAAACATGAAAAAGGTAACCTGATGTAGATTTCCAATCATCCACGTCCCCTCCAAAATCAGCAGCGGAGTATCCTTCTACCTCAAGTTATTTTGCTTGATACACCAGTTTCATATGTGTGGTTCCTTTTAGATATCGAAAATCCTCTTAACAGTTTCCCAATGTGCTGCTTCAGGATTACTTTGAAATCTACTAACTAAGATATCTGGATAAGTCAAGTCAAGTCAAGTGCACATCATTGCATACATTAGACTTCACACTGCTTGTGCATATGGAACCTCTAAATAGTTTTGCCCCTTTCAGGACATTGACTCTTACTGGGTCTCTTTCCAAGCACAATCGGTATAGGAACTGGAATGCAATTTTGCATTCCAAATCTCTTTAAAATATTATGCAAGTATTTTTCTTGACTAAGACTAAATGTCCTTGAATATCTATCTCTTATAATTTGAATTCCTAGAATATAGGATGCTTCACCCATGTCCTTTATCTCAAATTCAATGCTCAATTCTCTTTAATTTTATTGAGCATTCTCATGTCATTACCTCTGAGTAGAATGTCATCTACATGTAAAGACATGATAGCAAACTTGCTCCCACTCTTCATGACATATACACAATTATCCAACTTATTGCAAGAAATCTAAATTGGATAATTTTCTCGTGAAATTTAAGATACCAATGTCGTAGAAATTATTTTAAGTCAAGAAAGCTCCATTTCTCACGAAGAAGGCCAAGTCATGGAGGGACGTGGTTGCTCGTGAGAAGAACAAGTGCAGAAAGGGAGGTAGTGCAAGCTTGCACCATCCTCCCAACTGAGCAGCATCTGGAGGTGCATAGCGGATGGAGGATCGTGACGGGACGCCAGCTGAAGGAGTGCTCGGTTGAGGACAATCGATTATTCAGGTGGGGGAGGCTTGTCATATCCCCAAAATCTGTGATCGGGAATGATCGTGCGGATACGGTAGCAGATGCTTGAGAATGATTGATGGAACTGACTTGAGGAGGAGTCATGAATACATGGGTATTTTAGAGGTTATCCACTAGAGTCTAGAGGCTCAACTATACGTGACAATGGAGAAGCTTCACATAGGATACCGGTTCAGTAGCAACGTGTCGTGGTGCATGTAGCAATGCGAACAAAACGAGTACGGACAACAGTGCAAGACATGACAGTGGATACACACAGTGGGTATGTACGCGAGCGCAGAAGGGCGGTATGCAGTGAAGTAGTATGCATTGAGGAGCAATTCGGTACGATCACATAGGCGTACACATGAAGGCGCGTAATATCAGTATTGATGTGTGGTGGTCCAAGGAGGCATGGAGCATTGCAGGTGCAGAGTACGAGCATTATCGAGAGTGCTCGGTAGTATACGTACAAGAGTGGTTTGGAGGCCACGATAGCGAAGTTCTAGAGGACTTCTCCTTAGCATGCATAACGCTAAAGAAGGGTTTACCGCACGAGTGTCTAGAGTCCGCAGGTTCCCTTTGGCACAAGACTGAATGTTCGATAGCACTCGGTGAATTACGACAACACTGCATCAGCAAATGTTGAAGCATGAGTGTGCTGATAACTTGGCGATTAATGTGGAGTCAATTGTGCAGGAAGACGAAAGGACAACAAGGGAGTCGAAGAGACAAGAAGATGAAGAGTTGTTGCGGAACGTGAAGGGTTATCGAAGAACTCGAATGGTCTCTTGTGTCTTTAAGTATCATTATTGTAGATGAAATAATAAGTGTCCTTTGGGTTGCCTTGATTCTTGTATATAAGGAGGGTTGTTGGCTCATTTGTACACAACCCACTCCAGAGCGAGTTTCTCTTCTAATAAGAAAAGAGATTTGTGCTTGTGTCTTGTGTGATTGTTTGGCTGTGTTCTTGAGCGTTCTCGAGCGAGTTCTTGAGAGTGTTCTTGATCGATCCGAGAGTTCGTGCTTGTGCTTGTATTGAAGCGTCGGTGCATGAGCAAGCAGGAGTACGAGAAGAGTTGGGGTGTGCTCGTGACCGTTCTATTTGGGAAGGCTGCTTAGCTACAGATTAGCTAATGCCACACATGTTAGTCTCAAAATCGGTGTTGAGATTTACACCTCTGACAATAGCTGTAGAGGAGTGGGGGAGGGAAGGATGGGTGAAAATTAGGTTTAGAAGCCCACCAAGAAATTTTTCCCCATATTTTGCTGCCATGTAGCTACTACATCGTAGTAGCATTGTGGTTACAATATGTTGCACTACATCTATGAGAACACATACTCGTAAAGTGATCTTACTTATTATTGCGACTACCGTATAGTAATAATATGATCGCAAAATAATCCTTACGAAACTGCGTCTACATTGACACTTGCTGTAGTAGCAAATATATGGTAGGAAAATCTGAAATTTCTTGTAGTGATTAGGCTTGATCCATTGAGATATATGTAGACCATTAAGTGTCAGTACACATAAAAATAAGGAATACTTCATAACATTCATTGACGACTTCTCTAAGTTTCTCTTATGTCTATATCTTAAGAAGAAAGACTGAAGCCTTTGAAACATTTTAGAGATACAATACAGAAGTAGAGATGAATTTAAGAAAACCAATTAAGACCCTTCGGACTGATAGAGGTGGAGAACATACCTCAAAGGAGTTTGCGGATTATTGCATTCAAGCAGGCATTGGTAGGTAGACAATGTTATCTTATACACCACAAGAAAATGGTGTGGCTAAAAGAAAGAATAAAACACTGATGAATGCAATTTGGAGTATGTTTTCACATTCAAGTCTCTCAAAGAAATTTTAGGGAGAAGCAGTGTTGACTGCTAACTACATATAGAATCATATTCCTACAAAGTCCATAGAATCAAATGCCATACAAAATTTGGAGTGGCATGAAATCTGAATTGAGTCATCTCTGGAAATGGAGATGTGTTTCACATGTCTTGGCACTGAGTCAACTTAGAGACATGCTAGACTTCAAGATATTAAAGTGTAAATTTGTTGGATATAGTGAACATTATAAAGGATATAGTTCTTCCATGAATCTAAAGGTCTGATCAGAAGTTGTGGTGTAACTTTCCTTGAAATTTATCAAGAGAATGAATATGAAGTAGAGGAATTAGATCCTCTGATTGTCCTACAAGACAATGAGATGACTTTGAGATAAGACAAGAACCGGTAGATGATAGTAATCATCCACATATAGAGAATGAACATATGATTAATGATAATCCTTTAGAGGAGTGGATGTAGCCACAGAACCCACGAGTATAATCGGCAACAAGAGACCCAGAACACATCCTGCAAGGATGGGAGGTTATCATTTCTATGTACGTGAGATATCATGTTACACTATAGACGAGGATGTAGGGGATTGTACAAACCTTGTATCTTTTAACAAATAAATGGCTTAAAATAAGTCAGAATCATGGATGACCACCATGATGGATAAGTTGGACTCAATGGAACAAAACAGTGTATGCGAGTTATGTGATTTATCAAAAAGGTAGGATATCAATAGGATGTAAGTGGATATTCAAGAAAAAGTACCAGGTTGATGGTACCATTGATAATAAAAAAGAAATATTAGTTTCCAAGAGTTATACTCAGCAAGCGGAGAGTAGGTTTCCTAGAAGTTGATCCCAACTTGCTAAGTTTGCATCAATTGAAATGATCATAGCTATAATCGTATATATGGATTTGAAAATATTCCAAATGGATGTGAAGACAGCCTTCCTTAATGGAGAATTAAAATAGGAGGTTTATATGCGACAATCTGATGGATTTTCAAGTGGAAGGTGATGATGAAAGGGTTTATAAGTTAAGAAAGTCGATATATCCCTCTTGGATACAACAGCTCCATCGTTGGTATGTGGCAGCTCCGGCTCCACATGTGGAGTACTCGCCTCCATGCTTGCTCGTTGTCGATCCCGATCATTTCTTGTAGACGTACCCGTATACTGGGAAGTGAGAACCTCCTATGCTCCGAGCATCTTCGGTATCTTGCCTCCTGCAAGATCTTTGGTGGTGTGGTTCATCACCACTCCACCCTCATGGACATGTAGCTTCTTGTCCATGCTGCATTGCCCTCCTGAGCTCTGCATCATCTTCTCCTGCACGGATTTTCTCCTATCCGTGGTTTTGGTTGTGTGTCTCCATCGCACATGTTGGTGCTCAGTACGCACATGCGCACTCCCATGCGTCCTCGACCGAGCCTTGGTGCCTCCAAAGCTCTTTGTTGTGGAGTTCTCTCCCTTCACCAAATTCAAAGCTCTAGCTCAAAGTGTCGTGAGGCGTACCTTGTGCATAGCATCGATTGCTCTCAAGCGTACCTCACCTTCTTCGTCATCATCTTTATTCGTACGAAGAGCATTGAGCTTCGCCCTCTTTGGACACTCCCATGTCCAATGCGGTCCGTCGCATATGAAGCACCCCTTGCTCTTGGGTTGCTCCCTCTTCTTGGAGTACTCGCGTTCCTCCATAGGTGGATCTTGGGCAATGCCTTTGCCCTTGTCCTTCGACCGCGCTTTTAGCTTGTTGGTGAACTTCTTCTGTTCAGCGTTATGGCCTGGTTGGACAACGTAGTCGACCAACGCATCTGCCACCACAATTGATGAATTAAGGTCCTTCACTCACTGCCTCCGCATTTCGGCTTGCGCCCAGCTTTGCAACCCGATCTTGAAGTTGAACAGCTTGTCCTCCTCTGCCATGCCCTTAATGCCTATCAGCAAGGACGTGAACTTCTTCACGTACTCACGAACAGTGTATGTCTGCTTCAGGCATCGAAGAGCCTCCCATGCAACCCACCAGTATTCTTCGGCAGGAACTGCGCCTTCAATTCCGTGTTTAGATCATCCCAGCAGAATATTCTCGGTCTTGCCTCGTATGATGCACATCTCCTACACCATAGCTTGGCATCACCTGACATGTACATCGATGCCATGCAGACCTTCTCGGCTTCCCTCATCTTGGTTGCCTCAAAGTAAACTTCAATATCTCATAGGAAATTTTCCAAATCCTTGACACTCCGCATACGTATGAAGGGTTTGGGTTCGAGTACCTTGCGTCGCTGCACCTTTGTGGATCTCCCTCCATTTGCCATAGCCGTATTGATGAGGGAGATCTCACTACGTAGATCCTCCATCATCATGCTGAACACCTCCAGTTTGTCCTCCAAGGACTTGATCTGCTCGGTTGAGCGTTGGGTCTCGTCCTCAACATCTGATCCTTCTGAAAAATGATCCTCCAAGACAACAATGCGGTGTGCATGAGTCCCAATGGTGAACTCCACTTCTGCCATCGCTTGTTCCAGTGCTGCCACGAGCTCGGTGACGCCCACCATCTTCTTTCTATTGACTGAATATATACGTGCACCAACAAGTATCATTTGCTCCCATGATCGGATGCACCAACAGCCGCCCATAGCTTTGCCTGCTTCCTTGGCACCGACCAAGCTTTATGATCTGCTCCTTTGCTCTGATACCAATTGTCACAGGGGTAAATCTCAACACTGATTTTGAGACTAGCATGTGCAGCATTAGCTAACCCGTAGCTAATCAGCCTTCCTGAGTAGAACGGTCATGAACATGCCCCAACTCTTCTCGTACTCCTGCTTGCTCACGCACCGACACTTCAACACAAGCACAAGCACCAACTCTCGGATTGCTCAAGAACACTCTTAAGAACTCTCTCAAGAATGCTCAAGAACACTTAAGAACACAACCAAACAATCACACAAGGCACTGACAGAAAGCTCTTCTCTTATTAAAAGGGAAACTCGCTCTGGAGTGGGCTGTGTACAAATGGGATACCTCCTCTCCTTATATACAAGACTCAAGGTAACCCAAGGGACACTCATTAGTGCATCTACAATAATGATACATAAATACACAAGAGACCCTTCGAGTTCTTCGGCAACCCTTCATGTTTCGCGGAAACTCTTTAGCTTCTTATCTCTTCGACTCCCTTGTTGTCCTTTCATCTTCTTGCACGGAAGACTCCATATCAACCTCTCAGTCATCAGCACACTTGCGCTCCAACGCTTCCTGATGCAGCTTTGCCGTAAATCACCAAGTGCCACCGAACACTTGGTCTTGTGCTAAAGGGAACCCACGGTCTCCAAACCCGCGCGCGGTAAACCCTTCCTTAGCGTTCTACAAGCTAAGGGGAAGTCTTCTAGAACTTCTCTATTGTGACCTCCAGACCACTCTCGTATGTGTACTACCTAGCATGCTCGACAATGCTCGTACTTAGCACTTGCAACGCTCCATGCCTCATTGGACTGCAATGCATCGATACCGATATTGCGTGCCTTCGTGCATATGCCTATGTGATTGTACCGCATTGCTCCTCAATGCATACTACTTCACTGCATACCACCCTTCTACGCTCGTATACATACCCCCTGCATACATCCACTGTCATGTCTTACACTGTTATCTGTACTCGCTTTGTTCGCACTGCTACAAGCACCACGACACTCTGCTACTGAGCCAGTGTCCTATGTGATGCTTCTCCATTATCACGTACGGTTGAGGCTCCAGACTCTCGTGGATAACCTTCAAAATACCCACGTATTCAAGACTCCTCCTGAAGTCAGCTTCATCGATCATTCTCGAGCATCTGCTACCATGTCTGCACGATCATTCTCGATCATGGATTTTGGGGGTGTGAGACCTATCACCTCTTCTCCCCAAAGTCTTCTCCCTCCTCTCTCATCGAAATCCCTAATTTGCAATGCCGCATCCTCTTTGTCATCGCTTCTCTTCATCTCCACCTCCCCCCTAACCACCATCAACTCCTCTCCACGATGACTCCCTCACCGTTGCATCCTCCTGTCTAGGATGCCCCTCTCTAGGCTGCCTCTGCTCCACCTTCGTGTCCTCTCCACCATGCCCTTCTCCAAGGCGCCCGCGACCTTCTCAAGGACATTCTCTTCGAGGACCAAGGGCTTTAGCCTGCTCAACCTTTGTGACCTCCCCTCCAAGTCACCGCTCTCCAGTCTGGCCACGAGGTGTGGGAATCTTTATTTCTCTTATCATCTTACCATGTTCAAAAGTTGGGATCTTGACAGGGTATCTTTGGGGTGTACTTCTACAGGACTCGAGCTTCCAGCGGAGAAGGATTTGCAGAAAGCCTGCCCGATTCGTATGTTGATGGTATCCCCCATGCACGATGAGCCTTTTGACTTTTGTTTTTCATTAATGGTTTATTTCTACTGCACATTTCTACTTTGTGTGCATATATGTATTTTTTTATTCAGCAATAAAGTTAGCAAATGGCTACCACTTTGCATGCCTATCTATTATCTCAAATAGTTTAATATTTGGCACTCGTTTTCATGGTCTTACTTCACTCATTTTCTATTGCACATTTCTACTTTATAAATATTTTGATGGTGTGGGATGTATTTGGCTGGGAGAATGGTTGGACATGCGAGCCCACGACGAGCAATTATGCAATAAATGTTATTACGAATATCATTCCCTGATCTGAAATGAAGAATAACTAATTTTCATAATAGGTCCCTTAGTACAATTAAGATTATGTACCATGGCCATCTTAATGATCATACAGTTGTTGATTGAATTATTGAATCATAGAGGTTGGTGCTTGGATGAATATCTAAAGAGTTAGATTGATGACTCATCAAGTACCGTTAAATGATTGTTAAGAGAGGATCTCTAGCCAGAGTAGGAGATGGCAATCCTTTCTCACTTGGCTAATATCTGACCGACCTCTTGATGCAGGTCCTTTACAAGGGAATAGAGATTCAGAGGTGTCAGATTAGTTAGGTCAAAAGAGTTGACTTAACGAGATCGAGATAACCAAAAACTTATGTCGTATGCTGTCACGATATAGGCATGCATCCTCTGACCAGAGACAGATGTGTTACTATATTTTTTTGTCTGAGTATGTACATTTGGTAGACCAATAGGTTGATGACCTAAGCAAGGTCTATACACTGACGTTTGGTGTGCATGCAAGGGCATAAGAGTCATACGATCTCTCAAAGGGATCATACAGGTTCATTGCTGAACCGGAAGACATGAGCTCACTCATGAAATATTAGGAAGAATCAAATTCCGTGCATGGTCGTCTCTCTTTGGAAGCTTGACTGAGATATATGCTTTTGGAAGTATATGATCAACACCTAGGTATGATATATGCTTTTGAAATGTATATGATCGATACCGACTCCCAATGATGTGATAAGAACCTTAATGATAAAATCCTGAAGGAGACAGTCTAAACAAAGATCTAAAACTTCGGATTTATTCTGTATCTTCCAGTATGTAGGATGTACAGGTATTAGGAATGCCTAATGGTGATGTGATCATAAACGATTGTATAATCATGATGCTTCCATTCTGAGGGAGTGATGAAATAGGTCTAGATTTTAGTTACTCCTCTCATAGAGAAGTAATCCGATCTTAGTCCAAATGCTGGACATTGATCTGAATGTGATTTAGATGTAATGAGAAGATTAGATTTGCGGTATTGATTTAATAAAGCATCTATGGGAGGTCTACAAGATCTGGATTTGAGATGTGATCTCAATATCCAAGTCACTATAAGTGGAACAATACAATCGCCTTATCATTATCTCCAAGTATATGTGGAGAAAACGCATTATCCTTGAAAGAGTTCATGGATAATTTCATTGTTGATATATGTATCCAAGCATTGAAAAAAATGGATAATTAAATGTGATTAATTATCAAGAATAATATGGATTTGATTCATATTATAAGGAGAGTTATCTAAGATAATTAAATGTGATTTAATTATCAAAGATGTGAATAATGTGAATGTGATTCATAGTATTTGGGCACATGAGAATTGAGATCCAAGATGATTAAATGTGATTTAATTATCATGGATAAGAAAAATGTGGATAGCATTATCAATATTATTAGAGTATATTATAAATGTGATTTGTAATATATTAAAGAGAGCATATTGTAAAATATATTTGTTAATTAATTATTGATGTGAATTTGATTCACATTGTATAATTAATTGAAAATATAATTTACATTTTATTTTGGGATGTGAATGTGATTCACATTTTTTCAATGGCATGATTGCAATGTTTACAAGATAATTATGAATATTTTTGTGAAATAATTTACAATAAATATTGTTGTAAATCTTGAAGATATCTTGAAATAATGAGATCTCATGAGGCTTTGAGGAGATAGACACATTCCATCTCAAAGGAGTAGTCGTCTCCCCCCCCCCCTTTAGGGGATATGGTCAATCTTCTCATTATCTCCCATACTAGTCAAAATAATTTAATTTTGTATTGATTTATATTGATTTATCATTATATATCAATTTAAATTAAATCAATTGTTTTTGTGTTTTTTACAACTACATCATGGCCATTGAAAGAAACACAAATCAATCTCATCCATTGATTGTGTGTTGTCCATGGATTGCGATCCTTATAATCCCAAAACCCTATATAAGAAGAGGCACCCCTTTCTCTTCGAATAACACATTTAGGACAACAACATATGCTCTATATGTACACGCTAAATGCTCTCTCCCTCCCTCTCTCTCTCTTATGGTTGTCCACCATGGAGCCATAGAGAGTGTCGCCATCGCTGCAGCATTGTCATTATGCTGCCGGAGTATTTGCTCATGGATCTCCGTCTCCGTCAGTATGCCTCACTCGTGAAGAAGATGTCAGATCTCGTGTGACGAGATCAGGAGATTCACTGCTCGGATCATTAACATGGATTGTGAGGAGCACGCATCTCATCAACGCGCTCGCAAGCGTCTTTCGTTGTATCGGACTTGAGACAGGAGGTTTCTTCGTTTAGAAACTCGATCGCAACCACGCTTCAAGATGTAACCTTAATACCTATTCCGATTTAGATGAAATGATCTGAGAAATATTCTTGGATCATGTGGTTTCATCACATTATTTTTTTTAAATTCCATTGCATCGAGCACTAGTACAACAAGTCGCTCCCAATCGCATACGATGCGATCCTCACGCTTCTGTGATGAGATTAAGGATTTTTCCATATCCTTCAAGTGGTATCAGAGCCAGGTTGGAGGTTTTGGATACGATCCATTAATTTAAGGATTTGGGCTCGTTAAGGTTCGTGAAAATTTTTATCGCATTTCAATTTTTGCAGCCCTATTTTGTGATTAATTTTGATCCTGTTTAAAATGTTTAAATATGAAACTATCACTTGGATAATGTTCCCCATTAATTAACGAAACTGTAAGATTTGAGTTTGCATGATTTGGAATCCGATAACTCAAGATATGATCATTTTAATGAAAATATATCCACTGTTTCAGAGATGGCGAATAATGACGTAATTAAAGGTTATTTACTGTTTTGAAATGCCTAAAAATACGTGATTATCACATGAGTTTTGTTATAAATCAAATTAGCAAACTTTGGAAACTTACTTTGCTTAATTTGAATTTAAAACCATTAAGATATGTTAATTGTAGTAAGTAGGGGTCATTGCTGGAAATTGCACACTTGATCATTAATCATGTGATTATCATTTACTTTTTATAGAAATCAAGGGTTAATTTCTTGAGATAGTTATAGATAAATATTTGTGAAATATTTAAAGATGATAATTATTTCATTAAATGGCATTGTCTTAATCAATAATTTATTAGATATGATCTAGATCACAAATTGATTGCTTCATACACTTTCCAACAAACAAGTTGCTTGAATAGGATTGGGAATTTGTTTAGCAAATCTCTTTATAATGTTAATCAAAATGATTTTGATTATTATTATATAGTAAAATTTTGGTTGAAAAACCTATTATCATCTCAAGTACTAAGTGATCGACTTGGCATTATCTTTTCCAGAGGCAGATATGGTGTCTAGTCGGGGAGCATTGGGGTAGCAGATTGTACCATGTACGGTCTGTCCCACTCCCATCGGTACTGGCCATGACAGCGGATAGGGAACGGATAATGCTTAAGAAATCATGATGTATTTTTCTAATTATTAAAATTTGAAATAATACGTATTCGAGATAATACCATATTTCAGGTAACAATAAAGAATATTTGTTGGATATTAATTAGATCATTAATTTAATATGATTAAATTAATTGGAATCCAATTAAAATTAAAACGCTCTATCATGAGTAGAGTTGTTATTTCTCTTGGAAGAATTAATTATGTGAATATTATTCATAATAATTAATTAAAATTTGAACATGATATAGAGGATCAAGTAAGTGATATCCATGGTCTCCCGTCAAGGTAAAGGGTTCCGCGCCAGAGATTGTATGTAGGAGATGCTTGTCTGAAGTGACAGCTCCTACATACAGGCCATTTGGATTGCACTCTTTGCTTCTCGAAAGAGTAAGGATGTATGCCTAGTGACCCTAATATGAAGTCCTCGTATTATTGGGGCCATATTGGATTGCGCATAGCGAGTTGTACTCTTTTTGACGGATGGTTCAATTAATGACGGGTCAACATCACCTTAGGGGTGGTGGGCTCGAGTGTTAAAGACCGAATTAGGAATGCAAGTTGGACTTGCAAGGCGGAATATGTTCCCGCTTCTTTTTGTCCAAGTTGCAAGTTCTCATATTATTGGAATGTGACACATATAAGAAAGGAAATCTCGGATCTTGCTTGAGATATAATGGTAAGTATATCTCTTACATTCAAAGTGAATAAGGGAATGAACTTTCAGTGTTGACAAGGCAAGACAAATTTGATATAAAATTCCTAAATCAAAGTAAAATGTATATATAGGCAAAATTCTTATTTCAGATAATCCTTATTAAACCCACTCGGTACTATACTCAATAATAACCAGTAAAATATCATGGATTGGATCCATGATCAAGATATTGTACTTGTAGTTGGATACATAATGTATGTGATTGCAATGTGCAAGTTTCCTCGTAATAATGAGGAATGATAATTAAATAGACCATAAGTCTACAACCCTAGGGTTTGTATGTCTCTATAGTCTTGATCTTTTGTTGAATGTACTTTGTAAGTGACATGTCGATGATGATCGCAATCATCGAATACTCCTTATAAAAATCTAAGAAGATTTTTTGACATTCATATGCGCTCTTGGCATTTTATCATGAATGACATGGTTCACTGCATCATGTAGGATGGTAGCTCTATAAGAGATGATGTGTTCAAAATGTTTGAGTACCTACCTGAACCTAAGTCTTTAAAAGTTAAGATGTATGCAGATATAATGAGTGTCATCATTCTAATGTCTATACTCAAGTCATTCATGAAGCTTCATAATATTCATATTATATGGATTGAATGAAACATATATAAATGTTGAAATACTCTTATATTGAAATCTTTTGAATTCAACATAAGAGATCCTTTGTCTTAAGCAATGGTTGTTTATAGATGAAGAGAGCGCAGTAGAAGCATGGATCGGACTCAAGTAAGAAGGAAAGTCAAAGAGTTTATTGTACTTCTGTGACTTCCATATGACATCCAAATACTTGGATAAATGTCAATACTGCAATAAGCCGATGTACATATAGTGTGACTATCTAGACTATCTAGAATACTGAGAAGGACTCAGATAGTGCATCTGAATAATCTACATATAATCATTGATATTGACTTGCTTATTGGATAAGATCAAAGTCTAATAATTTATCTCATTCTTCTAATAACACTTGCAATTGGTTGCATTTATTTTAGAAGACTAAAAAATTTGATCTTAAGGTTTAATAATCATCCACATGGGTATTAATGTAGTTGTTGCAACAATATCTGTCGGATAGATAGACTTCGTATTTTCAGTGGGAGAGCCCTTAGTCTTAGAGAATGTCTCTGCTACCTAGATATTAGAGAACACTTATAGTTTATTTCTAAATGTTGGAAATAGACATGAATTCTGAAATAAACCTATCATAAAGAGTTATGATGGATATATTTTAGATAGTATTCTGATATATGGAGGACTCTACTAAATTAGAAAATTAATGAATGGTTCATTAACATTTCTAATACTGAAAATTAAACCTTATAAGATCAATAGGAGGATTAAGATCATTTGACAATGATCTGGCATCAAACCTTGGACATATATATGTTTATGAGATCAATAGACTAGTAAGAGATGAACTTTAGAATGTCTAAAATCTCAAATCTTACATACTTTTGAATATTGTATTCAAGTCCAATGCATCCTTCTCTGGGAATGGTGTAAGATGCCAAGGTATTAAAGATCTCATACATACTGATATATGTGGATCATCTGTATCATAATGAACATTGATGATATGTGATATCATTTAATTATTATTTGTGATATGAGATTTTTTCCTTTCACCTTAGAAAGCTTTTAAATGTTCAAAGATTTCACAATTTTGGTTTAGAACCAAAGTTTAAAGGAAGATGAAATGAATTTGATCTAACCTAGGTAGCAAGTACCTGTTAGATGAATTCAAAGAATACCTTATGGAGATATGAATATCATTCCTATCTCGCTCCTCCTAACATACCTAAACTCAAGAGAGTTGTAGGGAGATACAATGGGATCATGTTTGACATGATTTGCTCAATGATGAATATTAGCATAATTACCTCTTAGTTTCAAAGAACATATATGTAGTAGAGACTATAATATATATCCTTAATTAGGTTCCATGCAAGTAAGCTGGACTCTAACACCAGAGAGTGCTACTTTATTAGGAAAATAAAGGATGGTATTGGATACCTACTTTATGACCTTGAGATCCTTAAAAGATCTCATCTCTAAGGATATAATTCTTAGAGGATGACTCTCTTGAGAATCAAGATGAAAATGAAGTGAAGGAACTCATTTAGTATTGAGAAAATAATGAGGCTCCTGAAGTTGGAAACTAAAAGGACAACTAAAGATGAAACACTAATACCTCTTCAGATGAGTTTGAGGATGGATTCCATGTGTCAGAAAAATTTGACAATGATCGAACTTCGTGTGATGAAGCTTCTGAAGATCATGTCATGGAAAGATGGATGTTAGCAATCAAATTTATAGTAGACTTCATATACAAGTGTTGTATATGGTCCCTCGAGGATCCACCTATATGGGTAAGACCCGTTAAGGTGTAAATGGATCTTCAAGAGAAAGAGGGAACCTGATGACAAGGTAGGGACCTTCAAAGCATGGCTCGTAGCCATGAGCTACACATTGAATAGAAGACATCGCTTGCGATGAGACTTGCTCTCCAGTGACCATGCTTAAACTCATCAGATTATTTCTAACTATAGCTACACAACTTGACTTTGGCATCTTCAAGATAGAAGTCAAGATTGCATTCCTCCACTAATATCTCTTCGAGGATATTCACATGAAGTAGCCCCAGGGCATCATGGTTTAGGAAAGCAAGGTGTGCAAGCTAAAGAAACTCCATATATGGACTCAAAATAAGCTTCTTGTAGTTGGAAAATAAGATTTGATGAAATTATAAATGTTATGATTTCAGATAGAATCTTGATGTACCATGTGAAACTTAGTAGGAGTGTTATTGTGTTAATAGTGCTAAATGTAGATGATACCCTAATCATTTGGAATGATATAAGCAAAATAATGTGTTTTATAGACTGGCTATTCCATACCTTGAGACATGATCTCAAGGATACCTCTTCGATCTTAGTTCTGAAGATGTTCAAAAGCAAAGAGAAGTGGGTATTGGGATCGTCATATTAGTATTACACCTTGGACATGTTCCATTTTCTGGAAAATTCCAAGAAAGGCTTCTTTCTCTTAAGATATGGTACTGACCTATCTAAAGGGATAGCACCTCAAAGAGTTGAAAAAGGGAATGCTAGAACTACTTGCCTTTGTGCATTAGTTATGAGAAGCCGAGTGTATGCTAGATGTGTACAAAACTTAGATATCTGCCATGTAGTGGGGGTAGTAAATGTTACTAATCCTACTAAGGAGATAAAATACTTGATTGCATTAATAACAATATCTTCAAAGATGAAAAGATTTTTGAGATAGTGATATCAAAGTCTTATCTTCAAGAACTTAAGACTTTATAGATAGTGATCTAAAAGGTCTTAATTGTGGATACCTTAGGAGATAGAAATATCCAGGAATAAGGGTATTTTGATAAGGATTATGGACATACAGTTCATAATAATTATTGAAATGTGGTGTCAAAGGACACTATAACAGACAAGATTGAGTATTGGTTACATGAGATGCAACATTCGTATTGGATGCGAGCACTGTTACTAGGGGATATGCAAGTGCCATAAAAGGACTTGGCGTAGTCTCTCAGGAACAGAGTGACTGATCAGCTTACCTAGCTATTTTTCTAAATAGTCTATGATTGTCACATGAGTGCGGGTTTAAAGATTGGCCAATTAATGGCTCTTTGGGCTAGTGGGAGATTGATGGACATGCAAGCCCACAACGAACCATTATGCAATAAATGTTATTGCGAATATCTTTCCCTGATCTGAAATGAAGAATAACTAATTTGCTTAATAGGTCCCTTAGCACAATCAGGGTTATGTACAATGGCCATCTTAAGGATCATACAGTTGTTAATTCAATTATTGAATCATAGAGGTTGGTGCTTGGATGAATATCTAAAGAGTTAGATTGAGGACTCATCACGTACTGTCAAATGATTGTTAAGAAAGGATCTCCAGCCTGAGTAGGAGATGGGAATCCTTTCTCACTTGGCTAATATCTGACTAACCTCTTGATGCAGGTCCTCTACATGGGAATAGAGATTCAGAGGTGTCAGATTAGTTAGGTCAAAAGAGTTGACTTAATGAGATACAGATAACCAAAGACCTATGTCATATGCTGTCACGATATAGGCATGCATCCTCTGACCAGAGACATATGTGTTACTATATGTTTGAGTATGTACATTTGGCAGACCAATAGATTGATGACCTAACCAAGGTTTATATAGCGGCGCGCTAGTGTGCATGCAATGGCATATGAGTCATACGATCTCTCAAAGGGATCATATAGGTTCATTGCTGAACCGGAAGACATGAGCTCACTCATGAGATATTAGGAAGAATACAATTTCATGCACGGTCATCTCGCTTTGGAGGCTTGACTGAATTTGTAAGGTTTGATATATTCTTTTTGGAAAGTATATGATCAACACCTAGGTATGATATATGCTTTTGGAAAGTATATGATCGATACAGACTTCCAATGATTTGATGAGAACCTTAATGATAAAATCCTGAAGGAGACAGTCTAAAAAGAGATCTAAAACTTCATATTATTCTGTCTTCCCGTATGTAGGATGTACATGTATTAGGAATGCCTGAGGGTGATGTGATCATAAACGATTGTATAACCATGATGCTTCCATTCCGAGGGAGTGATGAAAAAGGTCTGGGTTTTAATGACTCCTCTGTTTAACCCGAAAATTGGCGGTCTAATATGTCTCGCACAAGGCGGAGACAAAGTCGCTGTGGCGACCGCACGAAATCCGGATCAAAATAACAATTAACCCACAACAGAAATCAAACAATGAAAAGCGGTGCGGAGTTAAAATTTATTATAACTCTACAACAAGATGTGTATAGGTGCAAGTATGTGTAGAGGTCGAACACAGGGAGCAGACAGGTAGAACGGGGCAAAAAATGCGTAAAATGTGTGAATATGATGTATTTGCCTATCTATGCTATTTTTTTGTGTTTTTAATTTTTAATTTTTTATTTAATTTTTAATTTTGTATTTTTGTATTTTGATTTTTAATTTTTCTGATTTTATATTTTCTTTTTATATTTTATATTTTTTAATTTTCTTTTTCAATATTAGAATATATATACAATATAAGAAAAGAGGGGATACGATATTTATAAAAATAGGGGAAATGCTCAAAAATCAGAAAATCAAATGTTTTTGGTTTTTTTATATTTTTATAGTGTTTTTGTGATTTTTGGGGATTTTTTTGATTATTTTTGGTATTTTTAAAAGTCAAAATACAAGAAACAGTAATTAAAACTGCTGACCAAAATTAAAATGGGAATGAAAAATAGCAAACAGTAAAAAAATTTTCCCAAATTAATTTTAAAATAAAGGGAATGAAACAAGGAAACTATGAAACCTAAGTTTATATTTTTATGATTTTTCTAGGGATTTTTAAATTTTTAGGAAGTTTTTAGGGGTTTTTTAATTTTTAAGGTTTTTGTTTTGAAATTTTTAATGATTTTTGAACAGTAATTAAAAGACACTAAAATAGACCTAAAGTAATTTTTTTGGAATTTTTAAGGAGTTTTGATATTTTTTTGGTATTTTCTAATGCAAACAGTAGCTAAAATGCATGTTTTTGATTTTTAATAAATAATAAAATGCAAAATAAAAATATATGCATGTAAGTACAATGGAGTAGGAAGCTAAGATAATTTTTGTGGATTTTTTAAAGGTTTAGAGATGCATGCAATAAATAGAGATAACAATAAGAAAATACACACGTCCAGGGGTATATTTGTAAATAGCAAGAAACTTAGGGCTCATACGTAAAATAAACAGAAACTTATAACTACAATTAAAAGGTTTTGGACTGAAAGTAAATGTGGCAAAATTTCTGGGGATGCCTGCAAAAATTCCAAGGTGGCGTGACTTGCACGCGCACCTGGCGGGGCTATTTCAATAATATTACAAAATTCTAGGGGGTTTTACACAAATTAGCCAAAACATTAAGGCATCAGATGAAAGATTGAGTCCTTAGTAAACAAATAATAAAATAGTCGGGGCGGGAATGCAAAATATCCTCGGCTTGGGTGCGAACGAACGACGGATTGAGCTTTACTAATACACGTGTCGACGCCACAGGAGCTGATGACGGTTTGGAATCAGAATGCCATGATTAGATTGGGCAGTGGAGATCAAAGGCTGGGCCTTCGCAAGATCCGAGGGCAGCTGTGCTTCAGGAAGAACAGGGGAGGAACTGACGGTTCTGGAGCACGGAGGAAGAACAAGCGACGGACAGGCTCCAGGCAATCCTTGATTTGGTGCTGCTCTTTTCTCCGCTGGCCCGATGCCCCGCCAAGGGGCTCCTGATGTTGTTGCGGCTCCGGCGAAGCTCCCAGGTGGACGAAATAGGACCGAAGACCAACGGATGGTCCCCGGCGAGTTGAAGCAGCTCCGGCGAAACCTAGGGCAGTTCTTGAGCAAAAAGTGAGGCACAGTTGCCTCTCTTGGGACCTGCAAGTGACAAACAAAAACGCAGCAGCACAAAAATGCAAGACCCAGGTCTTACTGGCGGAAGGCGTGCGGGTGGTGAAGCGGTAGTTGGTGGTTCGCCGGAGCGAAGTCCGGCGAGTTGTGAAGAGGTTGATTCGATGGGGTAATCACGAAACGAATGGCGGGGATAAGTCCTACGACTACTAGAGATAAAAACAAGCAAGAAAAATGCATAAAAATGTCAACCTCAAGGGTTGAATACCCAAGGCAGACCTCACGGCCAAGCTTGGACGGAGATGGGTGGAGCCGCTCCTCGGCCCGATAATCCTCGCCCCTCGACGGTCGGAGAGATACCTGTCACGTCACTCGATCCAGGGCCACCAAGAATGGAGGAAAATCGGGTCAAAAGAGGGTTCAAAGGGCCATGGAGGCAGATGGGGTATTTTTGAATAGATGGCTGAGAGGCGTGAAAGACGAGGCGATGGCGGTCGCATCAGTGATACACGCCCCAAGATAAGCCTTGGGCGTGTATCATGGATATCTGGGCTACAAAAGTCGTGGAGG
Source organism: Ottelia alismoides (assembly GCA_037367405.1). Lineage (NCBI taxonomy): Eukaryota > Viridiplantae > Streptophyta > Magnoliopsida > Alismatales > Hydrocharitaceae > Ottelia > Ottelia alismoides. The sequence goes on from JAZKJV010000994.1 coordinate 602,573, forward strand.
AAGAATGGTGAAAGGAGATACGAAGCATCCTAGAAAATAGCGATAAAATGGGACAAAACCCATCTCTGACAAAGAACAGGCTAGGGTCAGAGAGTTGACCGCGGGTCAACTCTCCAGCCCCCCTGGTTGGTCCACGTGGACCAACCAGGAAAAAGCCTGAAAAAATGTTTTATAAAATCATTTTAAAATAGTAAATAATTTTATTATTTTTAGGTTATAAAATGAAAAATGTTTATTATTTTATAAGGTATTTTACTATGATTTTTAATTATTTTTATAAGGTATAATTTTATAAGTTACCTTTTATAGCCTTTAAAGGTATATTATCTATATATTTTATTAATTTATTTTTAATTTGTATTTTTAAGTTATTTATTTTTGTTTATTATTTTATATATTTATAAAGTATTTTTATACACTTAAAAATATATTTATTTTTTTCTGATGTGTTTTGTACATTTAATAAAATTTAGGTATGTATTATATAGGTATATATATAGGTACTATACCTATGTATCATATATATACGTATTTTTATTTTATGTTTTCTTTGTATTTTTATTCTGATTTTAATATACATACTTATTATAAATAATATTTACAAAATTATAAAAATATAAAATTATAAAAATAATGAATAAATAATAAATTGAATATTTTAATCTATACAGGTATACAATAGGGGTCCAAAACTCAACTTTCAAACCGTAGCTCTGCCAAATGCGAAACCCTCCATTAAATAGCTTATTTTAAATTATATACAATTAAAGGTGAGTTTGATACATTTGGAGTTTTCATTTGTGAGATACAAGTCTGGGAAGTTGGGATTCTGGATTTTTATTCAGATCATTACTTTTTATTTGTATATTATTTTTTAATGAAATAAATTTTGTATTTTTATTTATTAAACTATGTACAACTTTCATGTTCAAAGTTTCTTTATTTGATGTATAAACAGTGGAACCAAAAATAGGTCCCAAGATGAATAAAGAATGAATTGAATAAAAAAGGAATTTTTATTGTATTTTGGCCCTTATCTCCCCCTACTTTATTCCTTGTCGACCTAGTCATCGAGATGCCGAGGTATCGGGGTTTCAAGTCATAAAATATTTACAATATTTTATTCTTTTTCTTTTCTTTTCTTTATTCTATAATTTTGGCTTTAAAAACCGCATTTTATACACTATTTACACACATAAACATGAATGCTAAAATGCATGAATTAATGTTATTTACACGCATTTACTAGGGTTTTTAAGGCCAAAATGACAGAATAAAGATGATGAAATGTAGATTCATCATCCCCTATACTTGCCTTTGCTAGTCCCTAGCAAACACTTATGCAATAAGTGCAGAAAAAGAAAAACAAAGAAAAGAAAAAGAAGAAATTGGATTTAGTTTAATTATCAAACTTGTCTTCGCAAAATCAAAGTTTGGAGCTTAAGTTGGACCTTTGGAATTTTAGTGCGGGAGGAACCTTAATGAGAACCAGATTTGAAATCCAACAGTCCTTGAGAATCCCAAAACTCTGTTCAAGTCTCCTCAATAGCCAGGTCAGAAATATCTCAACTCATACGCAAACCCTTACGACTATGAATCTGACTTGTACAGTGTAAGTGATTATGGCTCTCACCAACTAGAATGACAAAGAGACTGACTTCTCCAGCATGACAATCCAATGATTCCCCAATCCAATAACTCCTTCCAGGAGCGGGGTTTTCCCTTCTAAGTTCAAGTGGCAACCAGCTCAAGAGGAGGGGGTGAAGAGAAGAATGGACAACAGCCAGTGTAGCTACCTATCCTAGGATGCAAGACTAGTGTAGTCAAGTCATCCAGCTGCAGGCTCACATGATTTGACTTTGGTGCTCAAGCTTGCTTATTGACTTACAACATATTCACATACTTTTGCAGGCATTTTATTTTTGTACAAGCTTGTCTCTTTTTCTTTTTTTTCTCTTTTTTTTGAAATACTATATACAACAACATTTACATAAGGAGTTTTTCCTCTTGAGCTAATAGACTATCCCTCTTTTGAAGCTTTATCACAACCCACACTCTCCTGTCTTTAGAATTCCTCATCACTGGACGGGTTGGGGTGCACTTCCCTCCCCAGAGGAGGACAGTGTTTCCACTTGTGTGCGTCTCATACTGGCAAATCCAACCCCCTCACCACTCCAACTGAGTTGAGCCAAGTGAAAGGTACAGGTGTCCAAGTTAGGTCATTACCAACAAGAGTCGTACGTGTGCTCCGAAACATTCTACTTAGGCAGTCAAGAATCCATTGAACCAAGTCTCGTTATCCTCAAAGAATTAAGTCAACTAGACCTGAAGTACCTCAAACTCAGTTCCTATAAGGTTCCTGTTATTAGGTAGATTTTAAGGTCCAATCAAGCTCCAATCTCTGGATTTTATTTAGACTCGTTCAACTATCAAACTCAATCCGAAAAATGCTAATGCTTTGCAATACGATGCAGAAAATATTTTTGTGATGCAATTTTCAAAGATTTTGAACTTTCTATGGGTGTTTGAAAAGATGATGATGCGCATACATTTATTTGTATTTTTCAAAAAGATTTTTCAAATGTTTTTGGTATTTTTAATTTTGCAAATGTTTTTGGGATTTTTTTTGAAAACAAAAAGTTTTTGGCTAAAAGCTAGGTACAAATATTTACACGGGAGTGCATCTTATATTTCCAAGAAGTGGATTTTAGGAATTTACAGGGGTAAGTGATCAATTTTATAGGTATATATATAATGAATTTTAGGTGTGATGTATGTATTCCTCAAACTTATTTGACATAGGTTTTTCAAACAATTTTGAAAGCTATAGTCCAAAATAATTTTTACAATCAATTTTACAGACATGTACACACATTTGAAAATCATTTTGCAAAGGTTTTCAAACAGTATAGATAGATTTTTCAAAATATTTTTGCAACCATTTTTCAAACCATTTGCACATCATTTTTCAAACATTTTTATTTTACACAAAGAATAAGTTTTACAAACCAAAATGATTTTACAAAGGTTGAAAATATGTAACAAAACATTTTCAAAATAGTTTTCAAAAGAGTTTTCGCAAAGATTTTCAAACTATTTTTCAAAAATTTTGCAAAAAACATTTTCACCCGATTTATTAATCAGTAAATATAAAAAGAATTTGAGGAATAATCAACATCTTTTTATTAAGGATTTTAATGAATTTTAAAGAATTATTAGCCATATTTATTAAGAAAATACAAAAGTACGAGTTATGGCTAAAGTATATACGTAGTATATACGACCCCCCCTATACTTAGCTTGAGCTATGTCCTCATAGATCAGAGAGAAAAGAGAAGACATAACTCGTACTGAGTATAGGAAAATCTAAAGAATAAACGATTGAACGAATGAGTCAATGAGAAGTTGACCGTCCCTCTATACTTAGGATCAAATAATCCTAAGTATAGCAGACTGTACACAAAGTAGGGAGGGTCAAGGGTGGGAATGAACAGATCGTACTCAGATTGTCTCCCCCTATACTTAGGGTAAGGTATCCCTAAGTATAGACAAGAAGAGGAGACAATGGAGAGGATCGAAATGAATGGAAGAATTCGGGGTGCACACCCCCCTATACTTAGGATAAAGTACGTCCTAAGTATAGAAGACTGACAACAAGGGGCAGCACATTTTCGGTAGAAAAAGAAGATAGAAAAGGAAAAGAAGAAAAGAAGAAATGAAATCAGAAGATGGAAGAGAGGAGATCGTGAGGATGTACACACCACTCCCCCTATACTTAGGGTAAAAGAAGCCCTAAGTATAGGCAACAACAGGAGTGATGAAACGGAACGTTGAGAGAGCACTCGGCTCGTCCACCCCCCTATACTTAAGACAAAGTACGTCTTAAGTAAGGCAAACACGAGAATGGATGGACGAGAAATACGGTAGAGAGAACAGAGATAAACAAAGGAGAATGTACAACAGAGATGGATGTACACATGATCAAGAAGGTAGAAAGCGAACCTTCTTGCGGGACCGCTGAGAAATGGATCTGGTGTGATGCAGGTCGACATCGGGGTCTACAGTGGACGGAAGCCGATCAGGGTCGACAGAGTGTATATCCTCAGGGGCCCTAGGGTGTGAAGGCACAGACTGGTGAGTAGAAGAAGTGTGGTCAGGTCTGGCCTTGGGAGTCTCGCTGATATCAAACCAGAATGGGATGAACTCATCATCATCACGAGTAGTGTAATCGGAGTCGTCCTACGAGGTGTCATCCAGGTCAAAACCAAAAGGAACGAACTCATCAGTGGAAGTAGTTAAACTCTGTTCGTCCTCTATAATCTCAACCGGATCATCTTTTTCATCGAAAGGCCTGAATTCCCGAATAAAAGCAACCAAATCAAATTCGGCCTTCGTCTCATCAGTGTCTAAGTGGACAGGAGCGGACTCATCAGTGGAAGTAGTCAAAACATGTCTGTCCTGTATAGTCTCTAAATCTGCCCTCCGCTCAATGGTGTCAATCGTGTAAATCCCGCGGATGTTATCAACACAACGCCAAGTCCCAAAAGAAGGAACTCCGAGGTCCACGCTTTCCGAGTCTTCCTCCATGGGGAGTAATTCTCGGGTCTCAGTGAAATCCAATAAGCAGCAAAATTCTCTGATAGTATCATCAAGGTCATGTTCCTCGAGGTCGGCCAAGATAGTTGAAGTCGCATCAAGTGCAGGTCTCTGGTCGGCAGTGGGTGCGGTGATCGACACTTCGCTCTCCTCAACAGGACGGAAGCGAATCTCTCCTGATCCATAATCAATAATGACCCTCGCAGAGGCGAGGAATGGTCGTCCCAGGATGATGGGAGAGTGCTCCCCAGTGGAGGTCTCCATGGGCAAAACGACAAAGTCAACAGTATAACTCATGCCTTGAATCGAGATGACGGTGTTTTCAAGGATACCCTTCGGCCTCTTTATTGATCCATCAGCAAACTGGACGATCATCCTCGTTTTCTTGAGAGGCCCTAAGTGAAGAGACTGTACCAACGAGAAGGGGTATGACGCTAATCGAAGCACCACCGTCTAGGAGAGTGTGATCACATGTGTGGTCAGAGATGGTGCAACTAATGAAAGATGTGGCAGTGTTCCTCTTCCGAGGAATGGGACAGTGTGTGATGGCATGGGCAGTGGCCATGGTCAAAATATGACGCTCAAATCTGCTCCTCCGCTTTCTCTTCTTATGAGGAGCAGATAATTCGTTCATGACCTGCTGAAGTGGGTCATGGATAATCTCATGAATGGTGGCCACCACTTCGGGTTCAGTCAACATTTTTTTGAATTTTTGGACCTCCTCCATACAAGGGAGGAAGTCGGAATCAGCATATACACGAGGCATGCCAAGAGCAGCCTGTACAGTGGCATCCTCAGGGTTAAAGGTGGGATAAGGTGTGAGAGGTTGTGTGGGTAAATGATCTGGCAAGTGGGCACTCTCCTTACAGTCCGACTCAATCATGTGTCTCCCAAACTCTTTTTGTGTTTTTAAATTTTTCTCATTTTTTGTATTTTGGGCGATTGCAAGCTCTCATGGTAATCCTCAAATGATTCCAAATCCTCAAGGAATGGAGCGACATTCTGGTTCTTATTTAAACTAGTAAGATCAATGATCCTCGAATTCATATGCTCCATCATCTGATTCAAGGTCTCAAGTATGGATATCATGAAAGGTGGCTCCAAAATCTCAGGATCGGGTGTGTCGAATGTGGGCGGTGGGTGTGGGCAAAAATCACATTCCGGATCGGGATACTCAAGGAAGAGCGGGTTGTCGAAATGTGAAGGTGATGGTGGTGGAAATGAGTGGTGAAAATCAAAGTCCGAATCCTGAAATAGTGGGTTGGTCAGATATGTACAAAAATCGGAAAAAATAGGAGGAGAGTCCTCCTGAAAAAAGTGAGGTGGACCGGCTGGAGTGGACGAGGGATCCGCAAAGTCCGGATAGAAAACGCTCCAGTCGGCCATCCCCAAACAAACAAAAATGATCGGGAGAGCACGGTGGTCAAGTCAAGAAAAGTGAGAAAAAAGGTGTAAATGCGCAGGGATGATCTAGGACACACACAAAACAATCAAAAACAAAAATGAAAATAATACAAACCCTCAATTTCACCTACTCAACTCGGTAGAGACCGAAAAGTCAGTCTTTTTATCTTGTTTGTTTTAGAGTTAGGTGAGAAGTCAAAGATTTGCACACACACTTAGGGGCTGAAATGGGATTTGGACACTAATCCTTAGTGTGTGCGCGAGCAAGTAAAACAAAGACAATGAGGGGATTACTCGCCCCAAGAGAATTTTTCTTTTTGGTTGATTTTAGGGTCGAGTAATGTTAGCAGTCCCAATTTTATTTGTTGTCACTTTTTTGTATTTTTAATAGGAATGCACGCGCCTAACGAGGAGTCAGTTCCTTTTAGCACCTAGGTTGGCAAAATCAGAGGTAGAGAGTCGGAAAAGCAATGCAAGCGGCAAACAATGATGAATGCTAAAGCGTAAATGCTCACCTTGCCTCCAGCACTCTACATGCAAGGATGCTCAGCAGAATTGAAACTTATCTATATGCAAATGCAAGCTGATGAATCAGAAATTGCTATTATCGTGAAGAACCACAAGTCGACCACCGATCCTCAATCCAAGAGTCCGGTCTAGGCTCGCCCCTCCTCCTCTCGACAAATCGAGTTCAGGAGCAGCGCTTGGCAGGGTGGGCTCGCGACGCGACGACTCGAAGATGGTGAAGCGACTGTTTAAAATTTGACACTAAGTCCAAACGCGGCTATAGGTACATGCAAGATATTAAGTGTTTGGCCTTAGTTTATCGCAAGAAATCCTAAAACTAAGGGCTCAATCTGTCAAAAGAAATAAAATCAAAACCGAGAAAACAAAATAAAAAATGCGATGAAAGCCGACAAAACCGCGGTGAGCCCCCAGGTATACAAACACCTGGAAATTAGGCTCAAGAGTACAAAGTTTAGGGGTACCTTTATTATTACAAATATAGAGTCTCTCTCTCACTACAAATTACAAAAATAAATGCAAGGAAATAAATGCTACAACTAAAGTAGAGCTCAGTCTTCAAAATTTCCTCTTCGTCTCCTCGGTGCTCGGCTAGCAGATGCCGACTTCACGTGGGTGCGTAGGTGCCTAGGGTGGAGCACCTCCCTCGATCTGCGGTTCCTCGTACAAAGTCAACAAAAGAGAAGGTTAGAAAGCTCAACAGATATATCAAAAATAAAGAAAATAAAATAGCAAAAATGAAAGCCGCGAAATAGACAATCAATCACAATCACAAACAAGACTCGAACTAAGCGTTGTTGCTCCCCGGCAACGGCGCCATTTGTTTAACCCGAAAATCGGCGGTCTAATATGTCTCGCATAAGGCGGAGACAAAGTCGTTGTGGCGACCGCGCGAAATCTGGATCAAAACAACAATTAACCCACAACAGAAATCAAACAATGAAAAGCATGCGGTGTTAAAATTTATTATAACTCTATAACAAGATGTGTATAGGTGCTAGTATGTGTAGAGGTCGAACATAGGGAGCAGACAGGTAGAACGGGGCAAAAAATGCGCAAAATGTGTGAATGTGATGTATTTGCCTATCTATGCTATTTTTTGGGGGTTTTTAATTTTTAATTTTCTATTTAATTTTTAATTTTGTATTTTTGTATTTTGATTTTTAATTTTTCTGATTTTATATTTCCTTTTTATATTTTATATTTTTTAATTTTCTTTTTTAATATTAAAAAATATATACAATATAAGAAAAGAGGGGATAAGATATTTATAAAAATAAGGAAAAATGCTAAAAAATCAGAAAATCAAATGTTTTTGGTTTTTTTATATTTTTATAGTGTTTTTGTGATTTTTGGGGATTTTTCTGATTGTTTTTGGTATTTTTAAAAGTCAAAATACAAGAAACAGTGATGATAACTGTTGGCTGAAATTAAAATGGGAATGAAAAATAGCAAACAGTAACAAAATTTTCCCAATTTAATTTTAAAATAAAGGGAATAAAACAAGGAAACTACAGAACCTGAGTTTATATTTTTAGGATTTTTCTAGAATTTTTTGATTTTTAGGAAGTTTTTAGGGGTTTTTTATTTTTAAGGTTTTTGTTTTGAAATTTTTAATGATTTTTGAACAGTAATTAAAAGACACTAAAATAGACCTAAAATAATTTTTTTTGGAATTTTTTAAGGAGTTTTGATATTTTTTGGTATTTTCTAATGCAAACAGTAGCTGAAATGCATGTTTTTAATTTTTAATAAATAATAAAATGCAATAAAATGCAAAATAAAAATATATGTATGGACGTACAATGCAGCAGGAAGCTAAGATAGTTTTTGTGGATTTTTTAGAGGTTTAGAGATGCATGCAATAAATAGAGATAACAACAAGAAAATACACACGACCATGGGTATATTTGTAAATAGCAAGAAACTTAGAGGCTCATGTGTAAAATAACCAGAAACTTATAACTGCAATTAAAAGGTTTTGGACTGAAAGTAAATATGGCAAAACTTCTGGGGTCGCCTGCAAAAATGCCAAGGTGCACGTGACTTGCACGCGCACGTGGCCGGGCTATTTCAGTAATATTACAAAATTCTAGGGGGTTTTACACAAATTAGCCAAAACATTAAGGAGTCAGATGAAATATTGAGTCCTTAGTAAACATATAATAAAATAGCTGGGGCGGGAATCAAAATACCCTCAGCTTGGGCGTGAACGAACGGCGGATTGAGCTTTACTAATACACGTGTCGACGCCACAGGAGCTGATGACGGTTCGGAATCAGAAGGCCACGATTAGATTGGGCAGTAGAGATCAACGGCTGGGCCTTCACAAGATCCGAGGGTAGCTGCGCTTCAAGAAGAACAGGGGAGGATCTGACGGTCCTGGAGCACGAAGGAAGAACAAGCAACGGACAGGCTCCAGGCGATCCTTGATTTGGTGCTGCTCGTTTCTCCGCCGGCCTGATGCCCCACCAAGGGGCTCCTAACGTTGCTGCGGCTCCGGCGAAGCTCCCAGGTGGACGAAATAGGACCGAAGACCAACGGATGGTCCCCGATGAGTTGAAGTAGCTCCGGCGAAACCTGGGGCAGTTCTTGAGCAAAAAGTGAGGCATAGTTGCCTCTCCTGGGACCTGCAAGTGACAAACAAAAACGCAGCAGCACAAAAATGCAAGACCCAGGTCTTATTGGCGGAAGGCGTACGGGTGGTGAAGCGGTAGTTGGTGGTTCGCCGGAGTGAAGTCCGGCGAGTTGTAAAGAGGTTAGTTCGATGGGGTAATCACGAAACGAATGGCGGGGATAAGTCCTACGACTACTAGAGATAAAAACAAGCAAGAAAAATGCATAAAAATGGCGACCTCAAGGGTTGAATACCCAAGGCAGACCTCACGGCCAAGCTTGGCTGGAGATGGGTGGAGCCGCTCCTCGGCTCGCTAATCCTCGCCCCTCGACGGCCGGAGGGATACCTGTCACGTCACTCGATCCAGGGCCACTAAGAATGGAGGAAAATCGGGTCAAAAGAGGGTTCAAAGGGCCATGGAGGCGGATGGGGTATTTTTGAATAGTTGGCTGAGAGGCGTGAAAGACGAGGCGATGGCGGTTGCATCAATGATACACACCCCAAGATAAGCCTTGGGCGTGTATCATGGATATCTGGGCTACAAAAGTCGTAAAGGAAGAATGGTGAAAGGAGATACGAAGCATCCTAGAAAATAGCGAGAAAATGGGACAAAATCCATCTCTGACAAAGAACATGTTGGGGTCAGAGAGTTGACCGCGGGTCAACTCTCCAGCCCCCCTGGTTGGTCCACGTGGACCAACCAGGAAAAAGCTTGAAAAAATGTTTTATAAAATCATTTTAAAACAGTAAATAATTTTATTATTTTTAGGTTATAAAATGAAAAATGTTTATTATTTTATAAGGTATTTTATTATGATTTTTAATTATTTTTATAAGGTATAGTTTTATAAGTTACCTTTTATAGCCTTTATAGGTATATTATCTATATATTTTATTAATTTATTTTTATTTTGTATTTTTAATTTATTTGTTTTGTTTAAAATTTTCTATATTTATAAAGTATTTTTATACACTTAAAAATATTTTATTTTATTTTTCTGATGTATTTTGTACATTTAATAAAATATAGGTATGTATTATATAGGTATATTTATAGGTATTATACCTATGTATCATATATATAAGTATTTTTATTTTATGTTTTCTTTGTATTTTTATTCTGATTTTAATATACATATTTATTATAAATAATATTTACAAAATTATAAAAATATAAAATTATAAAATAATTAATAAATAATAAATTGAATATTTTAATCTGTACAGGTATACAATAGGGGTCCAAAACTCAACTTTCAAACCGTAGCTCTGCCAAATGCAAAACCACTATCATTAAATAGCTTATTTTAAATTATATACAATTAAAGGTGAGTTTGATGGATTTGGAGTTTTCATTTGTGAGATACAAGTCTAGGAAGTTGGGATTCTGGATTTTTATTCAGATCATAACTTTTTATCTGTATATTATTTTTGAATGAAATAAATTTTGTATTTTTATTTATTAAATTATCTACAACTTTCATGTTCAAAGTTTCTTTATTTGATGTATAAACATTGGAACCAAAAATAGGTCCCAAGATGAATAAAGAATGAATTGAATAAAAAGGAATTTTTATTGTATTTTGGCCATTATCTCCCCCTACTTTATTCCTTGTCAACCTAGTCATCGAGATGCCGAGGTCTCGGGGTTTCGGGTCATAAACTATTTACAATATTTTATTCTTTTTCTTTTCTTTTCTTTATTCTATAATTTTAGCTTTAAAAATAACATTTTATACACTATTTATACACATAAACATGAATGCTAAAATGCATGAATTAATGTTATTTACACGCATTTACTAGGGTTTTAAGGCCAAATTGATAGAATAAAGATGATGAAACGTAGATTCATCATCCTCTCATAGAGAAGTAATCTGATCTTAGTCCAAATGTTGAACATTGATCTCGATGTGATTCAAATGTAATGAGAAGATTAGATTTGGGGTCTTGATTTAATCAAGCATCTATGGGAGGTCTCCAAGATCTGGATTTGAGATTTGATCTCAATATCCAAGTCACTATACGTGGACTAATACAATCGCCTTGTTCTTATCTCCAAGTATCTGTGAAGAAAGCGCATTATCCTTGAAAGAGTTCATGGATAATTTCATTGTTGATATATATACCCGAGCATTGAAAAAAATGGATAATTAAATATGATTAATTATCAAGAATAATATGGATTTGATTCACATTATAAGAAGAGCTATCTAATATAATTAAATGTGATTTAATTATCAAAGATGTGAATAATGTTAATGTCATTCATATTATTTGGGCAGATGGGAATTGAGCTCTAAGATGATTAAATGTGATTTAATTATCATGGATAAGAATAATGTGGATAGCACTATCCATATTATTCAGGTATATTATAAATGTGATTTGTAATATATTAAAAAGAGCATATTGTGATTTATATTTGTTAATTAATTATTGATGTGAATTTGATTCACATTGGATGATCAATTGAAAATATAATTTACATTTTATTTTGGGATGTGAATGTGATTCACATTTTTCCAATGGCATGATTGCAATGTTTACAAGATAATTATGAATTATTTTTATTAAATAATTTACAACAAATGATGTTGTAAATCTTGAAAATATCTTGATATGATGAGATCTCATGAGATTTTTAGGAGATAGACCCAGTCCATCTCAAAGGAGTAGCCGTCCCCCCTTTTTAGGGGATATGGTCAATCTTCTCATTATCTCTAAGACTAGTCAAAATGATTTAATTTTGAATTGATTTTTATTGATTTATCAATATATATTAATTTACATTAAATCAATTGTTGTTGTATTTTCTACAACAACTTCATGACCATTGAAAGAAACACAAATTAATCTCATCCATAGATTGTGTGTTGTCCATGGATTGAGATCCATGGACTCCCAAAACCCTATATAAGAAGAGGCACCCCTTGCTCTTCGAGTAACACGTTTACGAGAACAACATATGCTCTCTCCCTCTCTCTCTACACGTCAAATGCTCTCTCCCTCTCTCTCTTAGGGCCATCCATCATGGAGCCATATAGAGAATCGCCATCGCTGTAGCATTGTCGTTATGCTACCGGAGTATTTGCTCGTGGATCTCCGTCTCCTTCGGTGCGCCTCGCTCGTGAAGATGATGTCGGATCTCATGTGGCGAGATCAGGAAATTCGTCGCTTGGATCATCAACATGGATTGCGAGAAGCACGCATCTCATCAACACGCTCGCAGGCATCTCCTCCGTCGGATCGGACTTGAGACAGGAGGTCTCCTCGTTTAGAGACTCGATCGCAACCACACTTCAAGAGGTAACCTTAATATCTATTCTGTTTTAGATGAAACGATCCGAGAAATATTTTTGGATCATGTGGTTTCATCACATTATTTTTTTTTAAATTCCGTTACATCGAGCTACTAGTACGACTAGTCGCTTCCGATCGCATATGATGCGATCCTCACGCTTCCGTGATGCGCTTAAGGATTTTTTCATATCTATCAAGAATAACAGATTTACCACATTTGTTACAACATGATTAGCGATATGTGATATGTTCCAATTTTAGAGAGGAATGCCTTTAAAAAAGTGGACAATATGTAATATATTCGGTGTCAAAAATGTTAGCCTCTATAAAATTTGAATCTAGACCATCATCACGTTGACTAGACCTTCGTATTTGCAAACATGAAGAAGAATTAATCAATAAAGCTAGAATATGTACTTTCGATACAGGTATACATTCTCTTTAAATGTCACGGCACATGTTGTTGACATCCTTGAGGATTACTCTCCATTTTGGTTGAAGAACCACAAACGCTTATCTTAACTGATACATCTTGCTTTCGAGATGTACAATTCGATGGTTGTCTATCCACTCGTAACAAAGTCCATGGAGTTCATCAGGACCCTGGTTTCTAATGTGATTGGGAAAAACACAGAAGAAGATTTTAAAAGCTTTTACTTACATATTTTCTTTACCTATTTAGTTCAGTTGTTTAACTCTTTATTACTATCTGAAATGCAAATTCTGTTTCATGACATGAAGTCCTTTTACTACTTTCTTACCGTTGGTTTGAATTCTCATTCTATATAAGAAGAAAATTCATGTCCTTTGGCTATTTGATGTAATTTTCATCAGAGATATGAATCATCCATGGCGAAGTCTGTGAAGTTCACCAGACTCTGATACATCGTGCACACCATTATCTCCAGACCTGAAACTAACTTAACAATGCGCTGCAAATATGCCCTGCAGCTATGGAATAGGGTTTTCCACCAAAGATGTACAATTTGATGGATGTGAGCTCATCTGCAAAGTTCATTGAAGAAAATAACAGATCACATTTTTTCATATTTTAGTTTCTCTATTGGTTCATATGTTTGGTTCATTCTCTGAAATACAAATGTTGTTACTGTGATATAGAGTGATTAACTCCTTGTAACCACATATTACTTATTGCAAGCATGAACTGTCACTCAAACCATGGACACCAACACTACAGTTGTTTTTGTTGTGCATTATAAATATGCTAACATTATCGACAATCCAATTGTTATAACTATGCCTTACAATTATCTTATACAAAGCAAATCTAGTGTGTCTGTAGATATGTGTTTCTTATTCATTTCACAGTTAGTAATAGTCTATCTACTGCACATTTCATCCATTATCTATTGTGCCTTTAGATAATCAATTAGAACACACCTTAATGTTGATTTCATAGCATTATATCTATTTTGTGACTCGCAGCTCATATTCTCTTTTCACCTGTAACAAATGGGTTAATATCCCAATTGGAAACCTCTAATCATGTAGATTTCACGTCAATATATATATCTATTATCTTTGACTGTTGATTTGATTTTTGTTAGCAGTTTACCTTCTAATATCCTAACTACTAGGTGGTTTCCAAATTATCTCCATATTTAATATCCCAAATGGTTACTTGATGAGCTGCCTGAACAGAGCAAAGCAGTTGTGTCAACTACAAGGCAGATAAACAGTCGCTAAAGTGACCTCTCGCTAAGCACAAGTGACTAAGCAACAATTAACCCACACAATAATATGAATCAATGCAAACTGAGGTGTAAATCAAAATTTAATATAACCTTACAAACAAGTGTGTATAGTGACAAGCAGAGTAGGGTGTCGAACACATGGAGACAAGCCTGTTTAGCAGATATATTATTTATAAATAATTAACGAATAAACAATATAGGCTATTTTGTACAATATTCACTTAATGAATTAATGTTTTTGTGGGTTCTTTTTAATAAAATAAATGAATATATATATTTATATAATTTTGTAATTTTCATTATATATATTGATTTTTAATTTCATTTTCTTTTTAATATGTAATAAAGTGATATATACAACTATATATGTGTAATATGCACAATGTAACTATTATATAATAGTAACTATACACGAAAATTAGGAAAAATATTTTAAGAATAGTCATTTTTTAGCATTTAAAATATTAATAAGATATATATAATAATTTATAATAATATGAAATATAAATATAACTATATATGGACGTATTGTACAATATAAGGTATTATATTCATAAATATAGGTATAAATAGTCTAAAAATATCAGAATAAGATATTTTATGCTTTTTATATTTTTCTAATGTTTTTGTGATTTTTCAAGGATTTTTTTTGCTAATATTTAGGTATTTTAAAGTCCAAAATAGTAAAACATAATGAGTAATTAGATAGGACAGATTGTTTTGATATTTAAAAATACTAATTAAAGTCAAAATTCTCAAAACTATGTTTAGTATTTGAGGATGGGGAGCTTGCACCAAGGTGCATGTAACTTTACATGCACCGGCGCTTATATCTTCTACATTTTTTATTTTTTTGAAAAATACCACCATGTATATTCATCCATATATCCCTCCAATATGTCATTTGAATTTCGTCAGAAATAGAGACTTCTATGAGCTCCATCCAGAACAGGTAATTTTAACGGTCTTAGAATTGCTGTAATCGACTTGTTCTGGATGGAGGTCATAGGAGTCTCTGTTTCTGACGAAATCCGAATGACATATTGGAGGGATATATGGATGAATATAGATGGTGGTATTTTTCAAAAAAGTAAAAAAATGTAGAAGATATAAGCGTCGGTGCATGTAAAGTTACATGCACCTTGGTGCAAGCTCCCCATCCTCTTAGTATTTAATATATATATATATATATAATTTAGAGATAAAAATGAATATTGTTGGATTTTAAAAAAATTTAATTTTATGAGAATTTTGGAGCTTTTTAATTTTTTTATGATTTTCTTTTTCTATTTTTAGGGATTTTTGGTTTGGAGATACTAAATACAATAATAAACGACTATTTGTTTAGATTTTTTTGAGATGTTTTAATATTTTTTGTATTTTTTTGTTTAAACAATAAATAAATAGCGACTGTTTGATTTTTAATAAATAATAAAATGCCTCAAAATGGAAAATAAAAAAATGTGACATGAAAGTGTATCATTTCATGCATCTACATTAATTTTTGCAAAATAAGAACCAAACATGTGCTATTTGTAATAAAAAGAAACATAAAAATAAAAAAATAACATATGTACGGAGCTGTGGCAATTAAAAATAAGCTAAAATGCATTTAAAAACAAAAAATACAAAATACAAGGACACGGATGCAAATTTTTCAACATATATATTACAAGAACCTGACATGGGCATATTTATAATTAAAATAAAAGGCAAGATGTACAATGAAAAATACCCAAAATTTTATAAATAATTCAAATTTTATAGCTAAAATTCAAATTTTATAAATTAAACTTTAATTGCAAAAACCTACAAGGTTACATATGCAAAATACACAACTTGTGTGGGGGACCACATGAGCGGAGCTGGCATGGACCTAAATGTGAATATACAGAAATTTAAGGGTCTTCTTACAGTTATTACAATATTTTTACAACTATAGAAGAAATTTTAAATATTAAATATTAATATAAAAAGAGTAGGGGCTTCTCAGATGTTTACCCCCATCTGCGCAAGGACGGACGGTTAGGAGTGCGCTACGTGGGCACACTTAAGTGCATCGCACGGCTGAGGCGAGGCACTGCTTCATCTGATCTCAACGACCCAGATTAGATCTGGGACGCGTGTGGCATCCAATGGCTCTGAAGGACGATGGAAGAACATGGAAGAACACTTCCCTATCCTCGCTTCGATCTTGAATTCCTCCTCGTCTCGATCACCTGGGGCTTTGTTGTTCGGCTCCTGAGCTTCCTAGAAGCATTTCATGATGATCGGTACTGCCAAGAAAGTCCAGGCCTCATTGGGGAGAGGCTTGGAGCTCATTGAAGGTCGGGGCACCTGGTAACCTCCTGCTGCTCCAGAATCGACCCTCCTTGGGTCTTTGGCGTGATGTACCTGTAGACGAGGTTCAGGGGCTTGAGGTGACTTGCCTTGACCCAATTTGGAGCTGCTATGCACAGAGATGGGGGTGAACGGAGGAGTTCCGGTGAAGGGCAGAGGAAGAACTCTAATTCGCTGATCCTGGAAGGATTAGGTTAGATCGAGGGGTGGATTCGATGCAAAGATGAGGAGAAGCGAGATGAGTGTGGATTGGGGATCGAAACAATTAGGAGCATGACAAAACATGGCTAGCGCAGAGAGCTTTGACGATCGAAGATATTGAAATCTAAGCTAAACTAGGATGCGGTTAAAGAACCCTAAGCTACGATTACACTATGGTATGAAAAAGCGACATGAAAACCTAAGAAAGACAGCTCGCACCTGGGTATTCCAAGAAGCAGGGACCCTTGTCAGAGCTGTGACACTTCAGCGGTGGTGGACCACTTCTCCTCCTCCTTTCTCCTCGTAGATACCTTGGGGGTACTCCTGTTGTCACCACGAAACATGCACACACAAAGAATTGTGGTTATAGGGCCTGTAGAGGGATCAAAGGCAAGGAGGGAGTTGGGTTTTATTTATAGACAAGGTGTAGGAAGCTTTTTGATTGAAGATTCTCGCTGACTCAAGGACAGTGGATTGGATCTTTGGCCATGGCGTGATTTATGGGAGTTCAATCTCCAGAAATCTGGCAGCACGCCATGGCAGATCATCAAGAAATCAGCGAGAAAATGGAGCAAAGCCTGGGTCCTGACAAAATCGCAGCTCGAGGAAGAGAGAGGGGGTGTTGACACAGGTCAACATGGGAAACGATCTGGTTGGTCCACGTGGACCAACCGGATAAATTCAAGGCAAAAATGCCTTGTAAAAGGAGTAATAATTAGTAAATGAATTGATTAATTTTAGATTATAAAATAAAAAATATTTGTTATTTTAGTGTTTAATTTCTATTTTTATTTGTTTTTATGGGGTTATTTATAATGAGTTAATATTTACATGTATAATCATAGATACATTTACCTATATATTGTATATTTTATTTTTACTAGCTATGTGTTTTGTATTTTATTATTTTATATATCTATTACTTATTTTAATGCACATAGATATATTTTTATGGTGTTTTTCTGATATAATATGTACACTTATTTAATTATAGTCATTTATTATATATATGTATATATCTACACAATTCATCAATGTATTTTAGTATACATATTTATTTTAATTGCTTTTTAGTTGTTTTATTCTATTTTTATTATGTATATATATCATAAATAACATTTATAAAATTATAAAAATATAAAATAATCAAAAATATAAAGAATAAATAAAATGAATATTTTATTCAGATATATTGTACCATAGGGTCCAAAACCTAACTTTTGCATCTTAACTTCAAATTAAATGAAACAGCCTTTAAATAGCTAATAAAAAGTTGTATACAATTAAAGATGATTTTGATGAATTTTGAGTTCATATGGAGAAGATATGGGTCTGGGAAGTTTCGATTTTAGATTCTTATTTTGAGTGTATAATGTACATTGTGTATTATTTTTATGTGAATTCAATTTTGTATTTTTCTATATATTTTTACTATTTTTATGTACAAAGTTTATTGATTTGAGATATAAACAATAAAGAATAAAATAGATGTCAAAACTGAATTATTGAAGAATAAACATTAAGGTTTTATTGTGTTGATTGGCCATTATCTCCTACTTTATTCTATGTTGACCCAATCATCATGATGCCTGGATCTCAGGGTTTAGAGTCATAAAATACCTTTGGCATTTTATTTCTTTTTCTTTTCTTCCTTTATTATGTTATTTTGGCTTTAAATATGACACTTTATACAATAAATATAGTATAAGTAATGGATGTTATTTTGTACAAATTAATACTATTTTCATGCATTTTACTAGGGATTAAAGACTAAAATGAAATAATAAAGATGATGAAATGGAGATTCATCATTACTACAATTCTATTGATTTCATAGGCTTGTGTATTAGATTAGACAGTTGATGTCTCGACCATGGTTTGCATTTAATTTATTCATTTCATAGTTAACAAATGGCTACTTGTTCTTAATTGGATTAATTCTTAATTAGCTTCAATGCCTAGAAATGGATAAGTTTGAAGAGCGATTTAGTGGACAGCTTGACATGGGGAGCTCGGGATTTCATGAGGCACAAACAAATATGCATGCAATGCATTCCACTGGAAGAGTACTTTCTCATACAGCTTAATTAAGAAGATACAATAGATTTCTTATGAGATTTTGTAGCCATATCAATTAGAATTGGTAGTCATTATTACTAGCCGAGGCAAGCGTTTGTGCTATCTTTACCATTAAATTTATGACCGAAAACCCCTTTCCATATCATTTAGAATAGAATGAACTAGAAAGGAGAAGCTGCCTTTTCTTGCGTAAAGGATAAGTTTTCATTATATCAAACTATGTGACTAATTACATGTTTTAATATTGTTGTAGGTGGATCAATTAGTACAACAAGGGATTGGATGTATAATCATTTAGTGAATGGATCCATTTGCATGCCCTTTTTACAAGGTGTAGAGATCTTTCTTATTTTTGCTTATATCCAAGGAGATGGAATACTTGATTTAGGCAGGAAGATAATTTGCCCATGCATTCAATGTGGATTAATGAAGAAGCAATTTAGGTATGTTGTGGTAGAACACTTGTGCAATAAGGGTTTTATTGCTGATTATACATGTTGGTATGCACATGGAGAGAGTCGAACAACTTACCAAGAGAGATCACAAACTCCATACAATCCTTTTGTTGAGATGGTTATAAATGCAGAAGGTCCAAACTTTGACCTCTCTGTAGAGCGTTTTGAGGCTGAATTCAACGGGGATCTAAAGATTTTTTTTTTGAATTATTACAAAAGATGAAGGAGGCATTATCACGTGGTTATACATCATTTTTTTCTCCTATCTGTCATTACGAAGCTACTGACAGTTAAAGCTTAGTAAAATATGATTGATGCTAGTTTCAATGCCATGATTAAGGTCATAAAGAGAATGCTTACATAAGATAATGGTATGTCGGGTACCTATTACAATGTAAAAGTCATGATGGGTGCACTTGGCTTAGCAGAAAAGTTGATTGATGCTTGCCCCAACCATCACATCATATATTATGAGAACAAATATAAGAATGAGACTTAATGCCTAGAATATGGTGAACCTCGGTATAAACCGAATATGAAATTAGCACCACATTTACAAAGATCTATTATTGCAAACAAACGGCTAAAGACGTGACTTGGCATGCAGATCATGTTCGTGGTGACTTTATGAAACATCCTTTTGACTCCTCTTGTTGGAGAGTTTTGATGGATTCATCTTCCACTTTTGCTATGGATAAGAGAAATGTCGTAATTAGGTTGTCCACCAGGGAAAGACTTCATGATGGCCAGTAATTATTACTCCATACAACATGTCACCTTGGTTGTATAACAAGAAGCAGTATAAGTTTTTGACTTTACTTGTGTCCAGTCCAATCAATCCTGGAAAATATTTGGATGTGTATCTTCGATCATTAGTCAATGAACTGAAGGAATTATGGGATAAAGGCCAAGAGGCTTATGACACTGTCAGTCACAGTAAATTTCAGATGAGAGTGGGTTTATTATGGACTAGTAGTAAATTTCCTGCATACGGAATGCTATCAGGATGGAGTACACATGGGAAAAGAAGTTTTTCATATTGGTTGGAAAGTACTAAAGTATTTCAGCTTGAGCATGGTCGAAAATCTTGCTTTTTTGACTGTCATCGATAATTCTTGCCAAAGGATCATCTTTATAAGAAACAGAAGATGGCATTCAAAAGAAATACAATTAAAGATTCAGATCCACCTGTTAGATTGTTAGGATCTCATATATTCAATAGATTAATGGAGTTGAAGGGTTCAGATGATTTTGTTCTATCTCTTCCAGGTTTTGGGGATAGTCAAAACTAAACAAAAATGAGCTTCTTCTAGGAAGTAACATTTTGGCCCAATCTGGTCATCAAATATAATTTAGATGTGAAACATATAGAAAAGAATGTATTTGATAATGTATTCAATACATTATTGAATGTCACTAGCAAGATGAAGGATACCGAGAACGCTCGCAGAGATCTTGTGAAAATTTGTGTACATCCTAAATTGGTCCTTAGATTGAAGATGGTCATGTTCATATGTGAAGGCCAAATATTGCTTAAGCATAGATCAAGTGAAAGATGCTTGTCAGTGGGCGAGTAAATTAGAAATACCAGATGATTATTCATCTAATATACCCAAACTTGTTGATATGAAGAATACTATATTTAAGGGAATGAAAAACCATGATTGTCACGTTTTTATGGAGCAATTATTGCCTCTTGCTTTTATAGGTTTATTGCCGAAGGGAGTTCACTATGTTCTAATAGAGTTGAGTAACTTCTTCAAATGCATATGCGCTGCCAAGTTGTTAGTTGAAGATATGAAAACCCTTGATGAAAGCGTGGTTCTAATACTATGCAACCTTGAGAAGATATTTCTTCCGACATTTTTTGACTCGATGGAACACTTAATGGTTCATCTTCCCTATGAAGCTAAAGTTGGTGGACTAGTTAAATATCGCTGGATATATCCATTCGAGAGGTACATGATATATCAAATTTATTCCATTAAGTGTGTAATTTTGCACTATCTAATAACATATGTTGACTTACCTATAGGTATATATTCTCCTTGAAGAGAAAAGTACGTAATAAAATTAGGGTTGAAGGATCAATAAGTGCGCAAAATATTTCAGAATAAGTAGCCAAGTTTTGTTCCAGATATTTGTCAGATAATATCAAAATAGTCCATAATCGTCCAATAGGAAATGAGTTTAACGAAAGTGGAAGTGTATCTAGGATCTCAATCTTTCGTACATGTAGCGGCCTTAAAAAAAGAAAAGCCATGCATGATGAGCTCTCAGGAGAAAGAAGCCGTCGGGCTTTATGTTCTAGATAATACAGGGGAAGCGACACTTTTTGCGAAGTATGTATCCATATCACATTGACGTTAGAATAAAATATAAGAATGTCAATTAAACTTTCTTTTCTTTATGCAGGGAGAACACAGATAAAATAATGACAGAGAATCCTTTGTTTACTGATGATGAAGTGGTAGAAAAATGTAGGAGAACATTCTCATCTTGGTTTAAAGAAAGAGTGAAGCTATAATCCAATAGATCATAAATTCAAGATTCTAATGATCTTGCTCTCGGTCTCAATTGCATGGTGATGTCCTATGGTGGCTTTTTAGTTAATGGGTACATATTTCATTACTTGGACACGGCCACCAACTTAACTACATATAACTCTAGAGTTATGGTTAAGGATAATGTTGCAGTGAGGATAATTTAAATTACTATGAGGGTTCTCAATGAGGTGCTTGGACTTGAATATAATATACCATCCCATAATAAACTTTTCTTATTCTTGTGTGACTAGTATGATCCACAACATGGTGTAGTTGTTAATCGTATACATGATATTATGAATGTCATTTCTCGAAAGTATATTCGAAGATTTGAACCTTTTGTCCTTATTTCACAAGTTGATCAAATATATTATGTACCGATGGTTGGGAAAAAGGCAAAAAAGAGATGAACGTCTTACAATATTGAAGAGGATTCCATGTGCTTATATCGATGGTAATGAACAATCCAATGTGGATGACACATCAACAAATTTGTTTCAATATACTCTTAAAGTAAGAACACTCTTGGTTTTTAATTTTTTGTACATCTAAATTATTCACTAATATTTATTTGTCTAATGATTATTGCCTAATGATTTTCATACAGGAAATGCATATGACACGCGGTCGAGATCCTAGGAGTAGTAGTTGACGCCAGGACGACCCTTGTACATAGACCATCGCACTCCAGAATCCATTGGTATAATTCAATATCATTATATGTTATTATATTTTATATTCAATTAGTAAAAAAATTTGTGACAGGTGAACGCAATGACGAGGTTGTGAAGCTTGTTGCTTACATGCTTGAGAATGGTGTAGAAGTCCCTCCACAATATGCACATTATATTCCTTGTTAGAGTTATTATATTTACATTTATATTTGTAACCCTTCGAGTTCCGTAACACCCCGTGACCCTTCGGGTTCCGTAACCTCTATGATCATTCGGGTTCTATAACCCCTGTGACCCTTTGGGTTCCGTAACTCTTATAATCTCTAGGGTTTTCTCTATATATAAGAGACCCTAGCTCTATGGAATAAACATCTCATTCATTCCTCTTCACAACATGGTATCAAAGCGATGATCCTAGACTGGAGCCTAATGCCCTAAATCCGTTCCCACCACCAGCCCTCTCTCCGCCGACAAGGAGAGAGGGTTGGACCTCTTGTGTCACTCATAGATTCGATGGTCTCGCGCAAGGCAGTTCGAGTCCCTAGCAGCACCAGCTACCACCTCCGGCAGCACCTAAAGTACCGCCCGAGGCTCCAACAACTCTAGCCATACCTCCTATGTCGCCAACACCGTCTGGAGCCCCCCTCTCCAACAACCTGTGCTTCACCACGACTTGTTTCTCTCAACTTTTTGCTTCTCCCGACTTGATGTCCCATACTCTTTTTTCTATCAAGTATGGGAGAAAGGGGGAGTCAGAGATGATCCTTCAGGACATCTGTTGCGCTATCGTGATTGACAGATCGACACTCCAGACTACTAATCAGATCATCAGTCTTCATCGAGCATCGACTTCTTCGTCAGGATGTATACTTCTTCTTTTACGACCCGACTACTACTCCGCCCTAGACTTCTTCTACAGCGATTCTTCTCCAAGCACGACAGAGATATGTTCCGTGACCTGCAGGCACGACAGAGATACGTTCCGGTGACCTGATATCGCAACGACTCTACAGGCATGGCAAGGATACGTTCCGATGACATGAAAGCCGCAGACCCGTCCTCGAGCGAGGTCTATTACCAGCAACAGACATATGTTCTTATGATGCATTGTGTGAAGATCTGGCTTTTTCTTTTTGTTACAATCTGTAGCTTTCTCAGCTCCGGCTTGAGGGGGAGTGTTAGAGTTATTATATTTACATTTATATTTGTAACCCTTCGGGTTCCGTAACACCCCGTGATCTTTCAGGTTCCGTAACACTCTGTGACCCTTCAGGTTCCATAACCCTCTGTGACCATTCGAGTTCCATAACCCCTGTGACCCTTCGGGTTTCGTAACTCTTGTACTCTCTAGAGTTTTCTCTCTAAATAAGATACTCTAGCTCTATGGAATAAACATCTCATTTGTTCCTCTTCACAACATTCCTCAAGCAGGGACACCTCCCATTGTAACACATAGCCGCCAGCCGACCTCAAAATGCTCAAGCCAACATCATAGCCTATGCGAGCCTCCAGGCCCTACTCAACCTTCTCGACCCTCTCAACCTCTCCCATCTACTCATGGTCTCATCAGTACACAGGATCCTCCACAACCTCAAGACCCCCTTCCACCTCAAGATCCATGTAGATTCTTGCAATTTCTTCGTGATGGGTATTTCCAACACATATGCTTCATCATGTTTTTTTTTTGGAAAAAGCTTATTCACAATTGTGCTTCATATATAACTCTATTAATAATTTTAAATACTTAGGTACAATTTTGATAATCATATTGTCGCTCAAGCGATCAGTAAGGCCTTTCACTCTATGCAAGATTGCTCAGATTACAGATGGAGTTACATGACTCCAGATGAGTAAGAGGGAATTTTGAATAGTGTCTATGTAAGACGCATTATCAAAATATATTATATGTTTAATTTTTAAATAGATTATTACTAACTAGATTTTGAAATGCAGAATTTGTTTGCTTTGCCCATGGGCCACACAAAAGGAATGTATTGGTGTGCTATGGAAAAGTAGCAACAGATGAAAGACAGTGTATACAGGGATAGAAAAGCTACAATTAAAAAGCATGATGTGTACGAGATTGGGAGAGGGTAAAGGCATGCAGTCCTTCATAGAGCACTCCAGAGAGGTGGAGATTTTACTGTGATCTCTTTATTCGTAATAATTTTCAAAAACATTCGGAAGGAGGGAAAAGGAATTGGGGGAAGCAGACAATTAGATCTACTAGTGGATCAATAAGTTTTTGAACTATAAGGAATGAAATGGTATGTTCAAATATGTATACTTTTTCGAAGTTCTAATTTTTAGTGATGACTAACATGTGGTTAATAATAGTGCTTTGCTAACAAACGTCCTCCATCATTCGCAAAGTAATGGACTAAAACTCATACAAGTGGGGGATTGGTTTACGCCAGAAGACAAGGTGGTTATGGTATGCATACTAATAGTAGTATAAACTTGTAATTATTTAGAAGGAAACTAAAAAAATCTATATTGTAGGATTGTTACATGGAGTTGTATAGGGAAAATTTTGGTGTATCAGAAGATGAGGAACAAATGGATTTCGACACCACCTTATGGAAAGAAGTCCTTACAAAGCATGAAGTAGAGCCTAATAGAAGGCAAACTTTAGGTGGTTTACCACCCAAGCTCTCCTCCTCTTCTGATTCCACTAGAAACTTCAGTTTTTTTGGGATGACCTTAACATACAACATAACCACATCTCAGACGGGTCTACCTGAGTCTAAATTTAGACAACTCTCACAGGCTGTAAGTTCATTGGTGAATCAAGTCGGCACCGTGTCCTCTAGAATAGAATATTTATCTTTTAAATGGAAACTTTGTCTTCTAGAATGGACACTTTGAAGTCGGATGTTACATTTTTAAGTATAACTTATATTTAATTATTAGGTAATGTTATACTGTAGTATAGTCATTGATTCTTCTTTCTAATTACTAAGATGTCTTCTTTTGTTCCTTAGGAGTGTAGCCATAAACCACAAGTTCATGAGATGGAAGATGACACAGAGGAGGACGAAGAGGAGGAGAATGAGGAGGATATTACTGTATATACAATATCACATCGCAAAGGGGTTGTCATCTCAGAACGTGGGAAAAATCAAAAGAAAAACACGAAAACTAACAAAGGGAGAAAGGAAAGGCAAGGCGAAGGCTATGGAAGATGCTTTTTCTGAATGGGGAAGAAGGAAATTTTAATACAAATAATATACTCTCTATTGTTAGTTTATTTTCTAAAATTTTGTATTATTAAGAATGTTAAAGTTTCATTGCTAGTTAACTTTCTATAGTCTTCAACTTATAGTTTTTTCAAAAATATTTGCACTTTTTGTCATCTTAATTTATATATTAATGTGCATGTTCAAATTTAGTTGCATAGTCATATGCATGAATGATTCGAATTAATTGACTTTGTTGAAGATGAATTATCAATTCTTATGTGTAGATTGTATTATAATATTTTTAACAGGTTGATTGGAGATCTCAAGAAAATAAATTTTGGTTGAGAGATCTCAAAAGATTACATCATGTTTGTATTATACTATTTTCATACAAGTTTATATGGAGATAAGAAGATGATACTATAATTTTTTATAATGAAAGCAAAGTTGCGGCTACATAGCTGCTACTTTACCGCTACAACAGTAGTATTGTAGTCGCAACGTAGTAGCAAGACAGTTCCCGAGTGGTCATTGATTCAACTTCTCGGTAATGTTAACATGGTTGCAATGTAGTATGTATGTGGTCGTAAAATTCTCAAACATAAAGTGACTCGAGTGCGATAACCCGACTATATGCGACTCAATTGCGACTATAACAACGACCACATCACGGTCGCAATATATTTACGACTAGTCCGGCATGACTACACACTTTACTATAATATGTGATCGCAAATCATTATTACGTCTACATTGCTACTACTTTACCACTACATCGGTACAACAATTGTTTTAGCAAAATCTGCTTTTTCTTGTAGTGAATAATTCCTTTGATCGAATTCCCGTAGAGAAGGGTTCTCTCGCCATTTTACCGGTCAGACAATATTCACAGTGCAATGTCCTTGAACTTATATTCGTAAACAAAAGATCATATTTAATCATTTGATTCATTTTGAAATTTCTGAGATGACCCATTCTCATGTACCATAAATCATAATCCGATAAATAACACATAGAGTACTCAGAAGCCACATAACTTATTATAGGAAGACAAAACATGCCATGCTCGGACACAATATTTTCCATGGCATAGACCTTCTTATTCTTTCCTATGGATACATGTTTATTATAAAATCGAACTTCAAAATCTTTCTTAAGCGAACTTGAACAAATATGAGGTTTTGACGTATTCCTATAGCGTATAATACATCATGAAGTACCATTATCTTTTTGCTGATGTCAAGCCCATATGTTCCAACATCTTCGACATCCAAGTAGGTGTTGTTCCCCATGAAGATCATGTGTTCACGTTTCTTCAGCTCCTTGAAGTCCACTAGTTCCTCCTTTGTCTTGTCAATGTGACGAGTTGCACTAAAGTCAATCCACCACCCGTAACAATCCGTGATCGTAGAGTTGTACTCCACATCAGTTGCGAATTCAATTTCTTCTTGCCTTTGTTTCCAGACACTTTAGAATTTCTCGGCTTCTTCTTGTTGGGACAATTAACCTTGAAATGAGCACATTTGTTGCAACCGTAGCATGATCCATATGGATATTTCTCGCATTTTCCTTGAAATTCATTTTGGAAGGTTGTAGTGTTTTCTTTGTGTGCACTATATTTGTTTCTTCTTTTTCTTCCACGATTTCAAAGATCTCGACTTTCGATCTTTGCTTCGAGAGTTTCTGCTCAATCGCATGTTGTGCATGTAGGTCTGTCACACTCTTGATGTTGTTGTTCATCCTCAAGGATGTGACAACCATGTTGGATGACAATTGGGAACTTTTTAAAATGGTTGTTATCTGCATCCTCTCCGGAATCGAGCATTCAACATCTGCTAGATCATTGGCCATCAAGATCATCTTGTTCATGTTCTTGAGGACACTTTCAGATTCTCATTCTACAGGAGTTATACTCTGATGTTTTTCTGACTTGCAGTGTAGAAGAAGCTGGACACTCACTTCTGACTAGGAGTGATGTTTTTCTTTAACTGTGGTCCAGAGCTAATACTCTGATTCGTAAGTCTCAAAAACCTGGATCAAATTCAACTCCATGTGGATCAATATAAAGCTCCTAGCCTTATTATCTATTTTCTCCTACTGTTCGCATGACCTAATTTCCTCCATGGTTGGATTCTTAGTTACGGTAGGGCTAATTTTATCTCTAATGGTGTATGATATCGTGTAGCATGTCAAAGTAGATCTTTCTACTCCTCAGTTCATAATTAGTATCATTAGGGTATTCAAATTTCCCCACCTCAGTGACAATGATTTTGCTTGTCATTTTTTGATCTAATGAAACGAAAATTTAGTATGAGATTGTGCAATGTAATAAGAGTAAGCAAATATTTAGAAGCAAGCAAGATTTAAATTTAATAAAAAAATACAGGTACTTGAAGTAAAAAAACTTTATACAAATCCCTTCCTTTTGTTTATAACTTAGTTTCTAATCAGCTTTTTCAAAAAAAAACTGCAACCAAAACTTTGATTTCTTTATCAACTTTAGTCAGAACTCCTATTAAGCTTGCAATTAATAGTAAGTTTAAAAACATGTATTTTCAACCTTGTTTAAATCAACAAATGGATAAAGATTTTAAAAAAAAACTGATTTTTTTTAAATGAGCATATTAAAACAAAAGCTTTTCTTTTGAATTTTTTAAAACCCAACTTTTCTTTTGGGTTGGTATACCAAGAAAAATATATTCGATTAATGTCACAAAAAAATTTAATCTCTATTGCTTTCTTACAAAATAAATAATGCAAGATGTATTTAAACTACAGATCGTCTTTGGTAGTTTTGGGGTAAGATCATTCCCCCTCGAAAGAAGAATAAGAAAAAAGCTATAAGTGGTTTGTTTGCTATTGCGAGGAGGGTTGCTTGCCTTTTGACGGATTCACTTCTCCTCGCTCCTTGGTCAGTCTCCGGAGTCTTCCTACAGATTAAAGTCTTTTGTTTGCTTTGTTATATTGTGTTTTGCGTGATGTCTAGAATCACAATTCTTAAAACATATACTTTCAATCTAATTTTAAAAAAAAAGAAATATTTTATTATATTTTTTTAACGAACCAATGTGATCTATCAACCTTAATAAATATTTTTTCCGAACAGATAAAGAGGGAATGTTGTCCTAAATAAAAAAGATAAAATAAATGCAAATTGGAATAATAAAATAAGGACAACTTGGAAATTTGGAGAATCGCGTTATTAAACAAACTAAATAAAAAAACTTTTCAAAAAAACTTAAGGATAAAGAATGTTTCCCCCTTTAAAAAAATTAGTCGAACAATAAATAACTTGTGGTCCCCACACCCCTTCTAAAAAATAATAAATAGAATAACCTTACATCTCGTCGCGGGTTTTTAATGGGAGAAAGAACAGTAGCGACGGCGGCACGGCAAGCTCCGCACGGAAAGGGTAGAGATCGATGTCGAGGGCAACGATCAATGGTGTCTCAAGGAGTTGATCATGATCAAGATCAAATAGAGCTCTTATACCAGTGATGTAAGTTGCCTTGATCTTCTTGAGAGAGAACAAGAGAGATGGGTATTTAGGGTGAGGGCTCCCGACGGAGAGAGTGAGATCCAATGATCCTTTCTCCTCCTCGTGTAGTCAATATCTAGGCGTATAGCCCTCGCTTAGTCCGCCTCCTTTCCCACTCCCGACAATTACGGTCTTCCACAAGATCCAGCCTTGTTGCAACCGCCAGCCTCCGTAATGACCGGTGATGGTTCTTGACCACTCGGTCATAAGCCATTCTACATGATCTACGTCTCAATGGGAGAATTCATACATTGCAAGATCATGTATTGAAGGAGAAATCTGCATGCGACTGTGACAAGCGATCGTATCTTTTGACGACTTTCCTTCTGTGAGTCAGAGGAGACCGACATACACAGTCGTTCTTCTGGTAAGTCAAAGGGACGATCATACCAATGACCATCCCCTCTGGATCGTCAAAAGACATGGATTGTGTATGTCATCTCATATGGATAATGGAAGGGAAGTTAGAGTGATTGTCTCCTTTGGTTTGATCGATTTAGCTGAACATACAACTACTCTTTCACGACCTCCATCTTCATTTGTCACCACCTCCCTCTTGAAACATCAAGTTGTCCTCTTTTGTAAATCATGAGACCATCGTTGTAACAGTCTCTTTTGAAAATTCACAATCGACCTATTTGGATCGTAAGGTTACGACTGCCCGATTTGAATCGGAAGCGACGATCCATTCATGGTCATTATACCAATCTATTCTGAACATTTCACTGAAGGGAAGGGACGATCAAGTCATTTTGTTATTACACTTATACCCTTATTTTACTCTAATGGAGGTCGGAATCGTGAAATTTGCAAAAACACAAAGGCACAAGTATTATTGCAAAAAAGGTATGGACATAACTTCAATTGTAGAATGTCGGACGGGCACGAGTGTAAATTCTTATCTTAGAGATTACGGAAAGAAAGTTAATTATATGTTAAAAGCTAAAAGGGATCCAAATCGATGTAATGGTAATGTCTGCGTTGGTTGTCCATGTGCTCCCTTGTCCCCTCTGATTTCGTTTATTTTACTTTCCTTAATTTAGATTAAAAAATACCCGAATTTAAAATATATAAATATCAAACATTTGCTACTTTTACAACCAAATAAATCTATAGGCACACAACAACAAAATTGGCTGACAAGGACTAATAAACTGAAAATGTGTTGCCATTTTCTAAGGTTGAAATTTATAATAATTAATATTATTTATTACAAAATATTTTTTATTTTTTTACATGCAATAAATGTCGTCCTTTATTTTTGTAATATGCAATAAATGTCATGCTCATTGTTTAAATGTTCATGTAATGGTGAATATCTGGTGACCTTTCCGTTAAGAAAAAATCTTGAGAAAGTCAACAAACAATTTGTCGCTATCTAATTCATTGCAAATTTCAAAAATAAAAAAATTAACAATGAATAATATTTGTTTTTATAAATGTAACTTCTAAGATGACAACGAATAATCAAATTATTTGTTATCAAAAACCGATTTTATCATATTGATATTTAGAAAGAATTGTTGGGTAAGTCAACATTATGTAAAAAATGAATATTAGTTGTTATAAGATTTTATTTATCTCTCGAAATATACATATATTCCTCCTAAGAGGACCCGATGGAAAAAGTGTAATTTTGGAGTTTGAATTTCCAGAATTGTTGTACTTTAGCCCGAACATCTTATTTTCCCTTAAAAATAATAAAATTAACCTTGGGAATGTGATATATATAGCAAAGTTTGATATCAACATTGAGTACTATAAGATATTGTTTATTATTATTATTATTATTGTAATCAAAATCTTAAACATATATTGTATAAATCACTTGACTCCAATCCAGTGTTTTCAAATTTACGGAATTTCAATGAAATATTGTCGAAATTTTGGTTTCGACATTCCATCGAAACCGTATCTCGATATGGATTTTCTTTCATAAATCTAGGCCAATTTTGGTCGAAATTGACAAAATTTCACTGAAATTTCATCGAATTTCAAAATTATTTCTTTTTTGATCATCTCGAAACGAAATCGAGATTTAAAACCTTGCTCCAATCTCCGTCCTGACTCAAGGAAACCTTTGCACGATTCCATTATATTTTGGGAGGCCAAAGCACCCTAATATGTCTAATTTTTACCTTATCGCTTGGCCCGTGTGTCCTTAAAAAGGTTAAAATCTAGCTCTTCTCTAGTGGTATCTCATTGATGGCTCGAGTTATTCGCTCTTCAAACTCACAAAATTAACCGTATGAAATCATTTATTTAATCGAGTTTTGATAAAAATACACATAATTAAATATACAATGTTTATTGTTATTGTTATATTACTAGTGATATGTATGCAACATCAAGGATAAAAAAAAGAGAGCCTCAGCAATATGATGATTCTCAATTAAGGGTTTTTTTTCAAATATAACGAAGAGAGATTTGAACTTTCAAACTTTATGGTTAAGTAGATATAAAATGGATGCGGAAGCTATTAGATGACTTCTAAAAAGATTAATTTTGTCATTTTGATGGAAGAATTGAGTGAATACCTTAAATTGTCACAGGCGTTATAATACGATAAACCCGACCTCAAATTGTCATACTTTGTTAATCGTGATATTTTTTATATTTATCCCAAACCTTGAAATTTTTATGTAATTTACCTTATATTTAATTGGGATATTTACACTCTATTTCTGAGTAGTTTCGTAATTACCCCATGAACCCTCGATAATTACGAATTACATACAAGACCTTGAGTAATGCTTAACTCTTATACCCAGAACCCCGTGTTAATTTCCATCCAATTTCTCGTCAACTATGACGATATCCATCAAGTATTTAATATGTATACCATTTAACTTTAAGTTATTTACAATAAAACCACTGTCCCCTTCCTCCTCCTTCCCCCCTTCCTCCTCCAAGCAGCAT
This sequence comes from Ottelia alismoides, assembly GCA_037367405.1. Classification (NCBI taxonomy): domain Eukaryota; kingdom Viridiplantae; phylum Streptophyta; class Magnoliopsida; order Alismatales; family Hydrocharitaceae; genus Ottelia; species Ottelia alismoides. The sequence goes on from JAZKJV010000994.1 coordinate 634,667, forward strand.
CCCCCCCAGGTCGAGGCCTCCCGTCGACCGCCCCGCCTACCCCATCAAGCCCCCTCCTCCTCCGCCTGTAACTAGGTCGAGCCCCCCCCTCCCCCCCAATGCAACCCCAGGATCGAGCCGCCTCCTGGGATCGAGCTCCAGGGCAACCCCCCGCCCGCACCTCCTCCGCCTGTGAATCCCCACCCCTCCAGGTCGGTCGCACCCCCCCCCCCCCCGCCCGTGCCTCCTCCGCCTGCAGGTCGCGCCTCTGCCTGCGAATCCCCCCCCCCTCCACCCGCGCCTCCTCCGCCTGTAGGTCGAACCCCATGTCATGCCTCCACCTGCGAATCCTCCCCCTGCCTCCTGGGATCGAGCTCCAGGGAAACCCCCTCCCGCGCCTCCTCCGCCTAGAGTCCTGGTCGTTCCCCAGCACAACCCCCACACGCCATCCACCTGTAGGTCCAGGCCCGCTCCCCTCCCCCCCACCCCCTAGGTCGGTCACACCTCACCCCCAGCCCCATCCCCCCAGCCGCGCCTCCGCCTACCCCCGCCCGCAAGCCCGCCTCAGTACGTACTGCCCGCGTACCTTCGTCGCTGCCTGTCGCACTCCGTGGAAGACCCCGTGGGCTGCAAGCCCACCTCCTTCTTTTTTTATTAATCTCAATCGTTAGATCATGGATTGGGTTAGAATAACTCATGTATGTGGTTGAGTTAATGAATTAAACTAACGGAAGGTTATGGGTGTAAAATGGAGTGGTTATTCAAAATCTTGTATGTAATTCATGATTATCGAGGGTTCTTGGGGTAATTACGAAACTACTCACTACTCAGGGTTATGGGTGTAAATATCCCTACTTAATTTCACCTAGAGGTTGATTCTGTTGTATATACTCAAGGTTGGGAGGATGACCAACCAAAGAGGGAGGGAGAGTTGCGTAGGGAGGAAGGTCGAGATCTGGGAACAAAGGGCCACCGACAAAGTGATTGAGGAACGCAATGGTCAGCAAGAAGAAGGGGAGATGTGGGAGAATGCGGAGATGGAGGAGCTGGCGGGGGAGGGACCCTGTAGCAGTCCGAAGCGGTGAAGTCAGCCACCGAGATCCAATGTAAATAGAGCGTGGTGTTATCGTTGTGGAGCAAAGGATCACCTTTCTAAGAAGTGCATGCCCCTGCTCCGCTTTGTTTCCGGTGTGGGAATCTGGGCCATCGACGAAGGGAGTGCATGACGAGGGGCATGTGGTCAATGGAGAAGGGTTTTAACAATGCTGAGACGGCTTACATGGCTGAAGTTGCACATGCGACTGAGGTGCACAATCCTCCTCAAGCTCTTTTATCGGAAGTTGAGAAGAGATGGGCTACCTGATGTGTCGTCTCTCAAAGGATGTGAACATAGAGGAGCCATTGGATGGGCTCGTTGTTGAAGAAGGGCCGGAGGAGGAGCTGCGAAGGATTAGAGAAAGGGTGGTTTTGGCGAAGAATTCCGGAGCGGCAATCAATGCTGTTTGATTGTCATGTGGGATACTTTACGCTAGAGGCATGTCATCCAAAGGAGTAAATGAGGTGATCGGAGAGGCGTTGGAGGGTGATTTAACGTCGGAGGTGAGGGGAATTATCAAATGGTGGAGACCCCGTTTCCTGGATCGTAACACGGGGAATGAGGGGTCGATATGTCCAATGAAGGTGGCGGGCGTCCCTTTGAAGTGTTGAAAAGTGGAGATTCTATGGAAAGTACTAGAACACATTGGTTAAGTAATGGAGATGGTCTGCTCTGGACTGCGACCCAAGGAAGGATCATAGGTGGTGGTCCTCGTTTGGGGAAACAAGCGCTCATATTCACAACGTACGATGTTGAAGACAAGGAAAAGATTGGTGGCGATGAGGTTGAAGGTGTTGGAAGAGCAATCAGCGAGTGGTGGCCACCATGCTGGCGACGACATTGCAATGGGCGTCGAGGAAGATCAGATGACAGATTTGGCGGCGAGATTTAAGAAGATGGTGTCGGTTACGGACGCGGAAGGCGAAACGGGCAACGTAATGGCTAGGAAATCAAACGACTCATATTTAGAGGGGTCGTTGCCGAAGATTTCAAATAGTGCATCGACCCAGATCCACCATAAAGCTACTCGGAGGCGGTCAGGTGCCCGTTTGCTTCAAGGGATGAGGAGGTTTTGGTGGTCTCCAAGACAACGAAATTAAATAACCAGCATTGCATGAACAGGGATTCTCCAGTAACCTCTTCGGTGGAGGGGTTGGTGCACAAATCCGGAAATTATTTGTGGCGCATAACCCGATTCTCGTCTCTGGTTCCTCCTCGAACTTTGGAACCTCCTCATGTTGCCATTAGCTCAGCTCATGGTGGAGAAATTCAGCTGGCTGAGTCGAATCCGGCGGGGGAGTGCTCTGCAGTGGGGAAGGGGAACGTTGATGGTAAAGCTGGGGGAGGTTCGAGGGAACTCGAGCCTTGTAGGGGACAGGCTCTCATGAAAAATGGAGAAGTGGCTTGTCGACGCACAAAGATGAAGGGTTCACGTGAGCATAAGGTTTTATACCGTGCGGTCCAAAAATTGGGAATCTTGGGGATGAACAACACTTGCTTTTCTTCCCACGTAAGTGGCTCCGAGCATATTCGTAAATGGTGGGAGACAGAGGGAGTTAGAGCGAGAAGGTGAAGCGGAGATTGTGGATGAAGTTGCAGTAAATTTTCAATTACGTGAGGAAGGATTACTTAACAGTCAGGAGGCGGTGGTATCCGATGGAGGGTTGGATTTGGAAATTTGTAAAAGGGTTGTGGTTGGGAGGTCATAGCATGATGTTTTTGTGGAGGCAATGGAAAGCGAGGAAGGGGGACTCTTCGAGCTAGCAATAGTACATGCGGTGAGTGTTCGGGTGATGGGGATGAACTCTTTTGTTTCTCAATGAAAATTTTAACCTGGACTGGGTCAACCAAATAAGAGGTTGGTGATTGGCACCCTATTGTCGGCATGGAAGGTTGATGTAGCGTGCCTGCATGAGACTAAGATTGAATCGTGGGAGTCGGTGAGATGGAGCTCCACTTTTGAACCTCGTCTCAATGAGTTCATAGCAGTATTGGTGAACGATAGCTCGGGGGATATTGTTGTGGTTTGGAATGGAGACCATTCTGATATGGTGGATGAGGTTATTTGACCCATTCGACGATAGTGGTTTTGCTTAGCAGGAGGACAAGTCAAGGTTTGTGGTATCATCGGTCTACGACATTACAAGGTCCTCTACAAATGAGGCGCTCTAGAATGAGTTGCGGGCCATTAGGATGAGATTTTCAACAATGGTGTGGCTCGTGGTCGACGGTTTTAATGTAACACTATATGCGGAAGATAAGCCTAGTGGGAGAGGGGCGCATGACCATGGATCTTATTTATTTGCTGACATGGTGGAAGAGCTAGCTTTGGAGGTGCTTGATGCGGCAAACTGCAAATACACTTGGAGAAATTCTTCTTCTCATTCTAGAATTTATAGGGTTCTAATGTCTGTTGAGACACACTAGCTATTCAATTTAGGAAGTGTTACATCCCTTCCTAGGTCAAGATCGGATCATATGCTGCTTTGCTTCGACTCTTGCAGCGAGAGGGGATACTCATCTTACTTCATATTCGAGCGATGTTGGATTTTGGAGGAGGGCTTCCATGAGTTGGTAACCACCTTTTGGTCTGAACTTGAGATTGAGATGGATGGCTCATCGACTGTTCGGATCGCATTGCAACTGGCAACATTGTGAAAAATTCTAGTGCCCAGAAGAGATTCTCGTGTTGAACATGAGTGGAGGCAAACTCATGCACAGGAGGAAGTGGTGAGATTGGACATGTTGGAGGACAACAAAAGTCTGGATGAGGAGGAGCTAGCCAGCAAGAGGGTGATACAAAAGATCCTTGAGTAGGAGGATAGGAAGTGTGAGCTTGAGTGGAGGTAGAGGTCCTGACAGAAGTGATTGAAGGAGGGAGGTGTGAATACTAAATTCTTCCTTAAGATGGTAAATGGAGAAGGATGAGGAACTTGATCCACTTGAAAGAAGTTGGTGGCAAGGAATTTCATGGGAAGGAGGCGGTTGCAAGAGAGGTCGCATGCTATTTCAAAAGCATGGGCATGCCTACCACATTGTGGTTCGAGGTGGATGGGCGTTGGGGGTGGAGAGCATATATGACGGTGAAACGGGTTTATTGGCGAGGCCGTTCGGGCTGCTGAAGGTTCGTGAGGCAATCTTTGCTTTCAACCCTGATGGATGCCCAGACCCGGATGGGTTCCCGGTGTTCTTTTCCAGGGAATTTTAGGAGTTGGTATCTAAAGAGGTGTTGGAGATGGTGGTGGAGTTTGCAGATGGAAAACTATGATTTTGATCGGCTTAACAGATCTTTTATTTTCTTACTACCTATAAAGGAAGTGGAGACACGGATGGAAGATTTTAGACTAATGCTTTGTCCAATGCAATTTACTTGATTGTGGCAAAGGTCTTAGCTAACCATTTGATGGGAGTTCTAAGCAGAATAATCTCACATGCTCATAGCGCTTTTTTGCATGGTAGACAACTCATGGACAATGTTGTCGTGGCTTCGGATATCATTACGGATTGGCGTAAGAGGAACACAAAGGGAGTCTTATGGAAGGTCAATTTCTCAAAGGCCTATGACTATGTGAATTAGCATTTCATATGGGCCTCTCTATTCAGATGAGGTTTCTCAGATAGATGGATCTCGTGGATGAAGAGGTATGTAAATGCTATTTCATGTGTTATCCTTGTCATCGATCAACCGAAGGGAGGATATTTTCAGTCGTAGCGTAGAGTCCGTCAAGGTTGCCCCCTAGCTTCGATGCTTTTTATTTTTGCGACGAATGCCCTATCCGTTATGGTTGATCAAGCGGTAACATGAGGATTTTGCAAGGGATTTATAAAGGAAGAGCTTTTGATCCCTCTACTTCAGTATGTAGATGATATGATACTTTTTGCAAAAGGAGCAGAGAGCTGTAGAGGCTTGTCAGTGGTTCTCGACCTCTTTGATGTTGTTTCTAGATTAAGACTCAATAGAGTCAAATTATTGATCCTTTCGACTTTGAGGATGCGAAGATTGAGATTTGTGCTGGTTGGTTGTGTTCTCCTCATAGGAACTTGTCATTACCTACCTTGAGGTGTCGTTGGTAAGCGGGAAGATGCTCTTGACATATTGGTTACCGGTGATTGAGAAGATGGAGCAGAAGCTGGCAGGATGGAAGTTTGTTTGTTTGTCCAGAGGTGGTGTGTTGTACAATCGATCCTTTCTGCGATTCCTATCTTTTTCCTATCATCCAGAATCTTTCCTGTTGGGATTTGAAAGAGGATTGAGTATCTGGAAATGGAAGGTTTTGATGCACATGAAGGTCTTCTTATGGCTGCTCAGAAGGGGTAGACTCTTATCCAGGGACAAACTTATGCAATTTTGTTCAGTCAGCTGACCCTACCTGCATGCGGTGTTTGGGTGTAGTAGCCTGGATCCTCGGTGACCAGCGAAAATATATTAAATGTCACGTCGGATCCAAGTGTTACTCCGAAATGTCAATGATATCACAAATAACAAAAGGAACGATCTTAACCTTCTACTATAAATAAAAGTATACATTTCTAAATGCAAAACCAATATCCTTTGTCCCAGTAGAAACAATGATATCCTTCCTTCAGACCTCGCAACGAGTCTTCAACTGCCATAAAATTTGTCCTCACATTAACTTGTAATAAAACACAAGAATATATGGTATGAGCTTAATGCTCAGTATGTGTCGAGATAAGGTCAAACCGACTAGTGCAAAATCAAGTCTTCATTAGTCTACCTTAAACACTTCATTCATAATATAAATAATCTTAACATGAGAACTTAATATTTATACTTTTTTCCGATTATGAATAATATTTGCCTACAATGTTTATGAGTACAATTGGCAACATTTGCAATTGACTATAAAGAAGAAGTTCGTGATTTTCTCTAATCATTCTAATGTAAATGCATCATGTGAGTTACCTAAAAATACCAAATCTCATATGTATAAAGGTATCACATCCATATACCTATCATTAGCAATATTCAAAATATCCTTAACTTAATATATGAAAAAGTTATTCACAATCGTAATATAACTTACTCATACTTATCATCATACATAAGGGTATTCATATTATACAACATGTCATATTTCACGTATACGCTCACACATTCACTTTATTTACACATTTGCCACATAATCAATTTATAGTTTTCACCCTTACTATGTTACATAAAAGATTTGACTTGTCACATGCAATATCATCATATAGATCCTTAATGAACTTAATTATGCATACAAAAGAGTATTTTGTTTGTATTCATGCATTGCATACCATATTTTCTGTATGTGCCCTTAAGGTTAGACATATTTACACATATGCCCATAACCATAACATAATTGCATATATACACTTAGCTTTTCACATAATTGCACATATACAATTAGCATTTCATATAATTGCACATATACACTTAGCATTTCACATAAGCTCTTAGCTTCTTCATAAGCACTTAGCTTATTCATTACAGATTTGTCTTATCTCGTAATTTGTTGGACAACTTTGGTGGCTTTTACCGCTGGCACAAGAGGTCACTCAATCATTACATAGAGCATGATGACATCAATGCTGAGTCAATATGTGGACTTTCCACTAGGTTTCACTGAACCTGATACCCCTGGAAGGTGTTTCCCTTTAGGCCATCGATAAACGGACTCTACATGAGGTGTAGAACTTAGCTCCACTTACCTTTATTGTGCCATAAATCATGTTAAAAACCTCGATTTAGTAGGCCAATTTATTCAAATAGCACTTGATTTCACTTTCTTATGCTAATCCCAATAGCATGACATTTCGTTACATATGGCCTACGGTTGATACACATATATATAATACCTTCAATAAGGTGGAGAATAAAACATGCTAATGTTTTTCATAACATTTTATGGTACAACTTGGGAATAGCAACGTTAATAACTAATGTAATGTGCACTCAGCTTTACTCTAAGTACTATAACAATATTATCAATGCAATTAAAAGGAATATAGTGGTAGTACTTTCTTGATTCAACCGACTACTAATCTAAATGGGTTTTCAATAATAAAAATAATACCTTTGCAAAATATATATGTATCACAAAACGCATGCAGATATGTGATTACTATTAAGATGAAACGTAACATATACCTTATATGTTAACATCTGTTTAAGTATCCCGAATAAATCTCTTATGACTTAACCTATTATCTTTTGAAATGGTTCGATGACTATGATCTCCAACTCACGGATAAGTTGATTTACTCATTTACATATTTCCGCAACGCCATCCAAGATGCATACGTTTTAATCACACAAAATTCAGCAATTTATCGTAGCTATGTCATGTTGATTCCTATATAGTCAAGAATGTCGACTAACTTAAATGTATCGGTGATGAGGAATACGAATGCCCTTCAAGGAGATTAGTGGTCTAGAATATGCAAAGACACAACAAGGTGTTCATCTGGTTGAACTTAACATCAACATTAAATCTAGATGGATTTAACACAAGGGACATCATTAGGAAAAGGGAGGGATTGAGTCATACTCATTGGTTATTCATCCTATCCCAAATATTCTAATGCCATTCCACCACATTGACTATGTCCTATAAGATCTAAGGGTTTATGATTAAGATGTCCAGTTCTTGCGTAGATAATCAAATATTTATACTAGTAATATTTTAGCCTAATAACATCTGATATTGACATACACAACATCATGTAGATATCAACATGCAAAGGATTCTGGCTTTTGATTATGAATTAATTATGAACAAAATATGCAGACTGAGTGATTTTTGCAAATTTAATTTTAATAAATAGCAAACTAATTTATTTTCAGGAATTAAAATTATCTTAGATACTTCTATGTGAGACGAATCTTGGAAAATTATAAGATCCTAAAAATAATTGATTTGTGATATATTAAAAATTAATCAAGTGAATCACCAAACAATTTATTCGGACCTCGATGTGCGTGCAAATGTGATGATTTTTTTGGCACAAAATAAAACTACTCAAACTTTACCTACTTTGAATTTTTCACAATTTTAAGGTTAAGGATTAATTTAATATTGAATTAATGGCCAGCAGTGTGCAAAATGTTCAATTTTCTACGAAAATAAATATATTAAATAATCCATAGCTCACAAAAATCGGAAAAACATTCACAATGATAAAGCATGAGTTTTTCTACAATATGCAATTTTTAGAATGATAATTGATATGAAAACGACACACAAAATGAGACTCTAATGCAGGGGGTATGAATGTAATTACAGAAATAAAATTGATTGAATAAACATGCACAGAGATGGTTATGCAATTACCTATACGCCTGAGGGCATTTATGCAATTTTCCAGCTCGTCACATGCGTACCATGTGGTCATAGCTTGGCAGGGGCGGCGGTGTGGTTTCCAGAAGATGTAGGGTCTTGGTCATAAATGTCCACCAGGGCACGTGCACAGCACGTGCCTGATCTAAAGCTGGTCCTCCTTACAATTGGTAGGACTCTTGAGGGTTTTCCTGCAAATTCCCTCTCATGCACGTGCTTCTCACGCGTGGTTCTGTTCTTCGTGGATTCCAAGGGAAACAGGCCTTCTCCTTGCAGGCGAATATGGCGTGGAGGCACGAGCGGATCACAGACGCATGAGGAGCAGTGGAGAACTGGTGGTTGCGCGGCCGCACAAGACGCGGTTGATCAGGCTTGTGAAGGCGGAGTGGCAGAGCCAAGCCGGAGGCTTGTGTGGGGCATTCGAGCGAAGAGGTGCAACGCAGGAACTGCTCCCGCGGTGGTGTATCACCTCTTAGGGGGGTTACGCCGGCGAAGACGAGACGCATGGCGCAGGCGGCTATGCTGGACAGCCTCAGGGAAGTGCAGTTGTGTGTCCAAACAGGCGACTCCTGGCTTCGGCCAGGAGGTGTCGGTGAAGTGCTTGTCGAGGGAGGCCTGAAGGAGGACTGGATCGCGGATGTGGTTGCATGCGCAAGTCCACGCGCGATGATGGCGTAGGGGGGGATGCGTGGGGCGAAGGTGAGGGTGGAAATGGTGTGCAGTAATAGGGGATGGAGTGGTTGGAGTCGAAGATGGAATGAAGAAAGATGGAACGAGGTGGTGATAAGGAAAATAGGGGAATTATGCAAGAACAGGAGATTTGTTCAGAACAGAGGAAAGGGGAATGTGGGAGGAGAAGAAGAGGAAAGTGAAGGAGGAAGAAGAGAGAAAAGAAAAGAAGAAAGAGATTATACCTGGGGTTATGCCTGGATGGTTGGAGCTTCGTTCTCCAATTGTCTTCGCCTCTACTCGAGTTGGCGGCAAACTCGAGGAAACTCGGGCAGCGGCTTGAAGGTGATGCTACGACGAGAGACCCACATCAGATCACGCCTGAAGAGAAGAGGTTGTTGCTTGATCGATCTTGGATCCCTGCTGTCACCAGAGATGCTCGAGGGAGCTCTCTCTCTTTCTCCCTCATGTTATCAGAGATGGCACATGTGTTGCATGGGAGGGAGCGGGTCCTTTTTAATGGTTGTTGGAGGAGCGGGATTTGCGATGACGTAAGGAGATGGAGGGGTTGGTTGTGAGGTGGTTGACACCTGTTTGTATGATGGTGCGGAGTGGGTTGGGTTATCCCTCACCTGAGAGGGATGGGGAGGTGGATATTCTAAGGGCGTGTTCGGTAGGAGGTTAAGGGGAAATGGAATAAGGGGAATAAGCCCCCAACACGGTTCCCTGTGGTACGACTATTCCCCATTATTTCATCTTATTTCATTCTTATTCCTATCTTTATCCCACCTTACCTACCATTATTTCACCTTATTCTCCTTATTCTTATCCTCCAGCCGAACGGAGAATAGACCCTTATTCCCCTTATTCCCCATCCTTATTCCTGCTTATTCTCCTACCGAACGAGCCCTAATTGTAATAGTAGCTGTTTGGTTGGTGGTGTGGGTTATGGTATGTTGCAGTTTCAGCCCCGTGTATTTCTTCATTTGTCCTTAAATAAATTTGGGTATATTAACTGTTTCCCCCCAAAGATTTTTATTTCGTTGTTGCCCGTGTTTTGAATCTCGTTATTGTGCAGTCCCTATTACAGTCCGTGTACATATTTTTTTTTGAAATTGCATGCGTGATCCGTATGTTTTTGCAGTTTGTTTTTGTACCCCTCCCAATGCATAGTAGCATAAATCATACGGGCTAGTATCGTAAGTACCCCATTGATTCTTGTAATTCTACCACGTCCACCTGGAGATTTTACAGTACGATATAAACTCATAATGCCGGTAGGAAATCAGCAGGTCATGATGCAACCGCCAAATGCCCTACAATCACCTTGATTCAATCGCCACACACACGTAGATTGAGACAAGTTTCCACAATACATGACACAAAATTCCCTCAGACGACGTGCTTGTCGACAATACGGTCGTCCACGATTTCGATGCCCGCATGCTGCAATTGTATGCGTAGAGTATCCACCATGTCTTTGAGCAAACTTGTTGTGTCCTCCGCATCATCCAGCTCTGAGTAAATGAATGCTAGTCCGCATTCCTTGTCGTCTATAGTTGTTGCAGCACTTTAAACCTGCTGTTGCAATACGGAATTTTCACGCTCGGCATCCCATAAACATTGGGCGATGAAGGAGAACTCATGTGCCTGATTCACCTTTATCCTTGGAGCATTCGCATAAGGTACACGGTAACCGCATTCATTGGTGCAGCAGACATAGAAAAGGCACGTCAACGGGTTGTCTAGGCTCGGTTCGTAGCTCAAAATCATTGGTGTTCGACATTTACATAAAACCGTACGCTCCATTACCTGATGCACATAAAAATATATGATGATCACAGAAATCTTAAATTCCAACAGATGGCACTAACTTCCATTCTTCAGAAGAAGAAAAGTAGAAATAAGAAGTACTGATGTAGACATAGACAATGGAAAGGAAATATTAGGCTTGTTAAGATCCGTCGATGTCTCTATTCATCCCTCCTCCTCCTATTATTCCACATTGCACGGGCTATCCTATCACGCACCTCACCGCGCCTAATGTCCTCCCGTAGAATGCCAACCTCTCTAAGTTGGTCTTCGTCCACCTCGTCCGGCAACATCTCCTCGTCCGCATCCTCGTCGAATACTGCGTCTCCACCATTATATCGAACGAAGTTGTGTATGATACAAGTCGCTCTAACTACGTCCCTCTGCACTTCAAAAGGATAGGAGGGAATATGTCTAAGGCAACTGAACATGTTTTTCCACAAGCCGAACGTGCGCTCCACTACATTGCGCAATTTGGCGTGGCGGTGGTTGAATAAGTCCTTGTGGTTGTCATATATGCATCCACGTGCCCACCAAGCCAGTAGGTGATCGAGAGAACCGCGGTACGGAGCGAGGAATGTGTCCGTATTCGTGTAGCCGCAGTCGACCAAGTACTTGCACCCTTGTGGTACAAGTAGGGACCCTCACTCAACGGAGTCACGAAGCACCGTTATGTCGGCACAAGAACCTTCCCATCCGGTTACCACGTACGTGAAGCATAAGTTAAAGTCCACAGCGGCCATTACGTTCTGTGCTGGAAATAGTTTTCCTGCACCGATACGCTCCCTGCACCTCTGGATCTACATGTGCTGGAATGTAAGTACCATCTATTGCTCCAATCACCCTCTGTTCCATGAATGAGTAATCAGGACCTAAAATATCCACTACATATATGAAAAATAATGATGCCTTACTTTGAAGTATGGGTAGTAGCGAGGATCTCCAGTGATCCTTGATGGAGTGACTGGCGGAGCCAATCGTATGTACTCCTGCTCCAACGTCAAGATCTTAGCTAGCACATTTCTGATGTGGCGGGAAATGGTCTCAGCGCTATGTTGAAATGATTCTTAGATTACCCTATTTGAATGGCCGTTTGTGAATGCGTAGAGGAACATGCAGACCTGCTCGTCGACATCCATATACCTTGTTTGTGTCAGTCCATGATCCGTTAGCACACGCACAAATCTCCTGAGCATATTGGGCCTCATCCGGAAGTTTTGAAATACCCTGTCGTCATGGCCGTCTAGCATCTCCCTAATCCAGTCGCGACCTGTCAACGGACGGGTATGCAATGGACGTAGTACTTGACGGGTACGTGCGTCCCACTCTTGTATCGCTACCACACCTACCACTGCAGCACACGCTATGAGGACTTGTTCCTCAATTTCCCCAAACGGATTGTACCCGCGTAATGCCATATTCGCGCACTGATACCTGCTAGGTTGTAGCCGCCATTAGGTACCCAGATAGAAATGTTATAACTACATCATGCAGGCCGTATAAACCCCAACGCCTTGTCTCAAGAGTAATATGTAAAGAGGAATATAATTGAAAACAAGCATAGGCAAAATTCATGCACTCGGACGAGACCATTATCGCTTCAATAAGAAGCTTGTTTCAACAGATATTATCCCCAAATTGCGTGCAAGAAAATGTCAGCATAGACATTGCTGATTTCCCCTTGTACGTAGCAGCCCATCAAAGTACCTATATAGCAGTTAAAGGGAAACCTGCAACATAAACTAATTTGCCATTACGAATTACCTGCAATGTAAACCCAAACGGCAAAGCATACGTAAATAATGTCAAACCACCGTTAAGTACATGTTAATGTCCGACCAAGCAAATATTAAAGAAAGCGTAATGAAGTCTCCGTGCATAGAAAAGTAATGACTAAAGCAGGGAAATAAGTCAGCGCCCTATGGTTTTGTCGATCCAAGCGTTCAGCTTCGCCGGATCGCCCTTGAGATGGAAGTAAACGTTGCGACCACTAGTAGTCGCAATTTTCTCTGCCACCTTCTCGAACTCATCAGCGTCAAGATCCGGGCGCATCTGACTGAGTTCCCTGCACAACTCGTTCGCCAACCTGTCTGGATCTTCCCTGGCCTTTGCAAAAGTTTTTGGGAGATTAGTAAGGAAATTGGCCAACATTTCTTGCGCAGCTACGCTGAGCGTCCCCCCACTTTTTGATTTCATTCTACTTCCGCGCTTCCCAGATACATTTCGTTTTCTCGATACAGGGGTTGGAGCAACTCCTTCACTGGCGTCCGCGTCATCGCAAGGTTCAGGCATGCATTCATCCAGATCTTCGTCGAAGTCCAACTCCCTCTGTGTAGACGCGACTCGTGAACTGCCGTCCCCCACCGTTGATCTACCCCTTGCAGGTCGTGAAGAAGCTGCATGCGCACCTGTTGCGATGTCTTTCACCAAGAACCTATGAATCTCACCGAAGTACAGGAAGGGTTTGTTCCTGTACTTGCGGTATCTGTCGGGTACCTACAATTGATAAAGATACACATTATTGACGTTGAAGAGGATCTTTGCTATCTCATAATAATTGAAAATGAAAAATCGAAACTTACCTCATACCAAGCATTGTCTGAAGGCGGAATTGGCCTGTTGTAGATGCTATCCCACCCCCATCCGGACTTGTTTCGCAGATACAGATATGAAGAGTAGTCTTTTTTTAGGTTTTTCCATCTATATTGCAATTGAATCTTTGTGTAGCTACGACATGCGACTTCGTTGAATCTCTTGACGATGGAATGCCAACCGGGTACTATAAATGTGCTTCCCGCCCACGAACTCTCGTGCTCTAGCATAACGTCTACAAACAATTGTCTAGGACGGAGTTCCAATGTGCGTTAGGTGCATATGCTGTAGTGGGTACTTCATGTGCTCCTCCTATGTCTCCACCTTGTGTGCTTATCTCGTCGGACATTTGTCTTCTTAAAAGGGGGAAGAAATCAACGCATGTTGTTGAATGTGTTAGATCATATTATTGAAGGGAGGATGTTGAGTACTAAAATAGAATGTTTGGACGAATTTGGCATGGTTTCCCATGCTGTGCAGTGGTGTATTCGATCTCGCAACATGGACTAAATTGCCATGGGCGACAGTGGAAGACATCAATTTCTAAAGTGATCAACACTGGGTCATCATTGTGCGAAATTTCTCAAGCTTATACTATAATTAATATCCTCAGCATCATTAAGACCAGCAATTATTATCAGTAACACCCGCATATATTCACTTCACACAAATGTGTAGCAAATGTTACCCCAGCAATATAACAATATAGCAATATAGCAAATGTTACCCCAGCAATCAGTAACACCACGAAATGAAGGTTATCTTACTTCAACCTGTAGTAACCCAAGCAATATCACTAATACCAGCAGTTGATAATATCGTAAAAAAACAATTGGCATCAACCCCAGCATTATTAACCCCCACGAAATCAGTACCCACAGCAGGTGCAGCTTATCTTCCTTATTAGCTTATTACCATCCCAATTAGCCCTACCAGCAACCCCACATGAATTCTGTCCCCAGCAAGTACCCCGACTAACATTACCCCAGCAAGTAACCCCACCAATACATCGACATTTTCAGTAAGCACCCCCCAAATTATGAAAGAATCAATGAAAGTCAGCATGTCATGAACCGCAGGATGTCATGGTGCAGTCAATTATTTGATGACATATTACGCCCTTCACCCCAAATCTTTGTTTCAGACCAATTACTTGCACCCCAATTACATGCTGTCAATTATTTGTTGATAGTGTATTGACAGTATAATGCACTTCACCCCAATTCTATGTTTGAAACCAATTACGCCCTTCTATAGAAATTGACGTAATTAAAAGAAAGATTGATAACTGTATTGCAGATGCAGAAGTGATTTGTGATGCACTCCCTTTCCTACTATCACATGTACTGATTATTGCAGCACCAAATATTATTTTTGTACTTACTGTTGCAGCCACCCTCTCCTTGGACCTAAATCCTTATACCTATCTCAATCCCTGCAGCATCCCCGACTTATTACAAAACCCAACTAAAATTTAGAATTTTTCACTACACATCAAACCATAAAAAGCTAAAATATGAGAATGTGGCTTATTTCATTGGTTTTTCTCATGGGAAAGCTTGAATATTCTCCCATCATGAATCAGTGAACCAAAGCATGTCATGAACGAACCATATCTACACTAGCCCAGCAACTGTCCAATGACAAACGAGTAACCCAAACCCAAATCGATAGAGTTGAATCCAAACCCAAATCTCTTGATCCATTACTGAAGTATACAACTGTACAGTGAAGAAAATCACGAAAGCATGACATATTACGCCCTTCACTCCAACTGTATGTTTGAAACCAGTTAATTGCACCCAGATTATTTGTTGTCGATTAATTGCTGTCAATGATAATATAGTGCACTTGACCCCTATTCTTTGTGTCAGACCAAGTAAGCCCTTCTATTGAATTTTATGTAATGAAAAGAACGATTGATTACTGAGCTCCATAAAGAATCACAGCTACTGATGATTGCATCACAAATAACTATCTGTACTTACTGATCTAGCATCCCTTTCCTACTCTCTTTTTTTGGCACTCCATGCACCTAATTCCATATACCTTTCTCAATCCATTAAGCATCCCCGACTTAGTAGAAAGCCCAACTCCAATTTAGATTTTTTCATTGCAAATCAAACCGTAAAAACGAAGATATAAGAATGTGTCTTCTTCCATCGTTTGTGTCCTGTCAGAGATTGATTAAGAATTTCATTGCAAATCAAACCATAAAAATCGAAGATATATGTACACCCAAACACTCACTCGTTACAAGAATCAGTGAACCAAAGCATGTCATGAACGAACTATATGTACACCCAAACAGAAATCGACAGAGTCGAATCAAAACTCAAATCTATTGATCCATTACTGAAGTATACAATTGTCCAATTCATCAAAATCATGTAACCAGGAAAGGAATAACAAGCAGGGGAAAGGGGTTCAGACAACCAACCTTCCAAGGACGACCTTCAAGCACCTTGCAATCTCCTCCAAAACCTCAGCTGGAAGAACAACCCCGGCAGCAACGAGTGAGTGAATGGCAACTACGACGGTGGCACACAATTTATAAGGGTAGATGGCCTCCTCAATCGTTGAAATCCTTCGTCCACACCTCAATGGCTTAGGTGATGAGGCCGGAGCTGTCGACTCTCAAGACTCGACATAGCTGCCCATCCTTCACAGTAAATGTGTTGCAATCGTCTATGGCCGAGGCGTCTTCAAGCTCGATGGCGCATCGTCTGCGGTGCCCATCGAGTTGTCTCTTCCTGCCGAATAGTTCCTCACGAGGCTGCTTCTCCAAAGACCTCAATCTTGGACGATAGCGAGGACAAGAATGGAGGAGACGTGTGGATTGTAGCCACCAGTCGCGAGCGGCTATGGAGAAGGAGATGAGATCCTGTAGCGGTAGGAAGCCTGCAAGCACTGCAACCCTATCCCCAAACACGTTTTCGAAACCCGGTGACGCACACCACCGATCGCATATGCTAACCCGCATATCCCGGTTCCCAAACGTGGGGTGGGTCAACCCAACCCACTCCACACCAGGTACCAAACAGGCCCTAGGGAGTAGGCGAGAGGCAAGTGCGGCTGCTTGCATCGCAAGAAGCGAAGGTTGGCTCATACGATTTGACCGGAAGATAGAGGGCGGAGGATGGGTCACACGCCACTGCAAGAGGCGAGGCGGCAGTTGGGCATAGAGAGAAAGAGAGACGGAGGAGCGGGAGTCGTGCACCGTCGTGCGATGTGGGCGGTTGCGCTGGGCGTGGTCTTACGAGGTGGAAGGAAGTGGTCATGTGCTCAGCACGTGACCGACCGAAGAAAGAGAGAAGGAGACGCTACGTGGCGCGTTGGGGTGTGGCCACATGGTGGGGCATTTAAAATAAATAATATAATTTAAGTAAATTAATTAAAATACTTAAAAGAAAGAAATAAATAAACAAAATGGGCGACACGTGGCGACTCCAAGAGCTACCACATATCGATCCCAGAAAAATCAAAAATTAAATGTAAAGAAATAACAAAAGGGGTAAAATCAAAAGGTGGTCAACATGAAAGTTGCTCTTCTCGATGAGATCTACAACTTTTGTGAAGAATTGAAAAACAAAATAAATCATCTGTACAAAGTGTATTTTTGGGTGGTATCTTATAGGTATACCGTATTTTTATGTTTTGTAATTTTTTATTATTTTTAAATAAGGTAAAAGTCAAAATAAAATAGAGAAAATATGAAAAAAATATTTACAACTTAATCTAATTTTTTGGATTTTTAATAATTAAGAAAATAAAAAGATAAAAATAAAGGGTATTTTGGTCAACATGTACAATATACAATAGGGGCCCAAAACCCAAGTTTCACATACGAACTCCAATTTTTATGAAATTAGTCTTGTTTTGAAGGTCTTTGAATGTATATTACTTTAAAAATGAGTAGACCTAAATCGGACACTGTAAGAGAGAGATATTCACATTTTAAGGTTCATAGTCTCAAACTTGGATTTGGTTATTGGACAATTTTACAAGTTAGTAATTTTTTGATATTTTTTCTTTATTAGTGTTAGTAATATATACACTATAGAGCTATTTATATTTGATTTGGATCTAGTATAAAATAGATACAAATAAGGAAAAAATTATATTTTACAGGTGATATTTACAAGGAGATTTGGCTTCTTATTTTTAATGCGAAAATGCATGCTAAAATACGGAAATTATCTATAGGTGCTTGAATGATCAAATGCACAATAAAAGGAAATATGCAGCTAATTGCTCGGGAATGAAGCTTTATTTCAACTTTTAGAGTGATGAATCACAGAGTCATCAATCCCCTATACTCAAACCTTGCTCGTCCTTGAGCAACTAAAATGAAATGCAAAAAGTGAAATGAAATTGGGTTCCATACCAAGGTCATGTACGAAAGGTGAAAATGGAGCTTGACTCGACCTTTAGATTAATTGTGTGGTGGAACCTTATTGAGAATTGAATTTAAGACCTAACAACCTTTAAGTTCCACAAGTCTTCTATTCAGGTCCTCTCAACAGTCAGGTCAGAACAAATCCTCATACGCATATTTTGATGACTATGAATCTAACTTGTACTTTGTAAGTGCAATATAACTCTCTACATCGGAAATGGCAAAGAACTAGCCTCCTCTAACAAGATAACTCTAATTCCCCGGTCTAGCAACTCTTTCCTCGAGGAGTGGGGTATTCCCTTCTAAGTTCAAGTGCGACCGGCTCAAGAAGAGGGGGTGGAAATGGACGATAGCCAGTGTAGCTACCTATCCTAGGATGCTTGACCAGTGTAGCCAAGCCATCCAGCTACAAGCTTTGAAGCTCTGCTTATTTTTCTAAACTTGTATATACACTCCGGCGGGCATTTTACTTTTCAATCAGGCATGTCCACTTTTGGACACTCTGCATTTTCCTCTCTTTTTTTTTGACATATATACAAGGTGCAACATGTACATAAGGAGTTTTTCTTCTTGACCCAGTAGACTATCCCTCTTTTGAAGCAATATCGCAACCCACAACATCCCGTTGTTAGATGTCAACGCCACTAGACTAGGTTGAGATGCACTGCCCTCCCTAGAGGAGGATGGATGTTTCCACCCATGTGCTACTCCAAGCTAAAGGATTCTACATCCTCACCACCTCATCACTGAAGAGCTACGTGCATAGTGATTATCCAAGTTAGGTCACTGTCTAAAAGAATCGTGCGTATGTATGAAATATTCTACTTAGACCAATCAAGATGACATGTGAACATAGACTTGCGGATCCAAAGAATTAAGTCACTCGACCTAAAAAATCTTAACTCCAGTTCCTATAAGGTTCCTCTGAAATTAGGTAGATTAAGATCAAATCAAATCCACCCTTGACATCTATTCATAACTTGGCTTAGAACCCACTAACTTTTCACTTTGCATATGCTAGATATGCAGATGAGATGCCGATAACATGTAATAGAAATGAATGAAGTGCAAGATAAAATTTTTTTTGAATGCAAGGATGATATGCAAGAGTAAATATGAATCCTATTTTTTTTGTTTTTTTGGTATACCTCCTATTTTACAACAAAATTTACAAGAATCTTATAAGTATTATACAAATTATACAAATGTTATACAATATACATATTATACAAGTATACATGCATTTCAATTTTTTTTTCAATTTTTACCCACCCTGTAATTATTTCATAATATATACAAAAATCCGTAAAATACGAGCTATGGGTAAAGTATATATGTAATATATACATGCCCCCTATACTTAGCATGTGCTATATCCTGAGAGTACGAGAAGCAAGGAAAAAGACATGGCTCGTGCTAAGTGTAGGAGAGCTAAAATAACAAAAAAATATAGAAGTTGCTCCGCCCCCTATACTTAGGCTCTGGCAGCCTAAGTGTAGAAGAAGATCGAAAATTGGACGGGCGAGGTTAAGAGGGGAAATGGATGAGTATATACACATGATGGGCATCAGTCCCCCTATACTTAGGCTTTGGTCATCCTAAGTCTAGGACAGTAGTGAGTATGAGAACCGATGAGATCTATAGAATATACAAAGAATGGTGAAGAGACTCAGGTCACTCTCCTCCTATACGTAGGATCTGGTCATCCTAAGTATAGCCATAAAATGAAATGATATGGAGTCGGGGCGAGTGATTCAAATCACTGGGGAGGGAGGGAAAGAAAATATATACAATACAAATAGATCATGATCTGAATCTTTTTGATGTCGTTGATGGCTAGAGATCAATGTTGCAAGACTTCATGCATGGCTCTATGTGTGTCTTCTGAATCTATCTCTCGTATGAAAACAATCTCCTCAATACAGGCTAATTGTTTATTTTGTTCTACAAAGTGTTTCAGTAGTTGTCCATTTACTAAGGATGTACGTGCTCCATCTGTAAGATTTGAGATCTCTACACATCCACTATCATGCACAACACGAACTATAAACAGACTCGTCCACTCAGATTTGAGCTTCCCTTGGAAAACTTTTAGCCTCGTATTGAACAACCATACCTTCTGTCCACGAACAAAGGTCTTTCGTCTAATAAATCTATCGTTCCAACGCTTTATCTTGTCCTTGTACACCAAACTGTTGTCGTATGCTCGGTTTCTAATCTCCACAAGTTCATTCAGATCCATCTCTCTCTGTTTTTGCCCTAGGTGTTTGTTCCAATTGACCTTCTTGATTGTCCATTCTGATTTATGCACTAACTCTGCGGGAAAATGGCACGGCTTCCCAAATACCATCATGAATGGGGAGGTTCCTAATGGTGTCTTGTAAGATGTCATGTAGGCGCAAAGTACTTGGTCCGAGGTCTGGGATCAGTCCTTCCTGTCTGGGCGGACGAGCTTCTGCAATATGGTCTTAAGCTCCCCATTCGACGCCTCTGCCATGCCATTGGTTTGTGGGTGGTAAGAACTAGCGACACGGTGCTCGATGCCGTAATCCTTTACAAGTTTCTTAACATCTATGTTTACAAAATGGCTACCCCGTTGGATATCAATACTTTGGGGACTTCGAACCTAGAAATGATATGCCCTTTGAAAAACTTGCATATAGTCCTATTGTTTGCGACTCGGGTTGGGATAGCCTCCACCCACCTTGACAAATAATCCACCGCAAGAACGATATACTCAAAACCCCATGGCTAACCGGGAATGGGCCCATGAAGTCAATGCCCCAGTGATAACAGGGGAAAAGTGGAGGGTCACACGGTCTCACAAGGCGAGACCGCGATCAATGAGTTGACCACTCAACATTTCCCGATCAATCGACTATTAACCCACAATAGAAATAAAGGTAATGCATAGTGCAAGTGAGGTTAAAATTTTATTGTCTCTACCCTAGGATGCATAGCAAGCAAGTATGTGGAGGTCGAACCATAGAGAGCAAAATGCTAGCCTAACGTTATTCATGTACAACCAAGTCATTCATTTATATAGATCTTTTTGTGGATTTTTTGTTTTTAATTTTTTTATTTTTTTCTTGTTTTATATTTTTTGTGTTTGATTTTTTAATTTTTCAATTTTATATTCCTTTTTTTATATTTTTTATATTATTTTCTCTTTTATAAAACATTGTAGCATGTATAAGAATTTATACATATAAAATAGAGTAGTACATTTATAAATACTAATAAATATAGATAAAATTCAAAAAATAAATTATTTTTGTGTTTTCAATATTTTTCTAATGTTTTTGTAATTTTTCATGATTTTTTTTCTAATTTTTGTATATTTTCATAGTCCAAAATATCATAAATAAAGGATTAATTAAATACCCGAGATTGGTTTGGACTTTAAAAATATTAAATAAATCCCAAAATTATCTAAATTAATTTTAAGATATAAATATTTATATAAATCAAATTATAAAATAATAAAATATACTTTTGGATTTTTAAAGACTTTTTTAGATTTTTATGAAAGAATTTAGGGTTTTTTCAATTTTAGGCTTTTTGTTTTTCCATTTTTAGTGATTTTCAGTCTGTAATTAAAATAAGTCAAAATATACTAGATATAATTTGTGGGGGATTTTTTAGACGTATTTTTATATTTTTTAGTATTTTATATGTTAAACAGGGAATAAATAGGCTCCTTTTCATGTTTAATAAATAGATAAAATGCTCATAATGTCAAATAAAATGAAAGCGTGGATATGCATGACATAAAGCAATTATCCCTATTTTTGTGTATTTTTAGGAGCACATTAGCTATATTTAATAAAATAGTTAAAACATATAAAAAATAAAGTCCTAGCAGGGGCATTTTTGCAAATGTCAGAGGGCTTTGTGCAAATTTTCCTGAAGAAAACCACATTTATTTAATCTTTAAAGATCATTTATCAAATACAAAATCCATCAGAGTTTTCTTGCAAAATGCCCATCACGTGGGACTACACGTGACACAACATGGGAGGACCAAAATGCAAAAATACAAAAGTTCAGGGGCCTTCCCGTAAATTTCTCAAAAATATACAACGTTCATTTCATTTTATTGGACTTCATATAAATACAAAAACTTACAAGGGTGTCCCTGCAACCTCAAGTGGGATGACACGTGAGGTAACGTGGATTGGACCCAAATGCAATTTAATGAAATACAAGGGCCTATTTGCAAAATGTCAATTTATTTTTACATGTGATATTTTATTTACAGCATTAAATATAAAATATATAAAAGACTAGGTTAAATATGCAATTACCCCAATTATTAGGCGATGGCAAACGGCGGGGATCGTCCCCCTTGTACACGTGGCACTCGCACAACGACGGATATTGATTCACAGCTGGACAGCTCTGGTTAGATCGATCAACGCGATTCGACGGTTGGGGCAATCCTTCATGCAACACGGTTGGCGATCCTGGCGTGGAAAGAAGACCAATGACGCGAAGAGGCTTAGGAAGAACAAGGCAAGAACTCCCCGCTGGCGAGTTTCGATCTGAGTTCATGGGCTGCTCCGATCGTTTGAAAAGCTCGGAGGTGGTGCAAAAGGGTGTTGGGGCTCCTCAACGTCAGGTGCATCCTTCAGGTGGTACGCCGAAACTCAGATGACGGCGAGAGAGCTTTGGGAAAATAGGAGCTCTAGGTACCTAGGTCTTCAACAAATTCGACTCTTCACAGAGTCTTTTAGGCCTCCAGCGCCTGCAAAAAACTAAGACGCAACACACAGAAGGTCCAGGTGGCTTTATTGGGTGGAATGGGTGAAAATGGGGCACGACGGAGGTCTCCTATGATGATGGAGGTGGTGGAGACCCGACCGTCAGATCCAGTAGGGATCCGGGGGTATGGAGATGCCTGGGGCGAAGTAGAAGCGTAGGGGAAGGAAATGGAGGCGAAAGCAAAGTCAGATAGCAGATGATTAAATACAGAGGAGCTCGTCGGAGCTCGACTCCGGCGAACTACGATTTGAAGATCTATGCTACAACTAAGTTCTAAATGCTAAACTAAGTGTGGGAATAAAATGATGGAATCAAAATAGACCTAAAAAACTAAAAAGGCACAACTCTTATACCTGAGAGAGCTCTGAGAGCAGGATCGCCGGCGAGGGCTGCTGTGGGCACACCTCTGTCCTCCCAGAGCTGTTTCAACCATCAGGATTCTCCTCATGTCATAAGGAATCTTCGTAGATAAAGAAACGAGGCTTCTAGACTCGGATCAATGGCGAACCTTGGAAGGGAAGAGGAGGTTCATTATTTATACACATCGTGACGTACCCTTATTGACTTAACGAATGGGCAAGATCGGGTGTATATATCGGAGATCCAAGTAGATGGCGTATATGTACAATGATCAATGATCATCTTTGTTGAAGGAATCGACCATGATTGATGGATGGAGCAGCCGGAAAAAATGGCGGAAACTCAGGGATTGGACATGTCACGTCTATTCTGGATCTAGGATGAGAGTTGACCGACGGTCAACTTTTGACGCGACCCCATTGGGCCACGTCAGCCCGCTACACGACAAAATAGCAATATTATATGTATTTAATGTAGCATTTTATTATGATTTTTATTATTTTTTGTATATAAAATAAAAAAATGTTTATTATATAATGTAGCATTTTATTATGATTTTAATTTTTTGGTGTATTATATTAGTAGTTAATTTTAAGTGTATTTATAGGTATATTTATCTATATTTTGTGCATTTTTATTTTTATTTTGTATATTTTATTTTTATTATTTTATTATTTTATTTTATATATTTACAACTTATTTTTGGGTGTCTAAATATATTTTTATTATATTTTTATGATGTAATTTGTATACTTATATAAATAAGTATGTATATTTTATAGGTATATGTATATGTATTATTAACTGTGTTTTATATACATATTTTATTTTAATGTATTTTATTGGGTTTTTTTTTATTTTATTTTTAATAAGGTATAGATAATATTTACAATATTATAAAAATATACAGAATAGAGAATGAAATCCACTTTTATTTATATATAAGTAATAACATAGGTATTTTGCCTATGTTTAGACATATACTTATTTTATTTTATTTTTCCTTTTGGTTTTATTTTAGTTTCAATATGAACATATGTTATAAATAATCATTACAAAATTATAAAAATATAATTTGTAAAAATAATGAATAATAAATAAATTGAATATTTTAATCAGGTATAACATACAATGAGGGTTGAAAACCTAACTTTCACACAGTAACTCCAAAAAATATGAACTCACCACCATTAAATAGCTTGTGAAAAGTTATATACAATTAGAGTGTCATTTTGATATGTTTTGAGATTTTATTTGAAAGATATGAGTATGGGAATTTGGGTTTGTGGATTTTTATTTTGTGTATAAAATGAACAATGTGTATTATTTTTGTACAAACTCAATTTTGTATTTTTATTCACATTATTATCTACACTTTCATGTATAAAGTTTCTTTATTTGATGAATAATTAATAAATAATAAAATAGGTGTCAAAATGAATAAATTAATAATAAAAGAATTGGGGTTTCATTGTATTTTTGGCCATTATCTCCCCCTACTTTATTCCTTGTCGACCAACTCAATTCTTGACTTGGTCTCGAGTCTTAGGGTCATAAAATATCTTTGATATTTTATTCCTTTTTCTTTTCTTCTCTTTATTCTATAATTTTGGCATTAAAAACCATGTTATATGTACAATTATTCAATAAATAATGAATGTTTATATGCACAAATTAATGTTATTTACATGTATTAGCTAGGGTTTTTAAGTCCAAAATGATAGACTAAAGGTGATGAAATGCATATTCATCACCTACCTATACTTGCCTTTGCTAGTCCCTAGCAAACACTTATGTAATAAGTGCAAAAGAATAATGAAGAAAAGAAAAAGAAAGGATAAATAAAATTGCTTTCAGTTGTTAAACTTGTCTTTACAAAATCAAAGTTTGGAGCTCACGTTAGACCTTGATGTGAAAATGTATGTGGAACCTGGTCGGGAACCAAATTTAAAACACAACAGCCTTCAAGAGTCACAGAACTCGGTTCAAACCACCTCAATAGCTAGGTCAGAAATAGCCTACATCATACGCAAGTCCTCATGACTATGAAGCTGACTTTGTATAGTGTAAGTGATAGTGGTTCTCCCCAACTGAAATGACAAAGGACCTGACTTCTCCAGAATAACAACCCAATGATTCCCCAATCCAGCACTCTAACTTCTAAGCTCAAGTGGCATCCAACTCAAGAGGATGAGGTGAAGAAAAGAATGGAAGGTAGCCAGTGTAGCTACCTATCCTGGGATGCATGACCAGTGTAGTCAAGTCATCCATCTGCAGGCTCACATGGTATAACTTTGATGCTCAAGCTGACTTATTTTCTATACAACATGCATACATACTCTGGCAGGCATTTTATTTTCATTGGCAGGCCTGTCCACTTTTTGAACTTTTTTTTCAACATACTATTTACAACGAATTTACATAAGGAGTTTTTCCTCTTGAGCCAGAAGACTATCCCTCTTTTGAAGAATTATTGCAACCCACACCCTCCTGTCTTTAGACTTCATGGTAACTGGACTAGGTTGGGGTGCACTTCCCTCCCTAGACGAGGACGAATGATTCCACTCGTGTGCATCTCAAACCAGAAAATCCCTTCCCCTCACCACTCCAACTGAGTTGAGCTAAGTGAAAGGTGCAATTGTCCAAGTTAGGTCACGATCGATAAGAGTCATGCATGCTCGAAAAGTTCTAGTCAGTCAGTTGAGGTGACTTGAACCCAGCCCTGAGTCTCAAAGAATTAATACCCAATGAACTTAAAGTACCTTAAGCCTAGTTCCCATAAGGTTCCAGTGCGGTTGGGTGCAGTAAGGTCCAATCAAGCTCCAATCTTCGACTTTATTTGGACTTGTTCAATCATCAAGCTCAATCTGAAAGAATGTGAATGATATGCAAATGCTATGTACAATGCAGAAAGAATGATGCAATTTTCAAAAAAGAATTTGAAAATGAAAAGAATTTTTACACAAAGAATTTTGCAAAAAAAAATGGAACAAGAAGTATAAATATATGTACGACTATTTACACGGGTGTGCCTCTTTTTATTCATTTACGAGGGATAAGAATTTAAAGAATTTTGAGGTTTTACCAAGTTTTTTTATTTATAAATGCATTTTATTCCTATTTAATGATGCCTTTATTCCTTAAATTTATTTGCAAACAATTTTGAAAACTATAGTACACAATAATTTTTGCAAATATTTACAAACATTTGAAAGCCCTTTTGCAAAGATTTTTCAAACACTATATATTTTTCAAAATATTTTCTCAAACATTTTCAAATCATTTGCAAATAGGTTTTCACAACTTTTATTTCACACAAAGAAAATAATTTTTATAAATCAAAACATTTTTACAAAGGTTGAAAATATTTCACAACAAGTTTTCCAAACGGGTCACACCATTTTTCAAATCATTTTGCAAAAATATTTTTAACATGATTTATTAATTACTATATACGAAAAGGATGTGTAAATACAAAATATTTTTTATTTTTAGTTTTGCAAATGTTTTTGTGATTTTTGAAAGCATGAGGTTTTGGTTAATAATAGATGCATATCTTTACACGGGGATGTATCTTATATTTACAAGAGTTTTGATTCTTAAAGGATTTACAAGGGATAATTGATCGCTTTGATACATTTATAAAGATTTTTTAGTATGGTGTGTATACTCCTTAAACTTATTTGAAAATCATTTTTCAACAGTTTTGAAAATGATAGTCCAACATAATCTTCACAAACGATTTTTACAAATATTTACGTTTATTTGAAAATCATTTTGCAAAGGTTTTTCAATATTATATATAGATTCTTCAAAATATTTTTGCAACCATTTTTTCCATTTGCAAATCATTTTTCACACATTTTTATTTCACACAAAGAAAATATTTTTTTGCAAACAAAAATATTTACAAAGGTTGAACACATTTTACAAAATATTTTCCAAATAGTTTTTTAAAAGATTTTTCAAACATATTTTCAAACTATTTTTCAAATATTTTGCAAATGTATTTTTGCCTGACTTATTAATCAATATGTACAAAGGATGTTTGAGGAGCTATAAGCATCTTTTTATTTAAAAGGTTATAATGAATTTAATATTATTTTCAGCTATAAGTATTCTAAAATACAAAAGTATGAGTTATGGCTTAAAGTATATACATAGTATATATGACCCCCCATACTTAGCTCGAGTTATGTCCTCATAGATCAAAGAGAAAAAGAGAAGACATAACTCAGACTAAGTATAAAAAAGTCTAAGAAATAAAGAAACGAGGGTATGAATGAATGAATGGGAAGTTGATCATCTCCCCTATACGTAGGATCAAATAATCCTAAGTATAACAGACTGTACACAAGGCAGGGAGAGTCAAGGGTGAGGATGAACAGAGATTGTACTCAGACTGTCTCCCCCCTATACTTAGGGTAAGAGAACCCTAAGTATAGGCGAGAAGAGGAGACAATGGAGAGGATCAAAGAATGAAGGTAATCGGAGTGTACGCCCCCCTATACTTAGGGAAAAGTATGCCCTAAGTATAGAAGACAGACAAAAATGGGTGATACACCTGAATATCGTTATCAATAATAATACACTTTTTTTGGAAGAACGAAAGCTGGAAATGAAAAGAAGAAAAGATTAAAGAAAGAAAGAGTTGTTGAGGAGCATTATCTAAATCTTTTATTGTTGCCAGTGTTGTGGATGTATCATTGAAGCGTAGTACTTGGATTGAGTCGACAACATCCAAGAAAGTATCGTGCTCAAGGTAAGGCTTCAGTAGCTAACCGTTGATGACAAATGGTTGTGCGTTAGAAGACAATTCTTATATTGCAATATTGCCATTGTCACGTACTTCTCGAACTTGAAATGACCATGTCCATTTGCTTTTCAATTTGCCCTGGAAAATCTTCAACTTTGCATCAAACAACCACACTTTTTGTCCAGCTTTGAAGGTCTTTCGTCTAATGTGTCGGTCATGCCAGCATTTCACCTTCTCCTTGTACATCAATGTGTTATCGTCTGCATAATCTCAAAATATCAGAAGCCTGTTCAGATCATCTTTTCTTTTTTGAGCACTTTTTTGTGAGTCCAAATTGCACATATTGATTGCCCATAAGGATTTGTGAATTAATTCCACGGGAAGATGACATGGTTTCCCATACACAAGACGATAGGGCGACATACCCAAAGGAGACTTGTAATCAGTTCTTTATGCCCACAGGACCGAGTCCAAGAGTTAGAACCAATTCTTTCTGTCCGGCTTCACAAGTTTCTGAAGGATCATCTTGATTTCTCTATTCGATAGTTCGTCCATGCCATTGGTCTGTGGATGGTAAGGAGATGTGATTTGATGCTCGATGTTGTATTCCTTCATTAATTTCTTGACCTCTTTATTAATAAAGTGACTACCTCCGTCTGATATCGGTATCTTTGGAATCCTGAACCGTGAAATGATGTTTTCTTTCAGAAAGCGACAGACTGTGCTTCTGTCAGCGGCTCGAGCGGGGATAGCTTTGACCCAGCGACTCACGTAGTCAATAACAAGAAGGATGTGCTCATATCCCTGACTGTTGGAGAAAGGTCCCATGAAATCGATGCCCCAAGCATCGAAAACATCTGCTATCTGAATGATCTTCAGGGGCATTGAGTCTTTCGCTGTGAGGGTGCCTTTCAATCTCTGACAGTCAGTACATCGTTTGAAAAAAAACTACTGCATTCTTAAATAGTGTGGGCCACCAGAAGCCACACTGAAGTACTTTTGTTGTCGTTCTATCTCTAGAGTGGTGTCCACCAGATTCGAGCGAGTAACAATGCTCGAGGACATTATGATGTTCCCTGAGGAATACACCTGTGCCAAATGCAATCTGCTCATTCCTTGAATAAAAGAGGATCTTCCCATTGGTAGAAGATTGTCGATAAGAACTTGTCCTTCCGAATCTTCGTCCAATCATGTGTTACTACCCCTGAAACGAGGTAGCTGACAATATCAACATACTAAGGGAGTGAATCCACAGCCAAAATCGACTCGTCAGGAAAGGTGTTTGTGATGGGTGTACTGCTCAGCGGAGTCTCTTGCTGCTAAATTCTGAAGAGGTGATCTGCTATCACATTCTGAACTCCAGCCTTGTTCTTGATTTCCAAATTGAATTCCTAGAGGAGAAGGATCCATCTGATCAGTCTGGGTTTGGCATCCTTCTTTTGCTGCAAGTATCAAATAGTAGAGTGGTCGATGAAGATGGTGACTTTAGATCCTAGCAGGTATGATCTGAACTTCTCAAGGGCGAATATCACATCCAGCAACTCTTTCTCTGTCACCGTATAGTTTCTCTGAGCTTCATCTAATGTTTTGCTGGCATAATGAATGGCATAGGGCACCTTGTCTTTCCTCTATCCTAACACAGCCCCAACTGCAACATTTGATGCATCTGTCATGATCTCAAAAGTAAGAGACCAATCTGGTGCTTGTAGGACTGGAGCTTGAGTGATTAACTCCTTCAACTAATTAAATGAAAGGAGAACCTGTTGATCCACATTAAACTCAGTCTCCTTACATAGAAGTTCTATAAGAGGTCGGGCAATGCGGCTAAAATCACGGATGAACCTTATGTAAAATACCACATGCCCCAAGAATGACCTCACATTCTTAATTGTCTGAGGTGGCTCAAGATTGGCAATCACATCCACCTTCGTCGGGTCGACTTCCATGCCACATTTGGAAATGACATGACTCAGCACGATTCCTTCTGTGACCATGAAGTGGCTCTTTTCCCATGATAATACTAGATTGACTTCATGGCATTTCTGAAGTAATCTGTCCAAGTGCTGAAGACAAGAATCAAAGCTATCACCATAGATGGAAAAGTCGTCCATAAACACTTCGAGAAAACTGTCTACCATCTCGGTGAAGACCACAAGCATGCATCTCTGGAATGTCGTTGGTGCGTTGCATAATCTAAAGGGCATCCTCCTGAAAGCATATGTACCGAGCGGGCAAGTGAAGGTGGTCTTCTCTTGGTCTTCAGGGGCGATTGCCACTTGGTTGTACCCGGAGTACCCATACAAGAAGCAGAAGAACTCCTTGCCAGCTAGTCTTTCCAAAACCTGATCAATGAATGGCAAGGGGAAGTGGTCCTTCTTCGTTGCTACATTAAGACGGTGATAATCAACACATATGCGCCAGGATGTCGGTACCCAAGTAGATATCTCCTTTCCTCTGTCATTTGTAACCATGGTAAGCCTCAACTTCTTTGGAACTACATGCAAGGGGCTTACCCATTTTAAATCAGAGATGAAATAAATGAAACTTGCATCACACCATTTCGTCATTTCTTTCATGGTGACATCCCTCAGATTAGGATTCAGTCTTCTTTGAAGCTCACAGGATGGCTTGATCTTCCAGGTAAATGTGGTGTAACCACAATGCAAGATTTATCCCGTGGAGATCTGATACATGCCAACCAAGTGCCTTGCGTTTTTTTCTCTAGAACCTTGAGAAGTTTAGATTCTTGATCCGGGGTTATCCTGCTGATGATCATGACCAGATACATGTTTTTTGCGCCTGCAAGGAAATCATACTTCAGGCATGCTGGAAGTGGCTTGAGTTCTGGTTCTGGTCTGACCAACTTATCAGTCACTTCAGAAACTGTAATGGAGGGTGGATGTGTTGCCTGGACTTTTGCAGAGTTGCTGACCTCAGTGCTCTGTTGAGATTCTGATAATGTACCAAATAATTCTGCACTAGGCTCATTATGTTTCGGCTGAAATGAGTCATTGGAATCAAAAAGATACATCAACATATTGGACTCTGTCTCCCAAATATCATCGGAGCGTACGTCGACTGTGCTTTCTAGGTCCTCCTCTAGGGAGAGGATTTCTTGTGTCCATGGATCGTCCAAAGAGAGCTTTATGTCTCTGATTTATGCAATTAAGTCACAGTCTGCTTCGGGCAGTGCTGCATGTCCCTCATCAGTTACGATCTTGGGCTCACTGATCATGTCTATGGTGATTCTTCCGTTGCCCGAGCTGAATGTAATCTTGCCAGACCCATAGTCAACCACGGCTTCTGAGGTGCACAGGAATGGTCGGCCAAGGATGATAGGCATCTGGAGTAAGGGTGCAGGAGAGTCCATATCAAGGACTACAAAGTCAATTAGGACTGCATTACCCGCACCTTGACCACAATGTCTTACAAAAGACCTCTAGGTCGCTTGATGGATCAGTCAACGAACTGAAGGATCATACGTGTCTGCTTGAGAGGACCTAGCCCAAATTCTTGCAATAATGATGAGGGCAGAAGGTTGATGGAAGAACTGCTGTCAAGCAGAGTGCGCTCGAAGACTTGATCAAAAATCTCGCAGCTGATAAGAGGTACTCCTTTGTCCTGCTTCTTCTGTGGGAGGTTGTTGATGGCTGCTACAATGGACATGGTGAGAATGTGCTTCTCAACCTGTCGACGTCTGTTATTATGTGATCGGTGACGCTTTCTTGTACGTGCCTCTTTCCAATCTTTCTTTACAGCTGGCATGTACTCCATGGGTTTCATCAAAGGAATCTCAACAGTTATTTTTTAATAATGTCCATAACTCCAGGATCAGATAATGCACTTTTTCTTTTTGTAATTTTTCTGTATTTTTCTATTGCATCAGGAAAAGGAATATGTATGTTGCTGGAATAAAAAATAGAGTTCTTATTTACAACAAAATCCTTGTCCACATTATCCTGTACATCCGAAGTACAAAAAGGTATGGTCTGGAAGTGAAAATTCAGTTGCAGGTGGACAAGCAAAAAGTAGGGCCTCTGCTCCATCGCCTGGCATAGGATCGACTGTTGTTGGCAGCTTCGATGACGATCTTCTTTTTGTTCTTTTTGCTTTTTCTAATTTTTTTGTTCTTTTTGTTGATGGAGATGGTGGTGACTGGCAGCTAGAATGGCTCCTCCTCCTTCTTCCTCACCCACCCCTGTAGTTGGCACGATTGATACAATGATGACGATTCACTTGAAGCTTTATTCTTCCCCTGGCTGGTGACAGGAGTAGGTAAAGCCCTACCGCTCCTCAGAGTGACAACATTAGACAAAACAATAGCACAATCATCTGACACTACAGGCATAGATAGGGCATCATATTCTACCTGGTCCCTTCTCTTGAAGCTATTGGGGTGGCTTCGACCTACGTCAGGATGGTGGTTTTCGTGGCGGTCGGGTCATCTAACTTCATCATGTCTGCAAGGCCTTTGACGAGCTGGGCTAGGCAGTCAAGGGTGGGGTTCACGGGACTCGCCTCTAAAGGTTCAGCGTGTAGACTACATTGTTGCTACGTGTTTGGGAATGGAGGCGACGACTGCTGGTGGTGCTGAGGTGGTGGAGGAAGTTGATACTAATTATAAGAGGGAGGAGGATACTATTGAGACTGTGGAGGTGGAGCAGCCGCATACTGGTGGTATGGTTGTGGTTGTCGGTACTGCGGCTGTTGGTAGTGTTGATCCTGCCTCCATTTGTTGATGTATTACGGAGGCTGATGATACTGAGACGGTGGCTGTGAGGATTATCCAAAACGGCCACCCTGTGGTTGGTGGTACTTCATGTTGGCTTGTTGTTGGCCCTGGGGGTGTCCGGTAGGATGGGCCAGCTATGCATCATTGCTCCATACACCATTGACTTCTTGGATCAAGGGTGGTGGCGGGAAGGCTAGATCCGATGATGAAAGGAAGTCAGGCTGGTAAACGACCATCTGCTGCTGCGGCTAGCCCTGATCGGGTGCCTGCACGTAATACACATGCTCGACTGCTGGTGGTTGCTGGCTCGGTTGAGGTTGATGTGGCGGTGATGGATCGTCCTTCTTCTCAGCTGGAGCTTCTGTTGATAGTGTTGCCGACTGGACAGAGCTGATGGTGCTCACCAACAGTTCCAACTACTTGGTGATCTGGTCCAGTTTATCGAGATTCTGCGTCCACTTTTCGATCACAACGACTTTCTCGAGATCCTGCAATCATTTCACAATGATATCAACTTTCAAGAGATGGCCTCCGATGATGCAAAGGTTGGAGTTCTCATCTCTCTCTGCCTCACGGGATGCTGCCATGTAAACTTGCTTCTGGAGGATCTGGGGCTGCTTTTGATATGCTTTGGATGAAGAGAGGGCCGCCTCACCTTCGGCCATTTCCTCAAAGATCTGCCATACCACGTCTTTATCTTCGTTAAAGTGTGAGCCCCCACAGGTTGTGTCAACAAGCCTTTGACTCTCCACATTCAGCCCCCGAAGAAGTGTTGGACCAAGCTGGTCCTCAGAATTTCATGGTGGGGGCACTTCTCCTGTAGATCTGTGAATCTCTCCTAGGCTTCGTGAATATTCTCATGTGCTCCCTGAGAGAAGTTGCTAATTCTGGCTCGCATCTGGCTGAGCCGACCGAGAGGGTGGAATTTGTGCACGAATGCGGACTTCAGCTCCTCCCAAGTCGTCACGGCCTTTCCCAGATGGTTAACCCAATAGAGGGCTTTGTCTTGTAGACTGAAGGGGAACACCATCATCTTCACTATCTCCAAAGGGACATTGGAGTAGTGGGTAGTATGACAGATGCGTGAAAATTGCTGCAGGTGAATGTAAGTCGCTTCATTGGTATTCCCGAGGAAAGAGACAAGAAGAGCAAGGAACTGAGGCTTTAGCTCAAAGTGAGCGTGCACCGGTGGTATGCAGATCCACTCGGTCATCTGGCTGTCTGCAGGGTTGTATGTCTCTTTCAACGTAGGTTTCGGCCTTCCTTGTTCATGCTCTTCCTCATATGGGTTATCACGGGATCCACCACCTCCTCCTCATGGTCTGCTTCCTCCTCCTTCTAGTCTATTCATAACATCATTCAGCATTTCCTGGAATGCCGTCTGGGCCAGGGATTGCTCAGTCAGTTGTTGCTGGATGGCCTGGATGGAGGCCAACAATTGTGCGTTCACCTAATTTTGATCAGGCATCTCTCCTTGCTCAGGTTGGGGAGGCTGCTGACCCTTTCCTCTTCCTTGAGGTGTGATGAATCTCTATTTCATCACCTTTTTTCTATCATCTTGGCCTTTAAAACCCTAGGTAATGCACGTAAATAGCATCAATTTGTGTATAATAGCATTCATTATTTAATAGCATTCATTATTTATTGTATTATCTGTATATAAAACATGATTTTTAAAGCCAAAATTATAGAATAAAGAGAAGAAAATAAAAAGGAATAAAATATTGAAAATATTTTATGACCCTGAATCCCAAGACCAAGTCAAGAATTGAGTCGTCGACAAGGAATAAAGTAGGGAGAGATAAAGGCCAAAATAGAATGAAAATCCAATTCTTTTATTCATCATTTATGTATATTTGACACCTATTTTATTCTCTATTATTTTCTCATCAAATGAATAAACTTTATGCATGAAAGTTGTAGAAATAATGTAAATAAAAATACAAAATTGAGTTGGTACAAAAAGAATATTCAGTGTTCATTTTATACACAAAATAAAAAGCCAAAAACACAACTTCCCGAACCCATATCTTCCAATTACAAACTCAAAACATAACAAAATCACCTCTAATTGTATATAACTTTTCACAAGCTATTTAATGGTGGTGGTTTTATATTTTTTGGAGTTACTGTGTGAAAGTTAGGTATTTGACCCTGTTGTAGATTATACTGATTAAAATATTTATTTTATTCACCCTTCATTATTTTTACAAATTCATATTTTTATAATTATGTAATTATTATTAATAACACATGTACATATTAAAACTAGAATAAAACCAAAAGGAAAATGTAAAACAAAATAAGTCTATATACATACATAGACAAAATACCTATGTTATATATGTATATAAATAAAAGTGGATTTTATTCTTTTATATGTTTATAATATTGTATATATTATTAATATTCCATTAAAAATACAAAACCAAAATAAAACTCAATAAAGTCATTGAAATAAAAAGATGTATATAAAATATAGTTAAAATACCTATAAATATACATATACAATATACATACCCATTTATTTAAGAGTACAAATACCATCATAAAATAATATAAAATATGTTTATACTCACAAAAATAAGTTATAAATACATAAAAGAATAAAATAATAAAATAAAATATACAAAATAAAAATAAAAATGTATAAAATATTGGCAAATATACCTATAAATACACTATTAAAATTAACTACTACTAAATAAAGCCAAAAAAATAAATAAAAATCGTAATAAAATACTACATAAAATAACAATTTTTATTTTATAATAGAAAATTAATTAAATTATTTGTTAACTTTAATTAATAAGTCAATGATTAGTCAGTCGGTTTTGTCGTTTTGTGCTGACATGGTCCAATCACAGGCTGTCGTCAGTTGACTGCCGGTCAACTCCCCCTCTGCTCCAGATTGATGGAGATCTGCATTTTCCCACAATTTCCACCATTTTTCCTGGGCGTCTCATCGCTCAATCGCCTTCGATCCCTTCTTACGAAATAAGCAATGATCATTGTACATACATGCCAACTCTGTAATCATGTGTGTATATGCCCAAATCCTCGTTTTTAGCCGGTCAATAAGGGTAATCAACCTGTTCTATAAATAAAAGCCCCCAAGTCTCCTTGCAATTTTGGTCACCATTGAGCATCTAGAAGCCTTGGTTTAGAGTCTAGGAGGAATCCTCATGACAATGGTAGTGTCTCCAAGCCCAGCCCGAGCTTCAGGAGTGAGGGGTGCACCCACGGCCGCCGTCACCGGCGACCTTGATCCCTGGGTTACTCCAGGTATAAGAGCTGCTCATTTATCAATAATTTTGCTTATTTTAGTCGTAGGTTTAATTTCATGTTGTTAGATTAGAATTTAGCTAATTAATGTAGTGTTAATCAATCTTCCTGTACTTTGTTGAAGTTGAGCTCCGACGAGCTCCTCCGCGCGCCATCATCGCCTCTCTGTCGTTTCCTCCGTATCCACTTCATTCCTGACCATCTTCTAATTGCCACGCGCATCTCACGTCCCCCAGATCCATCGTGGATCTGGATATCCAGTGCCCCACACTGCTATTCACCGGAGGCACCTCCGCCCGCCCCACTCCGCACCATTTCACTGCAAATAAGGCCCCCAGACCCCTTGTTTTCTTGCGTGCGCTTTCCTTGCAGGTTTAGAGGGCCAAAGGACCCTCAAGGGTCGAGTTTTGAAGAGAAGTAAGGTGCATGGGCACCCATTCCTTCCCCGACCTCGCGAGAGAGCTCCGGCGACCTTCAGGCTCCTTCGAGTCCTCTAGTCGATAGACGGTGTCCCCAGGAAGCTTCTTGGACCATCAGCCACTCGTGGGAGGGTCGGATGTGCACGCTACACCGGATCCAAGCTCGGGAGGAACGGGATCCTTCCCTATTCTTCTGAGTAGCGTCATAGCTGTTGGATCAAGCTCCCGCACCGGATTAATCCCCTGCCGTCGGATTGAGCAATGCCTCCACTGTCAGATCAGCTCAGCCAATTTAATCCAGGTCGTCCGAGTGCGAAGCGGTACAGGCCGTTAGGATCATGCCACGTAGATAAGTGGAATCAATCGTGTCGTCCGATCGCGCCTTATATTGGGGTAATTGCATATTCAACCCCTCCATTTTTTGTATTTAATATTTAGTCCTGTAAATAAAATACATTGTGTTAAAATAATTGGGAATTTTACAAGTAGGACCCTGAACTTCTTGTAAATTTAATTAGGTTCAGTCCAGCTCAGCTCACGTGTCGTCCCACGTGAGCTGGGCATTTTGTATAGACAACCCTAGTATTTTTGTATTTTGTAAAATAGTTCATAACAGTAAATACGCGTTGTATGTTTTTGGCAAAATTGTATCTACCCTTGGACTTTATTTTTATTGCATTTATGCCCCTATTAAGACATATATTTTGTACCAATTTATCTAATTATTAAAAATACCTACCGAGCTCCTAAAAATTCACAAAAATAGGGGAAAATACCTCGTGCCTAATACTTTCACGCCACGTATTTACTCGGCATTTTTGGGTATTTCTATTATTTATGAAAAATAAAATGAAGTCTTGTTATTCCCTGTCTAACTTATAAAATACCAAAAAAATATCAAAATGTCCTTAAACATTCCCCAAAAATTATATATAGTATATTTCATCCTATTTTATTTACAAAAATCACTAAAAATTGAAAAACAAAAGGCCTAAAAATCGAAAAAACCCTAAAATCTCTCATAAAAATCTAAAAAATCCTTTGAAAATCCAAAAATATATTTTCTGTTATATAATTGTATTTTTATAAATATTTATATAAAAAAATGATGTGGGTAATTTTTGGACCTATTTATTATTTTTAACACCCAATTCAATTCCGGGTTATTTTATTAATCCCTTTTTTGGGATATGTTTTACTTTAAAATACATAAAAATTAGCAAAAATTCTTGAAAATCACAAAAATAGTAAAAATTATTAAAAACCCAAAAATATTTTATTTTCTTATTTTTGAATATTTTTGTTAATTTTTATATTAACCCTAGCTTATATTGTATATATAACCTATATATAGCTTATTATATATTAAAAGAAAAAGAAAATGTATTATATATATAATATAAAAAGGAAACACAAAAATAGAAAATTAAAAATCAAAATATAAAATTAAAAAAAAACAAATTTAAAGACCCACAAAAAGATCTATATAAATGAGTGATTGGGTTGTGCATAAATAACCATAGGCTACTTGTACTGCTCTCTGTGGTTCGACCTCTACATGCTTGCTTGTTATGCATCTTATGATAGAGAAAATAAATTTTAATTCCACATTTTTGCTGTTAATTGAATTATGTATATTGTTGGTTAATTGTTGATGAATCCAAGGTTTTCGTCAGTCAACGCGTCGACTGTGTTCCCGTTTTGTATGGAACGCACGACCGACGATTATTTGGTGTTTATCAAGGTGTCATTTCAGGGTCTGAATCTGAAGAGATGAACTCTGGATTGGGATCCAGGACTGGGGCTAGCTTCTATATGAGAGAATCCCAATCAAACCACTTGCAATTGAATCCCAGCTGCCAAGAAAAATATGGAATTAAGGTCAATCCAAGAGTGTTGTGAATGAAAAAGGATATGGACTGTAATCGACTTTCATCCACAACAACAAAGGTGGGACAAGAGTGGTCCCGATTTGTTGGGTGGTAAAAAGAGGGGTAGAAGACGAGGAGTCTGGAGATCGACCTGCAAGTGCGGATTGAGATATCAGGAATCACCTCGAATTATTGACGAGGCCGAGTCCATGGAATCGATGTGGGTGTCGGCGAGGTCCCGACTAAACCATCCATGGATCGACATCGTGAAGCAAGAGGATGATAGATGTTAGAAGAAAGATACGGTGATGAACAAGGAATAAATTAGAGTGTAAAATAGTAGAAAGGCTCGAAACTGAGTAGGAGTCAAAGGGAGAAACATATGACAAAATTTGCACAAGTGCGTGAGACTTGATCTTTGAACCTTAATCTAGATCCATACAAACACAACTAATGGGTTCACCAACTCACGCCATATGAAGCTGTAATAGTTCGGCTACTTATTATCTTTTCAGTTTTAGAGTTGTTATTTCATGCATATCTTATAACAAGTCCTTAGCATGCTAACCCTATAGGAGAGAAAGTACTGTCAGAAAAGTATCACGTACTTGTCCACCTCCTTTGTAACATGTAGTCTACACTTTTTGAGGTCCTTGTAACCCTTCCTGAATCCCTACTCAACCAAAGAAATAGATAGAGGAAGACGATAGGCGAAACCGCTACTTCGGTTCTCACTCGCAACACCCGTAAGCGTGCAAGAACCTACTCGGACGCAAACTGATGAGACAGACAACCCCATGAAGGTGTGGCCTATGCTTAGTACTTTAGACCATGTCGATGTTCCACACAAGGCGGGAACACCATCGTTGACAAGGCTCTACTCGGTCATATACGATAGAAGCACCATTACTTCAGAAATCCAGGTGATACACAAGGAGGTTATAGACTGGGATTTGAGCTCTATTCCTTAGTGTCGTGCCTCGCTCATGGGAGGGGTTTTGGTCCCCTCCAAAAGTACCTGAAAAGAATGAGGGCTTTAGGAATCCAAAGCAATGATAATCCATTACAAATTTTAATTAAGGTCAAAGTGTATTTAACAGTCACCTTGTTTTATTTTTTGGGTTTTCACTTTTTTTGAGTCTGTTTTCATACAAGCGCCTAGCATTTTTTGTAGATTCTCATTTAAGTCCTAGGTGCTCACAATCAGAGGGAGATAGCGAAAAGGCCATGCAAGTCGATGCAATGATGTAAAACTCATCATTGAACCTAATGATGCATGCTGAGTTAGAGGACTTACAGTGCTTCCCAGCTCTCTCCATGCAATATGCAAAACAGAATTTTTAAACCTATCTAAATGGAGGTGCACAATCGACAAAATTGCCCTAAATAGTTGCTGCTATTAATCGTTAAGAACTAGTTGTTAGTTATTCAGAAATGAGACCAAGGTTCGGTCCCTGATGCCGATCGGTGCCCGCCACAACAGGCATGCACGCGTTGTATACGACCTCTAGCGGCACACGGTCTCAGATCTGAATTACAAACATTATTAATTTGACTAGATTCATACGTAAGAGACTATAGGAACATGCATTCTTATTAATGTTTGGACCTAGTTACCGAGTCAAGCAACCTAAGTCTAGGGGCTTCATGCACACAAAACAAATAAAAAAGGTGGAAAGCTCAAAACATCGGAAAATAAAATAAAAGTAGGCAAGAAAAGTGCAGAAAACTGCGACGAGGCCCCCAGGTGAACAAACACCCGGGCACTGGACCTCGTTGAGAAGAGTAGAGTCCAAATATATACATGCCAAAATTGCCTCTTTGTCTCTCACCATAAATTACATAAATAAATTTTAAATTAATTCTAAGCTAATGTCTTCTCCTTCCATCCTTGGTGCTCTCTTCAGTTGGTCATAGAGAGAAGACCAGCCTCCTCCAAGCTTGGCTGCATCGGCTTCCTAGAAAGCCATCCTCGCGTGGCAGGCCCTCACAACAAAGTCACAAAAAGATGTCATTAACACAGGTAATTAAATAATTAGATCAATAAATATTTACAACAATATTCAAAGAATTAATTGAATAAAAATGCATCACTAAATATTTACAATAAGCAATC
Organism: Ottelia alismoides; assembly: GCA_037367405.1. NCBI lineage: Eukaryota > Viridiplantae > Streptophyta > Magnoliopsida > Alismatales > Hydrocharitaceae > Ottelia > Ottelia alismoides. The sequence goes on from JAZKJV010000994.1 coordinate 674,839, forward strand.
AATGAATCAAATAAATGACTATATAAAGAATGAAATACAATCAGGCTACGCTCATTGCTCCCCGACAATCGCGCCATCTGATATCAGTGGAAAAATGGAGGGTCGCACGGTCTCACAAGGCGAGAACATGGTCGATGAGTTGACCACTCAACCTTTCTCGGTCAGTCATCTATTAACCCACAATAGAAATAAAATTGTTCAAATTACAGAGGTATCAAGATGATGAGTCACACTATGAAAATTTGGGAACGTGTGATCGAAAGAAGGTTAAGGCAAGTTTCCCAAGTAAAAGAAAACCAATTCGGATTCATGCCAGGTCGCTCAACTATTGAAGCCATCCATTTGCTGAGGAGAACAATGGAGATTTATAGAGCTAAAAGGAAGAATCTCCATATGATCTTTATTGATTTGGAGAAGGCTTATGATTCCGTCCCACGAGAGATACTGTGGAGAGTTTTAGAGAAGAGACAAGTACCTGTCCTATACATTAATCTCATAAAGGATATGTATGATAGGGCTTTATCTTGTGTAAGGACCCTGACGGGGAAGACTGACTATTTTGATATCAACATTGGTTTACATCAAGGTTCAACTTTGAGTCCATTTCTTTTTACTTTGATTATGGACGAGTTGACAAGTCACATTCAAGATGAGTTACCTTGGTGTATGTTATTTGCTGATGATATTGTGTTGATTGACGAGACTAGAGATGGAGTAAATGAGAAGCTTAAGGTTTGGAGACATGCATGGGAGACTAAAGGTTTTGTATAAGTAGGGCTAAGACAGAATATATGGAATGCACCTTTGATGGAAGCAATGGTGAAGGAATCGAGGTGAAGATTGGTGACGATAACATTCAGAAGAGAGATTCTTTTAGATATCTGGGATCTATTTTGCAACATGATGGGGAAATTGATGGAGATGTTACTAATAGAATAAATGCAGGCTGGCTAAAGTGGAGAGGAGCCTCCGCTGTTCTCTGTGATAAGAAAATTCCTTTAAAAATTAAAGGAAAGTTTTACAAAGCAGCCGTGAGACCTGCTATGCTTTATGGTTCTGAATGTTGGCATGTGAACCATAGACATGTGCAGAGAATGGCTGTAGCGGAAATGAAAATGCTAAGATGGATGTGTGGACATACACGTAAAGATCGGATTCGGAATGATGCAATCCGAAAGAAAGTTGGTGTAGCTCCGATCGAGGATAAGATGCGAGAAAACCGTTTAAGATGGTTTGGTCATTTGCAAAGAAGGTCAACTGATGCACCGGTTAGGAGATGCGAGTGTTGGGATGTTGAGCCGGCCAAGAGAGGGCGAGGACGGCCCAAGAAGTGTTGGAAAGAGACTATACGAAGGGATCTTAGTTTTTTGGATATAAGTCCGAGATTGACCCAAGACAGATCTGAATGGAGGCGAAGAATCCATGTAGCCGACCCTACTTAATTGTGGGAAAAGGCTTTGTTGTTGTTGTTGTTATAACCAAGGATGCATATCAAGCAAGTATGTAGAGGTCGAACCATAGAGAGAAAAATGGTAGCCTAAGGTTATTCATGTACAACCAAGTCATTTATTTATATAGATCTTTTTGTGGGTTTTTTTATTTTTTATTTTATTCTTTTTTTATATTTTTTTGTGTTATATTTTTTAATTTTTAAAATTTTCAGTTTCTTTATTTTTATATTTTTATATATTACTTTCTCTTTTATATAAACATTATAGCTTGTATAAGGATTTATACATATAAAATAGAGTAGTACATTTATAAATACTATTAAATATAGATAAAATTCTGAAAATAAATTTTTTTAGGTTTTTAATATTTTCTAATGTTTTTTAATTTTCTAGGATTTTTACAAATTTTTATGTATTTTAAAAGTCAAAAATATCCCAAATCAATGATTAATTAAATACTCGAGATTGGTTTGGATTTTAAAAATAGTAAATAAATCCCCAAATTATCCAAATTAATTTTAAGACAAATATTTATATAAATCAAATTATAAAACAACAAAATACACTTTTGGATTTTTTAAGATTTTTTTAGATTTTTATGAAAGATTTTGGGGTTTTTTCCATTTTTAGGCTTTTTGTTTTTCCATTTTAGTGATATTGTGTCTGTAATTAAAGTAGGTCAAAATATACTATATGCCATTTTTGGGGAATTTTTAGACGTACTTTTATATTTTTTTGGCATTTAATATGTTAAATAGGGAATAAATATGTTCCTTTTCATTTTTAATAAATAGATAAAATACTGAAAAATGTCAAATAAAATGAGAGTGTGGATATGCATGACATAAAGTAATTATCCTTATTTTTTGTGTATTTTTAGGAGTGCATTAGCTATATTTAATAAATAGATAAACATATAAAAAACATAGTCCTAGCAGGGCATTTTTGTAAATAAAACAAATGTCAGGGGGCTTTGTGCAAATTTACCTAAAGAAAACCACATATATTTAATCTTTAAAATCGTTTATCAAATACAAAACCCGCTAGGGCTTTCATGCAAAATGCCCATCACGTGGGACTAAACGTGATGCAACCTCGGAAGGACCAAAATACAAAAACAAGAAAGTTCAGAGGCCTTCCCGTAAATTTCAAAAAATATACAACATTCATTTCATTTTATTGGACTTTATATAAATACAAAAACTCACAGGAGTGTCACTGCAATTTTGCCACCTCACGTGGGACGGCACGTAAGGTGACGTGGACTGGACCCAAATGCAATTTAAAGAAATACATGGGCCTATTTGTAAAATGTCCATTTATTTTTACACTGTGATATTTTATTTACAGCATTAAATATTAAATATACAAAAGACGGAGTTAAATATGCAATTACCCTAATATTAGGCGCTGGCGAACGACAGGGATCGTCTCCCTTGTACATGTAGCGCTCGCACAACGGCGGATACCGGTTCGAAGTGGACGACTCTGGTTAGATCGCTCGAAGCGATCTGACGGTCGGGGCGATCCTTCATCCAATGGCTGGTGATCAACCTAACGTGGAAAGAAGATCCAACGGCGTGGAGAGGCTCAGGAAGAACAAGGCAAGAACTCCCCACTGGCGAGTTTCGATCTGACTTCATGGCTGCTCTGGTCGTCTGGAAAGCTCGGAGGTGGAGCAAAAGAGAGCCGGGGCTCCTCAGCCTCAGGCGCATCCTTCAGGAGATACGTTGGAGCTCAAATGACGGTGAGCGATCTCTGGGAAAATAAGAGCTCCAGGTACCTAGGTCTTCAGCAAATTCGACTCTTCATGGAGTCTTTTGGACTCCAGCACCTGCAAAAAACTAAGACGCAACACACAGAAGGTCCAGGTGGCCTTATTGGGTGGAATGGGTGAAAATGGGGCGCGGTGGAGGTTCCAGCGAGGATGGTGGTGGTGGAGACCCGACCGTTGGATCCAGTAGGGATCTGGGGGTATGGAGATGCCTGGGGTGAAGTAGAAGTGTAGGAGAAGGAAATGGAGGAAAAAGCGGAGTAGAATAATAGATGATTAAACACGGAGGAGCTCGCCGGAGCTCGACTCTGGCGAACTACGATTTGAAGATCTACGCTACAGCTAAGATCTAAATGCTAAACTAAGTGAGGGAATAAAATGTTGGAATCAAAATAGACCTAAAAAAACTAAAAAGGAACATCTCTTATACCAGAGAGATCATGGAGCAGGGTCGCTGGCGAGGGTGGCTGTGGGCGCACCTCCGTCCTCCCGGAGCTGTTTCAACCATCGGGAATCTCCTCCTATCATGAGGAATCTCCGTAGATGAAGAAATGAGGCTCCTAGACTCGGATCAATGGCCAACCTTGGAAGGGAACATGATGTTCATTATTTATAGACATCGTGACGCACCCTTATCGACCAGACGAATGAGCATGATCGTGCGTATATACCGGAGATCCAAGTAGATGGTGTATATGTACAATGATCAATGATCATCTTTACTGAAGGAATCAACCACGATGGATGGATGGAGCGGTAGGGAAAAAAGGCGGAAACTTGAGGATTGGACAGGTCGTGTCTAATCTGGAGCTGGGGGAGAGTTGATCGGCGATCAACTTTTGACGCGGCCCCATTGGGCCACGTCAGCCCGCTACGCGACAAAAAAGAAATATTATTCGTATTTTATTTATTTAATATAGTAAATGATTTTATTTATTTTTTGTATATAAAATAAAAAATGTTTATTATTTAATGTAGCATTTTATTATGATTTGTTTATTTTTTGGTGTATTTTATTTAGGTCTATCTGCCTATATTTTGTACATTTTTATTTTTATTTTGTAATTTTTTTAATTTTTTTATTCTTTTATTGTATATATTTACAACTTATTTTTGGGTGTATAAATATATTTTTATGATGTAATTTGTACACTTAGATAAATAGATATGTATATTTTATAGGTATATGTATAGGTATTTTACCTGTGTTTTATATACATCTTTTATTTTAATGTATTTTATAGGGTTTTATTGTGGACTTATATTTTTAATAAGGTATAGACAATATTTACAATATTATAAAAATATAGAGAATAAAGAATGAAATCCACTTTTATTTATATATAAGTAATAACATAGGTATTTTGCCTATGTTTACACAGACTTATTTTATTTTTTTTCTTTTTGGTTTTATTTTAGTTTCAATATGCAATATGTTATAAATAATAACTACAAAATTATAAAAATATAAATTTTTAAAAATAGTGAATAATGAATAAAATAAATATTTTAATCGGTATAATACACAATGAGGGTCAAAAACCTGTCTGTCACATAGTAACTCCAAAAAATATGAAATCACCACCATTAAATAGCTTATGAAAAGTTATATACAATTAGAGATTATTTGATATGTTTTAAGTTTTTATTTGAAAGATATGGGTCTGGGAAATTGGATTTTTGGCTTTTTATTTTGTGTATAAAATGAACAGTGTGTATTATTTTTGTACAAACTCAATTTTGTATTTTTATTCACATTATTATCTACAACTTTCATGTACAAAGTTTCTTTATTTGATTAATGAATAATAAAGAATAAAATAGGTGTCAAAATGAATAAATAAAGAATAAAAGGATTGGGTTTTCATTGTATTTTTGGCTCTTATCTCCCCCTACTTTATTCCTTGTTGACCAACTCAATTGTTGACTTGGTCTTGGGATTTAGGGTCATAAAATATCTTTGATATTTTACTACTTTTTTTCTTCTCTTTATTTTATAATTTTGACATTAAAAGCCATGTTTTATGTATAATTAATTCAATAAATAATGGATGTTTATATGTACAAATTAATGTTATTTACGTACATTAGATAGGGTTTTTACGGCCATAATGATAGAATAAAGGTAATGAAATGCATATTCATCACCCAAGCGTCAAAGACATCACAAATGATGACATGCTGCATTGGAATCTCATCCTTGGAACCAACGGTTCCTCCCATTCGCTGGCATACTGGGCACGCCTTCACGAAGGTGAGAGTATCACGAAATAGAGTTGGTCAGTATAAGCCACACTGTACTACCTTCCATGTGGTCCTCTTCCCGGAGTGGTATCCTCCTACCTCCAGAATATGGCAAAAAGTAAGGACACTATGGTATTCCTCCTGAGGAATACATCTCCTCCATACACAATCCGGTCCTTCAAAGAAAAGGATCGGATCCTCCCAATGGTAATGTCTCGAATCCAACTTGAGTCGGTCTATACTACTCTTGGGCGAATCTTTGGGTACTTTCTTGGAGACAAGATAGTTCACTATATTGGCGTACTATGGGAGTGAATCGATAGCAAAAACCTACTAATCCGGAAAGGTGTCTCAAATAGGTGTATCATCAGAAGTATCAAGAATTTCGAGGCAGGAGAGGTGATCAACCACTACATTCTTCTTTCCAGGTTTATCTCTGATATCCAAGTCAAACTTCTGGATGAGCAAAATCCACCTAAGAAGACGCACCTTCGCATCCTTCTTTTCCATGAGGTGCCGTAGTGTTGTATTGATCTGTGAACACAATCACCTTAGATCCAATGAGATGAACCTGAACTTATCCAAGGCGAACACTACCGCAAGCATCTCCTTTTCGATAACTGTATAGTTACGCTGAGCGGGATCAAGCACTTTGCTTACGTAGTGTATAGCAAACATGACACCATCCCACCTCTGTCCTAACACAACCCCAACAGCAAAATCTGAGGCATACATCATGATCTCAAAAGGGAGAGACCAATCTAGGGCTTGTTAGATCGGGACATCCATGATCATCCCTTGAAGTAGCATAAAGGCATCAAGACATTCACGATTGACAATAAACTCCATGTCTTTACCTAAAAGCTCAGTTAGCAGTCGAGCAACTTTAAAAAATCCTTTATAAATCTCCTGTAAAATCCAACATGCCTGAGGAATGATGACAACTGTTTTACGTTAGTTGGTGGTTGGAGTCGGTTGAGTACGTCCACCTTGGTAGGATAAACCTCCATTCCTCTCTTGGAGATGACATGCCCAACACAATGCCCTCCATCACCATGAAGTGACTTTTCTCCCATGAGAGCACCGGATTTACCTCACAACATCGTTTGAGGACTCAGTCCAAATTTCCAAGACATGAATCAAAGGAGTCACTGTGGACCGAAAAGTCATCCATGAAGACTTCCAGGAATTCACCGACCATCTCGGTGAATACATCAATCATGTACCTTTGAAATGTACCAGGAATATTGCATAACTGAAAGGGCATGCTCTTGAAAGCGTAGGTACCAAAGGGGCATGTGAATGTGGTTTTCTCCTGGTCCTCAGGAGCAACAACTACTTGGTTGTAGCCCGAGAACCCATCTAAGAAACAAAAGAATTCTTTTCCCGCTAATCTTTCTAAGATCTGATCGATAAATGGTAAGGGAAAATGATTCGTCGCGGCATTCAAGTGTCTGTAATCCACACAGACACGCAACGATGTGGGTACTCGTGACACAATCTCCTCTCCGTCCTCATTGGTGGTCATATGAATTCTCGACTTTTTCAGGACAACACGGATAGGTGCCACCCACTTGGAACCCGAGGTGGGATAAATAAAACGTATCGCATCATTTCTCAATCTTTTTCTTCACGACCTCTCGTAAATTTAGATTCAACCTACGCTGGAATTCACGTGAGGGTTTAGCTTCATTCTTAAGGTAGATATGATGCGAACACAGAGTGGTATTTATCCCATGGAGATAAGAGATGCTCCAGCCTATCACCTTACGGTTTTTCTCCAGGATCTCTAGCAAGCGAGATTCCTGCTCCTTGGTCAATCGTGAACTGATGACGACCAGAAACTTCCTCTCTTGTCTCGCAAGGAAGGTATGTTTCGGGGTTGTGGGTAATGGTTTGAGCTCAGGTAAAGTGTGGTCACTGAGAAAATCTGTCTCAATCAATTCTAGCTCTGTTCTGGTAGTGGCTGGATCTGTCTCTGAAGTAACTGCCACCAACTGACTCAGCTCTGGAGTTGGATCATCAAAAGTATCCAAGCAATTGGCGAAAGCCACATCTGACTCATCATCCTCATCCTCTTATTGTCCTAAAGAGGAAAGGACTGATAGGCCCAGCTGGGCCTCTATGTCATCGAAGATGTAGGGGGATGCACTCTCTGTATTATTTGCGCGTTGTTCTTTCCTAAGGATCTCGCAAACTATCTCATGTACAAGATTCTCTCCATTGGAGAGGGACTCATCAGTGTTAGCTGGGTTCTGTCTCCATGGCCCAACGGTGTCTACATGAACACAATCTTCTTATAACGAAGTATACTCAGTGCTAGATTCATAATCTGGCCTCTTCCACCTTGTCTGCTTCATCTCAGGTTCCTCATCTCCGCCTACAGTTTGGAATTGAATTTTCTCGACCTTATAATCAAATAAGGCCCATGCTGTCCTCAGGAAGGACCTTCCAAGAATGATATGGGGATCTCTCCAATTTTGAGGGAACTCCATATCAAGGACTGTAAATTCCACCATGTAATCCTGGCCCTCGACATTGATGATAATGTTTCTCAGTTCGCCCTTGGACCTCTTAGTGGATTTGTCTGAAAACTAGATAAAGCTCTGGATTTCCCAAGAGGTCCTAGTTTTAGCCGCTCAGAGAGGCTTGTTGACATCAGATTAATTGAGGATCCATTATCCAGGAGAGTGCGTGCAAACGCGGTGTCATCGACATGACTCACCACATAATGGGCACCCATGTCCCTTCGTTTCCTTGGAAACGCATTCTTAGTGGCGCAAGTAGTGGCTACTGACAAAACGTGCTTCTCAACATGATTTCTTGTTTTCTTATTGATCCTAGTGGGTGTGCATCTCACCTTAAGGTACTTCTGAAATGTAGGTGTCATATCCACATACTTATCAAAGGGAATTGTGACCTTGATACATTTGTTGCAAAACTCAGCCATCTCAGGGTCATCTTTTTGGATTTTTTATATTTCTTCTTTCCACCCTTAAGAGCACAGGGGAAGAGATTATTGAAGACAACTCAGATTCTGAAACTGAAATATTTTCAATCAAACGGGAAACTAAGTTCTGTACAAGAATGGAACTCTGACTCTGACTGGAAAGAAATTCATGAAATGAAACAAAGTGGTGCATCTACTGCTACTCCTGGTGCGTCCTCCTCAGATGGAGGTGCGGGCTCTTCATCAGGCTCGCTTGATTCATTTCTGGTGCTCCTCTCAGTCTTTTATTCTTTTTATTTTTCTGATTTTTTGATGTTTTGGGGACTTTGAAATTCTTTTATTCTGTTGCTGAAGGTGATGATGGTGGTGATGCTGCTCACCTGCCTCCAAGTTCTCCTCAGGTAGAGACTTGGTGGCGTCCTCCTCATATTCCTGTGTTCGATTAGGTATGGTCATAGTACTTCCGCTCCTGAGGGACATATGATTCACATTATCGTACGAAAGGATCTCATGTTCAGATAGAGAATAATATGAGCAATATACCTGATCTCGTGGTCGATGCTGACCCTGATTCAGGCTATTGGGGTTAGCCTAAACCTGGGCGGGAATTGGAGTCCTTAGTGCCATCTACTGATCCTGGTGGCATGAGACACGGTTCAGATCTGTCCTTATGTCATGGTAATCACTCTGCATTTGCTGAACCCTATCGGTTAAAGTATGGATGGTCAAGGTGAGGGACCTCAAATCTCTAGTGGGTGGGGTATATTGCTACTGACTAGAGGACGAGTGATTCTGCTATCTATATTGGCCATGTTGGTCCTGCCGATACTGTTGTGGTTGGGACTATGAGGTGTCAGGTGGTGGGGGCCCTGTTTCCCGAGTGGAATGTGCGCTGGTGCTGGTGCTGTTGAGGCTGGTATCCTTGTCCTGACCGGGACTGCACAAAAAGCGGTGCGAGGATGGAGCTGGTTTCCTGGTAAGCTAGGGGGGTCGGTGTGACTGACCATTCCCTATCCCCGACTGTCTGTCGATGAGGTCATGGTTGTACCACATCCCGTTTATCTCAAACACCTGTGGAGGCTCCTCGTAGACTGATTCCACTTGTGGGGGAGTGTTGCTCCTGTTGAGTGTACTGTTGCTCCTCAACCCAGCTGCTTTGAGGCCCCTGTACCTGCTCCTTTACTAGGTGAACTCGATGTACAGGTGCAGGTGGTGAAGAAGGGGTAGGTAGTCGTATCTTGACTACCTTCTGATAACATGGGAAAATGGAGGGTCGCACGGTCTCATAAGGCGAGACCGCGGTCGATGAGTTAACCACTCAACCTTTCCGGGTCAGTCAACTATAAACCCCCAATAGAAGTAAAGGCAACGCATAGTGCAAGTGAGGTTAAAATTTTATTTTCTCTACCCTAGGATGCACAACAAGCATGTAGAGGTCGAACCATAGAGAGTAAAATGGTAGCCTTAGGTTTTTCATGTACAACCAAGTCATTCATTTATATAGATCTTTTTGTGGGAATTTTTTTATTTTTTTATTTTATTCTTGTTTTTTTTGTGTTTGATATTTTGAATTTTTTAATTTCTTTATTTTTAATTTTTTATATTACTTTCTCTTTTATATAAATATTATAGCATGTATAAGGATTTATACATATAAAATAGAGTAGTACATTTATAAATATTATTAAATATAGATAAAATTCAGAAAATAAAATTTTGTTGGGGTTTTAATATTTTTCTAATGTTTTTGTAATTTTCTAGGAATTTTTGGTAATTTTTATGCTATTTTTAATGTCAAAAAATATCCCAAATAAATGATTAATTAAATACCTGAGATTGGTTTGGATTTTAAAAATAGTAAATAAATCCCAAAATTATCCAAATCAATTTCAAGATATAAATATTTATATAAATCAAATTATAAAACAACAAAATACACTTTTGGATTTTTAAAGAATTTTTTAGATTTTTATGAAAGATTTTGGCTTTCTTTTTAATTTTAGGCCTTTTGGTTTTCCATTTTTAGTGATTTTTGGTCTGTAATAAAATAGGTCAAAATATACTACATACAAGTTTTTGGGAATTTTTAGACAATTTCTATTTTTTTGGTATTTTATATGTTAAATAGGGAAGAAATAGGCTCCTTTTCATTTTTAATAAATAGATAAAATGCTCAAAAATGTCAAATAAAATGAGAGAATGGATATGCATGACATAAAATAATTATCCCTATTTTGTGTAATTTTAGTAGCATATTAGCTATATTTAATAAATAAATAAAACATACAAAAAACAAAGTCCTTGTAGGGGCATTTTTGCAAATAAAACAAATTTCAGGGGGATTTGTGCAAATTTGCCTGAAGAAAATTGCATTTATTTAATCTTTAAAGACCATTTATCAAATACAAAACCTGCCATGTCTTTTATACAAAATGCCCATCATGTAGGACTACACTTGAAGAACCTAGGAAGGACCAAAATGCAAAAACAAAAAAGTTCAGGGACCTTCCCGTGAATTTCACAAAAATATACAACATTCATTTCATTTTATTGGACTTTATATAAATACAAAAACTCACAAGGGTATCACTTTAATTTCGCCACCTCACGTGGGACGGCATGTGAGGTGACGTGGACTGGACCCAAATACAATTTAAAGAAATACAGGGGCCTATTTGCAAGATGTCCATTTATTTTTAGACGTGATAATTTATTTACAGCATTGAATATTAAATATACAAAAGGCGGGGTTAAATATGCAATTACCTTAATTATTAGGCGTTGGCGAACGACGGGGATCGTCACCCTTGTACACGTGGCGCTCGCACAACGACGGATATCGGTTCACGGTTGGACAACTCTGGTTAGATCGCTCGAAGCGATCCGACGTTCAGGGCGATCCTTCATCCAACGAATGGCGATCAACCTGGCGTGGAAAGAAGATCCAATGGCGTGGAGAGACTCAGGAAAAACATGGCAAGAACTCCCCGCTGGCAAGTTTTGATCCGACTTCCTGGGCTTCTCCAGTCGTCTGGAAAGCTCGGAGGTGGTGCAAAAGGGAGATGGGGCTCCTCAGCATTAGGTGCATCCTTCAGGAGGTACGCTAGAGGTTAGATGATGGCGAGCAAGCTCTGGGAAAATAGGAGCTCCAAGTTCCTAGGTCTTCAGCAAATTCGACTCTTCGTGGAGGCTTTTGGCCTCTAGCACCTACAAAAAACTAAGGAGCAACACACAGAAGGTCTAGGTGGACTTATTGGGTGGAAAGCGGAGTCGGATAGCAGATGATTAAACACGGAGGAGCTCGCCGGAGCTCGACTCTGGCGACCTACGATTTGAAGATCTACGCTACAACTAAGATCTAGACGCCAATCTAAGTGCGGGAATAAAATGTTGGGATCAAAATAGACCTAAAAAAACTAAAAAGGAACAGCTCTTATACCTGAGAGAGCTCAGGGAGCAGGGTCGCCGGCGAGCGCGGCCGTGGGCGCACCTCCGTCCTCCCAGAGCTGTTTCAACCGTCGGGAATCTCCTCCTATCACGAGGAATCTCTGTACATGAAGAAACATGGCTCCTAGACTCAGATCAATGGCCAACCTTGGAAGGGAAGAGGAGGTTCATTATTTTATAGACATCACGATGCATCCTTATTGATCAGATGAATGGGCAAGATCGTGCGTATATATCGGAGATCCAAGTAGATGGCGTGTATGTACAATGATCAGTGATCATCTTTGCTAAAGTAATCAGCCATGATGGATGGATATAGCAGCTGGGAAAAATGGTGGAAACTCGGGGATTGGACAGGTCGCGTCTAATCTGGAGATGGGGGAGAGTTAATCGGCTGTCAACTTTTGACGCGACCCCATTGGGCCACGTCAGCCCGCTACGCGACAAAATATCGATATTATTCGTATTTTTTTAATATAGTAAATGATTTTATTTATTTTTTGTATATAAAATAAAAAATGTTTATTATTTAATGTAGCATTTTATTATGATTTGTTTATTTTTGGTGTATTTTATTAGTAGTTAATTTTAATAGTGTATTTATAGGTATATTTGCCTATATTTTGTACATTTTTATTTTTATTTTGTATATTTTATTTTATTATTGTATTCTTTTATTTTATATATTTATAACTTATTTTGGGATGTATAAATGTATTTTTATTATATTTTTATGATGTAATTTGTACATTTAGATAAATAGATATGTATATTTTATAGGTATATGTATAGGTAATTTACCTATGTTTTATATACATCTTTTATTTTAATGTATTTTATTGCGTTTTATTTTGGATTTATATTTCTAATAAGGTATAGACAATATTTACAATATTATAAAAATATAGAGAATAAAGAATGAAATCCACTTTTATTTATATATAAGTAATAACTAAGTATTTTGCCTATGTTTACACATAGACTTTTTAATTTTATTTTTCTTTTTAGTTTTTTTAGTTTAATATGCACATATGTTATAAATAATAATTACAAAAATATAAAAATATAAATTTGTAAAAATAATGAATAATGAATAAATTGAATATTTTAATCGGTTTAATATACAATGAGGGTAAAAATCCCAATTCTCACACAGTAAATCCAAAAAATATGAAATCACCACCATTAAATAGCTTGTGAAAAGTTATATATAATAGAGTTATTTTGATATGTTTTGAGTTTTTATTTGAAAGATATGGGTCTGGGAAGTTGGCTGTTTGGCTTTTTATTTTGTGTGTAAAATTAACACAGTGTATTATTTTTGTACAAACTCAACTTTGTATTTTTATTCACATTATTATCCACAACTTTAATGTACAAAGTTCCTTTGATGAATAAATAATAAAGAATAAAATAGGTGTCAAAATAAATAAAGAAAGAATAAAAGAATTGGGTTTTCATTGTATTTTTGCCCTTATCTCCCCCTACTTTATTCCTTGTCGACCAACTCAATTCTTGACTTGGTCTCGGGGTTTAGGGTCATAAAATATCTTTGATATTTTATTCCTTTTTCTTTTCTTCTCTTTATTCTATAATTTTGGCATTAAAAACCATGTTTTACGTATAATTAATTCAATAAATAATGAGTGTTTATATGCACAAATTAATGATATTTACATGTATTATCTAGGGTTTTTAAGGCTAAAATGATAGAATAAAGGTGATGAAATGCAGATTCAGCACCTTCTCAGTCAATTCCTCCACTTATTTCGGCAATCGTGAAAGCGCCTCAAGGTCAATGACCCTTTTGTGGATCTGTTCTACCATGGTGAGCTTATTAGCTATTATCCCCACGCTAGGGATTAGGTCATCCATCAGATCTGTTACAGTAATCCTAGGTGTCTCATTAGATAGGATAAAGGGAGACACTTGATAGGCTCTGGTGGCCTGAGATCTGCCTGTTTCTGCCATCTGCTCTAGGATCTTCCATACGACATCTTCGTTCTTATTCAGATAGTTACCTCCACAGGCTGCACTCACTAACCCCTACATTTCAGGGGTCATACCACAGAATAAGGTCTGGACTAAGATCGCCTTGGTAATGCCATGGCAAGGGCATTTTTGTGTCAAATCATTGAATCTATCCCATGCTTCATGAAATGGCTCATGGGGACCCTGGAAAAAAACTAGTGATTGTCCTTATCTAGTTAGTCCTACTGAGTGGGTAGAACTTCTTCAAAAATAAGTCTTTGAATTGCAACCAGGTCGTACATCTAACTCGGAGATTCTTCAACCAATGGGCAACCTTATCTCCTAAGGCAAACGGGGTAGCCTTCAACCTGATGTAATCTTGTCCAACCCTAGGATGGCTAAGGTTGTTACACACCAACTCTAAGTCTCTAAAGAAAGCATATGGTTCTTCTTTTGCATTTCCATTAAACTTCGGTAACAACCTAAGGAAATGGGGCTTCAGCTCAAATGCCTCTGGTGGTGCCTCAGGTACGAGCCAACTATGTATCTCATTCTCAGCTGCGTTATAGGCATCTACCATCAGTCTGTCTATTCCATCCGCCTCAATCACCTGTCCCATCCTAGCCATAAGATATGCATTCAGTTGCTCAGCTCTAGCTAAACGGGTAAGGACTCGATGCATAGGGTCATCTTTGTGTTCCGATTCGTCAGGGTGTTTCTTAGGCATCTTGGTCTCAGGTTCGTCGTCCTCTTCACTTGAATAAATAATGTGGTCTTGGTTAGAGGATGTAGTAATGAAGACCTTCTCACAGAGGCAAAGGTCTTCCTCGATGAGATGAGAGGAGAGAAAGTGAATGGTTTGAGGGTGACCATCCCGAGAGTGAGAGATCCCGAACTCAAGAGGGTCATGAGCTCAGGTTGACCCAAGTTGCGCTTGGACCTTTGAAAATATACTTCTTGAGGGGTTTAATGAGAGATTCGTGAAGCTCGAATAAATATCCCCTCAGTCAGTCATCTTTGATGGCAAAAAGAATCGGGAGCACATGTGTGTGAAGATAGGATTTGACTGCTACCTAAAGCAATCAATTGAATCACAAACCCTGAGTTCACACTCAACACGGTGAAGGACACAAAGCCGGGTCCGATTAATCTGGTTGATTTAAGTGTGATTTTCAAGAAAAGTTAGCAAGGTTACATGATGGACTATAGGGAAGTCAGCTCAATGCTGGCTGTGTCTCCCTTGTTTAACCCGTCGCCTAAGATACCAACACCCTTCCTCTCGTAGCTCATATCACCAGCTTACTCGGTTAATACCAATGAAGTTCAGGGACCTTCCCCTATCTACCTACCAAAGTAGGTGGAGGCTGACAACGCTTGTCACTTCACCCCCCCCCACCCCCCGGGGTGGGGGGATTACTAAGCAACTTGTCGCGTCGCACCACTGCTTCACCCTATCTACTTGCTGAAGCAAGCGGAGGCTACTTGGTGTTGGTCAGTTGAACTTCGAATACTTCAACCTATGATATTCACTAAGAGCGGGGTAGGTTGATATGGAAGGCGGGGATTTGGACTCTATCTTAGTGTGTGCACAAACTCTCTGTACCCTCACTCAGCCTGAAATCAAGGTCAGGGTTACTCTCCCGTAAACAAAATTTCCAGTTTAAGTTGAATTTTTTTGATCAATTCGTTTAGCAGTCCCGATTTTAAGTTAGAAGACCACTTGATTAGTCCAACACACAAGGCACACTTATCATCCAATCCCAATTTCCTTTAATCCTAAGTTGTAAAAATAAGGTGAAGGGAGTCGAGAAAAGCAGATGCACAATAAAATAATGATGTATGCCAAGTTCAGGAGACTTACAATGATCCTCGCGCTCTACATGCAGGATGTAAAATAGAATTGAAATTTTACACTAAATGAATGCAAGCGATGAAAAGTCGCTCCTAGACAGGCAGTTCTATTAGCGAGTGAAGAATGAATTTAAATTTGGCTAAAGTCCTGCGGTCTAAGTACGTCTTTTAATGGTGAAGTGTGGTCCTAGATATTACGAGCACAAACAGACTGAGGAAGCTCTAAGATCCGTGAGTGCATGATCTATATTACGTCAAGAAACCACACAACACAGAGAGTCCTTTTAGTTCGGTTACGCATGCGAGAACCCAAATGGGAACTGCTTTAAATGTAGACTTTTTTTATAAGTTCTCTCAAAGCCACTCAGTTCAATTCAATGCGGGTTCTTCGGCTCGCCTGACGAGTTGCCTTCGATGCTTCATGTCCCTCGCACAAAAATAAGGCGATGGTTATAGAGATAGACACAAAATAAATACTGAAAATCAATAGAGATATATTCACAAGAAAAATCGGGGATCAGACTATCCGGGGATGGAAAACCTAACATCTAGATCCTTTTAGAATTTCGTTACAGTCGGCCAAAATTTAGATATATGAAAACAGGTTTTTAGGGAATTTTTTTTCTTTTTGAGTGCAATTAAAAATGCAATGCAATTTTTGACTAAGTTGAGGGACTAAAATACAAATTTCATTCAAACAATGTCCAAAAATTATGATATTTAGCCAAAACATGTATGAATGCAAAATGAAGCTACTATATTTTTTGGAATTTTCTGACTTAATATGTATTAATTATGAACAAAATATGCAGACTAGGTGATTTTCACAAATTTAATTTTAATAAATAGCAAACCTAGTTATTTTCAGGAACTAAAATTATCCTGAATACTTTTATGTGAGACGAATCCAGGAAAATTATAAGATCCTAAAAATAATTTATCTGTGACCTATTAAAAATTAATCAAGCAAATCACCAAACAATTTATTTTGACCTCGATGTGCATGCAAATGTGATATTTTTTTGGCACAAAATAAAACTCTCTACCTACTTTGAATTTTTTGTAATTTTCATAGTAAGGATTAATTTAATATTGAATTAATGGCAAGCAGTGGGTAAAATGTTCATATTCTACAAAAATAATTATATTAAATAATCCATAGCTCATAAAAATCAAACAAACATTCACAATGATAAAACATGAGTCTTTCTACAATATGCATTTTTTAGAATGGTAATTGATGTGAAAATGACACACAAAATGAGACTCTAATGCAGGGGTATGAATGCAATTACAGAAATAAAGTTGATTGAATAAACATGCACATAAATGGTTATGCAATTACCTATACGCCTGAGGGCATTTATGCAATATCTCCAGCTCATCACGTGCGTAGCACGTGATCGTAGCTAGGCAGAGGCGACGACGTGGTTTCCAGAAGATGCAAGGGCTTGGTCGTAAATGTCCACCAGGGCACGTGCACAGCATGTGCATGATCTAAAGCTGGTCCTCCTTACAATTGGTAGGAATCTCAGGGGTTTCCCTGCGAATTCCCTCTCGTGCACATGCTACTCACGCAAGTTTCAGTTCTTCGTGGATTCCAAGGGAAACGGGCCTCCTCCTTGCAAGCGGATATGGTGTGGAGGCGTGAGCTGCTCATAGCCGCGTGAGGAGCATTAGAGAACTAGTGGTCGCATGGCCGCACGAGATGCGGTTGGTCAGGCTTGTGAAGGCGGAGTGGCGGAGCCAAGCAGGAGGCTTGTGTGGGGCGGTCGAGCGAGGAGGTGGGATCTGCTCCTGCGATGGCGCATCACCTCTAAGGGGGGTCACGCCGGCGAAGACGAGATGCGTGGCACGACCGGTTGTGCTGGACGCCGTGGGGGAAGCGCGACTGTGTGTCGAAGCAGGCAACTCCTGGCTCCAGGCAAGAGGTGTTGGTGAAGTGCTTGTCGAGGGAGTCCTGTAGGAGGACTGGATCGCGGATGTGGTTGTAGGCGCAAGTCCACGCGCGACGATGGCGTAAGGGGGGACGTGTGGGGCGAAGGTGAGGGTGGAAATGGAGTGTGGTAGAAGGGGATGGAGTGGTTGGAGTCAGAGATGGAAGGAAGAAAGATGGAACGAGGTGGTGATGAGGAAAACAGGGGAATGATGCAAGAACAAGGGATTTGGTTCAGAATAGAGGAAAGGGGGACGTGGGAGAAGAAGAAAAAGAAGAAGAGGAAAGCAAAGGAGGAAGAAGAGATAAAAGAAATGAGGAAAGAGATTATACCTGGGGTGATGAATCCTCATTCATCACTCTTTACTCTTTTATTTTAGCTAAAAATCTTTGTAAAACACCATGTATATGTTTGTAAATAGAATAAATTACCAAATAGCGTGCATTGTATAAATAGCAATAATTAGCATGTTTTTGTGCAAAAATAAAAGAATAAAGAAATAAAGAAAAAGAGGGAAATATTTAGAATAAATATTAAGTGACCTAAAACCAAGGGAGGGCCCAATACAGGCTTGACCGCAAAATAAAATTAGTAGAGAGAGATAGGGCCATTCATCTGTGTACATATATTCCCTCTTAGTGTATATATTTTATTTTCTCCAAATAAAAATAATTATGTGTTCCTCATAATGTGTATATATTTATAAAAATAAAATAAAAATGAGAAAATTAAAATAAAAAGAAAAAGAAATAATTTCTCTCTCATCAATGTACAAATATCATGTATATAAGAATAAAAGACCTATTTATTTTACCCTTGTAAATAATAATTAAAATTCAAATAAAAATTATTTTATATCCCAAATTTCATGATGTAAATTAATAAAATATAAAATTGGGATAATTGTACATAAATAAAATAATAAATAAAAATAAAAAATACATAGGTATTTATACCTGTATATAATAATATATAATGTATATACATAATTTATTTTTCAAAAAAATAAATAAAAATCATTAAAAAATACTTTGAGAATAAATAAACATTTTTTATTTTGAAAATATTTTGAAATAAAGTCTTTTTCTATTTTATTTTGAAATTTCAAATCATTTTCCAATGGAATTTTCTCATTGGTCCACAGGGGATTGTTGACCCCCGGTCAACTCTCCTCCCGTGGACCACATTTCCGCGGATCCTCGCACCGACCCGATTTTGCCGATTTTTCGCATCTCAATCCGCCTCCCATTTCCTTAAATCCTGGGCTCCGATTGGCAAGCATACATCCATGATCCACACCCGACCTTCTTCCTAGGGATCCGTGCACCGATTTGCTCACCTGACTCCCATGTTCTCGGACCCCTACTCCTACAAAGCCTCAGCTCCAGCCGCAATTTCATGCACCGTCGGCCACCATCTTCGACTCCTAGGACATCCACCTTCTTGCCTTGAGTGACAGCAAGCCCTAGGAGGTGTTGCAGCGAGGAAAGAGGCACCCTAGCCCCAGGTCCGGTGGTCATCGCCGCCGTGCTCCGCCATCGGCGAGCTCGAGCCTCTGGAGGCGTCGCTCCATTGAGGCGAGGATCCCAGGAGACTCAGCATCTCCAGCCTAGACGCTTCCGATCATCAGGTACCCTTCCTAGCCCGTAGCATAGCTTGACTTCCTATCTTTAGGTTTTGCGCCACCGACCTTCGCCGCCTGATTCACGATCATCCGACCACTCTTTTCGCTTCCCGACCATCTCATCACCTCCACGAGACTTCTCTCCACATTCTTCGCACCTCCGATCATCCTGGTTTGCCCCGGAACTTAGACTTAGGTCCTCTACTGTCGCCGCTCGCCGGAGGACAACGCTCCGACTCCCCCGACCGCCCAATCACCCGCTAATGGGTCAGGGCAGTTTGCCCTCGACCCCGCTTGCTTCCTGTGCAGGTATCAAGGCATAAGGACCTCATATGGAGGTTCTAACATCGGTACACAGCAGCTCCAGCTTCTCTTCATCGCCGGGGACCCTGCAGGTCCTCCCGACCCCATCGAAGCTTACCATTAGCTGCGGACAACCTTCACCATCAATTCGCCCATCTCAACAGCTCCGGAGGAGGTCTCCATCGTGCGCCACGGCCGGGCGATGTTCGCCAGTGAAGTGTTCTTCCAGGAGCCTCCATCACCGTTCGATCGGGCCCCCTCGCACCAGTTTCGATCTGAACCATTCATCAGCGGGAGGCTCATAGCCATACAATCCATCTGAGGATTGGATCCGAGACGTCCATCGCTGAAGGGGCATCCACCATCCACAGCCGTCAGATCACACGTAGATGCCTTGCAGCCGTCAGATCTTAATAAAGGGGTAATATCACATAGCCCCCTCTTTCTTTAGCATTTATAGTTTAGTCCTGTAAATACTTAGAGTAGTTGTTTTTATTGGGTAATTTGCACTTTAGACCCTAGTGTTTTTAGTATTTGCAATTTAGTCCCTGTGTATGTGGAGCATGTGCATCGATACGTGACTCATGGAACATTTGCATGTTTTATCCTAGAATTTTGAGTTGTTATTGTTTACACTTTTATAAATAGGAATGATAGTTATACCCCTCTGTATGTGAATCGCGTGCTATCCGCGTGCTTGTTTGGGCTTTTTGCAACTTTGGCCCCGGATTTATCGTGCATGTTATTATTTGGCTGAAAGGTTTTTATTAATTGCACTTTGGTCCCTGTGTGTTGTGCCCTTTCTATTGGTTGAATAAAATAGCAAATTAAGTCCAAATTTGGTGAAATTTGTACACGTGGTCCTTGCCACTGTGTAAAAATTTCACTACTTTTTTTGGAACATTTTTGAGTTGTTTTGATATTTTTAAAATTCAAAAACTCTTGTTTTTGCTACTGTTTGAATTATAAAATCAACTAAAAATATAAAAAAATATCTAAAAATTCTAAAAAAAATGACTTACTCTTTTTTGTGTTTTCTTGCTTCAGTCCAATTTCTGCTCATTTTGGATTTATAAAACCCCTAAAAACTATAAAAACCTAAAATCCTTATAAAAATTACTAAAAATTATAAAAAAAATGCAATTTTTGTTCTTATAGCTTAGTTTTTGTTTGTAGTTTGATATAAAATTGCCTCTAGATTTTTAGATGTTATTTAGATATTTTTAAATAACCTTTCTAATCTGGCTGCACATTGAATTCAGTTTTCTTCCTTATTTCATTTTTATAAAATTTACAAAAAATATACAAATTTGAGAAAATTACCAAAAACACTTTAAAAAATCATAAAATCCAAAAATAATTTTATTTTAATTTTCTGGTTTGTCCTTGTGTGTTTAAGAAATTATTGATTGTGCTATTTTTGCCTTTTTCTTTATTTTCTTCATAATTAAACATCACAAAAAAATTTAAAATCTATAAAACCCACCAAAAATATTTTCCTTATTTTATTTCATTTTCTGACTACTTCGTAGACCGCTTGGCCAATCCATGCTCCTTGTGTCCGACCCTGGTCGCTATACCAGATTAAATAAATAACGAGATCGCTATTCGATTTGAGTGACTATTTGATTTATTTGGTGGTCTTATTTTCTTGTTGAGTCCGATTCGAGGGATTGAGGTCGCAACGACCAGTGATATGTATCTCCCTTAGTCTCTCGGTTTTTTCGGCTCATTAGAATGGCGTCATTGTTAGGGAGCACGGCTTAGTAGTCGTTTTAATTTTTGGTTTTCGTTCGCAGCTTTTTCCGCGGCTTTTCGTTTCTTTCACGATTATCGCAGCTTTTTTATTTCTTTTTATTTTATTTTCTTTTTGTTTTTGATTTTGTTTTATTTTATTTTATTTTGTTTGTTTTTGTTTTTGTCTTTGTTTTCTTTTTTTCATATATTTGTTATTTTATTTTATTTTCTTCTGATTTTTATAATAACTGCGTCTGATACTCTTCTGTTTGATTTCGTTGCGAGGCCTCAAGGGCTGAGGCAGCTCTCTTCGGAAAGCCGAAGCGACCGCGGAAGCCGGAGGTGGCTCCCTTCTGTACGGAGCCGTAGGAGAGCGCGAGGAGTTGAGCATTAGAGAGGAGAGGATAGATTAGGGTAGATTAGTTTATTTTTCTGTAGACTTTGTTATTGTAATAATATAGGGACTCAGAGACTCTTTCAGCCTTGTGGATTGTCGGGGTTTGTTTCGACGAGCACCAATGTGCTCGGGGGCTCCCATCGGATTTTTCGCGATTTTGTTTTTCACGGCTTTTATTTTTACTTTGTTTTCCCGAGATTTGGCCTTAGCTTAGGAATTTCTGTGCATGCGGTGTAATTGATCAGGAATCCAGCCTAATTAGATTGCTTGTTCCTATAGACTATCTAATTGGACCTAATTAATAATTAATAAAGAAAAAGCTAACCTGGTCACTCGAGGGGTCACGTGCTGCTAGAGGCCGTATACAGCGCTGGCAGGATTCGTTGTGGTGGACACCGATCGGCATCAGAGACCGGAACCCGACCCCTCCCATTGACCCGTTAGCTACCGTTCTCTCCGTGTAGAAATTTTTGTTAAGGCTGATTTCTTCGCTGCATCATATAGGTAGTTTTATTCTTGTCTTTACTTTTATGCATAGATCACCCTGCATGTAGACTGCTGGAGTCACGTACGCATCTCCTACAATGCATGCATCATTGATTTCTTCGTGCATCAGCTTTTTCGTCTTCTCCCCCCGATTTTTGGACTTAATAAAATCAGGAGAATCAAAAAAATCATCAAGAGATTGTTTTTTATTTGAAAAATACTTAAAAAAAAGAAAGCCCATAAAATTGGGGCTGCTAGAGCAAATTGGACTTAAAAATCACTTCACCAAAAAAATCTTGTATTGGGACAGTAACCCCCACATTGTATGGTTTGATTGGGCGAGAGAGTGACCCACACCCTAGGTAGAGCCATATCTGACCCTTCTTCAGACTACTACTTCTGGGCTAGTCGTTCTCCAGTGAGGATCGCTCCAATTTCTGGTAAAGCAGGCCGCGATATCCTTAATAGAGCGAGCCGATCGGGTAGCCAGTAAATGGTCCGCGGCTTGTAATGGTTGGGAAAGATCTAGTTCGGGATCAGGACAGTCTCTTGGGGGCGTTGAATTCCCAACAGCTCGCTTAATCGCTCTGTTAGACTATTTTATCATCGAAATAAAAAAGACAACATAAAAGACCGAACTCTTACGGTCATCAGTTCGCGTTGCGTTGGTGAATTTGGGATTTGATTGACCATCCTGTTTGCTTTCCAGATCCCATCCGCCTGACTCGCCACGATCAAGATGATGGTTCGGAGGTCCTTAGGCAGCCTCTGGCTGCACCGCTTACGAGCACTCCGACCCGTTCATCTAGGTTGGCTCGCGAGAGCCGAGACCCTCTCTTCGAGCCTGAGTTCGCTTCCATCCTGTCCCCCCCACCCGACCACCTTTCATCGGATAGGCTTGAGGTGTCTGATCAGAGAGAGCAGCAGTCAGATATTTCAGCACCTGAGATTGGGTTTTTTGCCTTGGTGGAGACCATGGCCGGCAGCAACGAGGACCGCATCGGAGGTCTAAGAGCAGAGCAGACATACGTATTGGACCAGGGTGCAATCAACAACACCTTGATAACTTCCCTCGAGATGATGCAGCAACAAATTAGAGATCAGGGAGCTTTCATGGTGGAGATGCGTAGAGAGATTGAGAGGATGAGAGAAGAGAGAGATATCAACCGAGAGCCGCAGGAGCGGGTGATATTCCAGATCAGCCTGACGAGCCAGTTCAGCTAGCAGCAACAGCCAGACCGATGCGGGAGTTGCATAACCCTGGATCGACACTTACACACCAGTAGATCGTGCTTCCGGCGATTGTAGGGGATTTCAAGTTCCCCCCTCAGACGATTCAACTTCTTCCCTGTTTCCATGGGCTCACGACTGAGGAGCCACATCTTCATCTCCAGGAGTTCGAGATGATCTGCAGCACCGTCTACGATCGACAGGTGGATGAGGACACCATTCGGATGATTGTTTTTCCGTTCTCCCTGGTAGACAGAGCAGCCAACTGGCTGAAGCATTTGGGGAGATTTGTGATCATCTGGGAGCAGCTCCGCACCGAGTACTTGAACAAGTACTATCCACTCAGGCGGACGAATGCAGCGAGGGCCCTGATCAGCAAATTCTCCATGCTCCCCAACGAGCAGTTCCATGAGGCAAGGGAGAGGTTTAGAGAGCTTACCGATAGATGCCCGCACCATGATATCTCGAAGTCGAACCTAGTTCAGAGCTTCTTTTGCGGGCTTACACCAGAGCTGCAGGGCTTGGTGAATGCATCATGTGGTGGTTCCTACTTCGCCAAGGATGAGGATCAGGTCTGGGCCATCTATGAGGAGATGGCTGAGAACTATACAGTGATGTCCCAGACCCAACTCTACACTCAGGGACGCCCCCGGCCACAAGTCGTGCAGTTTCAGAGGATCGCACGGGTCGATGCTGATCCATCTACTTCGTCAGCGGCAGCAGCACAGACCGAGTCGACGGCCGCTGACATGGGTATCATCAACGAGAAGCTGGACCGGATCGAGCTGATTGAGAAGAAGCAGTGCCAGAGCATGACGCAGATCGATCAGATGGCACAGACGTTGAGTGACCTAAAGACACAAATCATGTGTCTCTAGGAGGCACAGACGGCTTCTCAGTCCCATCTTAGGTCACTGGTAGACACCACCAGCAGCAACAGTTTGGCCCAGCCCTCCGCCCAGTACCAACAGGTTCACCATGTGTAGGCGGAGCCCTACCAGCCGCAGCGGCAGCAGTACGACCCGTCACCACCATCTCAAGACAGCCTGATGGTGGTGCATCAGCGGGACCAGCCCTTGGCAGTACTCCCACCACCCACTTACGAGCAGGAGCCATTGATGGATGTCAACGGGATATGGTATGACCGACCCTAGCCCGGTATCCGACGAGACCATCTCGGATTTCGCTGGTCAGCTGGAGGCACCAGTTCCCAGCAGCAGCCTCCAGTTCAGGGTGGCCAGTATGGCCAGCAGCGAGAGACTCACCAGCAGCCCCAGTTCCCAGCACACCAGCAGCCATCCCATAGCAGAGAGCAGTATGGTCCTCGTCCCTATCAGCAGGGACATTCTTGGAGGCAGCAGCAGCCTCAGCCGCAGTATTACTCGCAGTACCCCTCTTACCCTCACTAGCAGCAGCAGCCTCATTACCAGTGAAGCCACCCGTCAGGTTCTCATGGGCCGACCTATGAGAACCATGCACTTGATGACTTATCCCGCCTCATGTCCGAGCAGCAGGCCACATTCCGACGGGAGATGAATGAGTTTCGTCAGGAGATGAGGGAGATTGTGAGAGGGAAGGCTGTCATCCCTGCCCAGATCGAGTCGAACCCCGAACAGCCTGAAGAGGAAGTCTGAGCAGGTAGAGTTCATAGAGACCACCACTCCTAGTGATTCCCTTGGTGATATTACTGCATATATGTTTGATGCTGATTTTGTCACACTTAGGAGCGGTAGGATGCCAGCAGGCGGCGCCTCGTCTGAGTGACGACCCCATGACACTTCAGGAGCGCCGGGCGAGGAGGAGAGCGATGCTGATGCCGCTCATACACATGATGATGACGGTGGTGCTGACGCCACCAAGGACATTGATCCAACCGACGGTACTGAGGCCCTCGTCTTGCCAGATGGAGGAGGTGGTACTGATGCCACCAGACTAGTTGCCGAGCTAGAGCGCGGTATTGATGCCGCGAGTCCAGATGCTGAGGGTGGTGTTGAGGCCACCATTTTCAGTTATACTGCTAGTCCTGTTGTTTTTCCTGCTATTCATGTATTTCAGGACATTTCTGCAAATAAAGGAAAGGGTTTGCTATTTTCCGATCCACCTGTGTTGATTGATGATGTATGTGTGGATTCTGTCGTGCTTGAGCAGCCCAGACCCGATACTAGTCCTTCATCTGAGAAGGACCTAGCCGTCCCCTTTCCCTAAGCACTCCGATTGGCTAAGGGGCATAAAAAAACCCAAAAAAGTCCCATCAGTTAGAGTTCAGCCAGCACATGATGGACCGATTTCAGATACAACTGACTCTACAGGAGGCATTGGAGTGCATACCTCTCTTCCAGAGATCACTCAGAGACAGGACCACAGTTAGGAGGAAGAGGCAGAACCACCAGCCAGAGATCCATGTGTTCACTCGCGCCACTTGCTTTGCGATACAGAACCGTCTGCCAGCCAAGAGGCCAGATGTAGGAGCCCCGTATGTCAGATGCCATATTCAGGAGCAGAGGTTTGATCGTACTCTATTAGACAACGGGTCTTCGATCAACCTACATCCGGCAGCCCTACTCGACCGCTTCGAGTTGGGCCCTCTACGATAGAGCAGGACGGTCCTTCAGTTTGCTGATCGATCTGTCAAAAGGCCGAAGGGGTTGCTGAAGGACGTTGTTGTCACGATTCAGGGCCTGAAATTCTCTGTGGACTTCGTTGTGTTGGACATGGAAATCCCTGAGTCCGTGACCAATACCCCCATCATCTTAGGATGCCTGTTCTTGTCCACAGCCAAGGCAGTGTCCGATAATGATAGCAGGAAGGTATACTTTCACGTTGAGGGTGGGAGTATACAAATAGAGACGATCGAGGAGACTAGATCCAGAGATTCAGCTTGCTCTGAGCCACCATCAGATTCAGAGCAGATGACAGAGGCAAGGCGAGACATCCACCATGACTGCGATTTTGTGATTACAGATGACGTAGCAGTTTGGGCAGATCCAGCAGCATAGGCCATCCTCTCATCTTCAGAGTTCGCTGATGCACAGATGCTAGCAGAGGAGAGCTTGGAGAGCATATCCCTAGTCCAGGATACATCTCAGGCAGCAGAGCCGGTTCCCGATCGTGAGGCTTATTTCTCTTGTGATTCTGATACTGATCCCTCGGAGTTAGATTTCGACTGGGTAGAGTTTGATGAGTTGATACTATATCTGACTTCCACAGAGCCTACAACTAGGGTGGAGACTGATCCCGAGCAGAGCAGAGAGATACCAGCAGAGCAGTTTTCACCAGATTCAGATTGTAAGTGAGAGTTCTCATTCTCCCATGCAGATTTGGTCGCATTCACTCAGACCTTTCAGAGGCCAGATCTGCCAGCACCGAGTTGTCCAGAGCTGAAGCCGTTACCATCATCGCTGAAGTATAGGTTCCTTGCGGGTGAGCATGAGATGTACCCAGTCATTATCTCAGCGGATTTGACTGGAGAGCAGGAATCTCGTATGATGGGGGTTCTTGAAAAGAACCACAAGGTGATTGGATGGAGCGTAACCGATCTCCAGGGGATAAGTCCGGCCATGTGCTCCCACCATATCTATCTCGAGGAGGACACGAAGCCGTCGCGTGAGTTCCAGCGACGGCTGAACCCGAACCTTCGAGATGTTATCATGAAGGAGATCTCGAAATGGTGGAGCACCGATTTTATCTGCCCCATCTCCGACTCCAAGTGGGTCAGTCCATTGCAAGTGGTGCCCAAGAAGACAGGCATCACCACAGTTGTCAGTGAGTCTGGAGAGGAGATCGCTACTCGGGTACCCACTTCTTAGTGGGTCTGTGTGGACTGCAGACGATTGAACCTGGCTACCAAAAAGGATCATTTCCCGCTGCCTTTTATTGATCAGATTATAGAGAGGCTAGTCGGGAAGAGCCATTACTGTTTCTTGGACGGGTACTCCGGATACAATCAGGTGGCCATTGCGCCCGAGGACCGGGACACGACTACCTTCACCTGTCCCTTTGGGACATATGCTTTCAGACGGATGCCCTTTGGATTGTGCAACGCTCCAGCGACATTCCAGAGGTGCATGTTGTCCAACTTTTCGGACATGGTGGGGGAGTGCTTGGAGGTCTTCATGGACGACTTTTCGATCTACGGCGAAGGATTTGATTCTTATCTTGACTGCCTAGACCGCATCCTCCAGTGATGCATTGAGGTACACCTGGTGCTTTCATGGGAGAAGAGTCACTTCATGGTGACTCAAGGGACGGTGCTTGGCCATATCATCTCCAACAGGGGCATGGAGGTTGATACGACCAAGGTGGATATCATTAGGAAACTCAGTCCACCGTCCAACTTGCGGCAGTTACGGTCTTTTCTGGGGCACATCGGTTTCTACCGACGATTCATTCATGATTTCAGCAGGATTGCCCAACCGTTGATTGATCTACTGATGAAAGACACCGAGTTCATTGTGGATGATAAGTGTCTAGCGTCATTTGAGACTATCAAGAGTCTAGTTGTAGAGGCTCCTGTCCTCCAACCGCCTGATTGGTCTCTCCCATTTGAGATCATGACGGATGCCTCCGATTTTGCCGTAGGGGTCGTGCTGGGACAGAGGAGGGATGGAGTCCCCTTTGCTATTCACTATGCTAGCTGGACTTTGGATGCTGCTCAGCGGAACTACACCATCACTGAGAAGGAGATGCTAGCCATAGTGTTCGCCCTAGATAAGTTCAGATCTTACATCATTGGATCTAGAGTGACCGTCTTCATTGATCATACCGCCATCAGGTACCTCATGGCAAAGAAGGATGCCAAAGCTAGATTGACTAGATGGATCCTTCTACTCCAGGAGTTTGACATAGAGATTAAGGATAAGCTTGGAGTCAAGAATGTGGTGGAGGATCATCTCTCCCAATTGGAGTTTCTTGAGGATTCTGAGCAGATCGAGCCTATTTGTGAGACCTTCCCAGATGAGGCGATCCTTGTTATCGCCTCTCTCCCGTGGTACGCCGATATTGTGAACTTTCTTGTTGCCAAGAAAGTTCCACAAGATTGGCCCAGGCAGCGACTTGAGGCCTTCCTCGCGAAGGCCAAGTTCTACCATTGGGAGGATCCCGTCCTTTATCATGAGGGGGGGATAGCGTCTGGCGTAGGTGCATTCCTCAGGAGGAGCACCACAGCATCCTCACTTACTGCCACAAGCTTGAGGCAGGAGGACATCACTCTGGGAGGAGAACGGCACTGAAAGTGCTCCAATCTAGCCTATGGTGGCCTACTCTCTTCAAGGGCTCTGATGAGTTCGTGAAGAGATGTACTGACTGTCAGAGGATGGGCACTTGTGGATAGCGTGATATGATGCCAATGCATCCCATTCACTTCTGTAAGGTTTTTGACGCATGGGGCATCGTATTCATGGGTCCATTCTCTAAGAGTCAGGGATACGAGTACATTCTGTTGGTTGTTGATTATGTGAGTCGTTGGGTTGAGGCCATCCCTGCCCGAACCGTAGATGCTAGGACTGTTTGCATATTTTTGAGGAAGAATACCATTTCACAGTTCGTGGTTCCTAGAGTTTTGATATCTGACGGGGGTCTCATTTCATCAACAACAAGGTAAAGGCCCTTGCTAGCGAGTTCAGCATAGACTCGAGTAGCCACACCGTATCATCCTCAGACCAATGGTCTTGATGAAGTGTCGAACATGGAGATCAAGACTATATTGCAGAAGGTAGTCTGCCCTGACTGAAAGGATTGGTCACAGCTTTTTGACTTGGTCTTGTGGGCATATCGGACATCCTTCAAGACACCTTTGGGCACATCTCCCTTTCGCCTTATTTATGGCAAGCCCTGCCATTACCTATTGAGCTGAGACATAGGTCAGTTGGGGCAGTCACAGATATTCTTATGGATCCAGTGAGTGAGGGAGATCAGAGGAGGGAAGAGTTATCAGCCCTGGAGGAGCTACGTGATGCAGCCTTTTCGAGCAGCCTTCAGTACAAGGAGAGAGTGAAGGAGTAGCGTGATTCTCATATCAACCACAAGCAGTTTGAGCCAGGACAGCGAGTATGATTGTTCGATGCCAGGTTGAGATTATTTACAGGGAGGCTACAGAGCAAATGGAAGGGACCCTATCTGGTCAGAAAGGTACACGACAATGGGAGTATTGATATATCTGAGTTTTCTTCTAAGAGTAACCTTTGTGTTAACGGGCAGCGGCTCAAGCCATATCTAGATCATGAGCCGCTGGTCGTTGATGTTGCCCTGATTCATTTTGCGTGAGATGTGGTCTCTTGATTCACATCTATTGCATCTCACGCATGATTATCATTGTTATCCCGACTTGTATAGATCCAGTTGTCTATATCACACTATTCTTCAGTCCAACACCGCATTTGCATCTTTGATTATACTATACTTAGGGTGCACTTTACCCTAAGTATAGGGGGTGTGAGACTTTTGAGTTCCTTTTGATTCATTTCTACCTCTGTTTTGCTGCCTATACTTAGGGATATTTTACCCTAAGTATAGGGGAGGTAGACCATGTACATTCTCACTCGGATTTCCCTTTGTTTACAACCTGCTATACTTAGGATTGCTTGATCCTAAGTATAGGGGGAAACCCCCGAGTTTCTTCTTCATTTCTATTCTTTCATTCGTCTTTGTATATAGCCTTCCTTTTCACTTCCCTATACTAAGCATGAGTTATGTCTTCTTCATCGCTCTTGATTCACTCTGAGGACATCGTTCGAGCTAAGTATAGGGGGTGTCGTATATATTCCATATATACTTTAGCCGTAACTCGTACTTTGTGTGAGTGTGTTAATAAATAAAAATGGCTTATAATCCATAAAAATAAAAAATTTTTCCTTGTAAATAAAATTCTTTTATTGCACATACATAGCTATTTGTACAAAATTATTTTTGTAAAAATGTTTGTAAAAATCTTTTGTGTAAATAGTTTGTAAATATTTTGATATCAAAATTATGTATATAGTACAAAATTTTTGTAAAATGTTTTGAAAAACAAAAGTTTGCATAAACCTTGTGTAAATTTGTGTAAATATTTTGCAAAACTTGCATTCATGCATACATCCATGTTTTCAAAATATTTTTCAAAAATTTTGCACATTTGTCAAAATGTTGTAAATTGCGTCTTTGTAAATATTTATATAGTTTTTCCTGAATCATAGTTGACATTTAAACTAGCCTGGAATTAAATTGAAAAATGGAGCTTGGTTAAGATCTTAATCCACCTAATTCTAAGAGGAACCTTATAGGGCTTAGGGTTGAGATTTTTCAGGTCTATGGTGACTTAATTCTTTGAGTCCACTAGGCTATGACCATATATCATATTGATGAGCCTAAGTAGAGCACTTGACAACACACACATGGCTATTACAGACAATGGCTTTACTTGGACCAGCTCTTTACACCTAGCTCTCTACGGATGAGGTGGTGAGGAGGCAGTCTTCTTTGACTTGGGGTAGCATATGAGGGTAGTACTTCTAGGCGGAACCTCTCTTCTTCTTATAGTGAAGAAAGTGCGTCTCAACTTGGTCTTGTAGCCATGAGGTCTAACGACATGAGTTGTGGGTTGCAATAAAGCTTCAAAAGAGGGATAGTCTACTGGCTCAAGAGGAAAAACTCCTTATGTATATATGTTGCACTTTGTAGATATGTTGTAAATATGCACATCAAAAAAATGCAAAAAGAAAAAGAAAACTCCAAAAAAGTGGCGGGTCTGATAGAAAATGATAATCCCACCGGAGGTATATAGTGTAATAAAGCAAAGCTCGGTATCCATGTCCCATCTTATGAAGCTTGCAGCAGGGAGACTTAGCTACACTGGTTGAGCTCCCGGGGATACATGGCTACACTGTCCAAGGTCCATTCTCTTCTTTCCCCTCTTCTTGAGCCGGTTGAACTTGAACTTAGAAGGGAATACCCCGCTCCTTGAGGAAAGAGTTGCTAGACTAGGGCATTAGAGTTACCTTGTTGGGGAGGGTTGTCACTTTGCTACTTCTGAGGTGGAGAGCTATACCTCACTTACACAGTACAAGAAGAGTTTCATGGTCTTCAGGGTTTATGTATGTAGACTTGTTCTGATCTGGATTGTTGAGGAGTCTTGAATATAGATTAGTGGAACTTAGAGGTTGTTGAGTTTTAAACCTAAGTCCAAATAAGGTTCCGATACAGTAATAATCCAAAGATCTGACTAAGCTCCATACTTCAATTTAATGAAGGCAAGTTTAATAATCAGCATTGATTCATCTTTCCCCTCTTTTTCTTTTTCTTTTCTCTTTTTCACTTCTTTTTCAAATAAGTGTTTGCTTATGGACTAGCAAAAGTAAAGTATAGGGGGTGATGAATCCTCATTCATCACTCTTTATTCTTTTATTGTAGCTAAAAATCTTTGCAAAACACCATGTATATGTTTGTAAATAGAATAAATTACCAAATAGCATGCATTGTGTAAATAGCAATAATTAGCATGTTTTTATGCAAAAATAAAAGAATAAAAAAGTAAAGAAAAAGAGGGAAATATTTAAAATAAATATTGAGTGACCTAAAATCAAGGGAGGGCCCCATATGGGCTTGACCGCAAAATAAAATAAGTAGAGAGAGATAGGGCCATTCATCTGTGTACATATATTCCCTCCTAGTGTATATATGTAATTTTCACCAAATAAAAATAATTATGTGTTCCTCATAATGTGTATATATTTATAAAAATAAAATAAAAATGAGAAAAATAAAAGAAAAATAAAAAGAAATAATTTCTCTCTCATCAGTGTACATATATCATGTATATAAGAATAAAAGACCTATTTTATTTTACCCTTGTAAATAATTAATAAAAATCAAATAAAATTTATTTTATATCCCAAATTTCATGGTATAAATTAATAAAATATAAAATTATTGTACATAAATAAAATAATAAAAATAAAAATACATAGGTATTCATGCCTATATATAATAATATATAATGTATATACATAATTTATTTTTCAAAAAAATAAAATAATAAAAAATGTAAAAAATACTTTGAAAATAAATAAACATTTTTTATTTTGAAAATATTTTGAAATAAAGTCTTTTTTTATTTTATTTTGAATTTTCAAATCATTTTCAAACGGATTTTTCTCATTGATCCACGGGGGATTGTTGACCCCTGATCAACTCTCCCCCCTGGACCACATTTCCGTGGATCCTCTCACCGACCCGATTTCACCGATTTTTCACGCCTTGATCCGCCTCCCATTTCCTTAAACCTCGGTCTCCGATTGGCAAGCATACATCCATGATCCACGCCCGACCTTCTTCCTAGGGATCCGTGCACCGATTTGCTCACCCGACTCCCTTGTTCTTGGACCCCTACTCCTATAAAGCCTCAGCTCCAGCCGTAATTTCACGCACCTTCGACCACCGTCTTTGACTCCCAGGACCTCCACCTTCTTGCCTTGAGTGACAACAAGCCCTAGGAGGTGTTGCAGCAAGGAAAGAGGCGCCCTAGCCCCAGGTCCGGTGGTCATCGCCGCCGTGCTCCATCATCGGCGAGCTCGAGCCTCTGGAGGCGTCGCTCCATTGAGGCTAGGATCCCAGGAGACTCAGCATCTCTAGCCTAGACGCTTCCGATCATCATGTACCCTTCCTAGCCCGTAGAGTAGCTTGAATTCCTATCTTTAGGTTTAGCGTCGCTGGCCTTCACCGACTGATTCATGATCATCCGACCACTCTTTTCTCTTCCCGACCATCTCATCACCTCCACGAGACTTCTCTCCACATTCTTCGCACCTCCGATCATCCTGGTTCACCCCGGAACCCGAACTTAGGTCCTCCTCCGTCGCCGCTCGCTGGAGGACCACGCTCCGACTCCCCTGACCGCCCATTTTGCATGCTAATGGGTCGAGGCAGTTTGCCCTCGACCCCGCTTGCTTCATGTGCAAGTATCAAGGCAAAAGGACCTCATCTGGAGATTCTAACATTGGCGCACAACAGCTCCAGCTTCCCTTCATCGCCGAGGACCCTCCAGGTCCTCCCGACCCCATCGGAACTTACCATTAGCTGCGGACAACCTTCACCTTCGATTCACCCATCTCAGCAGCACCAGAGGAGGTCTCCATCATGCGCCACGGTCGGGCGAAGTTCGCCGGTGAAGTGTTCTTCCAGGAGTTTCCATCATTGTTCGATCGGGCCCCCTCGCTCCAGTTTCGATCTGAACCATTCATCAGCGGGAGGCTCGTAGCCATACAATCCATCTGAGGATCGGATCCGAGATGTCCATCGCCGAAGGGGCATCCACCATCCACAACCGTCAGATCACACGTGGACGCCTTGCAGCCCTCGGATCTTAATAAAGGGGTAATATCACTTAGGCCCCTCTTTCTTTAGCATTTATAGTTTAGTCTTGTAAATACTTAGAGTAGTTATTTTTATTTTGGGTAATTTGCACTTTGACCCTAGTGTTTTTAGTATTTGCGATTTAGTCCCTGTGTATGTGGAGCACATGCATCGACACATGACTCATGGAACATTTGCATGTTTTATCCTAGAATTTTGAGATGTTATTGTTTACACTTTTATAAATAGGAAAGACAATTATACCCCTTTGTGTGTGAATCATGTGTTATCTGCGTGCTTATCTAGGCTTTTTGCAACTTTGGCCTCGGATTTATTGTGTATGTTATTATTTGGCTGAAAGGTTTTTATTAATTGCACTTTGGTCCCTGTGTGATGTGCCCTTTCTATTGGTTGAATAAAATAGCAAATTAATTCCAAATTTAGTGAAATTTGGAAACGTGGCCCCTGCCACTATGTAAAAATTTCACTATTTTTTTGGGATATTTTTGAGTTGTTTTGATATTTTAAAAATTAAAAAACTCTTGTTTTTACTGCTGTTTGAATTATAATCAACTAAAAATATAAAAAACATCTAAAATTCTAAAAAAATACTTACTGTTTGTTTGTGTGTTTTCTTGCTTCAGTCCAATTTTTGCTCATTTTGGATTTATAAAACCCCTAAATACTATAACCCTAAAACCTTATAAAAATTATTAAAAATTCTATAAAAATAGAAAAAATGTAATTTTTGTTCCTATAGCTTAGTTTTTGTTTGTAGTTTGATATAAAATTGCCTTCAGATTTTTAGATGTTATTTAGATATTTTTAAATAACCTTTCAAATCTGGCTGCACATTGATTTCAGTTTTCTTCCTTATTTCATTTTTATAAAATTAACAAAAAATATAAAAATCTGAAAAAAAATACTAAAAACACCTAAAAAATCATAAAATCCAAGAATAATTTTATTATAATTTTATTGGTTTGTCCTTGTGTGTTTAATAAATTGTTGATTGTGCTCTTTTTGCCTTTTTCTTTATTTTCTTCATAATTAAAATCACAAAAAAAATTAAAAATCTGTAAAACCCACCAAAAATATTTTCCTTATTTTATTTCATTTTCTGACTACTTCGTAGGCCACTTGACCAATCCGTGCTCCTTGTGTCCGATCCTGGTCGCTATACCAGGTTAAATAAATAGCAAGATCGCTATTCGATTTGAGTAACTATTTGATTTATTTGGTGGTCTTATTTTCTTGTTGAATCTGATTCGAGGGATTGAGGTCACAACGAACAATGATATTTATCTCCCTTAGTCTCTTGGTTTTTTCGGCTCATCAGGTTACGCTTGGATAGTTGGAGCTTCGTGCTCCAGTTGTCTTCGCCTCTACTCAAGCGAGTGGTAAGCTCGAGGAAACTCGGGCAGCGGCTTGGAGGTGCTGCAATGAAAAGAGACCCCCGTCAAATCATGCCTAAAGAGAAGAGGTTGTTGCTCGACCAGTCTTGGATCCCTGTTGTCACCAGAGATGCTCGAGGGAGCTCTCTCTCTCTTTCTCTCTCCTGTTATCAGAGATGGCGGATGCATTGCATGGGAGGGAGCGGGTCCTTTTTAATGACAGTTGGAAGAATGGGATTTGCGGTGACGTGAGGAGATGGAGGGGTTGGTTGTGAGGTGGTTGACGCAATGGAGTAGGTGAGTGGCAAGTGCGGTTGCTTACGTCGCAAGAAGCGGAGGTTGGCGTCGTGCGTTTTGACCGGAAGATAGAGGCCAGAGGATGGGTCGCACGTCGTCGCAAGAGGCGGGGCGACAGTTGGTCGTAGAAAGAGAGAGATGAAGGAGTGGGGGTCATGCACCGCCATGTGACGCGGGCGATTGCGCTGGGCGCGGTCCCTCGAGATGGAAGAATAAGTGGTCACATGCTCAGCACGTGACCAGCCGGAGAAAGAGCGAAGGAGACGCCACGTAGCACGCAGGGGTGCGGCCACGTGGTGGGGTATTTAAAATAAATAATATAATTAAAATAAATAAATAAATAAATAAATATGGACGACATGTGGCAGTTCTAGGAACTGCTATATGTCGATCCAAAAAAATAAAAAATTAAATGTAAAGAAAAATAAAAAAGAAATAACAAAAGGGGTAAAATCAAAAGGTTGTTAACATGAAAGTTGTTCGTCTCAACGAGATCTACAACTTCCGTGAAGGATTGAAAACCAAAATAAATCATATGTACAAAGTGTATTTTTGGGTGATATCTTATAGGTATAAAATGCCGTATTTTTATGTTTTGTAATTTTTTCGTTATTTTTAAATAAGATAAAAGTCAAAATAAAATAGAGAAAATATGAAAGAAATGTTTACAACTTAATCTAATTTTTTATATTTTAATAATTAAGAAAATAAAAAGATAAAAATAAAGGGTATTTTGGTCAGCATGTATAATATACAATAGGGGCCCAAAATCCAAGTTTTAGATACGAACTCTGATTTTTATGAACTTAGTCTTGTTTTGAAGGTCTTTGAATGTATATTACTTTAAAATGAGTAAACCTAAATCGGACACTGTAAGAGAGAGATATTCACACTTGAAGGTTCATAGTCTCAAACTTGGATTTGGGTTTTATTGGACAATTTTACAAGTTAGTATTTTTTTGATATTTTTCTTTATTATTGTTAGTAATATATACACTATAAAGCTGATTTTATTTGATTTGGAGTTAGTATAAAATAGATACAAATAAGGGAAATTTTATATTTTACATGTGATATTTACATGGGGATTTGGCTTCTTAATTAAATGTGAAAATGCATGCTAAAATACAGAAATTATTCACGGGTCCATGAATGATAATAATGCACAATAAAAGGAAATATGCAGCTAATTGCTCGGGAACGAAGCTTTATTTTCAACTTTTAGAGTGATGAATCACGGATTCATCATCCCTCTAAAGTACCATAACAAAACCTCTCTCGCTTTATTAGATCTCTCTCTTATCATATTATTATTATCTTATTTTTATTTTAATTTATATTTGATACATTAAGGGTCGTTACAATCTACCCCACAAAAAAAATTCGTCCCAAAATTTTCTGGTCAAGAGACTTACCCAAAAAAACTCATGATATTTGACTCATCCCATTCCTCTATCCTCATGTTTCCTCTTCACATTTTATGGGACCAGCTTTATATTCTTATTATATTTCTTTACAATTATTTTCTTGTATCTAGGTCTTTTATGATAATATGATAATTACCTTTTTCAAGGACTTGATTGAAAGATCAACAAATAAACAAAATCACATCTTTACCTAAGAGACAAGAGTAACTAATTCAACTAAAAGTTGATACGGTTTTGTAAAGGTCAATTTGTGGGTTGTCTATCATTGAATGTGACAACAGTTAATCAAGGTGTGCAATTATAGTATGCATGGAAATACAGATTTAATCAAAGTTAAGGTATGGTAATATGTAGAAATGATAGTGGCTATAACATGTAACCATCATATATGTCAACATATATCTTTAGTTTATTTTATTTATAACTAAACAAGGATCTTGACCAACATTAATATCTTAACCAATCAAAATAATTAGATCTAGTTACCACGATCATGTATCATAGATAACCTAAGTGGTTTCATATTCAAAAAATCCAAACCTAATCACACAAGTAATATCATAAGGGAGTTTAAAGACATCAATATTGTCTAATAATTATATCATTCAATTGACACATAGTGCGTCAGATATCTGAGATATCAACAACACAAAGCATCACAAACTTTCCTAGGTAACCTCAAAGTATATGACTCATCGACTTAATGTAGCAAGAACATTTGAGAGGTTAAAAGGCATCAATATGGATTCTTTTGATATGTCTACATTCTAAATTGTAATTAAACTAATGGTATTCTAACTAGAGGCCATTCTTGGAGAAGATGGTTGCTTGTTACAATTGATCGTATATGAAGAAGCAAATACTTTATCTTTAGTAAACTTAATCAATAATCGGTAGAGTCTATGTAATGAAATCACTCCGTGGAGACATCAAGCCATACCAATCCCTTATCTAATTGTCCCTTCTATTTATTTTTCAGCTCATCCAACTCATATGGATGTAGTCGCTAGCATGACATCTATAGTGAAGTCAATATCTATTTCAAGTAGATGGTCAAGATCATTAACAACTTTATCTAAAAATATCGTATTACTTCCAAAATCTCAAGTCGCACATGAGTAACTTTTTTTAAGCCAAATAAGTCACAACCGATAAGCATTCGATAATAAAATAATCATCTCTCTTTTGTTTTGCCTCCACAATAACCAATTTAGTTTATCCGATCAACTAAATCACTTTCTCCTCCGTAGGACAATTTATAATCTTCAAGACTAGTTCTATCTCCCTACTGGTTAGCCTTCTACTACTATTATCTCCTAAAGACATGCATGTCATACTAAATTTTCGGTCTCCTACTTTTTTCTACATTAAAGGTCTTATGTCATCTATGATGCGATATCTCATGCCCATAGGAACGACTACTCTGATACCACATGTAACTGCCCGGATCCTTGGTGATCGACGAAAACATATCAAATGTCACGTCGGATCCAAATGTTACTCCAAAATGTTAATGATATCAGAAATAACAAAAGAAACCATCTTAACCTTCTACTATAAATAAAAGTATACATTTCTAAATGCAAAATCAAGATCCTTTGTTCCGGTGGACACAATGATATCCTTCCTTCAGACCTTGCAACGAGTCTCCAACTACCATTAAATTTATCCTCACATTAACCTGCAATAAAACACAAGAATATATGGTATGCGCTTAACGCTCAGTATGTGTCGAGATAAGGTCAAACTGATTACCGCAAAATCAAGTCCTCATTAGTCTAGTTTAAACACTTCATTCATAACATAAATAATCTTAACATGAGAAATTAATATTTATATAATTTTTTGATTATGAATAATAATTGCATATATTATCCATGAGTACAATTAGCAACATTTACAATTGACTATAAAGAAGTTCTTGATTCCCTAATCATTCTCATGTAAATGTATCATGTGAGTTACCTAAAAACTTCAAATCTCATATGCATAAAGGTACCACATCCATATACCTATCATTAGCAATATTCACAATATCCTTAACTCAATATATGGAACAGTAATTCACAATTGTAATATAACTTACTCATACTTATTATCATACATAAGGGTATTTATATTATACAACATGTTATATTTCATGTATACGCTCACACATTCACTTTATTTACACATTTGCCACATAATAAATTTATAGTTTTCACCCTTAGCATGTTATATAAAAGATTTGACTTGTCACATGCAATATCATCCTATAGATCCTTAATGAACTTATTTATACATACAAAAGATATTCTGTTTGTATTCATGCATTACATACCATACTTTTCGTATGTGCCCTTAAGGTTAGACATATTTACATATGACCATAATCATAATATAATTTCACATATACACATAGCATTTCACATAATTGCACATATACAATTAGTATTTCACATAATTGCACATATACACTTAGCATTTCGCATAAGCTCTTAGCTTCCTCATAAGCACTTAGCTTATTCCTTACGGATTTATCTTATCTCATAATTTGTTGGGAGACTTTGGTGGCTTTTACCCCTGGCACAAGCAGTCACTCAATTGTTACATAGAACATGATGACATCAGCGTTGAGTCAATATGTGGACTTTCCACTAGGTTCCATTGAACCTGACACTCTCGGAAGGTGTTGCCCTTTAGTCCATCGATAGACGGACTCTAGAGGTGGATCCCACCACGAGGTGTATCACTTAGCTCCACTTACCATTATTGTACCATAAATCTAGTTAAAATCTCGATTTAGAAGGCCAATTTATTCAAATAGCACTTGATTTCACTTGCTTATGCTAATCCAAATAACATGACATTTCGTTACATATGTCCTATGGTTGATACACATATATAATACCTTTAATAAGGTGGAGAATAAACCATGCTAATATTTTTCATAACATTGTATGGTACAACTTGGAAACATCAACGTTAATAACTAATGTAACGTGCACTCAGGTTTATGCTAAGTACTATAACAATATTGTCAATGTAATTAAAAGGAATATAGTGGCAGTACTTTCTTGATCCAACCAGTTAGTAATCTAAATGAGTTTTCATTAATAAAAGTAATACCATTGCAAAATATATATGTATCAGAAAACACATGCAGATTACGGTTAAGATGAAACGTAACATGCACGGTTATAGGTTAACATCTGATTAAGCATCCCGAATAACTCTCTTATGACTTAACCTATTATCTTCTGAAATGGTTCAATGACTGTGATCTCCAACTCACCGATAAGTTGATTTACTCATTTACAGATTGTTGCAGCACCATCCAAGATGCATACGTTTTAATCACACAAAATTTAGCAATTTGTCGCAGCTATGTCATGTTGATTCCTATATAATCAAGAATGTCGACTAACCTAAATGTATCTGTGATGCGGAATACGAATGCCCTTCAAGGATATGAGTGGTCTGGAATATGCAAAGACACAACAAGGTGCTCATCTAGTTGTACTTAATATCAACATTTAATCTAGATGGATTTAACACAAGGGACATTATTAGGAAAAAGGGAGGGATTCGGTCATACTCATTAGTTATTCATCCTATCCCAAATATTCTAATGCCATTCCACCACATTGATTATGCCCTAAGATGTCCAGTTCTTGCATGGACAATCAAATATTTATACTATTAATATTTTAGCATAATAACATCTGATATTGACATACACAACATCATGTAGATATCAACATGCAAAGGATTCTAGCTCTTGATTATGATCCATAACACGAGGACCTGCAGTTTTCTATGCAAGATTCTGGTAAATGAATGTTGTGTCAGAGATCCAAAACATATACTATTTAAGATATATCAGATAAAGAACATGACATCGAGAAAAGACATACGTTGTACCCAGAGAATAACAGGGTTCATAGATCATTCGAGTGATATATATGGCATGGTTCCGTTTTCTTTCCGAATGCAGAACAAATCTGATAATGTTTACATTATGTATCTTAAGGTTAACAAATATTACACCCAACAGACAAAACATCAAGAGGGAATTCAAGGTTTCTTTTTCCTGATTCGATGCCTTCCACAATCTCATGGAAAACAATCGTGGAATTTGTTCACTAGTTTATGATTTGAACGGAAGGCAACTATAAAAAATCTAGCGTACCTATGTGTTCGACACATACCTTGATGATGTGAGAAGTCCGCCCGCGAACACACATCGATTCCACTAGATCAACATTCGCTACCGACATAGAGGGTTACTGTTACTAGATTCGAAAATGTCGCTCATCATGTCTCGTGACCTCTTCCTCTCTCTCTCTCTCTTCTCGTTCACTCTCTTCTCTCTTCCTAAACACATGAATTTCTATATCTCTTCTCTCCCTACCTATTTCTCTCTTTATATCTCTCACGCACACTCTATCTATATCACACACACACACACTCACGTAAGTAGATTAACTAAAATAAGAATACAACCTCGTCAACCCTCAAAATATCATAGTAAACCCTCTCTCCTCCTTTTTTAGATCTCTCTCTTATCATATTATTATTGTGGAAGGCAATGCAATGACATGGCTATTTCAGTAGGTCTAGGGGTCCTTATATAGGACAAAACCCTAGAAACCCTAGAGGGTACATGATGGAGAAAAAATATAGAAATACCCTTATAAGGGTTACACTGAGGAAGGGCTTATAACCGCTAAAATATATTCATAACACTCCCCCTCAAGTTGGGGCATATTTATCAGTCATGCCCAACTTGGAAACAATCCACGACATGCGTTTCTTGAGTAAGGCTTTCGTGAATACATCAGCAAGCTGAAGATCAGTGCTGATATGCGGAGTCGTAATTCTTCCAATCTTGACAGCATCTCGTACGAAATGGCAGTCGATCTCTATGTGCTTGGTTCGTTCATGGAACACTGGATTCGTAGCAATGTAGGTTGCAGATTTGTTGTCACAATATATAGGAATAGGAGTAGTGACATTAATATCAAGTTCTTGAAGAAAAGCCAATAACCATGTCATCTCACATGTAGCTTGAGCCATTGCCCTATATTTTTCCTCTGCACTGGATCTGGACACAACATTCTGTTTCTTGCTCCTCCATGTAACAGTGTTTCCTCCAACCATCATAGCATAGCCTATAGTAGAACGTCGATCCTCTGGAGAACTTGCATAATCAACATCGGCATATGCAATAACATCTGTGTGCCCATTTGCCCCATAAAAGAGGCCACGCCCTGGAGGTTCCTTCAAGTATCGTAGAATTTGTAGAACATCTTGCCAGTGGTTGTAGCATGGTCATTCCATGTGTTGGCTAGCTATGCTTACTTCATAGGAGATATCTGGTCTGGTGACAGTAAGATAGAGGAGTTTACCAACAAGGCTTCTATATCGGGTGACATCGTCAAAGGTAGAATCAGACGAGGTGACGTGCTTCTTTGGATCTACAGGGATACCAGAGGGCTTGCATCCGAGAACTCCTACTTCAGTAAGAATGTCCAGACAGTATTTCCTCTGTGAGAGATGAAGTCCTTCAGTAGTGCGAAGTACTTCTATGCCCAAGAAGTAGCGTAGAGGACCAAGATCCTTAGTAACAAATACCTTTTGAAGGAAGGCCTTGGTTTCTGATATCCCATTGTAATCATCACCTGTGACAATCATATCATCAACATAGACATCAATTATAACAGTATCGGTTGCTCGTTTTCTAATAAATACCGAGTAATCAGATGTTGTTCTCTGAAATCCAAGAGTGCTTATTTCAGTGGTAAGCATGTCAAACCATGCCCTTGGGTTTTTCTTGAGACCATATATTGCTTTGCGAAGTCGACATACATACTCCCCTCGACTTCATAACCAGGAGGCTGCATCATGTACACCTCCTCATCAAGATCGCCATAGAGAAAGGTATTTTTCACATCTAACTGAAAGATATGCCAAGATTTATTTACTGCTAAAGAGAGAATAGTCCTGATAGACCCCATTCGTGCAATGGGTGAGAATGTCTCAAAATAGTCGACACCATAGGTTTGTGTAAAACCTTTAGCCACAAGGCAAAGCTTTTAATCTTTCAATTGAGCCGCCAGGCGATTTTTTGGTCGTAAAGAACCATTTTCATGCTACTGGTCGAGTCCCTTTCGGACATTGAACAAGGTCCCATGTCCCTCTGGAAATAAGCGCATCCATTTCTTCATTCATTGCATGTTGCTAACTAGGGTCCTGTAAAGCACTGTTGTGATCTCGTGGAATGGAAATAGACATGAGAGCATCTATATACCGTCTGTCATAGGAAGACAAGCTAGCGGTAGAGGTGTAGTGAGATATCGGATAAGAAGTACACTGCCTCTTACTCTTCCGTAGAGCAATGGGAAGCTCCAGAGGATTATCCGGGACATCCTTGGGGGGAACAATCGGAGAAGGCATATCATTCTGCAAAAAGGGAACGGGTAAATGGATTTCTAGTGGTGTAGATACGTGTCTTTGTTTGTGGACAATGGATGGAGGTGGGAGATCAAGAGGAATATCAGTGATAGGTTGAGAAAAGAAGCTTGTTTGCTAAAAAAATGTGACATCTGCAGAGATGTAACAGCAATGACCAGTGGGATCATAACACCTGTAAC
This sequence comes from Ottelia alismoides, assembly GCA_037367405.1. Taxonomy (NCBI): domain Eukaryota; kingdom Viridiplantae; phylum Streptophyta; class Magnoliopsida; order Alismatales; family Hydrocharitaceae; genus Ottelia; species Ottelia alismoides. The sequence goes on from JAZKJV010000994.1 coordinate 718,320, forward strand.
CTTTTTGAGTACGAGAGTAACCTAAAAAAATACATTTGATAGCACGTAGTGAGAGTTTATCTGCATTTTGAAATCTATGAACAAAGGACACACAACCAAAGATCCGTAGAGGAAGAGGGAATGGAGACTCAATGGGGTAGAGTAAAGAGAATAGAGTGGACCCATTTAGAGAAGACGAAGGGACCTTGTTGATAAGATGGACAACAGTTATGGCATCACCCTAGTAGGTTTTGGGAACTTTCATTTGAGAGAGAAGAGACCTGGCAATATTTAGAAGATGTCGTAATTTTCTTTTCGCTATCCCTTTTTGTTGGGAAATATAGGGACAAGAAGTTTGATGTATGGTCCATTGAGAGGCAAAAAAGGTGGCAAGGTCTTTCTAGGTGAATTCTAAGGCATTATCAGAACGAAAAATGTGTACATTAGAGGAGAAACTATTTTTAACATAATGAAAGAAATTCTTGATGATAATATTAATCTTCGAACGTTCTTTTAAAAGATAGACCCAAGACAATCTGCTGAAATCATCACTAAAAACAACAAAATATTTATGGGCACTCAGTGTTCAGACCGGACAAGATCCCCAAATATCGCAATGGACTAAAGAGAAAGGGACAAAACGACGAGGCTCAGTACCAACAGGAAATGATGCTCGATGATGTTTCCCAAACTGACACGCTTCACACTCAAAGGGCTTGAGCGATGAAAGTTCAGGGAACATCATGGAGAGCGCTTTGGTATATGGATGACCAAGACGAAGATGCCATAGCAGAGGATCAGTGGAAATGGATGCAGCACCCGTAAAACCAGAATCAGAAGGGATGTCATGATAATAAAGCCCATTCTTCTCATGTCCCCCACCAAAAATCTGCTTCGTCCAGATCACCTGAAAATAATAGCAAAATTCATCAAATATCACCTGACAGTTAAGCTCAATGCACAGATTATGAACAGATAATAAGCTAAGAGGAAAGGTAGGAGTGCAGTGAACCCCTGTGAGTCGGAGTTTGGAGGAAAACTCCACAGTGCCCACACTAGTAATAGGCGAATGAGATCCATTGGCAACACGTACAGTTTTCACAAATCGAAGAAGGACGTGAAGAGGTTAGAAGACTACCTTCCCCTGTTAGATGGGTCGAGGCTCCGGAATCAATGATCCATGTAGGAGTAGACGTAGAAGCTGTATTGGCGACTGTACCAGAAGTTGTGGGAAGACTGGCGGTTGAAGCAGAAGCAATGGCATTATTAGGGGAATTCTGTAGTAGTTGACGGAGACTAGCATATTCAGAGGCTGTAAAAGAGGGCTGACTGGCAGGTTGTTCTTGATTAGAGACAGTGGCTTCATAATAAGTATCAGAGGGGGTTGTCTCATACGCATTGTTGGCATTAGGAGGCATGCCAAATTTGGACCAACAACGTTCCGACGGATGACTCAAGCGACCACAATGAATACAAGCTGGAAAGCGGGCAGTAGGATGATCATGCCCTTGGCCATGCGATGAGTCTCGTCCTCGTCCAAAGGCACGACCACGTCCCCGGCCAGAGTCACGTCCACGTTCCCCATAGTGGATGGATCTTCCTCTTGCAAAATGAGCTGATGTCTCAGCAGAAGGGGGAGGTAACTGAGACTCAAGTTCCTGAATACGACCAAAGATGGTCTCAAGAGTAGGTAATGCTGCAGCGGTCAGAAACTGATCCTTCATGGGTTTATATCGAGGATGTAAACTTGATAAGAATTGATATACTTGCCACTCAGCTCGCTCCCCTACCTGTTTATCACAACAGACCGGTTGAAAAATAAGAAGCTCTTCAAATAAACCTGTCAGCAGCCTGTAATAGTCAATCAAGGATGCATCTCCTTGATTTGTAGACCAAATCTTAGTATATATGTCCGAAAGCCTGGATTTGGTTGTTATATGCGAACAGGTATTCTCAAGACTCTCCCACATCGCTTTGGCAGTCTTTTGTACAGAAGATTGGAGGCAATAGATGGATCAACGCTGTTTGTCATCCAAGTGATGACCTAACAGTTATCAACATACCAGATATCATAGTCTTTGTCCGTCTCTGCGGGCGGAGTTTTGGTAAGGACATAGTTCTTACGCTGGCCACCAATGAACACCTTAAAGGACCTAGACCACAGTACATAGTTCTCGGATCCTTTTAGTTTGATAGTAGTGCCCTGGACCATCATAGATGAAGTCGGGTACAGGGGCTTGGAGTCCATAGTTGTGGGAGTAGATGCCATGACTGCCGTACAGAATAAGGAGAATAATCCTATATAATATTTGTAATATCAGAGATCATGAGTACCTAGTGGAACATCACCCGATAGAGGTGCATAGGTGCAACCTTGGAAAGACGGCATAGTCTGGGAACACGTAGAGGTGCGGCTTGAGAGGGCGGTAGACGCAGAGCTGCGGCCTTGGGAAGGCGGCACATGTTGGGAAGACGCAGAGCTGCGGCCTGTTAGCGCAGCACAGACAGATCTGCGACATGCGGCCTGAGAGGGCAGCACAGGCAGAGAGGCAGGGGGATGAGTGCACGATGGCACAGGGTGTGATTGCACAGGGTGATGGGGAAAGGGGCGCATGCGAGGGCGCGATGGCGCAGGGGGTGGCGCGCGCGAGGCCTGGGGTGCGCGATGGCGCAGGTGATGGCATAGGGGATGGCATGGGGGACCTCGTCGCAGGAGGGCGCGATGGCGCAAGGAAGGCGCGAGACCTGGGATGCGGACGGTGCGAGGAGGACGGGAGAGCAACCTGGGAGGGCACGCGCACGTTGGAAGGAGGCGCAACGGCCTGAGCGGGCGCGGTAGGCGGAGGGTTTTAGGGGTCGAGCATGGAGAAGGAGGGGGGGTCGGTTGTGGTGGGGTAGGGTTAGGTCAGAACACCGGTATTTGGAAGGGAATGCAATGACCTGTCTATTTCAGTAGGTCTAGGGTTCCTTATATAGGACAAAACCCTAGAAACCCTAGAGGGTACAAGATGGACAAAAAAAATACAGAAATACCCTTACAAAGGTTACATTGAGCAAGGGCTTATAGCCTCTAAAATATATTCATAACAATTATTATCTTATTCTTGTTTTAATTTATATTTAATACATTACAGGTCATTACACTAGGTGAGGTGGAAGATACATACCACCATTTCTTCGGGGGTGAGAGCTTAGGGAAGGCATGAGAGTTATTTGAAAACCAATCGATTTGTGTAGATAATGTATTTGATTTCTAGGAGTCCATCGGAGCAGACTGGAATGTCATAGAGATGGAGACATTGGGTGTTTTGGCTATGATTTGGGCGATCTGGCTTGGCAGGAATGGTGTGACATTCCATTAGGAGCGTTGTTACAAAAATAACATTATTGTGCATGCTCGAGCGTTAGCAGAGCGTTGGAACTTGTAATTTCGTTTATGTAACTGCCCTGTTTATATGTATGTATTTTCTTGATGATTAATGGTGAACTTTTTGAGCACTCATCATGGTGGGGCCTTTTTTCTTTAAAAAATTGTCGTTTATGTTGTTGTGTATATTCATATTCTTTTTGTAAAGGACAATTCTTTTTAGGTCCCCGAGATTTTTATGAATGAAACGTTGAATAATAAGTATATAAAGTGATTATTTTTGGCCTTAAAATATTGTCGACATTATATACCTAATATGTTTTTTTAGATTATCGATCGCACTTTAATTTGAGACGTTTTCACGCTTGTACCGCTTCGAGATTCTGCCATTACAACTCTACCCTACTTTTTTGCAATTAACACTTGTACCTTGCTATTTTTGAAAAATTCGGGATGCTGCCCTTTTATTTTTGGGATATTTACACCCATAACCCTGAGTAGTTTCGTAATAACCCAGAAATCCTCGATAATCACGAATTACATCCAAAACCTTGAATAATGCTTAACCTTTACATGATATAATCCTGTGTCAAGGTCCGTCTTAATTCTCTGTTAACTCTGACGGAAAAAGTTATATATTGACCATTTTACCCTTCGAAAGACAACATATTTATAGCATGATGCCATTTATAGATCAAACAAAAATGATGGCTCTCCGCCCCCTGACGGCCAGCTGCACCCCCCGCCCTGGAGCACCGCCGCCGAGGAGCGAGCTGCACCCGCCCGCCCCGACGTCGAGCCCCACTGCCGAACCGCCGAGGAGCCCCCCCTTCCTGGAACCCCCCGCCCCCACCCTTCTCCCCGCCCCTGCCCGCCCGCCCCGCACCCAACGTCGAGCCCCACCGCCGCCCAGCTCCTGCCCGCCCCGACTTCCTCCACCCCCTCCCCGAAGCTCCAGCGCTTGCCCCTATCCCCCGCCCTCCCGCACCGCCCCACGCCTCCTCCCCTCCCGCGCCGCCCGACACCCCCACCCCCTGCCCCCTGACAAGGTCCAGCGCTCCAGCACTTGCCCCACCCTGCCCTCCCGCGCCGCCCTCTGAGCCCCCCGCCTTCGTCCCTGCCCCCCTCCAGCTCCAACGCTCCAGCACTTGCCCCACCCCCGCCCTCCCGCGCCACCCCACGCCTCCTCCCCTCCCGCGCTGCTCCCCGCCTCCTCCCCTCCCGCGCAGCCCTCCGTCCCCCGACAAGCTCCAGCACCTGCACCCCCTCCCCCCGTGCATCACCCGCTCGGGTAGCCCACCAGCTCCCCGTGCATCATCCGCCCTGCAAGCCTCAGGTCAGACCCTGCTGCGTGCACTTCTGGCCGTCTGCTCGCGTCACAGCCCGCCACCCTCCATCGTGAAAGACTCCACCGCCCGTGCAAGCTCCAAAGCCACCTCCTCCTCTCTTTTTTTATTAATCTCGGTCGTTAGATCACGAATGGGTTAGATTAACTCCACCATCTGGTTGAGTTAATAAACTACACTAACGGAGGGTTATGGGTGTAAAACGGATTGATTATACATGCTCTTCGACGTATTTAGTGATTATCAAAGGTTCCTGGGGTAATTACGTAATTACTCATGATTATGGATGTAAATATCCCTTTATTTTTACACTTATGCCCTATGTTACATCAACGAAATGACAATACCGTGAGTATGTAAGAATATAAAGGTACAAGTGTAATTAAAAAAAGTAGAAGCATAATAGTAATTGCAGAAGTTCAAAGGGACTAAGTGTTAAAAAACCCTTGAGAAGCATGTGCTGACCGGTGCCATTTCTATGCCAATTTTAGATTAAGATATTCGAGTTCAAGTGTTGGACTATTCTTTTACTTGACTTTATACTATTCAAAACTTTGACTGGACATTTACCATTGGTCATATTAATTATAAAAATAATGCCCATATTTCGAAAAAGATAGATTTATATTCTTATTTTCTAATTCCAAATTTATTTCGTTCTATTTTTTTATCATCCGCCTTCTATATATCTGTCCAATTTCTCTCTTATTATCAATGGTTTTTTTCTACCGATGTGCCCCTATGAGATTCTGTAATTACAATTATACCCTTACTTTTTTTACAATGATACTTGCGCTCCTATATTTTTTGTAAGTTACAGTTCTGCCCTTTTATTAAGGTAAAATAGGAGTAGAAATGTAATTACAAAAGAATGGATTGCGGATTTTGTAAGAATACACGAGCGTAAGTGTTATCGAAAAAAGGCAGAGGTATAGTTGTGATTGCAGAATCTTAGAGGGGCACAATTGAAAAAAAACCAATGGTAATAAGAAAGAAATTGGATACATATATAGAAGATGGATGATAAAACATGGAAAAAATAAATTAGGAATTATAAGAGATTACATGATGGAAACGACCAAAAAAACTTAAAAACAAGGGTTTTTTATGCCTATACCCTTCCAACTTTTTCCAATAACACTTAATTTGTGTTTTTTTGCGATTAAACTTATACCTTTATATTCTTATAAAACTCACAATAGTATCATTTCTTAAATACACATACTATTTCAACATGTATATGGATCCGAACCTCATAAGAAGTATTTTTAATTAAATATATCCTTGAATAATAAAACCTAAAAATCTACTTATACTTGTTGTGAAAATCAGCCACAAATTATAAAAACCTCAGATTTCATAAAACATATCCCTAGCATTAGTTTTTAACATTAGTTTTTTATTTTAATTAAAAATAATGCCGATTTGTGATGTTTTCTTTAATTTTTTTAATACTTACATGAAACTCACGTAATTTACCATAAAAAAATATAGCACATATGCCCCTATCCAAAGGTTGTGCTGAGTCAGTAAGATTACACAGGCTTTATAGTGTAATAGAATAATTTTTAAATGTAATTATGTAAAAATCCTAAAAAAATGCATGGAATGTAAAATATTAAATTAGACATTTTCGATCGAATTCGACAAAAGTGTTTCGCGTGTTCGCAACCATTCAAATCAACTTCTCAGAGGTTCTATCAGAAAAACCGTCCGAAAAGAGATGAGCCGAACATGAACAAAACATTCCCGCGCCTTCGATGACATATCATACTACCTTACTCACACCTAAGCCCCCCTTCCTTGCCCATGCATCATAAAAACAACAACCCACACGGTAATCAAATGGGACACACATCACCCCATCACTCCAAAAAAAATAAATAAAAATAAATTCCGTACTACTAAAATCCATCAATAAAACTACAATTCCCATCTTTTCCCTACTTGAGACAAACCCATCAAACAAAAATAAACACAAGACAAAAATAAAAAAACCCAAATTACCCCCAAAACAAAAAATATCGGGAAAAAAACAAAAAGAAAAGCATCCAAACCGGAAGGATTTTACATAGACGTCCCTATGAATATTGAGCTTTAACAAAAAATCCATGTACTATGCATAGTTACAGTTTATGCCCTTTTTTATGTGATGCAAATATTTGAGAGATTGCAATAAAGAGGTGGAATAAGGGACCATGATGGTTATTCTTGATTCTTATTTCTCATATTTTTTATTTTGGTGGAATAAATGTGACATCATTATTTGTTTGGATGAAAGAAAAAAAATCCGAAGTAAGACGGCTTTACATCGAAATAAGAAAATCCAAAACAACCGAACAAGAAGAAAGGATAAGAATAAGAGCATATCGATTTGATATCAAAATATTTATGGGATCAACAACATAAAATTCCCAAACCCCACAAATCTCTAAGCTGCTCCGCGGAGCACCATACCGGCAGCCCCACACGCAGGACAGGAGACCACCTATGGCCGGTGGCCGACCACACTCGGACTCCCATACGACAACAGGTCGCGGTCTCCCTCGATTTCTACTTCTACCCACCTCAGATCTGTCCCTGTAGATAGTAAACTCCGATCTTATTCGATTTTCCAACTAATTTCCAACGCAAAGATCCCATCTTTCTTCTTCAAGATTTTTAATAATATAGCACCCATTACAGCTCGTCAGCACTGTTCCTTTGCTCCTTTTTTTGTTCCGTTGGTTGGTGGTTCGCACGTCATTCACCCTCCTCCTCACCTTCACTCGATCGGTTCCGGTGTTAGGGTTTTGATCTCTGCTCTCCCTGGTCAGCGCGCCGCCGGCTTTGACAGCGAGGTGAGTGACCGGTTCTTTTGGGTTCTTTTGTTTTTATTTCCGATGCCAATAATTCAATCGGTCTTAATTGGTTGGTTCATGGCCGCAAGATGCGATCTTTTCTCACTGTTTGGTTTGGGTAATCGGCGGTGGGGATTGTGTTTTCGTTGTTTTCGACTCCCTTATTTTTTGGTTTTTTTAATGTTTGGTATATAAGATAGCTGTTTGCTTTGACCCTCGGTGGGAAGAAGAGGGCGGCTTCTGATCTGGTGAAGCTGTGCAACTTCCTGGGTTCGGTGGAGCTCGATTCGATCCGGTCGGGATGAAGCAGAGGTCTGTTGGTGAGGTGGGTGTTGCTGAAGTTTCGATCTTTGCGCTTCTGATCCATTGTATTCCCCATGTTGCGATGTTCTACGTCTCTTGTGGTTGTTTTTGATGATGGGTTGGTAGTTCAGAGTTTGATCTTTGCTGTCGTGTGGCGTTTGGAGTCCGATCGGCTGATGGATCAGTGAATCCTTCCCGATTTCCCATAATTCGATTGGGTTTCAAGCTAAATTTGGCCGTCTCTGTTCTTGAGCAGATGCTTGCCGAATGGTTGTCTGATTTCTTTCATTTTAATAAAGTGATCCCATATATTCGTAAGCTGAGCGAATCGGTTTCTTCTTGAAAGTGCTTCAACATTCCATCCTGATTGTCTTTGCGTGATGGCTTCTATTTTATTCAGGTGGCCATCTTTACTTCCAGTTCCTTGTAATTGCTATGATGCTATATCTGTATGAACTATCCTGGTCGATTTCATTTCTGTTAATGCCCCTTCGTTTCATAATGGTTGCCTTTCCACGATCACTTTAGTGTTATTGCATCAGAATCAGGATGTGTTCGTTGATTATATTGTTTCTCTTAGATGATGCATCAATATTTGTATATTTATTTCTTTTCTTGAGGTTGAAACTTGAAAGTAACTCCGTGGAGTTGAACTTTTGATTTTTGAGATTGACGGGATCTCGATCGCATGGACTATATGATTACAGGCATTTCGCGCCTCTGTAGCCAAAGTCAAGTCTGCGGAGGGTGCAGCAGCAAAGCAAGAAGCCATGGCTGTATCAATGAAGGATGTAGATTCCGCCTTCCAGGGCGCTGGACAGAAACCGTATCCTTTTATTTTGAAGTTCTTCCACATGGGAGTTTTGGTTCTGTTATAATTTGTGGAGACGGCTGCTTCCGTAATCCATGTCATTGCGTGTCCCATGAGCTAAGAAAAATAATCTTATGATTCTTATCAGAGATTTATGAAGGTCTATTTCCCCATCTGTTATTGGTCGTTTGATGCAATCTCTTTTCTTTTGGATTGCTATTTGTGATCAATCTGCTTCTTTGTTGGTTAACGGGTCTTAAAGTTCACAGTAGTTACTACCACAAACCTATTGCACACAATGTCTATGTTACATAGGTGCCAATTGTTCCCATGACTCGGGGGATATGAAAAGAGAGTTGTTATTCTTTTATTCACTACGTATCGTCTTGCTTTTCCAAGACAAATTTCTTCCCTATAGTTACAAGTATCACCTCGTAGCATAATTTTGTTCGTACTTCAGAATTCACATATTACCTTTTCAAGCCCAGGTTTGATTGAGTTTTACTGCGAAAGAAACAATAGTTGGTTGGTCTCCATCAATGATTTTCCTTATGATACATATCTCATCTACACTTCTCTTTGTGCTAAGTTTTCACTGCTTAAACTGTCCATCATCATAATATTTTGTTCATCTTTTATGAAATCTCATTTGGATACGATATCTCTCTGTTTTTTGGAATTAATCTAAGAATATCGGTGGTATGTTCATTTAAATTTTGATACATATACATTTTGCCGTTTCCTGACTGAGAGCAGTGGGATGGAGATCTGGCGCATTGAAAACTTTCGTCCAGTTCCCGTTCCCAAGACCAACCATGGAAAGTTCTACACTGGAGATTCATATATTATTCTAAAGGTGAAGGGGTTTCCTGTTTTGCTTTCTATTTGTTGGTATTCTTTTATTTAGTTGACCATATGTCATTTAAGGATTCTTTTGGTAATATATGCAAACTCTGGTCAGCTGAAAATTCATTTGGTTGAATTTGTTATGATTTGAGCATGACATTTTATTATACAACATAAAAAAAGAGTTCTTAGTTGTCGAACTGAATTTACAACTGAAATTAAAACTGAGTGGTTTCGTGGATGTGTGTTGAATTCTTCTAGAAACTTATAATATCTCTAAATAATTGAGTGCTTTGCTGTAAAATGGTGCAAAGTAGGTCAGACGGGCTCCAGTGGACATTTTCGCTCTTCATCTACACTTATAATTCAGAATTATATAAGAAGATAAGAATAAAACAGTCTACTGCAAAAGCCCAAAGATTGATGTGGTTCTTCTTGTATTGATGCTTCTTATTCCGAAGGACAAATGACCAATCATATGATGATTTCACTAGTTCTTCTTAAGAGTAAATAAGAAGCACGAGGTCATATATATCGGTCTATGTCAGTTACTGAATTTCAAGATAATTGGACTTTTATTAAATTTAAAGATAACTGGATTTTTGTTGGATTCTCTTAATTAGCTGGCACCTACATCGTAACTCTCAAGCTCAACATATATGTCAGGGATCCCCCCAAAGAACCCATTTCTAATAGATGAGGGGCATGAGGGATCAGAAAAGGGTGTTTGACATCTTATATTAAGAGAAGTTTGTAGATAGAAAAGATTGCGCGACCATATTATTCCCTTTTAGGACTGGCATGCTGTCTCTCAGTTAGATTTTTCTGTTTAGTCGTGATATTTGTGCTTAGTAAACGACCTTGAAACTGGCTTAGCTTTTCTCAATTTACTCATTCGGTAAGCCTCCATTAAATGTATACAATATGAAGATTGAAATAGCATTTGTTGATGGAATAAGCCACTCTACTCCTCTATTGAAGAGATCCGTAAGGTTAGAAGTTCATTTACTATTCTCTCGAGACAATTGAAGAGTCAAAATGTAACCTCGATTGCTCATTAGATCTAAAAGGGGATCCAACATCCCATTTTACTCCAGTTCATTTCTCTTAATACATTTGCTGAATTTTCAATTCAACGTTATTGCTTTAAATAAATCACTAATGCCAGTTTCCAGGATACAGTCACATGAACTGCATATGCAACTGCATATGCCTCTGTGGTAGGTGAGCTGAACCACATTCTTCATGCATGAAATTATGTGGTCTTGGCCACCCGTTTGGTGTGTATAGTCGCCTATTAGGGCACATACACCATATATTAAGCTCACATTATAGATAGAGTTGATATATAACTTGAACTTTAACATTTACTTATTTATTATAAGAATTTATTTAATTTCTATAAGTAGTTTTTATGATTTGTTGGAAGGAAACTATCCGAGGGATCTTAATTTCTTGGATCTAAGTCCGAGAATAGTCCAAAATAGATCTGAATGGAGGCAAATAATCCATGTAGCTGAATTGCATATGCAACTGCATATGCCTCTGCGGTAGGTGAGCTGAACCACATTCTTCATGCATGAAATTATGTGGTCTTGGCCACCCGTTTGGTGTGTATAGTCTCCTATTAGGGCACATACACCATATATTAAGCTCACATTACAAATAGAGTTGATATATACCTTAAACTTTAACATTTACTTATTTATGATAAGAATTTATTTAATTTCTTTTAGTAGTCTTTATGATTTATTGGAAGGAGATTATCCGAGGGATCTTAATTTCTTGGATCTAAATATGAGAATGACCCAAGATAGATCTAATGGAGGCAAAGAATCCATGTAGCTGTCCCTTCTTAATGTGGAAGAAGGCTTTGTTGTAGTTTTTATGATTTGTATTAAGGTGATCAACGGGAAAATTTTACTGTATTTTAAAAGTAAACATTATGATTTACCATTTATTGAAATTTAAAAATGTAAAACTGCACAGAGCCAAATATTTCTTGCACATTCCTACACATAATGGCATAGTCACTATATGATGGCATGTTTGAATTGCTTAAGTGAGAAAAAGGGCAATTTTATCGATATTTTTTGAAGTACATACATGGCTCTTTTATTATATATAGAGAGATGCCTTGTGTAAAAATTACATGAATGCCCAAAGTAAAACAACTATTAGTAAAGAAATTCAAGGACTTATACGTTTAATCCTCAACACTTCCCTTAAGATGTATCATAAATATCCATTATGCTCAGGTTGGACAAACACTTTTGAAGAAGCCCACTAGAGCGTGCTTTCGTAAAGTTATCCACCGTTTGTTCTAGTGACGAGGTGTGAGTGGTATAGATGATACCCTTCTATATCATATCTCTAGTATAGTAACATTCTACTTTAATGTGCTTTGTTCTCTCATGAAAAGCTGGGTTATTTGCTATGAAGAAAGCGGATTGATTGTCACACCATAAAATGCATTGATAGGGGAATCTTCATGTTTAAATCTGCCACTACTGACCTGACTCGCATTATTTTTGCAGTAGCTTGAGCCATATCCCTATACCCGATCCTGCACTAGATTTAGATACAGCTTGTTGCTTCTTACTCTTCCATGTAACCAAGAAATCACCAAGATATACTGCAAAACCTGCAATGGATTTTCTATTCACCGAGAAGCATGCATATCTAGCATCAATGCTTAAGGATGTCTTTTGTGACTCATGTGTTTTATCCCACATTGTGTGATAGTGGGAGTTTGGTGCCTTAGTGGGACTATATAAAGAGCCCCACACCCCATGTATCCATTGAGAAAGTGAATAGAATAATCAACCCTCGGTGCCATGCTCCCGTGGTTTCATCTCGCTCCTCATGGAGTAGGGTTTCACGTAAAATCAAAGTCTTCTTTTTTTATGTTTTTGCTTTGATTCGCTTCCGCATTTCATATTTCTACATGGTATCAGGGTAAGTCATTCTTGGGATTATTTATCGAGTTTGATTTTTGGACTTGATTCTGGATTATGCTCTGTATTTGTTCATCGTCAAGATCAGTGCATGATCTCGACTTTCTTTCTAATAAAATTTTTGGGGCGAGCGCTGACGGGTCCGCAAAAGCCGCGTTAAGAAGTTGTTTTTAATCTTTGTTCGTGGTAATAATGAATGTCGTTCGTTGTAGGCGGCAATCGGAAACAGTCAAGAAATAACCACAATTTTTAATCAAATTTAATCAAGTGGTTTTTATGTTTATTTTACTTGGGCAAGTCCCAAGGTCGATCACAAGGAGGCAAAGGAACAACCTAGAATTGTGTCTATCCAATTTTTAGTTCGGTTTTCAAGGCGGTCTTTTTTTTGGAATTTTTCAATGCAATAGAGGGTGCAAAATGCAAATTCGGCTTATTTTAGGGACTAAAATGTAAATTTCAATCAAACGATGTCCGAAAAATACGAAACTTGGCCGAGATGTAAAAGATGATGAAATGAGTGCACCGTAATTTTTTTTTGGAATTTTTGGATGTAATATGAATTTTTTTATGAATTTTTAAATGCAAACAAATTAATTTTCAATATTTAATTTTAATAAATATTAAACCTATTTATTTTAGAGAACTAAAATTATCTAAGATCTATCACTAGGTAATGAATCTTAGAAAAATCCTAGACCTTAAAAATGTAGGATTTAATACCTATTAAAAATAAAATAGTGAAATATGCAAAATGATTTTTACAGAGCAAAGTATGCATGCAAATGCAATGATTTTTGGGCACAATGTTAATCAAAATAATCTCTACAATATGTGATTTTTGGGGAATTTTTAGAACAACGGTTGATTAACTATGAATTTCAGAGCACAGATTGGGCACAATATTCTAATTTCCACAAAACAATTATTTATTAATGAACCGTCAATCACAAAAATGTCCACAGTAGCTCACAATGTAGAGAATTAAGAGATGAACAAAATGCTATTTTTAAATAAATATAATAATATAAACTAGAGGTCTAAAATGCACGAGGAATGCAGGGGTATAGATGTAAATAAAATAAACAAAATATGAAAAAGAATGAACTGCGGGGGGCCTAATTGCAATTACCTATGAAACTGGGGGTCCCTATGCAAATTAACCACGGAGGCACGTGCGGAGCACGTGCCTCTGGCTGGAGGGGACCTCTGCGTGAATATGAGGGTCTTTGGGGGGGCCTGGTGCAATTTACCCCCGCGTCACGTGCGGGGCACGTGACCGGGGGGCTGACGATGGATGACTTCCCCCCGCACGTGCCTCGCACGTGGGGGGTCTCGGGCTGCGAGCCCGGCGTCGAGGCGGCTGAGGAGAACCGGCGAGGGGCGATCAAGGGCCGCCACACGGCCGAGGCGGAGGAGCGGCGTAGCGGAGGCGACGGAGCTCGGCCTCTCCTGGCGGGGCGAAGGCGAAGGAGGAGAGGCGGAGCCTGGTCGATGGCGAGGTCGCAGAAGCTCTTGACGACTGGGGCGGAGAAGATGGTGCGGCTGTTGACGGAGATGACCCAATGGCCGACACACGGCCGGCGGACTTTGGAGCAGGGGATCGTCGGCGGAGGTGGTTGCTGGGAGCGTGGTGGAGTCTGGAGGGTGGCCAGTGTAGTCACCTCTCCTTGTGAAGATGGCCAGTGTAGCCGAGTCTCCACCAAGATCTGCAGGTTTCTGAAGCTTGGACCTTTTTGGTCGGATTTTTATTTGGTAGAATGCTTCTATGTATTTGGAATTTTTGGTGGTTTTGCTTGGATCTTTTTGTGCCCCTACGGATATAGAATCTTTTTGTTCCGTACATTTTTTGGGGTCTTAGAAAAAATTGTGCCCAGCCGTCCATCCCTTTTCCGAAGCTTTATTTCAACCCGTACTCCGGTCTTAAAATTTCCACGCTACCAGAAAAGAGACTCACACAGTCTTCCAACATCCCGTCTGGGTTGAGCTAAGTGCATGGTGGGAGAGTGCGAATTAATTCCCTATTCCAGAGTTGTACCCAGAACGAAGAGACCAGGTTAGACACTAAGAGTCAAATGCTGTACATTGTCATGTGGAACTTAAGGAATTAAGTCAAAAAGAACTGAAGCTCTTAAAATCCTATTTCTCGGTGAAGTTCCTCTAAAAATTAGGTGGATTAAGGTCAAGTCCAGACCACTCTCGATTTCGGCTCATAACTCGGTTCAGAACCCAATGACTTTTCACAGATGCAAATGCATGTGATGTTGGATGGAGTGCAGGTGCGTGAAATGCAGACATTTTTTTTGACATTTTGTGCAAGGGATTTTTTTATGCAGACAAATGGAATAAGAAGCTTTTTTTTTTCAAAAATTTTGGGCAAGTCAGTGTTAGTGGCAAAACTCTTTTTTTTTCAAGTTAGTACCCACCCCGTAAATACATATAGACTTACGCGCAAGTACGAGATATGGGTATAATATATATATAAAGTATATATACAGACCCCCCTATACTTAGCGAGTGCTGTGTCCTCAGAGCACAAGAAGCGGTAGACATAGTTCGGGCTAAGCGTAAGGGAGTGGAAAAAAAATGAAAAAGAAAAGCGGTCAGGAAATGAGGAGAGTATATACGGGTGGATGTCGGTTCCCCCTATACTTAGGCTCTGGACAGCCTAAGTATGGAAGAAGGGTGGAAATGACGCGATCATGAATTAGGAGAAGAATGGTATATACAGATGACATCGGTCCCCCCTATACTTAGGCCTTGGCCTAAGTAGAGGAAGAAGCTGTACAAGGGAACCGATGTGGTCGGGAGGGAGGGTGGTTAGCCGATGATTAAGGTGGTTTTCGGCTGATCTTTTTGTGAGCCTGTGGTGGGAGATCGTAATGATGAGTCGGAGATGAGGCATATGATTCCCAACAATTGTCAGTGTCATCCTCAGACAAATTATGATGGATAGTGGATGAATTGTTTGAGTCAGATGAAAGATATCCATCATCGGAATTATCCTCAGAGGAGTGGTAATTGAAAGTGGGCATACTCCAAGTATTCTGGTCTTTTTGTTTTTTCAATTGTTTTCTCAGAATTCGTTCCTTCTTGGGGTCAATCAGTTTGTCCTCGGATGAATGCTCAGAAGCACCGGTGTCAGTCAGCTCATACGAAAGAATTCCAGTGTACTTGAAGAATGCAGGAGCATCAGCTTTGGATGAGTAGTAGTTAGGAACGGGAGTTGTCCAACGAGGATTGAATTTTGGATCCTTACGAAGATATGGCTTTAGGGCTGCCGAACAGACTTCACTCATGTAAACCATTTTTTCCGGACCTGATGAGGGATCAACAACTGATTCCTCTTCCGAAAGGTCAAAGGTGACTCTCTTTTTATTTTGTCGTGAAGGTGTTGGTTCACTTGAGTATCCAAATGAATAGCCATTTGAATTTTCCTTGGTTGGTGCTTGATATGCGGGCTTGTTCTTATTCTCCCGAATGTTTGAGCACTCTCGATTTGTGATGATTTGGTCAAGATATTCAGAGAATGTTGCTCCAGGGTGTGACCATGCATATGTCTCAGGATCGTAGTAGAAAGATTTGTCTATTTTGAGATCCTCGGGGATTTGAATATTGGGGAGAGTCTCTAAACCAATAGTCTCATCAACAACTGCTATCTCAGGTGTGGTTGCGGGGTAGGGCTCTTCTACTGCTTCATGGTTACGGTTGTTGGGGGCTTCGTGGGTTGCCTCAGAAGATCGTGGTTCCTCAAAGATTGGGTCAGATTTAAGTGCTTCCAATGCTGTGAAATTGATTTCCCGAGTCTCACAATCGATACTCGCCTTGGCCAATGCCAAGAATGGCTTTCCGAGAATGATTGGAGACTGGGTGAATTCTCCTTGATGCTCAATATCAATGATCGTGAATTCTACCTTGAGCGGAACACCTTGGAATTTCATGATGACAGAAATAATTCCTCTCGGCCGCTTTATCGATCGGTCCGCTAATTGTACAATCTCTCGTATCTTCCGAATCGGTCCGAGTTTGAGTTCATGGAATACAGAGGTCGGGAGGATATTAATTGGTGAATCATCATCAATCCGAGCATGGGTGAAAATTGTGTCTTTGATTTTGCAGTCAAATCTGGCAACCGCTTCACTATGCGGCTCTTGGTTTTTCTCCTCAACACCAAGGAGGAGGCCATTGACAAGATATGTCTTTCAGTCTTTGTTCGTATCCTGCCCGACTTTTTGTTCATTAATTTATCTGTTATAAATTTTTTAAGGTCGGGGAAGTGTTCAATGGCCTGTATAAAGGGAAGTTCGAACATCAAGCGTTTTTCCAGTGCTTCCCGTACAGTCGGATCCAAATTCCTCAGATCGTCTTCAGTTTTAATTTTTATGAAATTTTCTGAATTTTCAAATTTTTATGGTTTTCAAATATTTCCATTTTTTTGGAATTTTCTGGGTGGTGTGGGGGTGTGGGATGTTCTTCAGATGAAAAGGGGCTCTGGTGTTCAGGGTGAGGGTCAACGACATAGTCATTTTCAGAATTGTCCATAGGTCCCTGAATATCCTCAGAATTTTCAATTTCAGATCCAATAATTTCCGCATTCATTTTACTGTCCGAGCCACCATAGAATGCGATGAATCGATCGGTAAATTTTTGAAATCTCTCCTCTATTGAATTGAATCTTGTTGTTATCTTCAAAATATCATCCTCAAAATTCAATTCATGATCAATCATAGGCGCAGTCGGTGTGTGTTTGATAATTTCATCTTCCATTTTCTCGTTTGTGTTGGGAGGAGAATTTCTTGGAAGATCCAATATATGATCATTAATTTCAGAAAATATCTCCTCAATAATCATGGAAGGCGGCTGCTCATATGGTCCAGTCATGTGAAGTTGATCCGAGTAAAATTTATTTCTTTGATCATGAGTGGTCGGATCTTGGTATGGAGGAGCATGTCTGAAGAAGGGGTTGTCGTTCATGAAGCCTATCGGATTGGTGAAAAGAGATGGTGGTTGAGAGTTTCTTGGAGGAGGTGTTTTGGGTCTAACCGACACAAATTCATTTTCATAGTATAATTCCAATGGGTGTTCCGTCATTTTTGAGAGGAATGGGGGGTTGGATCTGCGAGAGTTTTTGGACAAGAGTTCCATTATGAGGTTCAAATCAAGAAAGGGAAGAGATGATTGCACGGGATAGTCAAGAGAATTTTTATCGAATGTGCGGCTATTGATCTTGAAATCGGTTCACGTACACCAATGCAAACACAATTCAAACCCCGGGTTCACCAACTCACACAATGAAGCCGTAAGAGTTCGGCTATTATCTTTTCAATTTTAGTTGGTGATAAATTCAATCTTGTAAGCCGTTTAAACGAGATGTTAGGTTTGGAGGTGGGCTCTATCCTAGGGTGCGTCTCTCTCCTCGCTGCAAGATAAAATCAAACAATGTCGGGGTTGCGCTCTCCCGCAGAAATTCTTGATTTTATGGATTTTTTTAGATCGGCTTTATTTAGCAGTCCCAATTTTATTGAGGCGATCACTAAAGAATTTAGATGAACACAAATACACGTCTACCGTCCAGTCCCAATTTCCTTTAGACTTATGTGATAAAACAAGAGAGAGGAATTCGGGAAAAGCCGATGCACGCGAAAAACTATGATGAATGCTCAGTTAGAAGACTTACAGTGCCTCCTCGCAATCTCCATGTGGGATGCAATACAGAATTTTAAAAATTTATACTAAATGCGTGCAAGCCGATAAAAACTGCACCAAAGCAGAAAGTTCTATTAGCGGGAAGAATTGAGTTGGATTTGGCTAAGTTGAACGATCTAATGTGCGTCTCAGTTAAAGTGCAGTGTGGCTTAAGATCCTACGAGCACAATCAAAAATAAAATGCTCTAAGAGCCGTATGTGCAGGTCTATCCTAATCGCCACTCAAGTCGGGCCCCACCCTCTCCGGAGAGTGAAACAGGCCACGACACACCACAAATAAAGTTCAAGGTCTTTTTACACACGCGAGAGTCCAAACGGACACCGCTAGAAATGAGCAGAAATTAAAAGCGCAGAAATTAAAAACCTAGACTCTACGCTCTCTCACGACTTGACTCGATCTTAATTTAATTGCGGTTTCTTCGGGTGTCGGTGAAGATGCGTCGGTTCCTTGAAAAACCGCTCCACGTGCGCCGGGTACCTCGCAAGAAAAATAAGAGAGATGGGTGTAAGAGAGTGACTCAGAAAATAATCAAAAATAAAATAAATGAAATAAATACAAGAAATAAAATGGGATTTACAGTGAAAAATTCGGGGGTCAGACTACCCGAATTCGGAAAATCGAACAAAAATTTTCAAAACAAAAAACTAAGCCGTTTGCCTCCCCGGCAACGGCGACATCTGACGGGTCCGCAAAAGCCGCGTTAAGAAGTTGTTTTTAATCTTTGTTCGTGGTAATAATGAATGTCGTTCGTTGTAGGCGGCAATCGTAAACAGTCAAGAAATAACCACAATTTTTAATCGAATTTAATCAAGTGGTTTTTATGTTTATTTTACTTGGGCAAGTCCCAAGGTCGATCACAAGGAGGCAAAGGAACAACCTAGAGTTGTGTCTATCCAATTTTTAGTTCGGTTTTCAAGGCGGTCTTTTTTTTGGAATTTTTCAATGCAATAGAGGGTGCAAAATGCAGATTCGGCTTATTTTAGGGACTAAAATATAAATTTCAATCAAACGATGTCCGAAAAATACGAAACTTGGCCGAGATGTAAAAGATGATGAAATGAGTGCACCGTAATTTTTTTTGGAATTTTTGGATGTAATATGAATTTTTTTTATGAATTTTTAAATGCAAACAAATTAATTTTCAATATTTAATTTTAATAAATAATAAACCTACTTATTTTAGAGAACTAAAATTATCTAAGATCTATCACTAGGTAATGAATCTTAGAAAAATCCTAGACCTTAAAAATGTAGGATTTAATACCTATTAAAAATAAAATAGTGAAATATGCAAAATGCTTTTTACAGAGCAAAGTATGCATGCAAATGCAATGATTTTTGGGCACAATGTTAATCAAAATAATCTCTACAATATGTGATTTTTGGGGAATTTTTAGAACAACGGTTAATTAACTATGAATTTCAGAGCACAGATTGGGCACAATATTCTAATTTCCACAAAACAATTATTTATTAATGAACCGTCAATCACAAAAATGTCCACAGTAGCTCACAATGTAGAGAATTAAAAGATAAACAAAATGCTATTTTTAAATAAATATAATAATATAAACTAGAGGTCTAAAATGCACGAGGAATGCAGGGGTATAGATGTAAATAAAATAAACAAAATATGAAAAAGAATGAACTGCGGGGGGCCTAATTGCAATTACCTATGAAACTGGGGGTCCCTATGCAAATTAACCACGGAGGCACGTGCGGAGCACGTGCCTCTGGCTGGAGGGGACCTCTGCGTGAATATGAGGGTCTTCGGGGGGGCCTGGTGCAATTTACCCCCGCGTCACGTGCGGGGCACGTGACCGGGGGGCTGACGATGGATGACTTCCCCCCGCACGTGCCTCGCACGTGGGGGGTCTCGGGCTGCGAGCCCGGCGTCGAGGCGGCTGAGGAGAACCGGCGAGGGGCGGTCAAGGGCCGCCACATGGCCGAGGCGGAGGAGCGGCGTAGCGGAGGCGGCGGAGCTCGGCCTCTCTTGGCGGGGCGAAGGCGAAGGAGGAGAGGCGGAGCCTGGTCGATGGCGAGGTCGCAGAAGCTCCTGACGACTGGGGCGGAGAAGATGGTGCGGCTGTTGACGGAGATGACCCAATGGCCGACACACGGCCGGCGGACTTTGGAGCAGGGGATCGTCGGCGGAGGTGGTTGCTGGGAGCGTGGTGGAGTCGGAGAAGAAGATGACGCGGCGGATGGCGGAGGGGCGCACGCCTCACGCTGGCGGCGTCGTGGTCGTTGGCGATGTCGTTGGCCGAGGAAGATGAAGTCGAGGGCTCGACAGCAACGGGCTGGAGCAAGAGCGCGCGCGGAGGTGGCGCTGCGACAAGGGCCGATAGACCCTCGGATCTCGCCGTGGAGGCTCCTAGCCGGCACTGTCACCGCGGCGAGGAGTCACTCTTGTGCAGTCGGCGGATGAGGATAGTGGGGGTCGGCGAGGGTGTTTTAATAGGAGAGGGAGGCGGAGGTTGCGGAGGGCGTTGGTCCGGTGCGGGGATAACGGAGGAGGTTGGCGAGATTAGCGGGCGCGGCGGTTGCGGGATCGGCGGCGGCGATTGGGGGATAATGGAGGAGCGGAGGGCGCGAGGTTGGGGGAGACGAGCAGTGGCCTTTCGATCAAGCGAGATCGAACGGCCACGCGCATGCCACGTGGCAAGGGGGTTAAGGGAAAAGGAGCGGGTGCACGTGCAGTGCGCGTGCGGCGGTGGCACGTGCGCTGCACGTGCGGGTGCTTCAAATTTTTTTTTATATAAAATCGATATAATAAAACGCGAAAAAAAACAGCTGACACGTGGCGGCCTCTGGGGCTGCCACGTGTCAGCACCAGAAAATTCGAAAAAAAAAGCATTTTGTAAAATCAAAAAGAAATAGCAAATGACCTCGGATCAAAAAAGTTCCTTCACGAAAATGCTCGTCTCGACGAGATCTACAACTTTCAT
The DNA here is from genome assembly GCA_037367405.1 of Ottelia alismoides. Lineage (NCBI taxonomy): Eukaryota > Viridiplantae > Streptophyta > Magnoliopsida > Alismatales > Hydrocharitaceae > Ottelia > Ottelia alismoides. The sequence goes on from JAZKJV010000994.1 coordinate 739,421, forward strand.
GAAGACATCAAAGCCAAATTCGGTCAAATGTAAAAAGTAAATTTTTGGGGTATCCCATGTACATAGAATACCTTGATTTTTGGGTTTTCTAATTTTTTTGTCATTTTTAAAATAAGATAAAAATCCGAGAAAATCTGGAAAACTCAAAGATAAATAAAAGGCACCTAATTCTATTTTTTTTGGATTTTTATTAATTAATAAAATATATACAAAAAATATAGGTCAGACAAGCCGCGAAACTATACAAAAGAGGCCCAAAACCCAACTTTCACATACGAACTCCGATTCACTTGAACTTGGTCTTGTTTTGAAGATAATTGAATGTACATTAGTTCAAAAGTGAGTAGGATCAAATCGGACACTGGATGAGGAAGATGTGTGGCTTTTAGTCCGAAAATCCTAAAACTAGGGTTTGGGTTTTTGGTCAACTTAACCGGGTTAATTATTTTTTTGTATTTTTCATTTATTCTTGTTAGTGATGTGTACACAGTGGAAGTGAGTTTGTGGTATGCGGTGTTAGCATGAAGGAGTTAAAAATAGGGGAAGTTAGGCTATTTACAGGTCAATTTGGGCTTGGATTTTTGGCTTCTTAAAATATGCAGAAATTAACGCTAAAATGCAATTCTTATGAAATCATGCATAAATGCTAATTATGCGAAATAGATGCCGAAATGCAGTTGATTTTGAGGGACTTGAGCTTAATTAATGAGACTTAGAATGGTGAATTTGAGATTCATCATCCCCCTATACTTAAACCATGCTCGTTCCTGAGCATCAAAAAGAAATGCCATGAAGTGAAATGAGACTGGGTTCCCTACCAAGACCATGAACTGAAGGTGAAAGTGAAACTAAACTCGACCTTTGGATTAATAATGTGGCGGAACTTCTGTGAGACTTAGAATTTTAAAATCAACAGCCCTCAAGTTCTACACATCATTGTCACAGTTTTGGCTCAGAAGTCATCTTAGATCAATCCTCTTCCCAAAGTATACCCTATGAACATTGAATAACCGACTCATGTGTGTGAAGGGTTTAGCTCTTCCCATCCAGAATGCCGGACTACCATGCTCCTCTCCTCTCCAGTAACTCGTCCTCGAGGAGTCAGGTATTTCCTTCTAAGGTCTGTCGTGCTGTGTTTACAATCGAATGAGGGAGAAGATAGAAGAAAGAGAAAAGAACTGGAGGGTGGCCAGTGTAGTCACCTCTCCTTGTGAAGATGGCCAGTGTAGCCGAGTCTCCACCAAGATCTGCAGGTTTCTGAAGCTTGGACCTTTTTGGTCGGATTTTTATTTGGTAGAATGCTTCTATGTATTTGGAATTTTTGGTGGTTCTGCTTGGATCTTGTTGTGCCCCTACGGATATAGAATCTTTTTGTTCCGTACATTTTTTGGGGTCTTAGAAAAAATTGTGCCCAGCCGTCCATCCCTTTTCCGAAGCTTTATTTCAACCCGTACTCCGGTCTTTAGATTTCCACGTTTCCAGAAAAGAGACTCACACAGTCTTCCAACATCCCGTCTGGGTTGAGCTAAGTGCATGGTGGGAGAGTGCGAATTAATTACTTGTTCCAGAGTTGTACCCAGAACGAAGAGACCAGGTTAGACACTAAAAGTCAAATGCTGTACATTATCATGTGGAACTTAAGGAATTAAGTCAAAAAGACCTGAAGCTCTTAAAATCCTATTTCTCGGTGAAGTTCCTCTGAAAATTAGGTGGATTAAGGTCAAGTCCAGACCACTCTCGGTTTCGGCTCATAACTCGGTTCAGAACCCAATGACTTTTCACAGATGCAAATGCATGCGATGTTGGATGGAGTGCAGGTGCGTGAAATGCAGACATTTTTTTTTGACATTTTATGCAAGGGATTTTTTTATGCAGACAAATGGAATAAGAAGCCTTTTTTTTTCAAAAATTTTGGACAAGTTAGTGTTAGTGGCAAAACTCTTTTTTTTTCAAGTTAGTACCCACCCCGTAAATACATATAGACTTACGCGCAAGTACGAGATATGGGTAAAATATATACAAAGTATATATACAGACCCCCCTATACTTAGCGAGTGCTGTGTCCTCAGAGCACAAGAAGTGGAAGACATAGCTCGGGCTAAGCGTAAGGGAGTGGAAAAAAAATGAAAAAGAAAAGCGGTCAGGAAATGAGGAGAGTATATACGGGTGGATGTCGGTTCCCCCTATACTTAGGCTCTGGACAGCCTAAGTATGGAAGAAGGGTGGAAATGACGCGATCAGGAATTAGGAGAAGAATGGTATATACAGATGGCATCGGTCCCCCCTATACTTAGGCCTTGGCCTAAGTAGAGGAAGAAGCAGTACAAGGGAACCGATGTGGTCGGGAGGGAGGGTGGTTAGCCGATGATTAAGGTGGTTTTCGGCTGATCTTTTTGTAAGCCTGTGGTGGGAGATCGTAATGATGAGTCGGAGATGAGGCATATGATTCCCAACAATTGTCAGTGTCATCCTCAGACAAATTATGATGGATAGTAGATGAATTGTTTGAGTCAGATGAAAGATATCCATCATCGGAATTATCCTCAGAGGAGTGGTAATTGAAAGTGGGCATACTCCAAGTATTCTGGTCTTTTTGTTTTTTCAATTGTTTTCTTAGAATTCGTTCCTTCTTGGGGTCAATCAGTTTGTCCTCGGATGAATGCTCAGAAGCACCGGTCTCAGTCAGCTCATACGAAAGAATTCCAGTGTACTTGAAGAATGCAGGAGCATCAGCTTTGGATGAGTAGTAGTTAGGAACGGGAGTTGTCCAACGAGGATTGAATTTTGGATCCTTACGAAGATATGGCTTTAGGGCTGCCGAACAGACTTCACTCATGTAAACCATTTTTTCCGGACCTGATGAGGGATCATCAACTGATTCCTCTTCCGAAAGGTCAAAGGTGACTCTCTTTTTATTTTGTCGTGAAGGTGTTGGTTCACTTGAGTATCCAAATGAATAGCCATTTGAATTTTCCTTGGTTGGTGCTTGATATGCGGGCTTGTTCTTATTCTCCCGAATGTTTGAGCACTCTCGATTTAGGATGATTTGGTCAAGATATTCAGAGAATGTTGCTCCAGGGTGTGACCATGCATATGTCTCAGGATCGTAGTAGAAAGATTTGTCTATTTTGAGATCCTCGGGGATTTGAATATTGGGGAGAGTCTCTAAACCAATAGTCTCATCAACAACTGCTATCTCAGGTGTGGTTGCGGGGTAGGGCTCTTCTACCGCTTCATGGTTACGGTTGTTGGGGGCTTCGTGGGTTGCCTCAGAAGATCGTGGTTCCTCAAAGATAGGGTCAGATTTAAGTGCTTCCAATGCTGTGAAATTGATTTCCTGAGTCTCACAATCGATACTCGCCTTGGCCAATGCCAAGAATGGCTTTCCGAGAATGATTGGAGACTGGGTGAATTCTCCTTGATGCTCAATATCAATGATCGTGAATTCTACCTTGAGCGGAGCACCTTGGAATTTCATGATGATAGAAATAATTCCTCTCGGCCGCTTTATCGATCGGTCCGCTAATTGTACAATCTTTCGTATCTTCCGAATCGGTCCGAATTTGAGTTCATGGAATACAGAGGTCGGGAGGATATTAATTGGTGAATCATCATCAATCCGAGCATGAGTGAAAATTGTGTCTTTGATTTTGCAGTCAAATCTGGGCAACCGCTTCACTATGCGGCTCTTGATTTTTCTCCTCAACACCAAGGAGGAGGCCATTGACAAGATATGTCTTTCAGTCTTTGTTCGTATCCTGCCCGATTTTTTGTTCATTAATTTATCTGTTATAAATTTTTTAAGGTCGGGGAAGTGTTCAATGGCCTGTATAAAGGGAAGTTCGAACATCAAGCGTTTTTCCAGTGCTTCCCGTACAGTCGGATCCAAATTCCTCAGATCGTCTTCAGTTTTAATTTCTATGAAATTTTCTGAATTTTCAATTTTTTTATGGTTTTCAAATATTTCCATTTTTTTGGTATTTTCTGGGTGGTGTGGGGGCGTGGGATGTTCTTCAGATAAAAAGGGGCTCTGGTGTTCAGGGTGAGGGTCAACGACATAGTCATTTTCAGAATTGTTCATAGGTCCCTGAATATCCTCAGAATTTTCAATTTCAGATCCAATAATTTCCGCATTCATTTTACTGTCCGAGCCACCATAGAATGCGATGAATCGATCGGTAAATTTTTGAAATCTCTCCTCTATTGAATTGAATCTTGTTGTTATCCTCAAAATATCATCCTCAAAATTCAATTCATGATCAATCATAGGCGCAGTCGGTGTGTGTTTGATAATTTCATCTTCCATTTTCTCGTTTGTGTTGGGAGGAGAATTTCTTGGAAGATCCAATATATGATCATTAATTTCAGAAAATATCTCCTCAATAATCATGGAAGGCGGCTGCTCATATGGTCCAGTCATGTGAAGTTGATCCGAGTAAAATTTATTTCTTTGATCATGAGTGGTCGGATAGTCAAGAGAATTTTTATCGAATGTGCGGCTATTGATCTTGAAATCGGTTCATGCACACCAATGCAAACACAATTCAAACCCCGGGTTCACCAACTCACACAATGAAGCCGTAAGAGTTCGGCTATTATCTTTTCAATTTTAGTTGGTGATAAATTCAATCTTGCAAGCCGTTTAAACGAGATGTTAGGTTTGGAGCTGGGCTCTATCCTAGGGTGCGTCTCTCTCCTCGCTGCAAGATAAAATCAAACAATGTCGGGGTTGCTCTCCCGCAGAAATTCTTGATTTTATGGATTTTTTTAGATCGGCTTTATTTAGCAGTCCCAATTTTATTGAGGCGATCACTGAAGAATTTAGATAAACACAAATACACGTCTACCGTACAGTCCCAATTTCCTTTAGACTTATGTGATAAAACAAGAGAGAGGAATTCGGGAAAAGCCGATGCACGCGAAAAACTATGATAAATGCTCAGTTAGAAGACTTACAGTGCCTCCTCACAATCTCCATGTGGGATGAAATACAGAATTTTAAAAATTTATACTAAATGCGTGCAAGCCGATAAAAACCACACCTAAGCAGAAAGTTCTATTAGCGGGAAGAATTGAGTTGGATTTGGCTAAGTTGAACGATCTAATGTGCGTCTCAGTTAAAGTGCAGTGTGGCTTAAGATCCTACGAGCACAATCAAAAATAAAATGCTCTAAGAGCCGTATGTGCAGGTCTATCCTAATCGCCACTCAAGTCGGGCCCCACCCTCTCCGGAGAGTGAAACAGGCCAGGACACACCACAAATAAAGTTCAAGGTCTTTTTACACACGTGAGAGTCCAAACGGACACCGCTAGAAATGAGCAGAAATTAAAAGCGCAGAAATTAAAAACCTAGACTCTACGCTCTCTCACGACTTGACTCGATCTTAATTTAATTGCGGTTTCTTCGGGTGTCGGTGAAGATGCGTCGGTTCCTTGAAAAACCGCTCCACGTGCGCCGGGTACCTCGCAAGAAAAATAAGAGAGATGGGTGTAAGAGAGTGACTGAGAAAATAATCAAAAATAAAATAAATGAAATAAATACAAGAAATAAAATGGGATTTACAGTGAAAAATTCGGGGATCAGACTACCCAAATTCGGAAAACCGAACAAAAATTTTCAAAACAAAAAACTAAGCCGTTTGCCTCCCCGGCAATGGCGCCATCTGACGGGTCCGCAAAAGCCGCGTTAAGAAGTTGTTTTTAATCTTTGTTCGTGGTAATAATGAATGTCGTTCGTTGTAGGCGGCAATCGGAAACAGTCAAGAAATAACCACAATTTTTAATCAAATTTAATCAAGTGGTTTTTATGTTTATTTTACTTGGACAAGTCCCAAGGTCGATCACAAGGAGGCAAAGGAACAACCTAGAGTTGTGTCTATCCAATTTTTAGTTCGGTTTTCAAGGCGGTCTTTTTTTTGGAATTTTTCAATGCAATAGAGGGTGCAAAATGCAGATTCGTCTTATTTTAGGGACTAAAATGTAAATTTCAATCAAACGATGTCCGAAAAATACGAAACTTGGCTGAGATGTAAAAGATGATGAAATGAGTGCACCGTAATTTTTTTTGGAATTTTTGGATGTAATATGAATTTTTTTATGAATTTTTAAATGCAAACAAATTAATTTTCAATATTTAATTTTAATAAATATTAAACCTACTTATTTTAGAGAACTAAAATTATCTAAGATCTATCACTATCACTAGGTAATGAATCTTAGAAAAATCCTAGACCTCAAAAATGTATGATTTAATACCTATTAAAAATAAAATAGTGAAATATGCAAAATGATTTTTACAGAGCAAAGTATGCATGCAAATGCAATGATTTTTGGGCACAATGTTAATCAAAATAATCTCTACAATATGTGATTTTTGGGGAATTTTTAGAACAACGGTTAATTAACTATGAATTTCAGAGCACAGATTGGGCACAATATTCTAATTTCCACAAAACAATTATTTATTAATGAACCGTCAATCACAAAAATGTCCACAGTAGCTCACAATGTAGAGAATTAAGAGATGAACAAAATGCTATTTTTAAATAAATATAATAATATAAACTAGAGGTCTAAAATGCACGAGGAATGCAGGGGTACAGATGTAAATAAAATAAACAAAATATGAAAAAGAATGAACCGCGGGGGGCCTAATTGCAATTACCTATGAAACTGGGGGTCCCTATGCAAATTAACCATGGAGGCACGTGCGGAGTACGTGCCTCTGGCTGGAGGGGACCTCTGCGTGAATACGAGGGTCTTCGGGGGGGCCTGGTGCAATTTACCCCCGCGTCACGTGCGGGGCACGTGACCGAGGGGCTGACGATGGATGACTTCCCCCCGTACGTGCCTCGCACGTGGGGGGTCTCGGGCTGCGAGCCCGGCGTCGAGGCGGCTGAGGAGAACCGGCGAGGGGCGGTCAAGGGCCGCCACACGGCCGAGGCGGAGGAGCGGCGTAGCGGAGGCGGCGGAGCTCGGCCTCTCCTGGCGGGGCGAAGGCGATGGAGGAGAGGCGGAGCCTGGTCGATGGCAAGGTCGCAGAAGCTCCTGACGACTGGGGCGGAGAAGATGGTGCGGCTGTTGACGGAGATGACCCAATGGCCGACACACGGCCGGCGGACGTTGGAGCAGGGGATCGTCGGCGGAGGTGGTTGCTGGGAGCGTGGTGGAGTCGGAGAAGAAGATGACGCGGCGGATGGCGGAGGGGCGCACGCCTCACGTTGGCGGCGCGGTGGTCGTTGGCGATGTCGTTGGCCGAGGAAGATGAAGTCGAGGGCTCGACAGCAGCGGGCTGGAGCAAGAGCGCGCGCGGAGGTGGCGCTGCGACGAGGGCCGATAGACCCTCGGATCTCGCCGTGGAGGCTCCTCGCCGGCGCTGTCACCGCGGCGAGGAGTCGCTCTTGTGCAGTCGGCGGATGAGGATAGTGGGGGTCGGCGAGGGTGTTTTAATAGGAGAGGGAGGCGGAGGTTGCGGAGGGCGTTGGTCCGGTGCGGGGATAACGGAGGAGGTTGGCGAGATTAGCGGGCGCGGCGGTTGCGGGATCGGCGGCGACGATTGGGGGATAACGGAGGAGCGGAGGGCGCGAGGTTGGGGGAGACGAGCAGTGGCCGTTCGATCAAGCGAGATCGAACGGCCACACGCATGCCACGTGGCAAGGGGGTTAAGGGGAGAGGGAGCGGGCGCACGTGCAGTGCGCGTGCGGCGGTGGCATGTGCGCTGCACGTGCGGGTGCTTTAATTTTTTTTATAAAATCGATATAATAAAACGCAAAAAAAAACAGCTGACACGTGGCGGCCTCTGGGGCTGCCACGTGTCAGCACCAGAAAATTCGAAAAAATCATTTTGTAAAATCAAAAAGAAATAGCAAATGACCTCGGATCAAAAAAGTTCCTTCACGAAAAATGCTCGTCTCGACGAGATCTACAACTTTCATGAAGACATCAAAGCCAAATTCGGTCAAATGTAAAAAGTAAATTTTTGGGGTATCCCATGTACATAGAATACCTTGATTTTTGGGTTTTCTAATATTTTTGTCATTTTTAAAATAAGATAAAAATCCGAGAAAATCTGGAAAACTCAAAGATAAATAAAAGGCACCTAATTCTAATTTTTTTGGATTTTTATTAATTAATAAAATATATACAAAAAATATAGGTCAGACAATCCGCGGAACTATACAAAAGAGGCCCAAAACCCAACTTTCACATACGAGCTCCGATTCACTTGAACTTGGTCTTGTTTTGAAGATAATTGAATGTACATTAGTTCAAAATGAGTAGGATCAAATCGGACACTGGATGAGGAAGATATGTGGCTTTTAGTCTGAAAATCCTAAAACTAGGGTTTGGGTTTTTGGTCCACTTAACCGGGTTAATTATTTTTTTGTATTTTTCATTTATTCTTGTTAGTGATGTGTACACAGTGGAAGTGAGTTTGTGGTATGCGGTGTTAGCATGAAGGAGTTAAAAATAGGGGAAGTTAGGCTATTTACAGGTCAATTTGGGCTTGGATTTTTGGCTTCTTAAAATATGCAGAAATTAACGCTAAAATGCAATTATTATGAAATCATGCATAAATGCTAATTATTCGAAATAGATGCCGAAATGCAGTTGATTTTGAGGGACTTGAGCTTAATTAATGAGACTTATAATGGTGAATCCGAGATTCATCAAGCGCCACGCCGTGTCTCCCCCGAACCGTTTGTTTTTTTTAAAAAAAAGATCAGTGCATGATTTATTCAAGCTCAAAATAGTTATAGGGTTCCTGGTGGAACCCTAAATTATGTATAGCGACGACAGATAGGGTTTGTGCATCGGAACCCTACATACTTGGTGTAATCTGTCAGCCTCCTCCAAATCACGAAGAAGAAGAAGAAGAAGAGGCGGCTCTAGAGATCAAGCCGTTGAAATCTCTGAACCCTAATTCTGAGTTTCAGTGATATTGCATTTGATATTGTGAGTTTCAGTGAAAAAAGCCTCGTAATGAGTATCGAGCTTAACGTACGGGAGAGAGATACCAGCATCCTTCACAGAATCAACAAATGGGGCTGATCGGACGATCAGATGGCTGCTGAGGGCTTCCTTGACAATCCAGCTTTCTATTATCGCAGCCCTGTTGCCATTGTAGAAAGTTGATGCTGCTGTCTGTGGTGCTCTCCATGCTAATGCTATTGATATTTTATAATGCAGCTGTAAGTCTCTTATGTAGAGAGATGCCTTATGGAAAAATTACATGGAAGCCCAAAGGAAAACACTATTATCAAAGAAATGCAAGTGCTTATAAATCTGCGACATGAACACATTCAGATATCTCATTTCTGAACCATAACTAAAATTTAAATTTCTAACTGCTTTATACCCATCCTTAGCTGCTCATTTTTAAGAAGTCTCCTTGCCCACCAGTTTATATAGTTCTGGTTTAGTATAGGTGCTAGAAAAGTGTCTGAATTGACATAAAAGGTATGCTGTGCTATTTAACTTGATCTCAGCAGGTTAACATCTTTGCCTATTCGCCTCAGCTGGTCGTAGTATCATGTTTGACTGAGTAATCATCTGTTGGACTCTTTAAACAAATCATGCTCCTATCATTGGGGCTACGATCTATGTCCTGAGCGAGAGTACAGCCTTTTTTATAAGTAAAAAAGCTTTAGGCAAGTGCTTTGCTAGTCTTGGACAAGAGGAGCCTAATCTAATCCAAAAGAGAAATCCCGTTTACCGAACAAGATGGTCACTGAGGATGGCAAGGGGTAAAAAAATAAAACATGAGCTAGGTCTCTTTGGACAGGAGGCAGTAGGCTTTGGGGAGGCAAATGAAATTCCGAGACTTGGTGCGGATGTTGAGGTTTTCGAGCCCACAACACTCCAAGGAAAATGCAATGAGTCTACTGTCAAAGTAATCAACTGTCCATACTTCAAAGATAATTTTTCTTCATTTTTTCTTGTATAATTATTGGTTCTTGAGAAGTTAAGATTTTTCCTCTTGAGGTCATCTCTACAACTTTCATGACTATTTCACATTAGCTATGCATTATCCTCTACATACTCATGATTACAACTAAAGTGAACTCTATGTTTATGTTTTTCAACGTCGTTTGATAGTCTTGATATACTTTTTAAAGTAGATGCCTTCATTTGTTCGGGAAATTATATTCTACCTCGAGGTTACGTTTTTTTCATGCTTAATTTGGTGTCCTCGTGCAGACAAGTGCTTTAAAAAGTGGTGCATTCCAGCATGATATCCACTATTGGCTTGGTCGAGAGACTAGCCAGGTAAAAATTACTTTTCTCAACCTGTCCTTATATGAAGTGGATCTCTCTAATGATGCACTTCTAATTAAACAAACAGGATGAAGCTGGCACCGCAGCCCTGAAAACTGTCGAACTAGATGCAGCTCTCGGGGGGCGCGCAGTTCAGTATCGTGAAGTGCAGGGCCAAGAAACGGAGAGGTTCTTGTCTTATTTCAGACCATGTATTATCCCCCTTCCGGGTGGTGTTGCCTCAGGGTTCCACCACACTGAAGTAAATGAGCGCGAACATGAAACACGGATGTACGTTTGCAAAGGAAAGCATGTTGTTCACGTAAAGGAGGTGAATCGGTTTGTGTTTTTTTAGGTGACCGTCTAACTTTGGGGTTGTTGTCTTATGTTTAAACATGCATAACCGTATTCTCCAGGTTCCCTTTGCGCGCTCGTCGCTTAATCATGATGATATCTTCATACTGGACACAAAGTCAAAGATCTTCCAGTTCAATGGATCGAATTCTTCGATTCAAGAAAGAGCCAAGGCCCTTGAGGTTGTACAGTATGTCAAAGATACTTATCATGGTGGGAAGTGCGATCTTGCTGCTGTTGGTAAGTTAAAACTTTTTAATGTAGATTTGAGTTGGTGCCATCAGAAAACTTACTTCTTTCGTGAAATAACATCTAAAAGAGGATGGGAAGTTGATGGCGGATGCCGAAGCCGGAGAATTTTGGAGTCTTTTTGGTGGGTTTGCTCCTCTTCCAAGAAAAGCAGCATCTGAAGATGAAAAACCTGTTTCCGTCACTGTAAAGCTCTTCCGGTATTTTTTACTCTCCTTGCATCAGGACATATTAGACAAATATCTACAGTCTTGTTAGACCTAATCTCGGTGATTTTTTCTTCTTCCTTTCTAGTATCGAGAAAGGGCAGGCAGTGGCCATCGAATCCGATCCTTTGACAAAACAATTGCTGGACACATATAGATGCTTTGTGCTCGACTGCGGGGCTGAACTCTTTGTATGGTTTGGAAGAAGCACGTCTCTCGAGGAAAGAAAACGTGCTAGTTCTGTTGCAGAAGTAATAATTCGAGGCATTACTTATTGTTGTTAATTGCTTGTTGGTCGGACTGATATTAATCCGCATTGCCTGGTTTTCAGGAATTTCTTAGTAGCCAAGGCCGACCTAAGGCTCGCATAACTCGTGTCATCGAGGGGTGTGAAACCTTAGCGTTCCGTACGAAGTTCAGTTCGTGGCCACTCTCAAGCGATGTCAATGACTCTGAAGATGGCAGGGGAAAAGTTGCAGGTAAAATCGGAGCTCTCGTGTTTGGGAGATCTCATCTTTGTTATTTTTCTTGCTGCAGTAAAAAACTTCACTATGGTTATTTCGTTTATTTATTTACCGTATTGTAGCCCTTCTTAAGCGTCAAGGATTTAATGTCAAGGGACTTCTGAAAGCTGCTCCGCTTAAGGATGAACCACAGCCACACATTGATTGCACAGGCAATCTGCAGGTGCTATCATGATACTAAATTTTCTGACTTTGGTTATTTATTATTAAATATCAGAAACTTAAAGTTTTTATATGCTCATCTATAAGAAAGAAGGGGTAGGGATGCAAACGATCGGATATGGATGCAGATGCAGGTCGTATCATATATTTTTTTGTTTAAAAATATAATAGATGCTGAAAAATGTGTTACCATATCTTTAAAAAATAGATACAGGGTATAGTAGAAGTACTTTATAGATTAACTTAAATATACATGTATTGGATAGCTTACACAGAACAAATATATTAAATGTTTTTATTTCAGAAAAATATATCGAATGTGATGAAAGAAGTTGATTTTTGTTACCTAAAGTTAGAAATAAATTTACAACTATATCTATAAACTAAAATGGATATAAGGATATATTTATTTATTTATTTATTTGCGGATATCAAAGTGATCCATATATGTATCTATTTTAAAACGGATAGGATGTCAAAATCCATATAGAATATATATGGCAGTGGATTGGACGTGGATATATTACCGTGTGGTTTCCAATGCCATCTTTTCACTTCACCTTCTTTCATTTGTTCACATATGATGGTTGCCAATTTCAATCCGGGTTCTCTTTTTTACAGGTCTGGCGTGTCGACGGCTCGGAAAAGAAACTCATCCCAACGGCAGAACAGACTAAATTCTACAGTGGAGATTGTTACATATTCCAGTATACATATCCGGGAGACGATAACGAGGAAGTTCTAGTTGGGACTTGGTTTGGGAAGAAGAGTTTAGAGGTAATATATTTGGATTTTTTTATATATTCACCAACATATGTTTAGTGTCGAACACTTTACAATCAATGCAGGAAGAGCGAGCGGCAGCTCTCTCATTGGCCAATAAGATGGTCGAATCGCTTAAATTTCTGGCTACACAGGTATGTGTCATATGCTTTTGTTTCGTCACCCCTACAACCATAATGTTATACATGATGGTTCTTAACTCAGGTATTTTGATACAGGCTCGAATCTACGAGGGAAGTGAGCCCGTCCAGTTTTTCTCCGTATTTCAGAGTTTTATCGTGTACAAGGTTTGTTCATGTTAAGAAAACGTTTCTCTCGCCCACCTCCGTTAACTACTATGCTCTAACTTGTTGAACTTGTTTACGATTTTAGGGCGGGATGAGCTCTGGATACAAGAAATTCATCACCGAGAATGGTGTTGCTGATGACACTTACTCGGCGGATGGTCTCGCGTTGTTCCGTGTTCAAGGTTCTGGACCAGAAAACATGCAAGCCATTCAAGTTGAACCGGTAATTACAACTGGAGTTTGTATACTTTATTGCTGAAATTCCTCTAGTGTCGATTTCCTCGTGTTCCATTGAACGTAAATGACGACACGATGAATTTTATTCTTTTAAGTATTTAATATGGTCATTTTATTTCCACTATAAGAGGTAGGGGTGTCAACACTGTCAAGAAATTATTTTGACCTCAAAAGGCTCGATTCGTCAATCTGCTCATGAGTTTGTGTCAATAAGATGAAATATAACATATCCGAACAAAGTTATCAGAATGTTGGCTCTAACGCAAAACGGAAACTCGTCAAAATTTACGGGCTTTCTAGCCACCTCTAAACCGTGTTGCTTGTTGCAGATCCCCCCGATTGTGGCTAGTTGGGTTTTTTCCTGTCTGGTTCGTGTTTTTTACACTTCATTGTTTTGATCAGGTTGCTGCATCGTTGAATTCATCCTACTGTTATATACTGCACAGCGGAAGCACCGTTTATACATGGGCCGGAAGTCTTACTACCGCAGAAGACCAGGGACTGGTCGAGAGGCAGCTCGATATAATTAAGGTTAGTGGACTGGTTTGATTTATTAAGTCCATAACGTAATGGATGTTCGCAGTCAATTTTATCTAGTATATAGGTACTTTATTCTCTTGGTCGAAAGTCATTTTTGCTGATTTCTACGTGGCTGGTTTTTTCTCTCGTTCCTCGCTCTCTCTCGACAGCCAAACATACAGTCCAAGCCTCAAAAGGAAGGGAACGAATCCGAGAAGTTCTGGAGTCTACTTGGAGGTAAGAGTGAGTACCGCAGCCAGAGGAGCGGGAAGGGCGCCGAAAGCGATCCACATCTTTTCTCTTGTGTATTTTCAAAAGGTCCGACGCTGCATATCTTTGTTTACTCATCGAAAGTTTCCACCTTATTTTGTTTGAAATATGACTAATGCTCGTTCCATGTTCACGCGACCTATCCGTCCGTCCTTTGAATCTTGGCCCGATCAGGAAATTTGAAGGTTAGTAATGACCAATAACTCGGATGGGATTATAAAATTTGATTCTACGGGATCTGACACCATATTCTTTACCCCCGCAGGTGAAAGAGATATTCAACTTCAACCAAGATGATTTGATGACCGAAGATATATTCATCCTCGATTGTCAGTCTAACATCTTCGTTTGGATCGGGGGACAAGTGGATTCGAAGCTTAAAACACAGGCTCTAACTATAGGAGAGGTGCGGAATCGATACCTTTAAAATGGAATTCTGTATCTCTCGCTTTTCACAGTTTCCTGAAAGATAACTGGTTTCTTCAGAAATATCTTGAGCACGATTTTCTCATGGAAAAAGTGTCTCGAGAATCTACGATATTCATCGTCATGGAAGATAGCGAACCACGTTTTTTCACACGATTCTTCACGTGGGATTCTGCGAAGTCTTCTGTAAGCAATCGAGTGGAATGCTCCACATTGATCTACAAGTATTTTTGTGTGAGGAATACTAATGTTTGCATTTCCGCCCTCAATCCTCTATCCGTTACAGATGCATGGTAACTCGTTTCAGAGGAAGCTCACTATCATAAAGGATGGAGTGCCGTCGGGTTTGGATGTAAGATATGTTTCTTCTCATGTTTTTTTACTTCTCATTTGCCTTTTATCGTCTCATATGTTTCCAATGAAATGCAACCAGAAACCAAAGAGGCGTGCGCCGGTAGCACATGCAGGACGTACGAGCGTATCGACGGATAGCTCCCAACGCTCGAGAAGCATGTCCTTCAGCCCTGATCGAGTCCGAGTTCGTGGCAGGTCTCCGGCCTTCAATGCACTAGCTTCTGCTTTCGAGAAACCCGATACGAGGAATCTCTCCATGCCACCTCCGGTCGGGAAGAAGCTATTTCCCAGATCCAGAACCCCTGATCCATCAAGACCCATCGTTAAGACATCCGGTATCGCTTCGATTTCATCCTCATTCGAGCAAGCAAAAAGCGTAGCCATTCCGAGAATAGTTAAAGGTATGCAACATGGAATTCTGCCTTCGGTTCTTTTTTAATTCCCTCATCTGAAATGAGCTGCTTGTTTTGTTCGAATGTAGTGACGTCGCCTGACGTCAACAAACCGAAACCGGCAACAAGTGCAAAGGAAAACGGCGAGTCTGTAAGTAGAAATGATACTCCGACGGTAAAGGAAGATGTGAAGGAGGGTGAGGTCGAAGACGAGGAGGGTCTTCCTATCTTCCCCTATGAACAGCTCAAGGTGGATTCTGCAGATCCTGTTCCCGATATCGATATAACCAAAAGAGAGGTATGTCTAAAGCTGTCCAGTTATCAAAATATCATTACTTTAGAGAAAATTACCCAAAAGTTCATGAACTATATACTCGATTTCAATGTCGTATCTGAACTTTTAAAGGTAGCATTATGTGATCTTCAAGATTTATTTCAATGCGGTTTTAGACTGAAGGAACTAAATTGATTATGCTATTTTTCACATTGAAACAAATCGAAAATCTGATTTTTTTTGCAAATTTATGGATTATGAATATTGAGTGGTCATCTGACAACTCATCGGAAGAGAAGTGTTTATAAAATTTTCCGTTGCCATGGCAGACGTACTTGTCGTCGAAGGAATTCAAGGAGAAATTCGGCATGGCGAAGGGCGCATTCCTCAAGCTGCCCAAATGGAAGCAGAACAAGATGAAGATCCATCTAAAACTCTTCTGATTCTTTCACCTCAGAGGTACGTTCTTATACATCCCTCACTTCCGCCACCTCGCTATAATCCCGACATTCCTCACCACATCGCGACCTTTTGCAGGAGGTGCCCGAGTTCATGCAGTGTGGAGAAGGGAAAGCATTAGTGTGTTTTTAGTTGCTTCTGCTCCCAGCCATTTTCACGTCATCCTCATCGTAGAACATTCAAAAGAGATAATCCTATCATTCTTTTTCACAGGTTGATTGTGATGTGTGCGATTTTTTTTAATGAACAAACTACATATATATTCGTCGAAGGCGTCGTCCAGGATTGCTGTAGGAATACGAGAGTTTGGTATATCATATTGTAAGAGGGGATTGGGGTTTTGTGTACAGGAGAAAAAAAAGGGTGTAATTAGACCTGAATGAGAGACCGGTGATTGTCTTGGCCTCTCTGTTCTTTTGTAATATCTTGTATGCTTAAAAATACTGGTCTTGTTGTGTGATTGTTATAAAAAAATCGAGACATTTATTTATGGAATGCTTGTGCGTGATGTTGATATGTTCCCAAATTTATCTGGATGTATTGTTGAGGCTGCGGTGGCCATCCCGACCGTCCATTTCCGCCGGCGCACGGCTTGTCACTTACCCAAAAATAGAGACAGATCTCTTGACAGTGTGGGGTTGGGAGATGCTTGAGGTTTCCAACCGTTGGTTCCCATGCCTTAGAACTACTATAGCCTATATCTGACAAACGGCCAATCTCTCTTTTTGTCTGATCTCTCTTCGGGTTTCGCATTGGAGAATGAAAGAGAGCTGGATATCGTATGGGGAACATGAGAGTTTGAGAGGGGCGATTCCGTATGGCGGGATCTGCCATGGCGGTGGAATCTCTGCCTCCTGATCTTCTGTAGGTAAACCACGCCTTCTTCCTCCTCTCCTCTCCTCTCTTTCGCGTGTAATGTTAGTCGTAAAGGATTGTCTCTTGTCGGATCTTCAATCGACGGTTGAGATTGAAACAACAGATACGGAATCTGGAATTCTTGACGTTAAAACAGGACAAACCCATCGAAGACATGCATGCAACCCTTTCTTTCCAAAAAGAGAGGGCATATTGCTAGAATAGTCCCGGACTTCCGGAACTAGAATTGTTCATCCTTGCTGATACTTGAACGCTGTATCGTGTGTGTGTGCGCTGAATCATATAGACTAGAAAGTGCCATAATAGTGGAAGCCGGATTTTTCATTTGCACTGTACGACAGGCTGTCACGTTAGTACATCTGGTTTTTTTAAATTGTTTTACTTTTCCGTATTAAAAAAAGGTACTTATCTACTATTATAGGTGTTGGGCACCACGTCGCAAAATTCCAAAAATCTTTCGATAGGGTTTACTTTTTCACAGAAAAAGGGATCATTGTATTTATCGCATTCGTCCGAGGGGCTGGAGAGTTATCTCCTCCGACTCGTCTATCTGGGCTGCTTTCATGAGGCGTAAGTACCTCCGCTCCTGCACCTTCTGGTTGGCCTCTCCCGCACCTTCCGTTTCTCGTGTTTGGTGTGCCATCCTCAGCCGCAGATGCCACCTTAGAGGTGCTACTACCGGGGACTGCCCCCCGGTTCATTGGTCCCGCTCGCCTAGAGGGTACTCGTTTGCGGATGCCTATGACATCTTCCGCCCTCGAGGTGCTTCCCTTGCCTGGGCCCCTGTCGTCTGGGAGCGCCGCTCTGCGCCTCGTCACTCCTTCACTCTTTATAGGGCCATAAAAGAAAGGCTGCCCACGTTGGATAGGCTCGCGGAGTTTGCTGGGATTACTCACTCTACATGCTATTTGTGCGCTGCTAGTTTGGAAACTCACGACCATGTGCTATTTCAATGCTCCTTCTCGGCTGAGGTTTGGCATGGAGCTTGCTGCACCCTTGATCTTCCGGATCTGCCCAATTGCTCGCTCATCGACACTGTTGCTTGGATTGGTTCTATTACGCCCCCTTCCACCCGCACTGCCTTAGCTGTCCTTCTTGCGCTTGTGGTATGGTCGATTTGGATGGAACGAAATCACAGATGGGCCTCTAATGACTCCAGTTCCCCTGCACGTGTCCTGCACAACATTGCCCGGGACTATTCCTTGATTGCAATATGAATGTGATCCTCCGTTTTTGGTCTGCTTAACGGTTCCTTTTTTTTCCTTTTATCAAATCAGTGTTTGGATGCTACAAACTCCACATTTGGTAGCAAACTTCTTTTTGTAAAATCTTTTGTTTGTGAAGGAAATATATACAATTTTTACTTATCAAAAAAAAAATGAAATCTTGAAGGGACTATGTGCAAATAATCCGATTAATTACCTAGCTAGTTTCTTAAAGGAAAAGAATTACAAAATAAAATAAAATAAAGATGAATTAGAATATTATTAAGAGAAAAGGGAAGCTACTAGTAGCTAATCTTAGTTACTACGTGCTCATTTTTCATCGTTTTTATTTTTTTCGAAATTCCACCGTGTATTTTCATCACTATAGCTATTTAATATATCATTTTAATTTCATCGGAAATAAAAACTCATGTCTTCCATTCAGAATATATAATTTTAACAATCTTATAATTGTTGTAATTGACCTGTCATAGATATTAAACTTGTTGAACATTTTATACATGCAATACATTAATTTTAAAAATAATAATTAAAAAGATCCATATAGCTTGACCTTACTCAAGTTCTCTTGTTGTTGTTGATTGTTTTTTCGAATGGTTTCTCCCTCAGCATAGAGACTCCCTTCCCAAACAATCACCTCAATTTTCTCTCCTCCGAAACCATCGCCATGGCATCCTCGAGGAGGGACTCCGCGGTCGCCTCTGTCGCCGACCACCGTGTACGAGACCGTCGGGGAGTCTCCCCGACCTCCGCCAAGCCCACGTCGCGTCCGTCCTCTGCCACACCTTCCCCAGACAAGGCCGCACACCGCTCCACCCCAAGCTACCTCCGCACCACCGCCAGCTCTCGCCACGACTCTCCCGCCTCCTCCGCCGCCAAGAAGCCGGCACCGGCACCGGCATCGGCGACAACTCCGGCGACCGTCCCAGTTAAGAAGCTCACCAGGGTAAGGTCGATGGAGCGCCACCCGCCGGCGCCGGTGCCGTCGCCGGCAATGGCGCACCATCTGAAGATGCAGACCTCTGGCAGCCTCAAGGATAGGCCCCTTGGTGTCCGGTCAACGCCGAGGGCTGTCGCTGGGCGGCCCGTCAGGGCCGCCACTGCCGCTACCGCATCCGCGCCGGCGGCTTCGGCGGTGGCAAAGGGTAGGTCTCTGAAAAAGAAGGAGATCGCCGCTTGCGTCCACGACGCGTTGGACGTGCTGGAGACGCAGTCAGAGCCCGACGTGGTCGCCCCCGCTGGCGCTGGCGAGGTTGACGACCTCGCCGGCGAAGTGGTGCCCACTTCAGCTCCGGCCGAGAAGGGCCAAGAACTCGAGGAACCACCTCGGCAAAGCGAAGAACATCCCCCCTCCATCGAGCAGAGCTGCCCGGAGGACCCCAGATCGGAGCCGGAGCACGCGAAGGAGGATCACAAGTGCGTGGAGGAGCTCAAGGATCCGATGCTGGGACGACCTAGGTCGTTCTCCCACGTAAATCGGGGCGCGGCGGTGGACGACGAGCTGCAGAGGAAGCTGAGGAGAAGGCAGGCGTGGGAGACCGAGAAGGAGGGGGCCTCCGTGGTGGAGGACAAGAAGGCGGCGGAGGACGGCAGCACGGTAGAGCTGAAGAGGAAGGAGGGCAGCAGCGGCAGCGGCAACAACAATGTGATCGAGGAGGCGGCGACAAAGCTACTGTTGGAGAAGAGAAAGAACAAGGTATTGGCTCTCGTGGGCGCCTTCGAGACCGTGATGCAATTGCAGGAGCCCGAGACGCCGCAGCATGTGAAGGCGGAGACGCCGAAAGCCGTCGCGCTGTCGGCCTTCGAGCGGGAGCTGGAGAAAACAGAGGAGGTGAAAACAGAGGATGAGAAGACAGAGGAGGCAAAGGCAGAGGAGAAGAAGGCAGAGGAGGAGGAAGAGGAGAAGGCAGAGGTGGTGGAGGAGGAGAAGGCAGAAGAGGAGGAAGAAAAGGACGACATTTGATATTTTCCCAATGATTTTTTCCCTTTCTTATTTTCTTTTTTTTTTCATTACATACATATATTTATATATCTATATTGTAATTTTCATGGAATTTTACATTTAAATGTGTTTATGGTGAATAGAGAGATGATGGAATGGTAATCTATTTGCTAATGATGGAATGGAGGGAAATAAGACTTGATTTGGAAGGGTGCAAGATGATGTATAAATTGGATCTTCTAGTCTCTTTTTACAAGGGCCCAGAGATTTAATTGCAATGTGATGGTTTTATTCTTCCTAACCCGTTCATGTATGTGTATTAAGCAGTTCTGATATCTGATCTGGATACCAATGACATTTTATCTTAGTTTTTCACATTTTTAAGCACTCCATTGTTAATTATAAAAAGTATAGGGGTTATAGTGTAATTGGATATTATTTTAAGGATCATCGTATATTAGTATTAGCTAGAGAAAGAGTCAGCTGGAATAACTTGAAAATGTCATATGTATGTATAAACTAACCAAAAGACATAAACTGCTGATCGAAACAAATTGAAACAAACAAATTGAAACAAACAAACCTACTTTCAGGTTTGATTCGATAATAAAGTTTTAAGGTTGGAGTTCGATTTGATATAGGTTCGGTAGTATAAGTTCAACTTTGAGTTCATTTGGAAAATGAATGCTCAGGTTTAGTACTACATTAGTTCGTTACCGATTTGATTTAAGTCAAAGATATTAAAATAGCCAAGTTCGAAATTGGAATTAGAATAATAAAGTTTGATAGTCTATAAGCATTTTTAAAAGGGATTCTGCCCTACAAACTCTGTAAACTTTGTAAATGACCTTCTCGACTTTTGAAATACGTAATTCTCCCTTCGATCTCGTAAATTTGCTAACCTTATATCACAAACCATGTAATTAATCCCTATCCATTTACCCGTTAAATTTAAACAGATTCAGTTAAAAAGAGGTGCATATTACCCTCTTTGTTTAACAAATTTATAAAAGATGCCATCCCTCCTCCCAACCCCGATCGATCTCCGCCCCCTCCCCATGCGCCCTCATTGAGATCCATCTCCCGCTTCGAGCAATGGAGGTCAAGGTAGGACCCTCAGATCTTCAAGCGAGGTGCATAATCGGCTCGACAAAGTCCTGCAAAGAAATATCCTCTGTCACACTCTCGCCACCAACCCTTCTCCCTCCTTCCCAATTCATATTAGGGTTCCACCATAGAATCTCCACTTACAACCTCCTCCATGGAGCCTTCCCTCGATGACCCCTCTGCTTGGAGTGGTCCCACCTCCTCGATTTCCCCCTTGACGAGGCCCTCCTCGACGACCGCCCCTTCCTTCCCCAGGAGCCCACCGTGCCGCCACCACTGCCACATGGGAGGGTTCGGAAGAGGGACCTGCGCCTCATATGCTATAACTTCCTCGTCGGGAGTATCCCCTACGCATGCCCCGAGCTTGATGAGGATGAAGGGATGGTGGTATGGATGGCATCGAAGAAGAGGGCCAGTGGCAGCGGGGGAGGTGCGACAATGACGATGAGATGCTAGGTCTCCAGTTGCGAGGTGGATATTACTGATCTGGTTTTGATTGAATCCAAAGGGAAATGCTTTGGGTTGAAGAGAGAATGGAGGAGGGAGAGGAAGGAGGATGAGAAGCTACATGAGCCCTCGACCTGCTGAGGACGTACAGAGCATAGGCGGACTGCCTCGTCTCCAGCCCCCCTCCTCACGCAGCTGCTACTGCCGTTGTCCATCCCCCCTCCTCATGTACTGTTGGAAAGAGGAAGAGGAAGAAGGGGAGAGAAGAAGGAAGGAGAGAGAGGGAGGGATGGAGCGGAAGAAAATACACCATTGGATTTGATGTGGTTTGATTAACTCAACTTAAACCCAGGTAAATTAACTCAAGAACTGTCCAATTAACGACAAGGTTTATGGGATATTACGGAAAAGTTTATAGGATCGGGGGAGGAATTACGTTGTTTCAAAGTTCGAGAGGGCAATTTACAAAGTTTATAGAGTTCGTGGGGTTAAAAGTCCCTTTTTAAAATTGAATTAATTTGTGTTCATTGGAACAAAGTCCACTATTGATATCATAATTTCATTTACCTCAAAATTTCTCTATGTATATGTAGAATATCTAATTGAATACAAATATATATCGAACAAACATGCTACTTTCATGTGCAGTTCGTCAACCTTATTGAGCTAAAATTTGAAATTCATATCCAATTTGTTTTGCAATAAACATACAAATTTCGAATTATTATCAAATGAACTCTAAACGAATATAAATATAATTACTTTCATTAGCAACCCTACAAGCATATATTCATTGAAGGGTGTGGATATATCATTAAAAATCTAAGTGTATTTGAAAACTCTCAAATATTGTTTATCTTTCATTGCAAACCATCATTTCTAACAAGAATGAGTTTTTCATGAACAACACATCGAGTCAATCTAATTTCTTGGTCACATCTTTATATTTTAAATCTTAAAAAGATAATAGTTAAATTATAACTCTCTATGAGAAATATTTAATTACATTTTTTAAATTAATAGCATTTGAAGTGTAATTCATACCTTAGCACTTGAATTCATGGTACATATCATAAAAATAATTAAAGTAAATGATCCCAGCTGAAATTACCAAAATCCTCTATGGATATATTTTAACATGTTTTGACGGCTCTAATAAAACTATGCAAATACAACAAGTTATGCTTTGATTTTTGAAATAATCTTATAAGGTGTCTCCTTGAAGATGTTCAAGGATAGTGGCATTCTAGCATGAGATTTTAAGAAAATGGGAAAATAATCAAAATACAAGGTTCTATCAGATTTTATGAATTTATACACATGCACATAAAATATTTCAAATGCTACAAAAACTAGGAAAATGCAATGTATTTATTCCATAAAATAATAATAATAATAATTGTAAAATGATAAATTTTATTGCAAACAATCATATACTGATTGTACTCACTTAAATGGTCTGTTGGTAGTGCAGTATGCCTATCACCCAAAAGACCAGTGTTTAAATCCCCTATTGTAGGAGTTGCGTTAGGTACTCGACAGCCTGCGTAAAAAATAGTCAAATCTTTCAACATGGATTTGAACAAAAAATCCATGTAACTGATCATACTTATAGTAGGAGAAGACTTCGTCGTTTTTTAATCTTATAATGATTGTTTGGTAAGATTTCCAACAATTGTAACACACTATTGAGTTTTTGTAAAAGTTGAACTTTTGCTCCAAATCGCCAAACGCTAATACCCAAAATTTTAATGAAATCTCATTTTTTACTCTTGATTTTTTGAAGTATCTTATTATATAATTTATATTTATAGAGAAAAAATATCTAATTCGAAAATAATTTATAGAAAATAAAATGGCGAGAATAGTTAATATTGCAATTTGAACAAGGTCCAGTTGATTATTTATGATTATGAGCACGATTAATGTATTTATAGTAACCATTCTTAAGTTATTTTTCATAAAAGACTAATAACATGTTATAATATCTTAAAATCTTGATATACTAGTATAGAATTAAAATATAGAAATTGAAATGACTGCTTGTTAATGAACAGAACAGTTTTTTAAAGGATGTTGTGATTATGGCATTATAAAGTGTAATTCTTTTTGTTAAGACATTGTTTTCGAGTGAATATATAGGGAAAAAAAGGGTTACCTTCTAGAGGGAGCTAACTTGATTCCTCCCGCTCTATTTTTCTCATTTTTTTTAAAATGATTAAGTAGATTTTCATAATTATATCCCTATATTGTATCATTCAAGTTTCGTGGGAAACAGAGACTCCTACGACCTCCATCTAGACAGATTCCGACTATTCTGCGACTGTTAGAAAATGGTTGTCTAGATGGAGGCCGTAGGAATCTCTGTTCCGCAAAAAACTTGAATGACATAACATAGGGATATAGTGATAAATTTTCACAAAAAATTTAAAAAAACAAAAATAGAAAAATGGGGCGTGGAGCCAAGTTAGCTCCCTAAGGTGCAACCCCATTTTACCCATATATAGGCAGCTCCATTTTTCCATATATATATATATATATATATATATAGGAAATATTTCAGATGAGGTGCGCCTTTCCTTGCTATATGGAAAGCCACGCATATGGGCCGTCTGATTTGCATCTACGGCCATCATCTGACTATAAAAACACCCGCGAAACCACGCGAAACCATCCCAATATACCACTCCCGGTTTTCTATATATAGTAAATTAGAGGCTTTATGACTCAATCAATTTTGTTAAATTCGCTCTTTTTTGAATAACTATTATACTTCCTATATTTAGATTGTCCATCCGGCAATTATTTTATTTAATTATCCCTTAAATGACGGTAATTGGTTTTGTACTAATTTTAATTCATTTTTCTAAGGTTTTTTCTTTTGCATCCACATTCGATCTTCACCATGGGCGATTCCTATTCTTCATCAAGCGATGATTCTGCATCGGAGTTTATGTCTAACTTTTATGAAGAAAGATTCCAGGTTAATACATTATATTTTTTGTTGTTCTTCAAAAAATATTTCGATTTGATGTATATAGTGTTTTTTTGTAACAGGAAAATAGCACTGAAGATACAGGTCATGTCAATTCTGATATCGGTTCTCTCTCCACAGGTGTTGTTATTATTATACAAATTTTTCATTTTAATAGTATTAATATGTTTTTTATGTAATCATATCATTTGTTCTTCAATTTGTTCCCAAGTTTATGTTAAATTGTACTAGATTTACAGTTATGGTCAATAACCATGTTTTCATTTGATTTTTTGTCTTGATATATAATTGACATTATATAACAATACATGTCTATACTTTATTATCATTCTTCATATTTTACAATATATGCATTCTGTATAATATAGATAATTACATGATCCATTGTACAATATTTGATTGTATTTTACATTATCTTACCTTTTTTTACTATTTCCTAATATAATTTACACAATATTTCGTTCTTTGTATTTTGCCAGGACCATTTTCGGGTGACATATATTACAAATATATTTCACTAGAATTAATTTCATAATCCATTATACAATATTTATATGTATTTTAAATTTTGTTTATTTTTGGTAATATTTCCTAGTATATTTTACACAATTTCACGTTTTTTGTCTTTTGACAGGACCACTTTCGCATGCCATATATTCCAAATATAATACACAATAATTAATATCATATTCCATTGTAAAATATTAATCTGAATTGTACATTTTCTTGCTTTATATTAATATTTCTTAGTTTAGTTTACGTAATTTCACCTTCTTTGTATATTAACAGGAACTCTATCGGGTGCCATACGTTCCAGAGATATTGCACAAGAATGTCTTCCAAATATTGAGGTAATGAGATACCACTTAATGTTTTACTTTTTGTTTTTTTAAGTAAATTTATTATTGTGTTATTTTCATATTAGGATTCTGGAGCAAAAATCACATATACAGAGTGCCTAGAAACTGATGCTTCATTTTCAGGTAATATTATTAGTGTGTAATTTAATAATTATACAAACAATATATCTTCATAGTTCATAAATTTAATATTGATAATATTTTTCAATCTTTTTCGATATATTCGGGAAAAACATCATTAGATTTTAACATGTTTTTCAAATTTATATAAAATAATGCAGTTGATCCAAGTTCCCCAATCGCAATCTGTTCTAGTTATCAGCATATACCCACTGTTGGTATGGTTTTTGGTTCCGTTGAACACGCATATAATTTTTATGAAGCTTATGCTACAAAAGAAGGTTTCAATGTACGCAAAAGTAGCACAAGACATAGAGTTGATAGAGTAACTAGAAACAAGACACTGGTGTTTAAGAGTTTTGTATGTTGGAAAGAAGGAAAATCAAGAGCTTCCTCATCAACAAGAGATGGTTTCTTAGTTGACAGTGATTGCAGCGATGAAAGTATGTTTGAAAGATCAGAGAGAGCTGTTGGTGTTGTTCGAACTGGTTGTAAGGCAATGATGTCGGTTAAATATAGGTTTGTTGATCATGACTGGATAGTGGTTTGTTTCAATGAAGAGCACAATCATAACCTTGTATCCCCCAGCAAATGGCTTTATCTTCGTGCCAATAGAAAGTTCTCTAAAGCTGCTAAAATGCTTATCAAGTCCATGACTGATGTTAATATTCCTGCCTCAAAACAATCGGCATTTTTGGATAATGGTTTCATTACAAACAACAAAGTTGGTGGTATTGTGCGTGATATATATAACCTTAACCGGGATGAGAGAAGACGTCGTGATGGTTTGGATGCAAAACTTGTGTTAGATCTCTTTGATAACTGCAAAAAGTTGACGCCTGAATTTTTTTACTCTTATCAAACTGACGAGGACAATAGGCTCACACATTTATTCTGGGCTGACAGTGTATCCATCGAAGATTACAAGGTTTTTGGTGATACAATTTCTTTTGATACGACATATAGAACCAATGAATACAAATTAATATTTGCATCTTTCTGTGGAGTTAACCACCATGGTTGCTCAATTTTTTTTGGTAATGCATTTATCAACAGAGAAACAACAGAAAGTTTTACTTGGTTATTTAATCAATTCCTTGATGCTGTTAGAAAACACCCTATTTCTATAATCACTGATGAAGATCCAGCAATAGGTGCTGCAATCCGTATTTCATTTCCCAACACTGTTCACAAGTTTTGTACATGGCATATTATGACAAAGCTGAAACTTAAACTGGGTAGACTGAAGGAAATTGTCAAGGCTCTTAAAACATTTAGCAGGCTTGTTTGGCGGAGTGAGTCTATTGATCAATTTGAAGTTGGTTGGTCAGCAGCCATTTCTGAGTTTGGATTGCTTGAGAATAAATGGTTAGCAGAGAAGTATGAAATAAGACAGAAATGGATTGATGTATATACAAATGACACATTCTTTGCTGGGATGCGTAGCACTCAAAGGAGTGAAAGTATGAACTCATTTTTACAAAATTCTATTACTAAACAGAACACTCTTTTAGAGTTTGTTTCCAGATTCCAGACAGCCATCCAGAGGTTAAGAGAACGTGAGAATGATATGGACCATGATTCAAAGACTAGAAGGCCTAAGTTAAGAACTAAATGGACTTTGGAAGAACAAATGGTTGATGTTTATCCGAAAAGGATTTTTTACAAGTTTCAGAAAGAGTTGAAGGAGTTAATGATGTTAAATGTTCGTGTTTCTGAAATCAAAGATGGATCGACATGTTACAATGTCTCATCAATCGATAAGTCTGTTAGAGATAGAATAGTTACTGAAATTCATCAGACTGATTATCTATCTTGTGAATGCAAAAAAATGAAATTTCAAGGAATACCATGCAGGCATTTACTTGCTGTTATCAAGTTCAGAGGAGATTCATTTCTTTCAAGTTCCTTTATCATGCCCAGATGGAGCAGGAATATTAAGAGGTCTGGTAATTATCCAATCTACAACCAAAATCCCCAACATGAAAGGTCTGGACAGTTAAATGATATATGTTCTCAGATTGTTGCTGAAAGTAGCGTAGAATATGATGATATTTTCTTTCTCGTAAAAGCAAAGCTTCTGAAATTGCTCGAAGAAGTTCAAAGTTTAAATTCAAAAAAAAGATTATCAAATGTATCACATGATCAATCCTATTTGGAAAATCATGATAATAACAACCATGTACTTGTCCCGGTTACTGCAAAAACAAAAGGTAGTGGAAGGAGAGGAAGACCAAAAGGTTCAGGCAGTCGCCGGATATCTCAACAAGAATTAAAAAGGAATAGAGGCAGACAATGCAAAGCTTGCATGAAGTATAATGTTGGTCATGATTCTAGGAATTGTCCTTCAAACAAGGTTCAAGCAACTTCAGACTGATATGCAGTGTTATTCAGTTTATTTTTTTTATTTTTTATTTATTGTTGATATAACCTAAAATTATCTCTACAGCGATGATTCAGGACATGCAGATTCACAATAAATATATTGCAAATTACTTAAATGAGAGGTGGTATATTTTTTACTGACATTTTGGTTACTTTATAAAATTTTATTCCTCTATTAGCTTTAATATTTTGTTATTACAGAGTTTAACCAGTACAACATATTCAGATATCACATACACAGTTGTTTTTATACAATATGTTAAATTCACTGATGTATTGTGCTTTTTCTTTGCAGGATCTTATTGATCAAGCTGGAAGAGGTCATAGTTGCAGCCATTTTAAAATATAGACCGATGTTTAAAGTCACTTTCTATTTCTATTTTTCCATATAACAGTGTGTTGACTGTTATATATTTATTGTATGATCTGATGTAACTCAAAAGATTGGTAGTTATTATTGTTTTCATGTGATGGGTTTTTCTGGAAACATTTGAATGTAATATATATGACTGAATTAGTCAGACATTGTATGTCCCATATTGGGTATTGTTCAGTATTATTATCTGACAAAAAGTTTTGCGGTTGTCAAATGACACAACGTTTGGACTGAAAAAAAGATTAACAAAATATATATAACTCTGCGAATTATTTGTTGGTAATGATTAAGTTACCAGGTTAATGAAAAAAGATTATCTAAGCGACACAACGTTCATAAATTAATGTAAAATAATTTAGTTTATTGTATACTACGATACATTATTGTACGCAGCAAACTATTTATTGTAATATGTAGTTAATTTATATATGAGGTGTGATTTATGTGGAATTATTTTGTTCAGATTTTAACGTTATCTGATTATTTGATGTTATTTTCAAATTTAAAGGAATATATTATTATCTAAAAGTTCCACATTCTAATTAAGTTAATTCTACATACCAGATCCATATATCCATAAGATTGCAAGACAAAAGATTATACAGATATCAATATATTTAATACCACTATTAATGCATTCATTTATCTGTATATTTGATATTCCATTTTGAACAAAAGCATTTTTTTACATGATAACACAAGGTTGTTAAAATATAAAAACGATTGTCTTCCATGTAAAAAATATTATCTAAGTGAAACAATGTTCCCAAGTTAATGTACAATAAATGAACATATTGTATAATAAGATTCATTATTGTACACAGTAATAAACTTATTGTAATATACAGGTAATTTATATGAGGTTATACATATCCATAAGATTCGAAGTCAGAGGATTATACAGATATCAATATATTTAAGACCATTATAATGCTTTCATTGATTTGTATATTTGATATGTATAATGATTTACATATAATGGATAAATATCAAATATTAATGTTTTACATTGATGTGTTAAACAATCATTATCAATTTTTAAGTCATGTTTCAGTTATATGCATATTACAATCAGAAGAACATCACACAATACAATTCATGCACAA
This sequence comes from Ottelia alismoides, assembly GCA_037367405.1. Taxonomy (NCBI): domain Eukaryota; kingdom Viridiplantae; phylum Streptophyta; class Magnoliopsida; order Alismatales; family Hydrocharitaceae; genus Ottelia; species Ottelia alismoides. The sequence goes on from JAZKJV010000994.1 coordinate 768,614, forward strand.
AATACTTAAAAAAAGACGTTACATGGCTGAATTATGTAAGGTAAATGAATTAAATCTAACCAACATTGTTCAGCATTCCATGAAATACTTATAAATACAAACCAAAGTCATCGTTCCAGGAAATACTTCTAAACACAAAATACTAAATATTGTTTCAGGAAAGTAAATTACAACACTATTAAACATATACGAAATATGTCTTGATGTTGTCATGAAAACAACATTCATCATCATCTCTCAATTAATTTCCAGCTTCATTATCAACGTGTCCGCATGTCAAAAGAGTACATGCTATTTCTGCCCTGAATCTTGGAATGTCTTCAAAGCTGAAGTCCAAAGCCCTTCCTTCACACAAGTATTCCATGGTCTTCATCACGTAGACACCGCAATCCAAGCTGTGAGGAGGTTGTTGCGGGTGTCAACCACATATATTATATCCCAGTCATTCATTGTTTCGTCCACCAAGTTCATGCCAAAGCATTCGCACATCCAGCCATGCTAAAAAAAATATTGTTAAATTCCTTTATAACCAAAAGATTGTTTTAATGTAAAAATGTTGAAAATACACATACCCATTTTTGTGCATCCTTTTTGTGAAATTTTGATCCCCTCATTGAGTTATATGCATAGAATTTCCTCGCTGTGAAGTCTGTGACCAAGAGATGCCAGTGATTCTTGGTGTGTATAACTGTGAAAACCTTAGATAATCCAATCAACCTTTCATCATCCAATTCATGAAGGCTGTCCAGATGGTTCAACTCTTCCTTTGTAGCTCTATCAACCGTATTTACAAAATATTGCTGAATGATGAGGATGTAAGTATTATGATATATTATGAGAATTATATGAGATTCTAGTGACTAACCATCTTGTAAATAGGTGTGAATAGGAATGGCATCGTGTCTCCGGTACAATATTTATGTCGCAGAACATCCATGAACATTTCCAAAATCTGTATTCAAAGTAAATTTATCATCTCAGTATTTTTTTATTAATAAAATATGAAATAAAATTATTTGATTACGCCATCTTCAATCATTTTTTCATATAAAAAATGATGTATTTCTTTTCCCTTGCAAAAGATTCCAAGAGGTGTGAAGTATGTGGCGTTAAATCTGCAGGTTTCATCAAGAAAAGATTAAAATGTAATTACATATATATAGGGGGCCTTTCAAATGAGACGTGGTCCTTCCATCCCTATGGAAGGCCAACGATCTGGGCCATCGGATTCAAATCCAACGGCATCTTCAATTTTGATACCCAAAAGGGCATTTTAGTCATCAATTTTTGCATTAATTATGCATGTTAATTAATATTTCGAAATACTAATTTTAGCTACTTTTATTTTGGTATTTTTTCGCAATACCATTTTTAGAAAATATCTAATTTTTTGCTGGATGATATTATCTAGTGCATATTTTTGTATCCTCACGTATTTTTTTGTAGAATTTAAGGTTCCTTTTGTAATGACTGCACGTTTTTTGTATAATCCGTTGTTCCTTCAAAAATTCATCTGTTATTTGTATATTTTGCATGGTTCTTTGTAAAATACAATTCATATTAGTAATTAATGTGTGGTCATTTGTAACGATTTTATGGTTCTTTGTATAATAAAAATCCTATAGTTTTTTGTAAAAATTGTGGTAGTCATTAACGCTTAATTGATGCAAATATACAAATCATATTCGTATAAAACTCATGTAAAATGTATAATGCATATCAAAAATGTGTAATGCACATCAGTATATACAAGATCTATAAAAAAATATAATTTTCATTCGCAACCATCTGATTTGTAAAAATACATAACAAATTTGTATAATACATATCCAAATTGTATAATACATACTAATATTGTAGATTACAAATCAATATTGTATCAAACTGCAAATTTTTCTTCATCCAGGACTGGGTGCATCGCTTTTTTATCGGTGTCGCTTGCATTAAGAACGTCTCTGATAGTCACCAATGAGTCCGCACATCACGTTGTCAACTCCACACCACGATTAGACAATCCATCAAAGCTGACGTGTAAGAACCGATTTGCTCCGATCTCTAGGTCGTTGACGCGATCTGCAATGCAATGGGTACAATGCTCACTAATATATATAAATCCTACTAAATATCTTTATCACATATATAAATCCAATGCAGATGGATCCCTCGTGATGATGGTGAAGATGAAGATGAAAGGAGCATCTAGATCTCACCTTGAGGAAGACGAACCTCTTGCTGATCATGTCAACGTCCTCGTCCTCCTCCTCCCTATTTTTTTGCCGATCATTCGAGAAGAGCGACGATGGAGTCCTCCTCCCAATTTTTGTGCGTGAGATTTTGAAATGAATGGAACACAATGCCCGACGTCCTCCTCCTCCCTAATTTTGTGCGTGAGATTTTGAAATGAATGGAAAGATTAGGAGAGAGATTAATGAGGAGATATTTTAGATTATTACATACTATATTTAGATATGAATAATGACCAAAATAGGTTTTTGGTTATCTAAATAATAATAATAATAGACCTTTAATGACAATCGTTGGATTAAATATGGATGTGTGAGATCGTTGGCCTTCCATATGGATGGAAGGACCATGTCCTATTTGAAAGATATCCTATATATATATATATATATATATAGAGAGAGAGAGAGAGAGAGAGAAGGGAGGCTGCTACATGTAGCAGCCAACATGGCTGCTACATGCGGCAGTTTCTCCAAATTTTTTTATTTTTTTTTTCAAAATTAAAATATGTATATTCATCTATATATCCCCCCTACATTCTATTAAAATTTCGTAAGAAACGGAGACTCCTATGCCCTTTATCTAAACATGTAATTTTAACGGTCTGAAATTTGCTGTAATCGACCTGTTCTAGATGGAGGACATAGGAGTCTCTGTTTCTTACGAAATTTTAATAGAATGTAGGAGGGATATATTGATGAATATACATGATTTAATTTTGGGAAAAAATAAAATTTTTTGGAGAAACTACCACATGTGGTAGCCACGTTGGCTTCTCCAAGTAGCAGCCTCCCCGACCCCACCCACCCACCCCGACCCCCACACCCCCCCACATATACATGGACCCTTTCAAATGAGGTGTGGTCTCATCCCTTTTGTGGTGAGCCATCAACAAGATCCATTAGATTACGATCAAATGGTATGATGCCAAAAAAGGGTATTTTGATCATTTTGCTTCGAGTTAAATTGGAAATTTATTTAATGAGCTAGTACCAATTTAGGCTCGTTTTATTAGGAATTTTTCATTAATTACATTATTCGTTGATTTCCAAAAACGTTCTCAACAAAAGTAATTCAATGCATATAATTTGTAAATACGAATGAGATTATGTGAAATTTAGATTTTAATTTTGTAAAATTCAAATAATATATTTTCTAACATTCCCATCGAATAGGTTTTTGTGAAATTATTATTTTTATTTGTAAATTTTATATTGTCCTTTATAAAAGATCATATACAGTTGCAGTTTCTTCGAGCTGCTTTATAAATTTCATGTTTTATATCTTTGTGTGTAAACATTATATTGATCTTTGTAATTGTTTCACGACCCTTTGTAATTGTTACGCATTTCTTTGTAAAATGAACAACCGCTTGGTAATATTTGTATGGAACTCTGCAAAATAAAAGTAGACTGCTAGATTTTGATAACATGTAAAAAATGCTATGAGAATGTAAAAAATAATCCGACATATGTAAATACCATTCTGTAATTTATAAAAGAAGTTATAATCGTAAAAAATTGTTCCGCAACGGCCGCATCGCGACGTGCCTCCCTCCTCGCGACCATGCCCCCCTCCTCCCTCCTCTACCTTCCTCCATGATGTGCCCTCTTCCACGCACAACTGTCATCGATGAATCGAAAGAGACACAGAGACATGAGGAGGAGGAGGTGTGCCATCGACGACGAATCGAGAGAGAAAGAAAGGAGGTACGCCGGCGTTGACAAATCACGAGAGAAGGGGGGGGGGGCACTGTTCCCTCCCTTTTACGCCTCCTCCTCTATGCGTGATCGTGCCCTCCCTCCTCCGCTCCTCCACCATGCATCGTCGTTCCCTCCCTCCTATGCCTCCTCCTCCATGTGTGACCATGCATCATCATCGCCACACACCTTCGAAGCCTCCACACGCTGTTGCACGATCCCACTACACGTGACGTCGCTGCCTTTATTGCATGCAAGAATATGAATTAGGTTTTGAAAATATGGAAGGAAATTGATGGAGATAAATGTGAGTTGTCACATTCTATATTTAGAATTTGATAAGAAGACTAAAATATGTTTTCACGAGTTTAAAAAATATTGTTAATTTGTCATTAATTACAGTCACACGATCAAAAATAAAAGGATGAGATCGAGGGCTCACTACAATATTGGTGAGACCCTGCCTCATTTGAAGTTTCTCCTATATACAATATATATATATATATATATATATATATATATATGAAAATAAATATTGAATAATAATAATTTTTTTGTTTATATAGTGAGAAAGTAAATATAATATGATTTTTTTAAAAAATAAAATCTCAAAACAAAAATACGAGTATGTAGCAAAATTTATTTGATATATTTATCTTAAGCTAATTATAAATTGGTTATTCCATATAATTTCTGACGATTAAGCTCAATTATCACATGTTTTTCGTCATTACCGAAAATCTAAAAAAATATTATAAAAACAAAATTTCTTAGTTACAATTCATTCCATTATTTCTGTAATAGATGTATCATTAAATTTCTTAAGTTTTTGTGGGTTTTAAACTTTTACTCAAAATGATGTACCCCGATGCGCAATATTTGAATTAAGTATCATATCATACACTTGAGTTTATTTCCTTTTTAGTATAAAAATAGAGTGCATATATTCAATACCAATATTTGAATTTACTATCATATCATACAATTGACTTTATTTTCTTTCTATTACAAAAAAGTGTCTCATTCAAATAGTAAATATAGATTCAAACGGTGACGAAAGATTCATGTGTTTATACTCGTTACTCTTGAGTTACAACTATTATATTTAAAGCTAAAATTTTAAGATTTGTTTAACTATTAACAACTACGAGTGATTCGGCTGTTTATACTCATTATTCTTGAGGCGTTTTTCAATCGGAAGGATTCATAAGAATAACATATTATACTACCTTAAAATATAAATAAAATACTGGCAAAATCAAAGTGAGAGTGTGTGAAATCAACATTTTAAGGCTTCCTATGATTATTTACAATTTTCAGTAAGCTTCTGTTTTAAAGATTCATTTTTTATAGTGACGTTTTCAATTAAAAATAAAAAGTTTAAATATTACGCTATGTGTCAAGGAATTAAATGATTATAAAATTAAATAATGAGGAAAAAGTCAAAAGAAAATATGAGATTTCATGTATTAATATACACCAATTTAGAGCAAATGTTTACATTCAATAAAAATGCAAAAGAAAGTGATATATATATATATATATGTGTGTGTGTGTGTGTGTGTAATTTTAGATTTTTTACATTTTTGCCCCCTTTAGATTATGCAATTACAGTTATTCTCAACGTTTTTTGTGCAATAACAATTGGGCCTTTGTATTCCTATACAATTCATAGTACTTCCCTTTCGTTATTGCATTTATGCCACTTCATTACAATGATGGAAAGGCAATGTTGTGAATTTTGTAGGAATACAAGGGCACAAGTGTTATTGCAAAAAATTAGGGGCATAATTATACATATAGAATCTCGAAGGGGCACAAGTGTATAAAACCCTAAATTTTAAAAGATATTTTGTATTTTAATCATAAAATGATGATTTTAGTGAAAATTCTATAAACTAAATAATTAAATAAAAGATCAAAAAATAACTAAAATAATTTTATCGTTTAAAATTTTGACACTATTCTTCTATGTATTGCATCTTCTTGAGTTGTTATGTTAATTTCGAATGACATATTTAGTATACAAAATATGGATGAAATGTCATGTTTTATTTTTATTTTTATCTTAGTAGATAAGTTATCTATATCAAAAAATATATAAATATTAAAGAGATTTTTACCCGACAGACCCTATAAAGTTTTCAAATTACCTCTACGACATTTGAAACAACCTAATTCCCCCTCAACTCTTACCTCCCACACTCTGCCTTTAGTTGTACTTTTACATGAAGGCCGGAGAGGCGGTTGTGGTGGAGGAGGGTGCGGGAGAGGAGAGGGGGGAGGGATGGGGGACTGGTGCTAGTGAGGATGTTGGAGGAGAGGTCGAGGTGGGCGAGGGAGGCGGGAGAGGCGGAGAGGCAACGGGGGATGGGGTCGGAGAGGTTGCACCAGTCGGGGAGAACGAGGGCGGAGAGGTGGGAGAGGAGGTAGAGGGACGAGGAGGGCGGGCCGCAGAGAGCAGGGGGCAGCAGGGTGGAGAGGTGGTCAGGGAGAGCCGGAGGGTGAGGTCGGTGACGTGGCCGGTGGCAGGGAAGAATAAGCTCCTCCTTCCGGTTGCTGCAGTTCGTCGACACGTTCTCAAGAACACATCAAGGCCCTTGCCCTCAAAGTTTCTTCCCCATCTCCCTCCTTCGTTCCCGAACCCCATCCTCAGAGCCCTTGCCCTCCCTGTAGCCCCGACCTCTTCCACCCTCCCCCTACCATCCACGCAGCCGCGACCTCCTATGCCACCCTTGCCCTCCCTTATTTGAATAGCCTTCCCCTTCCCCACCTCCACTATCCCAAACACCGGCTTGAGATAGAGAATGCCACATTGCTCTCCAGAACCTCCTTCACTTCTTGTCGTTGACGACGAGGAGGAACTTAGGGTGGCCTTCACCATCTACGATGCCAAATGGGATGGCAAGTCTCACCGGAGGGACTATGCGACGTCTTCTGAAGCCTCGAGGACGGATCACGCTCCATCTCCGATTGACGAAGGACGATCGACCGTGGGGTATATTACTTTACCGCCCGTTCCAAGGAGAGATGTGACCGTGAGGGGGAGGGGGGGGAGGTTGGGGAGGAGGAGGGTTAGGGCGGCAGATCTGGAGGAGGAGGGTGAGGGCGGTGATGTCAAGGAGGTGGCTGGTTGTTGGGCGGGGAAAGGGAGATGAGGAGGGGGTGAGTGGGAGTGGCAGCCAATGTAAATTTGATAAACAAAATGAGTATAATGTAAAAGCATATAACAGAATCCAGTTAGTTTTAACGGTTAAATGGATGGAGGTTAACCACAAGGTCTGTAAGGTTAGCAAGTTTACGGGATCGAGGGAGAATAAGGTTGATTCAAAGATCGTAAAGGTAATTTGAAAAATTTATAAAATCGACCAAGTAAAAATCCCAATATTAAAATACTACAGAAAAGCTACTTATAATGCAATTATTTAGGATGCAATTTTGCGCAGGACTCCCTGTTAAGAAGCATCATAAGTTTGAACTTATTATTCTTGAGTTACAATTTTCGAATAACAAGTTTTAAAATAAACATATAAATTAAACATAATAACATGCAAATAAGTTTTGTCTAAAACAATCATGTAATTGCTCATGAATTTCAACATGGACATGTTATATAGACCTGTTACTATCGAGCCACTCTTCCACTAAAAAGAAATTTCAAAGTGTAAAATATCAACTTATAAACAATTATTTAACCTATAAATAAATAGGAATTTTTACCTGGCAGACCTTATAATCTTTGCCAATGACCTCTACGACCTTTGAAACATCGATATTCCTCCCTCGACCCCGTAAACTTGCTAACCTTACCCTACAGACCATGTGGGTTAACCCCCATCCATTTAACCGTTAAAACTAACCGGGTTATGTTATCTTCCTTTATATTATACCCATTTTATTTATCAAATTTACTACAAGTGCCACTACCTCCCGCCCTCCACCCTCCCACTCCCTTCCACCCTCCACCTGCATCTGAACACGTGCTCCCTCTCACGGTCCGCCGCCGCCGCTGCTCAAAGCCCCCTGCTGCTCGGAAGCCCCTCCCCTCCTCCCCTGCTCGACCCCCCTGTGCGACACCTGCTCGAAGCCCACTCCTCCTACGACCACCTCCCTTGAGAAGACCCCCCTGGTCCCTCGTACCGCTGCCTCCCCTGCAGAAGCATCCCCCGCCCCCACTGCAATGCCGCCGTCCTGCAAAGCACCCCACCCCCTTCCTGCTGCAAAGCCCCCCGACCGATCGAAGCCGTCCCCCTCGGTCCCTGTCCCCACGAAGCACCGTCCCGCCTGCCACTCGCTGCAAGCCCCCCATCCCCGCGAAGCACCGTCCCGCCTGCCCCCGCTGCAAGCCCCCCATCCCCGCGAAGCACCGTCCCGCCTGCTCCCGCTTCCCCCCCGTCCCCGCGAAGCATCGTCCCGCCTGACCCCGCTGCAACCCCCCCACCTGTACTGCCGCATGCAAAGCACCCCAACGCCCCTCCGACTGATCAAAGGCCCCCCGCTCTCCATCCCCGCAAAGCACCGTCCCGCCCACGCTGCAAAGCTCATGCTCTTCTTCGACCACCACCAATCTCCTCCAGTCTAGCCCCCCTCGGTGGTGCAGTGGGAAGGGAAGCTGTTAGATGAGGAAGGATTATTTTTTCTTTTGTTGTTAATTCTAGCCGTCCGATATGATGGTTAGAATAACTCGTTTTTAACTCAAGGAAGTTAACTCTAGATGTGTCAATTTAACGGTAGGGTTCACAGGGTAAGATGTAGCAAGTTTACGGGGTCGAGGGAGGAATATCGATGGTCATTGGCAAAGATTATAGGGTCTGCCCGGTAAAAATCCCAAATAAATAATACCAATAATAATATAAAGCTCAGTCATGGTCGGTGCCAAGTCCAAGTAAATGAGGAGGGTTGTGTTAGGTACTCGATAATCAATGTAAAACAGTCAGACTTTCAACATAGATTTAAGCAAATACTTAGATTTCATTGAGGCATTCCCTACTAACAACACGTTGCATCACCCGAATGCAATGAGGAACACACACACATACACAAGTAAATAAGCTAGTCCTGCTGCATCGTCATCCTGATTCAATCCAAAATTTACAAGTGTTCTCGCATGGTAGGAATTTACGAGTAAAGACGTTAGTCCAAAAAGAGTCGAAAAAGAAGTTGTGGATATGTAGTTGGAATATTAGCACTTTGATCGAAAAATTGATGGAGATGGTAGATACGATGGAAAAAAAATCAGAAACTATGTGTCCAAGAGACAAAATGGGTTGGGACAAAAAATAAGGGAGATCAAGAAGACATGCTTTAAATTATGGTACTCAAGTAAAGAAAATAATAATGTGGTTGAGGTGCAAAGATTTGTGTATCAAATTATTTTGCTGAAATTGGTGCTTGAAGAAGATATACCGAATATCATCTCAGTTTATGCACCACAAACTGATTTAGAAGAAAGTATTGAATAAGATTTTTAAGAGGATTTCTATAAGATTATGCAAGGAATGTGATGAATCTCTGATTCATCACTCTTTATTATTTAATTTTAGCTAAAATCCTAAGTAAAATACATGTAAATATCTACTAACTCCCTTTTTTAACAAAGTAACACCAATTTTTAATACTGTACATAATTAACACTTATTTATATCAAAATAAATTAATAAAGTTTGATAGATAAAAATAAATAAGAAGGATGTATTTATGTACCATATGTATATAATGAGCCTAACCGTGAGACTAGTCAGTACTGACCTGGTCTGGTCAAGAAATAAAGTATTGGGAGATAGGGTCCTTAACTATAAAAATCTAAAAAATACAGATCATTAAATATGAGATTTAAATCACTTGTGCCCATCATAACTTCTGCAATATTCAGTTATTCCCATCCTTTTTGTATAATATCGATTGTGTCCCTGACTTCTTACAAAATTTACACTTCTACTCTTTCATTAAGGTAAAGTATGAGACATAATTGATATTACAAAAGGACATAATTGCGAATTTTGTAAGAAGCAAGGAGTACAACTAACATTACAAAAAGGAAGGGGCATACTGATATTGTAGAAGTTAAGAATGACACATGGGATAAAAACCTTAAATATAATAATGTATAATATTCCACATTGTACATATCTTCTACTATTTTATTTATTATTCAGATCACTCCAAATTAAATTATTTTTCATGAAACTTGTATAAAATAAATGTATACTAAATAACAAAAAATATCTTCTAAATTATATCTTGTATAGATATTATGGTTTATAAGAACAAAAACACTGTAAAGTTCATACTCAAAACATTATATTCTTCTCCATATGAACTCATATCTATATCAGACTCATCTATGTTATTCTCATAATAAATTTATCTTCAAAATGAAGGTGGTTTCATTAAAATTGAGGTTAAGACATGCAAATTTGATTTTCGAGTTACCACATGTATTTATACAATACTACATTATTTATTTATATTTTATTCTTTTTATTTTCTACCTATTAGTAGAATGGTCGACCTCTTCATTATCACAGATTTTTTTACCAAGGAGAATGGTCGACCTCTTCATATTCACTTCTCGTCTTAGAGGCATGTTTGAGCGTCTACATAGCTTCATGCCTATTACTATGAGTACTGAGCAACAACAGTCATATCGCAATGCAACTATAACGGGAGTATTTTTGTCATCTCTAGACTTTGAGTATGATGCAACACATATTCAACTTCTTACAGGAGAGACGATACCTCAAATAGAGGAGGTTTACAAGAGACTGAGCAGAATTACTACATCATCTACTACTGTGGCATAGACTTCTTCTGCTATGGCAGTATCTCGTGGTAGAGGGAATACTTCACAGTTATGTGGTCGAGGACATGTGGTCGAGGAACAGGTCGTCAGCGAGGTCCATGTTCACATTGCCACTGTCTAGGTCATTCTGAGGAGACATGCTATCAGAAGCATGGGTATCCAGCCTCCGCCCAAGTTGTTGAGCAGATCGAGCCTCCATCCACACCTGCACCGGCTCATGATGCACGCTTTGATGATATTGTATCCAGGATACGAGAGATGATGACTATTCCAACTACTTCTTCTGCAGGTTCTTCATATATCGCATATATGCTAGAGCCTCTTCGAACTCGTCAGGTATTACTTATGCCCTTACTACTAGCAACAGTTCATATTTTATCTGACTGGATCATGGACTCTGGCGCATCTCATTATATGTGTGGCGATCGAGCACAGTTTACTTCTTACAGATATATCCCTCCCGAGTAGATCAATGGTTATTGCCAATGGGGTTCATCTACCCATTATTGGACAGGGAGAGATTATTCTAGCTCCCTCGATGCATCTGCAAAATGTCTTACATGCTCCAACATTTTAGATGAATCTTTTGCCTATTAGCCAGATACAAAAGATTTACATTGTCGTGCCATATTTAATCCTTCTTCTTCTGTGTTCCAGGACATACTCACGGCAGAGTGATAGGATGTGGTTGTGAGCAGTGGGGACTTTACAGACTTGTACAGCTTCCTTATGCAGGGGATGCTACTATGCCTTTTGGGACCTATCTTCTCGTTTCTGTAGCATCTTCAGTTTGGACACCTTCCTCTGTAGAAGCTATGTCATGTCCTCCACAGATCTCTACTCGTACTAGTTTGGAGTGTGAGGCGTGTCAGCTGTGAAGCACCATCGTTCCTCCTTTCCAAGTCGTCAGAGTCGTCACAGTGGCCAATTGTTTGAGTTGGTTCACTTTGCTGTATGGGGTCCGAATCATGTTCCTGATCATCAGGAACATTGATTTTATATAGTCATTTGTAGATGATTATTCTAGATTATCTTGGGTATTTCCGATGAAGAATAAGTCGAAAGTTGGTCCTGTTATCAAATCTTTCCTTATTGAGATTAAAAATATTTTTCTGCTAATATGAAATTTATTCGCATTGACAATGTCTTGGAGTTCTCTACTTTACAGTTATCGGACTTCCTCAGATCTATCATCAAACTTCATGTACCCACACTTTACAAATGAACGGTAATGCTGCACGCAAACACAACCATCTTTTAAATGTCACAGGGACTCTTTTGATTCAAAGTCGAGCTCCTCATTCTTTCTGAGGTAATGCGATTCTTACTTCATGTTACTTGATGAACCACATGCCATCCCACTATGCTTGAAGAAAAAGTTCCTTTCTTGATCGTGTTTCCCAAGAAGGACTTATTCTCAGTTACCCCAGAGTCTTTGGATCTGTGACGTTTGTCCACAATTTCAATCCTGATCGTGACAAGCTCTCTAGGACTGTCAAATGTGTGTTTGTTGGCTATTCTCGTACCCCAAAAGGGTATCGGTGTTTTGATCATGTTAAGGAAAATATTATGTGAGTGCATATGTCACATTTTTGAGTCTATTATGTATTTTTCTCCTAGAGGTGACATGTTGTCTAATGCTGACTCTAGTGAGGATATCTTCATTCCTCCACCAACAAGTCCTTCATGATGAGTCTCAGTCACCTCCATCTCCTCCACCACCTTTTCCTCCACTTCCGTCTACCATGACTCAGTTCCTACCTCATTTTTATTTTCACAGGTCCTCTACTCGCCCCTCTGCTCCTGCGCCTTCACAGTCATCCAGCACACCCAAGGTATGTAATGAACACATTATTTCTACTGATGGCACTGGTGATATGCTTGATCCACAGGATACTACAAAGGAGAATCTGATAGTAGAGAACAGAGGAGAGGCAGAAGACCTAGATGCACCTATTACCTTGAAGAGAGCCATGTCGCAACTATGTTAAGTACCCTCTAGTTGCACATACTTCCTTGGACCATCTTTCAGAGAAATACATGAAGTTTGTATGAGCATCACAACCATTACTATACCACGAACATATCAGGAGGCCATACAAGATAACAGTTGGCGACTTGCCATGGAAGAGGAGATGGTCACTTTACAGTCTGGTGGTACCTGGAGTGTTGTTTCTGCCCCTCTAGGTGTATCTGTTGTGGGTGCAAATGGATATTTACGGTGGAAGCAGCGAGCGAGTGGCAATGTGGATCGTTACAAGGCAAGGCTTGTAACACATGGCTTTACCCAGACTTATGACGTGGATTATCAGGATATCTTTTCTCCAGTGGCCAGACACTCAACATTACACATTCTCTATCTATTGTTGTTTCACATGAATGGCCTCTTCATCGGTTTGATGTAAAGAATGCATTTCTTTATGGAGATTTACATGAGGAAGTTTATATGCAGCAACCACCAGGGTTTGCTGCTGAGGGGAAGTCTCAGAAAGTTTGTAGGCTACACAAGGCAATTTACGACCAGAAGTAGAGTCCTAGAGCTTGGTCTCAGAAGCCTCTCAGAGTTGATAGAGCATCAGGGATTTGTTCAGTCCACTGCGGATCACTCATTTTTTGTTCAGAGGACACATAGAGGTACAATTACTATTCTTGTCTATGTTGATGATATTATTTATCACTGGTGATGATAAGAAGGACATTCAGGCAACCAAGGAGTTCCTAGGTCAACAGTTTGTGACCAAGGATCTTGGCTATCTAGATACTTCATTGGATTAGAATTCGCTAGGAACCAACATGGTCTTGTGATGATCCAAAGGAAGTTTGTTACTGATCTTCTATTAGAGATAGGTATGACAGGGTGCAAGCCTGCTACTACTCCTATGCATCCAAGCATGAGATTATATGATGATGATACTGAGGATATAGATAAGAGGAGATACATGGAACTAGTAGGGAATCTCCTATATGCTACCATCACCAGGACAGATATATGCTTTGCTGTCAGCAAGGTGAATCAGTTCATGGGAGCAGCCCAGGAAGGTGCATATGGATTTCTATGTATATGATTTGAGATATCTAAATTCTTCACCAGGTACCAGTCTCTTATTCAATAAAGGCACGCCTCTTGACATCACAGCATGTGCAGACACAGATTACGCAAGATTAGGGGTGAAAATGATTGTAAATATATCCATATCTGATCCGATATCGTATTCGTTTTATGCATATTTTGACATTCCATATTCGTATTCGTTTAAAATAGATGCGGATATGGATATCACTTTGACATTTGCTATTATTCGCATTCGTATTCGTATATTCGTTTTTATACATAAGTATAGTAATATATTTATTTATAACTGTGTGTAACAACATTTTATCATTGCATTCACCATTGTTGATATAATTGTTATGAAATTACTATATCTAGTATACCTATTTTATGTTTAAAACCCATCCTAAACATATATATTTTAGTTAGGGATTTTTACCAGGCGGACCCTATAATCTTTGCCAATGACCTCTACGACCTTTGAAACATCGATATTCCTCCCTCGACCCCTGTAAACTTGCTCCGTCTTACCCCACGAACCCTACCGTTAAATTGACACACCTAGAGTTAACTTCCTTGGGGTTAAAACGAGTTAATCTAACCAATCTAAGATCGAACGGATAGAAATAACCAAGAGAAGAAAAAACAATTCTCCCCCCTCCCACGACGCTCGACTGGACTTGAGAAAGTGCGGGGGGGGGGGGGTGCTCGACCTGGAAGAGGTGGGGCTTCCAACGACATGGGAGATTGGGGGGGGGGGGGCTTCAACCGCCGGGCAGGGGAGGGCTTCAACTCAGGGGTGGTGACGCGGGATTTGACGGGGTGGCCTTTCGTGTAGGGGAGATTGCGGGGGGCTTTTAATCGGGGAGGGGGAGGCACGAGCTTTGGCTTTGACGCGGGGTGGGGGGGGGGGGCTTTCAATCGAGAACAGGGGAGGCGACGTGCCGGGTTCCACCGCCGGGCGGGAGGCGTGGGCTTCAAGGGCCATTGCAGGGGAGGTGCGGGGGGGGGGGGGGGGGTTTCAATCGGGAACAGGGGAGGCGACGGGCCGGGTTCAACCACCGGGTAGGGGAGGCGCGGGCTTCGAGGGCCATCACAGGGGAGGCGTGGGGGGGCTTTCAATCGGGGACAAGGGGGAGGCGACATGTCGGGTTCAACTGCCAGGTAGGGAGGCGTGAGCTTCGAGTGGTGGCATGGCCATCATAGGGAGGCGCAGGGGGCTTTCAATCGGGGGGGGGGGGGAGGGCTTCGTAGGGGAGGCAGGGGCTCTGACCAAGGGGCGAGGGGGCTTCACAGGGGAGGCAGAGGGGCTTCACCGGGGGGGGGGGGGGGGGTGTTTGCTCGAGCAGGTGGTGGGTGAGAGTTCAGTCGGGAGGGCGGTGGGCGGAGGAGGGTAGGAAACTGAGATGAGGAGGAGGGAGAGGGGAATGGCATTGCATATAAATTTGATATATAAAATAGTATAATGTAAAAGAAGATAACGGAATTTAGTTAGTTTTAACTGGTAAATGGATGTGCGTTAACCACAAGTTCCGTAGTAAGGGTTAGCAAATTCACGGGGTCGAAGGAGGAATATCGATATTTCAAAGTAGTAGAGGTCATTGACAAAGATTATATGGTCTGCCCGGTAAAAATCCCTTTAGTTTAATCTATTAAAAATTTCTATTATTATTCGTATCCGACTCATATTCGTTTTACATTCGGATTCATTTTTAAGGGATATGCCGCTCGAACGGCCTTCAACAAAAGGCATATTTGGCTAGAAAAGCCCGAAACCCACACTGGTGGGTAGGTAGAGAAGACCTAGGGGCGCGAGACAACCAATTTTTTACACTCGTCACTATTCGTATCTACGTTCGTATTCATATTTTAAAATGGATAAGGATATGATTATACCTATATTCGTATCCGTATACGACTATTTTCATCCCTACGCAGCATGCCCTGGGGACATGAAGTCCACTTTTGGATTTGCTATATTTGTTGGCAAATCACTCGTGTCATGGAAAAAGTAAAAGCTAACTATAGTTGCCAGATCTAGTAAGAGTCTGAATACATGGTCATGGCTTAGGGATGCACATAGATGATGTGGGTTAGGTCAGTTCTGACTGATTGGTGACCCAGAGATTGATGTGGTTAAGATGGAATAAGTTATCACAGGTCGTTGTTCTCAACCAATCAATTTGATTAACGGAAAAAATGTATTAAACCACTTTAAAGAAATCAATCAATGAAATGTAAGCGATCTTCACTATCAGGGTCGAACACAAGAGCACGATTGAAAACTCAGTAGTCAAATTTCAAAAATAAAGGATTTTTTAGTGGTTTTTTATTTTTTCATTTTTTATTATTTTCAAATAAGCTCACAAGATAAAATACGCACACACAATTTTTTTAATTATATCAAAAACTTCAGAAAAACTCAGAGAAAATGTTTTGGGTTATATAATTTTAAAATATTTTTTTTATAATTTTTCAAGTTTTTCTGATGTTTTTGGTTTTTATAAAAATCAAAGAGTGGCAAAAAGAGTAAACAATGCACAATCTGGAGTAAGTTGTAACTTAAAAATATTTTAAGTCCCAAAACTCCTGGAAATTAATTTTATGATAGAGTATAAACAAATAACTACATAAAGGAACTGAAATCATATTTTTTGATTTTTCTACAGTTTTCTACATTTTTTCGAAGATTTTTAGTATTTTGTAATTTTTTGGGTTTTTAAATATTTAATGCACAAAAATTGTACATAAAATAAATGACTGAAAAATACACCTAATCTATTTTTTTTGAAATTTTTAGAGAATATCCAAATTTTTATGATTTTCAAATTTCAGGCATAGAAAAGACACTATTTTTGATTTTTTTAAATATCAAATAAAATAAAATGAATGAAATTCATATACAATGAGGAGATAAGTGACAGGAATATAACACCAATTTTTACAGAATTTTATAGAGCCACAAAAAGATTTATTTCAATCAAAAGAGCAAGCAAATTAAAGTCTGGAAATTACAGGGACTGAAACGCAAATATTAAAAGTTTTGCATCAAAATATAACAAGAAATAAGCTTGCAGATGAAAGTGCAAATTACCCTGATAAGGCATGCGACTGACGTGATGAAGGCTAGCGCGGGCTGTTTTGCAATTTTGAAATCTTCCCGAGGAGAACAAATGCAATTTGCTCAAATTTTTTATTATTATTTTTATCTCCTCTCCCCCTTAGGGTTCCTGTTCTCGTTTCTTTTTCTCAACCCAAAGGGGAGTGGGAGCAATGGCCGCCGCCCTGCTCCTCTTTCTTACTTTATGAGCACGGTGGGCGGGTGACAAACGGGGAGAGATGGCGGTGGAGGGAGCTTCTGGCGGAGGGTGCTCGGGAGGCACGGTGGCATCGGGCATCGGTGGTCCAGGAGGTGGATGAGCGACGCTCACGCGGGCTCACGTGTAGGCGCGTCGCCTAGAAGGTCACAACAAAGGTTGCGGTGGCGGTGGAGGACGTCTCAAGGCGGAGCCGCAGGTAGTTGCGGTGGCTGGATGGGGAGAAGCAGTGACCGATGGAGAGCGCAGGCTGGCAGAGGTACTGGAGGCGGGCAACAGTTGCTGCTGTGGCGTGCGGAGGCAGCCACTGTGTTGTTTTTTGTTTTTTTTTTTTAATTTTTTTATTGTAAACAAAAACAAAAATATTTTTTTTAAACAGAAACTGCAGAAATATTTTTTATGTATATTTTTTATATATTTTTTATTTTTTCTGTAAATTCCTGCAAAACAGATGTTAGATAGAGATAAAAATTATTATTTTTTGTTTTTATTTCTTATTTATAGACAACATACGACAGGAGCACAACGACTCCATTTCAGAAGTAAAAATAAGAATTAGCGGATGGGTGATGGATCTGGCGGTTGTGATGGAATGGATCCGGGTCTCCGGTCATTGTGCGTTACTGAGGTGGAAGATTGCATGAGATAGAATGTGAATCGATGAGATTGAGGAAATGAGATGGAATTGAAATCGGATCGGACGTCACAAAACAATGATCTACGATCAAGATCTATGATCTAACAAAAAATGACAATGAGATTAAATCTAAAATTTCTCTAGAGGAATAACAGAAAATAAAATGGGTCTCACCTTGAGATCGGATACCCGTGATGGCCTCGACGAGGGTCGATTTGCTGTCACTGAACGACTCGGAGGCTGGGAACGCTTCTGCAACAAGAAGCTCTTATAGATCAGGCTCCTCTCCATCAAAGATTGATCAAATTGTGAAAGAGGGAGGAGGGGCTCAATAAAAACAAGAAGAAAATTTAAAAAGGAAAGTATGTACAAAAAAGGAATGTAATTAGTGGTTATTAAATAAATAAATAAATAAATAAATATAAAACGAAATTCAGAATTAAATAAATAATTAAAATAAATTAATTTACAAAAATTAATTAGCCACCTTAATGGTGGTTATTTAAGGTAAAAAATCAAATCTTATATACATGGTAGGTTTTCAAATTAAATTAAATTAATAAATAATAAAAAAAATTCATAATATATTAATTTAATTAATTAATGTTAGATAACAATTTTTGTGATCTTTTATATAAGGAAATTAGTTATATACAAGTATTAAATACATATAGTACAATATACACATGTACAAATAAGGAAATAATAATAATTTATTTTATTTTAAATAGTTAAGAAAAATATTTACAATTATTTACATTATGTATAAAAAATAAATTTGAATAAATATATACAATAAATAAGTGGTAAAATTACACAAATCACCCCAGAAAATCGACTTTTCAACCGTAACTCTAAAAATAATGAAACTACAACCATTTGAAAGATAATTTAATTTAGAGTAAAATGGAACGAGTTTGATTCAATTTGAGTTTATATGGAGGCAGAATTGGTCTTTCAATTATCACTTTACGGCTTTTTCTGAGTGGGATACTTGCAATACGTACATTATTTATTTTACAATTATTTTTAGTATTTACAAAAATATTTTTATATACAACTCTAGTTTAGAAAAATATTTAATTTGAGGTCAATTTATATACAAATAAAATAATGTAAGTTTTGTACAAATATATAGGGAAAAATTTACAAATTATTTTTTGGAATTTTTGAATTAAAGACCCTATCTCCCCCTACTTTATTCCTGATTGATCAGGTCAAGTCTTGACCTTCTCTCGAGGTTCGGGTCAGTCTACATTTATTTCATAAATACATCCTTCATTTTTTTTTCTTTTTCTTTTCTTCTTTATTCTTTTATTTGAGTATAAAAAGTGGTAAAAAATACATATTTAACAAATGCATGCAAAATGGTAATTTCATAAAATTAGTGGGTATTTACAGGTATTTGAGTAAGGAAATAAAGCTAAAATAAAAGAATAAAGATGGATGAATCGTGGATTCGTCACTGATTTTGCTGTTGATGTACCCCTTCCTATGCAGCTTCTATGTGATATTCATGCAACAATATTTATTGCAAATAATCTTGCATTCCATGAGCGTACAAAGCATATAGAAGTGGACTGTCACTATACAGGAGATATGGTTCAGAAGGGTCTCATATTTACCTCTCATGTTTCTACTGAAGTTCAGACTGCAGATATATTCACCAAAGCACTTACTGGAGGCACTTTCCAAAGATATTGTTATAAGCTGAACATGATAGACATATATGCTCCAGCTTGAGGGGAGTGTTGAGATTAATCTTATCTTTAGTGTTATTTATGTATTTTTGTTTATTTCATGTACCTATCGTGTTATTTACCCTAGGATTTTTCTCCTATATAAGAGAGCCAACCGTTCCTATGAATATCAAGTCATTAGTTTTTTTTTCCAGTAACAATGCCTTCCATAAAATCTTTATATCCATTAGTTGCAAGAAAGTGCAACATTATTGGGGAGGCAAGTGGAGTGATAGATACATTCTGAGATGTTTTAGCATTTTAAAAATAACAAAATCAAATGTCACTACGTCTAATAATAAATTTAACTGTGATATGATTTATTTAAAATCAAAGGATATTTCAGCATAAAATGATTGATTATGCAACTTTACTTTTTGTGAAATAGGTTTAAATAATTCGGAACCTTTGGTTGAGCGCGAGTTAATATATAATTTTTATATTTTCCCCCTCAACTTGCAGAACTAAGCAAAATATCTCGTTAGTTTAGTCGCCTTGTGATATCAATTGCTGAACGAGTTGGATTCATTTAATTTCAAATTAAATTGTAGTAAAATTGGATTTTACAAAAGGAATTCAACAAAATCTAACCTTATAAACTTTGATATCTCTGGTTACCTCATGTATTATAATTGTAAACTAACGATGAGCATTTTCCACCAACATACGCCTCTAAGTACACACACACACACACACACACACACACATGCTTTTTATCCAATGCGCACATGGCTCATTAGCGTTTCGGTGAGTGATAACCCGAAATGAATGATCAAGGCAAAGGTCTGGAAGTGGTCGTTGCGACCTCAATCACTCAAACGGAGAATATCAAGAAAAATAACCACTCAGAATAGATCAAATCAATCAAAACAAAGAAGAGCGGTCTAGCTATGGATTAACCTGGTATAGCTCCCAGGGTCGAACTCAAGGAGCACGGGTTGGCCTAGGGCCTACGAAGTAGTAAAAAGAGAATAAAATAAAAGAAAAGTGTTTTTTAGGGGTTTTAATACTTTTTATATTTTTTTTGGATTTTTAAAAGATAAAGAAAATTAAAAGGAAACAAATATCAACACACTTAGGCAAATTATTTAACACACCAAAAAATAAAGCAAAAATTCAGGAAAAAGTATTTTTATGTTTTTTAAGTTTTTAAGTGTTTTTGGTGAATTTTTGATATTTTTCTAATGGGTAAATTATTTTCTAAAAATCAAACAGTGCTAAAAATCCTAGGTACTGTCCAGCAAGGCCTAAAACTCAAAAATAAAATATTTAAGAGTCTCAACAGGCCTTGGAGGTAATTTTCCTGTAATCTAGAAAGGATAAGGAAAATTTAGGCACCCTAATTATTGTTTTTGGATTTTTAAATTATTTATTATAATTTTTGTAAGTTTTTAAGTGTTTTTCAATTTTTAGGGTTTTTAAGAGATGAAAAATAGCCAAAATTGGCTAGAACATCAAACAACAAGCAAGAAACAGTAGCTAATTTTTTTAGAATTTTTTAGAGGTGATTTTATATTTTTTTGGGATTTATATATCTAGACAGTAGCTAAAAAGGAGGTTTTTGAATTTTTAAAAATACTAAATAAAATCAAAAATGTCCTCAAAAATTCTCAAAAATCCAACAACATGGCAGGAGCCATGTGTCAAATTTTCATCGAATTTGGAGATGGTTTGATATTTATTCAAAAATCAAAGAGGGGGCACTGTGCACAGGGACGTAAGTGCAAATACCCAAAAGTCTGGGGGGGCCAAGGTGCAAAAATCCCAGCAAGTCACGCGCGTAGCGCGTGCTGGGGCACTCAGGGGCCTTTTTGGTAAGAAAACCAAGTTTCAGGGGCTTTTGATAACTCGTACCAAAAACCCAGGGACTCGGTTGCAATTTACCCACTAATACACGCACATGTAGAAATAAAATGCTTCACAGGGGTACAATTGCAAATACCAAAAAGTATCTATCCATTCATTAACCCAACAGAACTACAGGGAAAAAGATGTAAATAGCCCAGACAAGGCAACGTGGCGAAGCACGTGAGATCACACACACAGGGGCATAAAAGCAAATAAAGACAAGCACATGGTCCTCAGTGCAATTTACCCTAAGTAAATAAAACTACGAAAATATTTACAGGACTAGGACTAAAAAGACAAACTGAGAGGGGGGCCCTAAGTAATTTACCCCTTTATTCGCCGACGGCTAGATGAGCGCCACTGTGGAGGATCAGACGATGCTGGATGGCTGGCGCTGCTGTCTTCTACGCACGTGGCCAATCGACGGTGCAGAAGGGGCCACGTGGAAGATCCAACGGTCTCAGGTGCAGGTGGTTCCCTCTCTCTGCTCGAACGGTCCGGATGGCTCCTCGGGATGATCGGATGGATGCTGCTGCTCGGTGAACGGACGGACACGATCAAAACTGGAGCAGAGGGTCCATCGGACGGTGCTGGAGGATGGTGGAAGAACACTCCGCCGGCGACCTTCGCCGGCCTCGTGCGTGAGCTGTAGAACCTCCTCAGCTGCTCCTGATGATCGGAGAAGATCCGCGGTGCTGCCCCGCGGCCGGTGGTAGCCTCCGATGGCCCAATCGAGCCCAGGAGGGACTCCGGCGAGCTCGGCGGCGGTGAGCTCCTGGTCTGAACGTATGGGGGTCTCAGATGACTCCCTTTGGACCTGCAAAATGAACCAAGAGCTTCGCGGGTCGAGGGCAAAGTGCCTCGACCCAAAGAAGCGGGGTGAAGGTGGCTGGTGGGTCGGTGCGAATGAGCTCCGACGAGCTGGGGATGGGGGAGCTCGACTCCCAGCTCCGGGCGAGGTGGGTTGAATGAGTGGGCGCAGAACGTGCGTGAGGGGAGTGGCGAAGGTGAGCGTGTGCTCCGATGATCGAGATGATGGACGATATGGCCGGAATCAGAGGAACACGGCGAGGAGTCGATTTGGGCGAAACTAGAAATTACGCGAAATGAAAGGGCGAAAGGGTTACCTGGGTGAAGTGGGAGACTGTGCTGGAGTGTGGTTAACTCCTGGTCGTCGCCTCGAAGGTCGTCAAGGCCTGAGGCTCGAGCTCCAGCTAGGTGGCGGAGCACGGCGGCGCACAGCTGCAGGATCGATGGTCGGGCACCCTCCTCCTCGCTGCAACACGGCAGACGGAAGCTGTCACCTTGCTGAATGCAATGGAGGTCACGGGAGTGAAGGTGGAGAGCCAAAGATGGGAGTGGAGTGCGGCGGAGCTCAACCTTTATATGGGTGCAGGTCCGGGAAGGATCGATCGGGTAGGGCGAGCTGAAGCGCGGATCCCAAGGAGAAATGTCGGGCGAGATTCCCGGATGCCTGGGGGAACAATTAGGATCCTAGATTAGGTGAAATAGTGATCGGGTTTGGTGGGAATAATTGGGCGAAGTCGGGTCCGCGAACAGGACCCGGGCTCTGTTGGCCCTGGGGGAGGTGTTGACCGGGGGTCAACAATCCCCCGTGGACCAATCAGAGCCCGCCAAGGCTTACATTTTTATTTGATTTTTTTGGGGCCTTAAATGGCCGAATTTTCAAAAACTTAAAACATGAAAAATATTTGTTTTAATTTTTTTCTATTTTTTTGTGATTTTTACTTAATTTTTGGAAATTAAAATAAGGTATTTACACTATAGCTATACATAGGTATATATACACTATATGATTTTTAATTTTTGATTTTTAATTAGTTATTTTTATACATTTTTATTCCTATTTTATATTTTATTTATTTATAGGATAAAATGAGGAATAAAAGGCTATTTTTATTTATTTTTATTATTTATATACATAGGTGAAATAATTAGTTATATACAACTATATACATGGTTATATGTACACACATATATTTTTTTTTGCATTTTTGATTTTGTAATTTTTATTTGATTTTTGTTTTGTTTCTTTTTATTTATTTTATTTACAATATATACATAGAGAGTATTTACAAAAAGGTTAGAAAATAAATAAGTTTATTTACAAGGTAAAATAGATGAGGATGATGGTCTATGTACAAGGGTGAAGGGTTCTTTTTAAATTTTTGATTTTTATCTTTTTGTTTTGTTTTTATACTTCATAAGTATTTACAAATATTTACAACATATTTTTGGTTGAGGAAAATATAATTTTATTTATTTACATAAGTATGTACACATGAGCCCTAATCTCCCTCTACTTGGCTTTTATGCGGTCAGGCCCATGCTGAGCCCTCCCTTGGGTTAGGTTGCTCAATATTTATTCTAAATATTTCCCTCTTTTTCTTTTTCATCTTTATTCTTTTATTTTTTGCACAAAAACATGCTAATTATCTATATTTACAAAAATGCATGCTTTTGCTAACTTTTCCTATTTACACATATCTACATGCATTTGCATAGGTTTTTGTAGCTAAATATAAGAATAAAGAGTGATGAATGGGTATTCATCACCCCCCTATACTATACTTTGCTAGTCCCTTAGCAAACACTTATTTGAAAAAGAAGTGAAAAAGAAAGAAAGAAAAAGAAAAAGAGAATGTACATGGATCAAGGTTGATTATTAAACTTGCCTTCATTAAATTGAGGTATGGAGCTCAATCAGATCTTTGGATTATTAATGTGTCGGAACCTTATTCAGACTTAAGCTTAAAACCTAACAGCCTCTAAGTTCCACTATCCTATAACCAAGACTCCTCAATGCTCCAGATCAGAACAAGTCATCAATCACAAACCCTGAAGACCATGAACCTTTTCTTGTCCTGTGAAAGTGAGGTCTAAGCTCTCCACCTCAGAAATGGCAACTTGACAACCCTCCCTAACAAGGTAACTCTATGACCTCAATCTGGCCACTCTTTCCTCGAGGAGCGGGGTATTCCCTTCTAAGTTCAAGTACAACCGGCTCAAGAAGAGGGGGGAAGAAGAGAATGGGTCAAGGCCAGTGTAGCCAAGTACCCTTGGGAGCTTGACCAGTGTAGCCAAGTCTCCCTGCTGCAAGCTACAATAGGTGGATCATGAAACCAAGCTTTGCTTATTGCACTTATATACATACTCCGGTGGGATTATCATTTTCCTCTCTCAGAACCCCAACCACTTTTTTGGAGTTCTTTTCCTTGTTTTGCATTTTTTTTATTCGAGTA